>CM052812.1:73064904-73098235 GCA_028533885.1 Nasua narica | reverse complement strand
GCAGCCGCGGAGGGCGTGGTGCGCATGCGCAGGCGACCCCGGGGGGGGGGGGGGGAGGGGGCGCGGTAGGGACGTCCAGCTCCCCTCGAGTAGGCGGCCTGTCCTGTGGCCGCCTGTGCGAGCTGGTGGGTGACGCGCACGGAGGACACGTGTGCCTCAGTCCGGAGAGACGTGTGCACGAGGAAGGCGCTGGCAGGCCTCCTGAGAGAGCAGGCCCAGGGCGGGGCGCCCTCCAGGCTGACCCCGGCCCCCCGGGGGTCAGCGGGCCTGGCTGTTCCGAGGGGCCAGGGGTCGCGGGGTCGCAGGGTCACCCGCCCCCGCCCCCGGAGAGCAAGGGACCCGCCCCTCTCCCGAGGCAGCGTCCTCCCCAGGAGCCCGGCCAGACTTGCTTCCAGTGACCAACCACACAGGGGCCAGCGCCGAGCACGGTTCCCTCCGTGGTCGGCCCCTTGGCCAAGCGCCCGGGTGGCCGAAGGTGGACACCAGGCAGTCGTGGGACCCCTGGGGAGGACGTGCTTCGGGGAGCTGGTGCGGGATGCTGGGTGGCTGGCTGCTCAGCCTCGGGAGGCTGTCCCCCAGGGCTCTGCCGTGGTGCAGAGCTCCCTGCCAGGAAGGGGGGCTGGAGGGAAGTGGGGGGAGCAGGGCCAGCAGGAACCCACAGCATGGCCTGGGCCGTGGGCCACCTGCAGGAGAAGTGGGCAGCGACGATCAGAGAACCACACGCTGGCCTGCCCGGAGCTGGAGAAGCTCAGAGGCCTGGGGGAACCGGAGCAGCTGCCCACCTGCCTTCCCCCACCCCCCCCCACGGTGAGCTGCTGCCGCACCTGGGGCTCCGCCCTGACCTTCCAGGCTCCTTCACCCTCCCCACCGCACACCCACCACATGTCACCCAGAACACCTCTGGGGCCCAGGAAGGAAATCCTGTGCGGGGGGTTGGGGGTAGTTGAGGCTGGCCAGGCTGACGTGCCACGAAGCCACCGCGATACCCGAAGTTAAACTGGCGTCACTGTTGGACGCGCTGGTCACGGGCGGGCTGCCGGAAGTGTTAACTACAAAGGCCACAAGGGCTTCGGGCAGATTTTAGGTAAGGTCCCCCTTGCTGGAAAAGATCGCTCTCGGCCCCGAAGGGCGGCTGTGCTCTCGGCCTGGGGCTGAGGCAGATCCTCGCGAGTGAGATGGCTCATGGGTCGTTGTGACCAACACTCCCCCAAACAAGGGAGTGAAGGGTTCCTGAACGCTGAGCTTCCCACCCGTCTATTTGGGAGAGGCCGTAGAGCGCAGCCACTGGGCACGGCTCCCGACGGCCCAGAGGCCAAAGAGAGGAGTTGTTCCTCTGAGAGCACGACGGAGCGGGCAGGTCGCGCACACACCGGGACTTTGGGGGGGGGGGGGGGAGAGTGAGCTGGAAAACACGCCAACCCTGTGGGGCCTGACTGGTTTGGGTGAGCTGGGGAGCGCGGTGTCTGGCTCCTTGCCAGAAGCAGGTGTCAGTCCTTTCTAGAAGGAAGACAAGACCGTCTCAGATGTCAAGTTATCTGCACGGGCTTTGAAACTGCGTAGCGTGTGTCACACACAAGGCACCACGAACCCGTGACCAAATCCCAAGACGAGCGAGAGAGAACGGGAGCTGACCTGTGGGCGGTCCAGAAAATGCGCTTCAGAGTCAAAATGGAGCCAGCAGAGCCCAGGTGCGTCCTCTTGGTCCTCCTCAGGTAATTGCTGCAGAAGGTGATTTCTTTCTCCGCTTCCCGCCGTGGAAGCGGGAGACTTGTCCCAGCTCTGATCCCAGGTGTGCTCCGGGCTGTCGTCCCCCACTTGCTGGGGGCAGTTGCAGACCCTTCGCTCCTCGGGTTCAGCATCGGCAGCCATGTGCCCCTTTCTGGACCCAGACCCCGCAGGCCTGAAATCTGCATCCTGCACGCTGTTTTGTTTGCATCTCCCTTCCACTTTCCATGTAGGGAAATGTTGCAGTTTTTAATAGTTTCCTTTTAAGAATGACCTGTTGTGGCCGTGGGCAGAGGGAACCGTGAAAGGGCCTCTGAGGGGAACTGACACTGCCTTCTTGTCCAGAGGGAGCAAGTGTTTTTTAGACAAAGGTCGTAAGATCTTGAGTTTTGCTCTGTTTTATTTTTTCCTGTTTAATTCCTTGGTATGAAACTGCTGGTAGTTACGTTTGATAGATTCCAAATAACTGATATGCTTCCTCATCAAAAGAAAAGCAAAGAAAATTTTTTTTTTCCTTTTTAAAAACTTGAAATCTACTTTAGGAAAGTTAAAAACAAAATAAGCATTTCTAGGTGAGCTTCACAGGTGTCATAGCGGCTGGAAATTATTCTTTGGAGGATATTCAGTGCACTCTCGAGCGGCTGTCCCTGTCTCTACTCTGCCTGCCACGCTGTCGTTCTGAAATACATCCTTCCTCCTCGGAAAGTAGGGCCGCAAAGGGAAGGTGATCTTGGTTTTTGCGTGTCTGCCCGCCCTTCAGAGCACACGCAGGGCGGCAGTGGGATTGCTGCAGGAAGGCAAGAGGACCACGGTGCAAAGGCTGGTTCTCCGGCACCTCGGGAGGGACGTGGGATGAGCCCCTGGTGAGTGTTCCAGGGAAGCCTGGGTGGTAAGTTCGACCTGGAGATTTGGGTGCCAGCTCTTTAGCTGCATTGAATGCCTGTGCCAGCCCCTTGGCCTGGGGGTGCCGGGCACCCTTCCTCGGGCCCCTGTGGGTTCAGGCTCTCGGGGACGGGGGGGAAATGTAGTGGGGAGAGAAGGCTGGTTCCACATGGCCTCCTGCATTCTGCATCTACCCACCCTTAAAATCCAGGCATCTCCAAGATCCTCAAAGATTGCGCTCACCCAAAGCCCTTGTGAGAGCAGCGGGAATTTCTGCAGGGTTGGGGGCAAAGGTTCAAAACCCGGCAAAGCAGCCGTTCTCCACCCCCAACCCACCGCCCATGGAGCGGGGCGCAGTCCTGCCTTTCAGAGGCCCTCCCTCCCCGCCAGAGAGGGTTCTGCCCCTCGCCATCTTCCCAGGTCCCAGCCCTCCCTTTTCCCTGTTCCTCTCTGGGGATGAAGCCACTTTCTCCAAAGACACTAGGCTTCGAGTCACTTCCTTGTCCGCTGGCGATGTCCTTCACTTCCTGCAAGCCCCTCAGTGCAGTGACGATGTGGGTTCTGTGGTTGGGGGCCCCTTGGGGCATCCGCATGGAGGCCAGGCCCAGGAGCGGCGCATTCCTCTTGCCTTCCTGCAGACTCGAGTGAGCCAGCGGACGAAGATGTGTTCTTGTCTTTCCCGCGAGCGTGTTCCCCTCCAGGTGCACGGTGTGCAGTCCCATTTGTGGGGTTCTGGTGAGCAGGGACAGCCGCAGCGGGACAGAGGTGACGCAGTCCTGGCGGAGGGGACGCCACGGTCACAGAAGGGAGGCTTTACTCTCGGCATCGGGCTGAAGGCTGTCGTTTGCACACTTAGGTGCAGCGTGAGCATTTCCGGGCCAGTGTCTGCCGTCCTTTCACCACCTGGGTATTCGTACCCAAGAGGGTGGGAGCAGGTTGTTTGAACCCCGTTTCTTGTGGCCGCCGCGGCGAGCTCCCAGAGCCTCAGGGGCGCGCATCGACCCTTGCAGCTCCGGAGGTCAGAGGTGTGGGCGCGTTTCCCTGGGTGACGGTCGGGGTCTGCAGGGCTGCGGGAGGATCTGCCTCCCTGTCTTTCCAGCTTCCAGAGGTGCCTGCATCCCTTGGTGCATGTGCCCCCGCATCAGGGTCCTCACTCTGTCGTCCCACCTCCTGCTCCCCCTGGACAGACCCTGGGGCTCAGGATGGCCTCCCCTCTCGATACCTTTAGCTCAGGCACGTGGACAGCCTCTCTTCTGTCCTGTGTGTACTGGGTTCGCAGATTTTAGGGGTAGGATGTGGACGTCTTTGGGGCCGTCATGCCGTCTGCACAGTGGGCGCACCTGTTGGAAAAGAACGTTCCTCCCTGGAGGGAGTGCAGTGACAAGTTGACGTGGCGGCTGCCAGCCTGTGCCCGTGCGATCTGGCGGCCCTGAGGATGGAGCCGCGGGATCCACGTGATCCACTCGGTCAGAAGTCCGGGACGGAGGACGAGCAGCCCGGGGCAGCTGCTGTGGCACCAGCCGCGACGCCTAGCCCGTCCGCAGACCCGAGCCTGGCTTTGGACCCACAGCGTGGGGATTCTGGAGAAACCAGGCTCTGAGGAGGAGGGCCGCCCCTCCCCACACTGGTGGTGACCCCAGTGCTGCCCTGGGGTCCTGGGACCATGTGCACTGGGCCTGCGAGGACTGCTGGTCACAGGCAGGGCCGATAGTTTGGCCTGCAGGCCTGCGGTGACATCCCGGCCACCCGATGGAGCGAAGTGTGGGAGGTCCGGTAGTAGATCCGTCCCGGTCCAGGCGCGGCTTGTGGTGGGCGCCCGGGGGGCCTGGACCACCAAGCCGGGGCCGTTCTCCCAGCTCGTGATAGGTCACTGGATTGGACACGGGGCAGTCTGCCTGCCCCGTATCGACGACACGGTCTCCCGTGTCTTCACGCTGGGGCCTCTGGGGTCTCGCTGACTGGGCGCCGAGAGCCAGTTCTCGGAGACGGCAAAAGACCGCCCTGGCAGTTGCTCTCCGAGCGGGACTAAGCCATCTGGAGCCCTCCTCTGAGCCCCTCCTCTGCCGGGCAGGGCGGACCCCCCGCGGGTCCCAGCGAGAAAGTCCGGGGGGGGCCCCTGAGGCTGCCCTCCTCCAGCCGGGACCCCGTCCTGAGGGCACTGCCCTTAGACCTGGACACCGCAGCAGCGGCAGCCCCCCCCCCCCCCCGGGGATGCTCAGGGACAACGGGAGATGTTTTTGGTCCTCAGAGCTTGGGGCGGGGGGACGAGGAAGTAGTGGAGGCTAGGGACCCTGCCAGACACTGTCTGATGCCCAGGAAGCCCCCCAACCAGAGAATTGTCCGGCACCAGAGGGTCAACCGTGCCGAGCTGGAGAAACTCTGGATTAGATGATACATTTCAGATAACCTCCCAGAAATCAGGGCAAACTGAAAAGAGATGGAAAATTGGAGAGAACATGCATGGAAACTGTAGGATCAATGCAAGGGTTTCACAATTCAAATCAGAAAGAGAAGAAAGAAATCAGAAGGCAAGTGATAACCTATGTAGGAATTTTTAAATGTTCCTAGAGTTGAAGGACATGTTTCCAGAGCAGAAAGCTCCACAGGGGTCGAGCGTGAAGAACGAAAAGGGACCCTCGGCACGGCGCACGTTGTGATGTCTACAAACACTGCTTTCAAAGAGAAACACTTCCAAGACCCGAGAGGAAAAGCAGACCGCAACAGCCCAGCTACGAAGGATCCGGAGTCTTTGTTTTTCTCCACGGCAGGCAGCCCTTCGGGACGGCGGTGAAAGCAGATGGCGGGATCCATGCTGTGTTCCTGGAGTACGGGCCAGTGGTGTAGACACAGAGTGTCATCCGTGACGTCATGTCATCCGTGATGACGAAGGCAGCCTGACCCAGCAGGAGGAGGAGTGTGGAGAGGGACATCTCTGCCAGGCCCAGTTGGGTCTGAGAGATGCCTCCCATGGCCCAGGGGGTCAAAATGGCACCCCCAGAATGTCACGAGGGGCGGGAAAATTCCCAGGAGGCTCAAAGAAAACCAAGCAACTGAAGAAATCGTGATTTGTTTCAGGAAGGACAAAAAGTGGGGAAGGAAGCCAGATACATAGAGTGAGAGGGTGGCCAGCCTTTCCTGGGACAGCCCTTGGGCCCGACGACAGGGTCCCGATCCGCCCTGGGCACGGGGCCGGGGGGGCCCTCAGTTCCACAGACGCAGGACCACAGGAAGGTCCTGCGGGGTTCGGAGGAGGCTCGTGGAAAGCTGGTAACTGACGGAAGTGTTCTGGGGACGGACGCACTTGCTGGCCCGCGCCCGGGCCAAAGAGCGGGGCTGAGAGGCCTGCGTGTTTGAGGGGAGAGGAGAGACCCCCGCCTCTGCCTGGGAGACTAGAGAAGGGCAGAGCTGCCGCTACGGGTGGCTCCAGATCGTGCGCTCGGGCTTCCCCAGTCCCTCCTCCCCTGCTGGGCGGCGTGTCAGGTGCCTCGGCTGCCGGAACATTCTGTTTCCTGTGCTGGTTGGTGGTCACACGGGTGTGCGTGCTCTGTGAGAGTCTACCGAGTGCCCCCGGGCACCCGCGCGCTTTTCTGGATGCACGGACGTGTTGATAGAAGGGTTTATTCTACGGGTGTTCGTAGGGAAAGTAGGGGTGCGTTTGATCTTTTCTTGGCTAAGAAAGGATTTCTTAAATGAGATACGGAAGCCCTAACCACAGAGCAAATGTTGATAAACGCACTACGTTGCAAGTACGCCTGCTTATCAAAAAGCCCAAGGAAAATTAAAAGCTGAGCCAAAACCAAGAGAAGATATTGGCAATTCTTATTTTCAGTTGATTAATATACAGAACACATAAAGAACTTCTATAACTCAGTATAAGAAAATAAAACGAGTTTATTTGGATTAATGGGCGAAAGAGAGGCACCAGCATCTCACAGTAGAGGGAAAACAAGTGCCCGATAAAGATGTAAAAATGCTTGCTGTAACCACCTAGCTGGGAAACGGGTTTATCCTAAACGAGGTAGCGTTCAGTTGGCGGGAAGGAAGTCTGCAGCACCCGGGCTGGGACGGTCTTGCCGCTGGGGGTGTGCGTCCGTTTGTTGGGAGCATCTGGGAGAACACCCGCACCCCAGGGAGGGCCGAGCGCACCTGCGGCGGCCCCACTGCTCGCCCCGAGGCTTCAGGGAAGCCAATGGAGAGGTATCGGGGCACGTGGACAGAGGCGCTCGTGACGCCCTCCCCGCTTTGCTTTCAGCAAAGTCTGGAAAGGACCCCAAGCCCAGGACAAGGGAAAGCCATGAAAAGAACGAACAGCCGCTTCTTGCGGCAACAGGGATGAACCTCTCCGTAGCTTTGGACAGAAGAGGGCAAGTCGCAGGAGATCTCACGCCGTAGGCACGTGTCCCGTACGAGCCACACCAGGTGGTGAGGTGCGAGTCGGAGTGATGAGATTCGAAGAACGGGGAGAGCAAGGGGTGGGCCGGCCCACAGTCCGGGCTGGGGGGAGGCAGGGACGGGGGTGCACGTGGGGGGTGTCACGGGCAGAGTCACACGTGGACGCCCTCCCCCCAGCACCTCAGAGGGTGACAGGATTTGGAGATGGATCTCTGAAGAGGTGACGAAGGTCCCACGAGGTCACCAGGGTGGGCCCTACTCCACCGTGACGGGCATCCCTATGGGAAGGGGATGTGAGGACACAGTCACAGAGGGACGGCCCTGTGTGGGCTCGGGGACAGGACGGCTGTCTGCACCCCGATGGCTGGAGAGAGCAGCCGCCCCTCTGCGGGGTCTGTTGCCGCAGCTTCAGGAAGCTGGGGGGGGGGGGGGCAGATGCCAGAGCGCCAACGGTGGGGGCGGGGGCAGCTCACAGGCCTCACGGTCGCTCCTTGGAGCATTGGGATTTCCGTGTGTCACGTTGTTGCCCAGCAAGGAGGAACGGCAGCAGCAAGCACTTGTTGTCTAGCTGCTGGGGGGCGTGGGGGGCCCTGCCCTGTCCCCGCTCGCGCCCGGGCCCCCGTCACCCACCTGGAGAGCAGGGTGGTCGTGGGAGGTGTTCGGTAGGGTGGCCGCGAGGTCTCAGTGGAGCTTGTACCGAGGGCCCAGCACGGTGCTCGTCTCGATGATGATGCTGGGGGGTCACCCCGATTTCACATGGTTTGAGAATTAAGACCCAGGGTGGGGCCCGAGGGCGGGCGACGGCCCCCAGGGAGGTGGAGGACCAGGATTCACGGCCCACTGCGGACCACCTCCGTCCTTCCGGGCACATCTAAGGGGAGCGTGAAAAGCTGGGACCCCCTCCCACAGCAGGACTCTGAAACACAAGGGATCTCTCCACGGGGGCCTTTCTGGGGCTCTAGAAGCCACAGGCTCCCACTCCGAGGGGGGATCCACCAAGAAGCACGCCGCCGCCAGCCAGGGCCCGGGTCAGACATCCGCGGAGCATGGAGGTGCCCCACTCCCGCTTGCGGGAGGCCGGGCAATGTCACCGCGTCCCTGGCCTCCATCCCCAGCAGGTGCCAGGGGCCCGGGGCCAGATCCGAGCTGAGCGCCCGCACTGACCTGGCCTCCCGGCTGCAGGGTCTGGCACCTTCCGGGCGGTGCCGACAGGCCCCACAGAGGCTGACCCTCACCCTGACCTGGGGAGTGCGACGGTGGCAGACACTGCGGTGTGGACGAGCCGAGGCTCCTGTGCCGGCTTGTGCCGGGCGCCCCCCTGGACAGCCAGGGCATGCGGCTGTCCCCTGACCGACTGGACAACACGTTCCCGATGCCTGGAGAGGCTTGATTTCTGCCCAAAGCTTCCGTCAACTCTGTAGCTTCAAAACCAGAGGCAGGAGCCACGGCGATAACAAGGCGCCTCGACCCGAATGAACAACACGTCTCAAACTTGTGAGGAGGAAGGAGGGGTTTATTGGAGCCCAGAGAGGACAGCTGCCCGGGTGGCCTTCACGGGGATGGCGGGCTCTGGGGAAGGGGCCTTTGGGGCGGGCTGTGCGCATTTACACGAAGATTTACAAATCGTCACGATGAAGGACGTTCCAGGAAGTTACAGACTTTCTCCTGTTGGTCGTGGGTGCCGGGCTGTGGGGACCAGGGAGGATTTCTGGCTTATCTGTAGGTTTGGGATGTTCCTTTTGGGGGCGTGTCTTCCACAAAGCAGCTGCGCACAGTGTCCCGGGCAGAGACAGAGCCACGCTTGGAGGTCAGGAGAGTGGCGCGACCTCGGCCAGTGTCGGCGGGCGCTTCCCTGGGGGCCTGGGGGCAGGGCCTGCAAAAAGTTGAAACCCTCTGTTGTTTTATCACCTGTTTTGAACAGAGGATTGAGGACAATGCAGAAAAGTGGCGCTTTTCCCTAAAGACGTCGGGGCATTCGTACGGAGCTGCATCAGAGGTTGGGCGAGGGACCATCCCCCAGACCTGTCCTCCCCGTGTGTCCCCTTCTCCAGCAAGCTCCTGGGGCAGGGCCTGAGGCTGAGTTTTCCTGAGAGGTGGCGCCAGGTACCTCCGAGAGGACAGTGGCCCTGGGGTATGGCCTGTGTCACGGCGTCTGGGTGGGGACAGATGCTGGCCTGGCCCACTGGCGTCCAGCTAGCAGGGGCCACCAGCTCGGGGCTCCAAGGGAAGCGTGGCCCAGTGACAGGCTCTCAGCCACAAGCCCCGGAGGGACCGAACATCTGGAAAAGGTGAAACTGTCAAATAGAAAGATCCCTGTACCCCGCGGGTGCCCAGGAAACCAGCTGTGGACACGTGAGTTAGGTCAGTGTGTGCCCGGCAGGCAGCCCCCGATGGGGCGACGGGCCGGGGGGAGTCCTCACGCCCAGAAAAGCCCCTTGATGGTGCGTGGGGCGGGTTGCAGGAATTCCCGGGAGGACACGGGCTCTGCCCTCCGGAGACGCGCATCCGCCTGCCTCCCCGCACGTGTCTGGTCCCAGGAGGATAGGGGTCCGCAGGACAGATGTGGCCTGAATCTGTGGCCCAGAGCCAAGCCCGGTGACACCTGCACGGCCAGCCCAGAGGTGCGTGAATTAGATGCAGATTCTTGCTGGTAAGCGCAGTTTAGGGGTGGTTGGTGATGCAGCATCGTCACGGAAATAGCCAGCTGGTCCTGGGTCATTTCATCCCTCTACGTAGCCCTCGGGGACGATGTCCAAGATGGCCCTAGGCCGGCTCCGTCCAGTGTGGCCCTCTGCCCTACCCAGGGAGCCCCCTCATCCGCAGTCGCAGCGCGCGCCTGCTCAGGTACCGTGGGCTGGTTAGTACACGGTCACAAAAACGGGAAGATAACAAACAGAAACAAAAGGACCCCGACCGCAGCCCACTGCACAGGCACAGCTCAGTGATTTCTAGGAGACGTGTAGGGTTGTGGGGCCCACGCCACATTCCGGTTTCAGAATGCCTCCGTGCAGCCGTAGGAAAGCCCTGCCGGGCCTCCTGCCGGGCCTCCTGCCGGCATAACCATCTTCTCCAGACAGAGCGCAGGAACGGAGCCGAGGTCCTGGTGGCTTCCCAGCCACGCCTGCCGCGCAGACCTTGCGGCCCTTCCCGCGGCCCAACGCACGGCTCTGCGCCCCGGCCCGCGGCTGTGGCCCTGGGCACCCCCGGGGGTGAGGGCATAGGGCTGTCACGGACATCTGGACACTCGCAGGCATGCTTCGGGGCCGCCCGGGCCGTCTGTTCTTGGGGGGCTCCTGGGTGAGGACTTGCTGGGTCCCGTGGGAGGGTCCTGCCCGACCTGTTACGGAGTTACTGGCCCGAGGCGGCCGTGCCTTTGTCGTTTCCGCCAGCACAACACTGGGTTCCAGTTTCCGACCACATCCCCGAAAACTCAAGGAGACTGAAGGGGCCGAGAAGAGCCCCGCAGGGCGCGCCGCCTGACCCGAGGGCTGTCTTGGGGAGCAGCGCTGCGAGCCGGCCGGGCCCCGAGTCAGGCGCCGTGCCCCTCCCCACAAAGTCACGCTCCCCTTCCCTCCTCTGGTCGCTGCTCCGCGGTTCACTGGCCTTTGTTAAAATGGTGTATAACCCCGGGCCGGACGGCTTTTTGAGTTTCTCGACATCTTTTCCGTGACGCCTCCCTTGAGCACAGAAGATAAACGTCGTGTGCGGCCCCTCCGTCTGCTGTCGGTCTACGTCACCCGCTCCAGAAGCTGATCCAAGACGACGCCGGGGCCCTGTCCCCCCGCAGGGGTGCCTACGGTTTTCATGAGCGCCGGTCCTGCGAGCTCGGCGCGGCGGCTCAACGCGGCTTCGGTCGCCGTCTGCTGGCCGCGGAGCCGCGCCGAGGCCGAGCCGAGGCCGAGTTTCCCTGTGTCGTAGGCGTCTGTGTGACGTGGTCACATGTCCGCCTTTTCATTCGGTCGCTTGTTTGCCTATAAGTGGGGCGTGCGAGTCCCTTCGCGGTACTTCTTCCCAGGCCATGCTCATCTCTTGTTTTCTTAACGGCGTCGTCTGCGGCTGGACGTGAAGTTTACTGAAGACAGATCTGCGGGGTTTTTTTTTTTTGTGCTCACGGATGGGCCCATTCATATTCTCTATTCTATCAATCTTGACAAATTGCATTTTTAAAGGAATTCTCCATTTTATTTGAGTTGTGAATTTATGGCACAAAATTTTTGCCATATTCCCTGATTGTTATTTTTTTATTATTTTGGTTTTTAAAAATATTTTATTTATTTATTTGAGAGAGAGCAAGAAAGCATGAGTAGGGGGAGCGGCAGGCGGAGGGAGAAGCAAACTCCCCGCTGAGCAGGGAGCCCAACGTGGGGCTGGATCCCAGGACCCTGAGATCATGGCCTGAGCTGATCGCAGACGCTTACCTGAGGCACTCAAGCGTCCCCTCCTGATTATTCTTTTAATCTCATTAGGCGCTATAGTGATAGCCCCCTTTTCTGTTTCTGATATGGCAATTTTTTTCTTTTTTTTTCTTATTGAATAATGCTAGGTTTTATCAATTTTGTCGATTGTTTTCAAAGGAACAATATTTGCTTTGTTGATCTTTTCTCTATCATTTACGTTGTTTCACAGGTTTCTGCTCTAATGTCTTGTCTTTTCTTCTACTCACACTGCGTATAAATTACTCTTCCCTTTTTAGCCTCTTAAGGTAGAACTTAGATCAAAGATTTTAAACTTGTCTGATTTTTTTCTTAAAAACATTTAAAATAGCTGTATCCCCCAAATGTTGTTATGTTGGTTTTCATAGTCATTCGGTTTTAAATATGTCCTTATCTCCTTTGGGATTTACTATTTGGTCTGTGGATTATTTCAAGTTTGTTGCCTGATCCCCAAATGTGCATAGACTTTGAGGACATTCGTAACCACCGACACCTTATTTAATTTGTTGTGTTTGGACAACATATTCTGTATGATTTCAAAACTTTGAAATTTACTGGAACTTTTCTTTGGTCCCGGGATATGGCTTCTCTCCATGA
The DNA here is from genome assembly GCA_028533885.1 of Nasua narica. Classification (NCBI taxonomy): domain Eukaryota; kingdom Metazoa; phylum Chordata; class Mammalia; order Carnivora; family Procyonidae; genus Nasua; species Nasua narica. Next base: position 73,086,206 of record CM052812.1, on the reverse strand, counting down.
ACGTCCTGTGCACACTTGCAAGTGATGTAAACTCTGTTGTGGATTTTATAGTATTCTCTGGATGCCGGTTAGGGCAAGGTGGGTAAGGGTTTTCTCCAAACTTCTGCCTCCTTAGTAATTTTGCATATGTGTGTGCTTATTCTATCAATTACTGAGAAAGGGGGATTCGAGTCTCCTACCACGATTGGGGCTTGTCTGTTTTTTTCTTGGGCTGTCGTATGAGTCAGGGTTTTCCGGAGAAACAGAATAGGATCTACAGAGACATACATAAGGGGATTTATTATAGAAATTGGGTCCTGTGGCTACGGAGGCTGAGCAGGGCCAGGATCTGCCGTCTGGAAGCCGGAGAACCAGGGGAGCTGAGGGCTAACTCCCATCTGAAGGCTAAAGGCCTGATAACCAGGGAAGGGGCTCTGGGGCTATGGGGGCGCTGGCGGGTAGCTGGTGTGACCTCTATCCAATGTCTGAGAACAAGAAAAGGTGGACGGCCTAGCTCCGAAGACAGAGAATTCAGGTCCCCAACAGATTAGATGATGGCCGCCCACCTTGGGGAAGATAGTCTGCTTTATTCGCTCTACCAATTCAAACATCAGTCTCTTCCGGAGACGCCTGCACAGACGCACCAAGAAATAACATTTTGCCTGCTGTCTGGGCTCTCCGTAGCCCAGCCAGGTCGACGCACAGAACGAGCCACCACACAAGTCTGCGCCTCGCCAAGTGGACGCCACGTGCAGGTCCTTAAACTCCACTAAACCTCCAAAGACATGACGAGATCATGATTCTGTCCAACACGACTCTACAGATACACTGTACAAATACAGTCATAAGAAAAGTGATGCAACTATATTTATGTTTGGCAAAAAAGACCTCAGAGGTAAAGAGAAACATTTCATAACGATAAAAGGATCAATTCTTTAAGAAGACATCACAACCATGTGTATGTACCTAATAAGGAAACATCTTTTAAAAATATTTTATTTCTTTATTTGAGGGAGGGAGAGAGAGAGAGAGAGAGAGAGCATGAGCAGAGGAGGGGCAGAGGGAGAAGCAGGCTCCCCACTGAGTAGGAAGCCCCTGTGTGGGGCTCAACCCCAGGACCCTGAGATCATGACCTGAGCCGAAAGCAGACACTTAACTGACTGAGCCCCCAGGTGCCCCAAGATGCATCTTTTCAAAACAGTATAAATTTGGGTCTTGCTTTGGTGTCGAGTCCGACATTCTCCAAGTGTTGATTGAAGTTATTAGTCCATTTACATTTACTGTAATTATTGATGTGGTTGGGTGTAAGTATACCACGTCTGTTGTTTTTGTCCCATCAGTGCCTTTTTATCTCCTCTGTTATTCTTTTGGATTAATTGAGTATTTTTAGTATTCAATTTTATCTCTCTTTCTCTCTCTCTTTTTTAAGCTATACTACTTTTAAAAGTGATTGCTCCGAATTATAACGTCTATCTTAATTTATCGGTACTTCTCGAATTATTATAGTCACACAACTTCCAATACATAAGAAACTTTCAGTGGTATAATTTCTTTGCCTTCCCTTACTTGTGCTGTTGTCAGATATTTCCTATACATTGTAGGCTCTGTCGATAGTGCTCATGGTTTTTGGTTTGATCAATCAGTTGTCTTATTTTCTTGAAGTGTAATTGACAGTATCTTAACTAGTTCCAGGTGTGCATCACAGTGATTTGATACTTTTCTCCATGACAAAGTGATCCCCGTGATGGGTCTGGTTACTATCTGTCCTCATACGAAGTTACTACAGTATTACTGACTACACTCGCTAGGCTGTGATTACAGATACATGTGTTCTGTAACTGGAAGTTTGTGCTTCTTAATCCCCCTCTGCCCTCTGGTACCCAACTCCGTTTCCTGTGTCTGCGTGCTTCTGTTTTGTTTCATCACTTGTTTTGTTTTTTAGATTCCACATATGAGTGAAATCATATGGTATCTTTCTCTTACTGACCTGCTTCTCTTAGCGTTATACCCTCTGGGTGCATCCACGTTGTCGCAAATGGCCTGATTTTGTTCTTTCTTATGGCTGAATAATATTCCATTGTATATACACAGCACGCCTTTATCCGTTCGTCCATCGACGGCCACTTGGGCGGCTGCCACATCTCGGCCGCTATAGATAATCTGCAGTCAACATAGGGGTGCGTGTGTCTCTTCAAATTGGTGTTTTCCTTTTCTTTAAATACCCAGAAGCAGAATGGCTGGATCATATGCTAGTTCTAGTCTTAATTTTTTGAGGAACTTCCATAGTGTTTTCCATAGTGGCTGCGCCGATCAGTTTTAAAGATAAAATTTCCAAGTAGTAGGATTTCGATTGTCTTGAACAACTTCCCTCTTCATTTCTTACGGTGCTTGCCTGCTGGTGACAAATTCTGTTGTGTGTTTCTCTGCAAATGTCTTTCTTAGCCTTTATTTTTGAGGAATATTCTCCTTTGATACAGAATTCTATGTTGGAGTTTCTTCCTTTCAGCAAAATTAAGATGTTGCTCCATTGTCTTCTGGCCTCACATCTCCTATTGAGAAGTTGGCTGCCGTTTTCCACTTTACAAGAACCCATTTTATTCCAATTTTTGCACACACATCATTGACCATTTCTATTGACCTGTGTACATGTTACATGTTTACTGATTCTTTTAATTTTTCCAGTAGAATATTATGGCTGTTGAAATGATTTAAATCTCAGATATTGTATCTCTTGGTTCTAGACTTTCCATTTCTCACCTGAGATCACCTGTATCCTCACCCATCCTGTCCGTCTTCCCCTGTGAATCCTCCAATGTGGTTTTCCTCCAGCGAACCTAGAATGTCCAGGTCCCCCGTCAGGCCCATTTCTGGGGACTCTGTGGCCAACCGAGAGGGTTGCCATCGATCCCTGTGGGTCAGATATCTGATTGCATCTCGGTCCCGGGCTGATCATGGTGGCCTCGCCAGCCGGAGCTACCAGCGGACCCCACCCCTGCTCTCACTGTTCCTGCTGAACCCTGGGAGCCCCAGTCCATTGCAGCACCCCACGGCCGCCTCCGGAGCTCCTGGGGGCTGGACGACACCTCGCCATGACATCAGGGGAGGGAGGGAGTGGGCAGGTGACCTCACCGGGAGGGAGGGCAGAGTTGGGGTAAGTCCGCTCTCCCCTGCCTGAATTCCTGAGCCTTTAGCGTCCTCCTCAGGCCGTGCTTCTCAAACTTCACTGTGAAGACGTTCACATTTAAAATGCAGAGTTGTAAAGTGTGTACTCTGACCCGGCCGGTTTGGGGTGGGGCCTGAGAGGCTCGACTTTTAAAACAGTCTGGGGGCCAGTGCTGTTGTCCTTGCATTGCCCGCCGAGGACCGAGGACCTGCAGAGGGCCAGGGTCCTTCGGTCCGTTAACTGCCACCCACCACTGAGTCCAGCCCCGCCGCACCGGCCCGGGTGGTGATGGGTGCCGCCTCCAGGTGCCGTCAGGATAGGAAGCGCCGGTCGGTGCAGCCGGGTCAGCGGATTCGGCCCTCCAGAGCCTATTTCCTCTTCCCAGGCCCATGCCCCAGCCTCCACTCTGATGGCTGCTTCTGGCCGCAGAGGGGGAGCTTGTGTGTCTCTCTTTGCGCCAAGGCTCTGTCTCCCCGGAGCGGTCTCTGTTCTTGCCCCTCTGTGCTCTGGTGTCTCCTCACCATCTGAGCGGCTGACTCTCATGGGCCTTTGGCTACGCGGGGCTGTGAAGGGCGGTCTTGGAAACAGTTGGCGTCAGCTGGAGAGACGCGGGTCTCAGGGCCACCGCGGAGAAGCTTCTGTGCACCGGGGGAGGGAAGGGCTGCTCCTGCCAGCAAGGGAGGCTCCCGGACATAACTGAGTTGGACGTTCTCCACCTCACCTGCGTCTGCCCAGGTGTCCCCGTCCGACCCTCACGGTCCCTCTTCCTCCCACCACGCTCTGCTCTATGCAGCTGTCACGGGTAGTTTTCGGTGTCAGCGAGGCTTGGAGCTATCGACCCGGGTACTGCAGCGGGTCCTGCTGCGGAGACGCGCCATGATGCGTGCTAGGGAGAGGTGGTCCGCTTCGGCGTCCAGCTGAGGTCAAGTAAAGCAGACCCCCCGGATGATCCGGGTGGGTGTCATCCGTCTGCTGGAACGCTCCGGACAGACCGCTGGCGGACAGGCGGCTCGCTGAGGCGGGCTGGGGGGAGCGCAGAGGAAGTGAGGGCTGTTACCTTACGGGGCGCACACCTCACCACGACCGCGGTGTAGACGGCCGTGTGCGTGTTAAACGGGGGGAGGTGGCGAGGTCCCAGGTGGAAACCAGAGGAGACGTGAACCTGGGTATAAAGTGGCCGAAATCTTGCCTGCGCTGCGCTCTGACGCCGGGTGAGGACGGGCTTGGCCGCTGGCCGAGGGGACCCCGCAAGCAGAGGGCTAGAGGTGCGGCTGCTCTCCTCCCGCTGCTCAGAGTAAAATGCGAGAGAAAAGGGGTAAATTGAGGAAGTTCTCACTCTTTTTCCTTAAAGATTTATTTGAGAGAGAGAGAGAAAGCATGAGCAGGGGGGAGGCCGAGAGAGAAGCAGCCTCCCCCTGAGCAGGGAGCCCGATGCGGGGCTCCATCCCAGGACCCCGGGATCATGACCTGAGTCACCCAGGTGCCCCTGATGTGTGTCTCTTAACCAAAAATTAACCAGCCCCTAATGATTTGGGAGGTTCTTGGCCTATCCAGATTGCAAAGAATACTAAAATTGGGAAATGGACTGTCGGAAAAGCATATTCTTACGGAGTCTCAGCAGAACCCAGGGGTACAGGCGGGGTCACGGGGGGGATCCGTGGAGGGATCCTGTGTGATGGGACGCAGCCCAGGCCCTTGAGAAGGCCGGCACCGGGAAGAACAGACTCAGGGTGCCGGGAAAGATCGCTCCGGGCGCACACAGCTCTACGAGCGGGACGGGAGCAGACGGCGCTGCCGAGCGCCAAGGACGTGCGGTCCATCAGGAGGAAGGAAGAGTGGCCCCAAGGGTGGTGTGTCCGGCGACAAGAGGATTCTCCTCGGCCTTGGAACTTATCCAAAGCTTCCCTGCGGGATCTTGAATTTCCCTGGGAATGGGGACTCCTTCATTCCTTCAGTTTCTCTTTCTGGGATGGAGACGTCCGTCCTGTGCTTGTGCCCTCGGGAAGCAGGGACGGGCCACGCCCACAGCCTCACTGGCACCCGAGTCAGGTGGCGGTGCCGGGCCCACGAGCAGATGGCGCTCAGGTGGGACTGTAGGCCTGGAGTTCATACTGCGGTGCCGAGGCTTTGGGGTGCTGGGAGGCACTGGATGTGTTCTGCACACGGCGTGGACGTAGATGTTGGGGGACCCAAGGGTGGACTCCGACCGGTTTAATGGTGGGCCCCCCAAAAGATAGGTCCACCCAGAACCTATGAATGGGACCTTATTTGGAAAGAGAGCTTTTGCAATTAAGGATTGTAATTAAGGTTAGGACCTCAAGTTGATACCATCCTGCATCAAGCTGGGCGCCACAGCAAATGTTCTCATAAGGGAAGAAAAGACAAGGACACACAGATGAAACGCATTGTCTCTAGGGAGGTGGAGACTGGAGGGACTCCTCTGTGAGCCAAGGGACACCAGGATTGCCAGAAGCCGCGAGAGGCCAGGAGATGGGACAGGCTCTCACGCAGGACGTCCAGAAGGAAGCAGCCCTGCAAGGCCTCTTATCTCAGACCTCCGGCCTCCAGAGCTGCGAGAGAATCCATTTCTGCTCGTTTCCGGGCTCCCTTTGTGCTGATCAGGCGGGCGGCCCGGGAACTGAGCGCGGGGAGACCGGCGGCGTGAAGCTCGGCCCTGGTACCGCCCGGCACAGCATGCGCCGTGACTCATCCGTCTGATTCTTCTCCGGAGTCATCGGGAGCCGGGCAGCCCTGGGACCCCCAGAGCCCGTCCTGTCACCAGCAGCCAACGGTCCCAGCCCTGGAATTCCCAAGGCCCTGCCTTCCTCCCCCAGCAGCCCCAGGGCTGATGGCCCTGGTTTCCACTTCCTGCCAGGGAGGACGCGTGGGCCCTGCACAGGGGGAGCGCCCCAGGATCAGAATCCCGTCCCGGCTTCTGTGTCCCGTTTCCCGGGGCCGTTGCGGTATCTCTTCCCAAGCCGGAGACCGCATGCGAGTCAGGCAGTCGGGGTGGAGTTAGATCAGAGGACTGGTCGCGACGATGCGGGCGAGCGTCAGTCTCACAGTGGTGACCTAGACGGATCCCACCTGAGAGCTGGAGGCGTGCCCGGCCGCAGCTGTGTGACCATTCCCGACTCAGTGTCAAGGGCACCCCCGCCCCCCGGCCCAGCCGCCCCATAAAGTGCCCCCATTACCACACGCACCCACGATCCCGGGTGCACTCCGTCATGCTGGACCGTAGGCGGGTTTATCCGGTACTGAGTCCCTGGCGGTCTCCGGTCACCGGGACAGGATAGCTAGCCCTGAGCCGGCTTCTGTTCCTGATCAGTGTGGCAGCCAGGGTGCCCGGGGACACTTTTGGCCTCACTGCCCACATTCCGGCCTCCCCTGAGCTCCACGGTCACCTCTGTGGCTGCATGACCTGGGCTGCCCGCGGGTGAGCCCCTAAACTTTTCTGTCTCCTGCCCCCTCTGTGCACCTGCTGCAGCTTGCATCTCCAGTCCTGGGGCTTCCTGGGACCCCGCGCCATGGCCAGGCACAGGGGGTCTCCCAGACAGAGCCGTGCCCTGAGCCCACCGCCAGCTCTAGGCCCATGGTAAGAGCTGGTCCCTGCTCTTTTCTGCCGGGGCCTGTGAGGGACCCAGAATCCTAGGGCGCAGGGGTCTTCTGAGAGGTGGTCAGTATCCCCAGAGGAGATTCCTCCTATGTCCTGACCCTGGGCCAGGTGCCTGGTTGGGCATTTGGGGCTCCTAGTTCAGTGCGCAGATGTCCCCACTCATCTGTGCTGGTCCCCTCACTGTGTTGGGTCTGGTGCCTCTGAGACAAGAGTCTTGGTCACTTTCACAGAAGGACTATCCGTGCCCACTGCTCTCTGCTGGAGGTCGCCCTTTGGCTCCACTGCTCCTCCCCTCCACCCCTTGGTGGCCCTGCCCCCAGTGCTCCCTGTTACCTACAAACCCTCACTCTCCCCAATGGGCCCTGTGACTTTTTGAGCCACTTTCGGAACTAACATTTTTTTTCCTTCTAAAGTCTTTTCTTGGGTGCCTGGGTGGCTCAGACGGTTAAGCATCTGCCTTCGGCTCAGGTCATGATCCCAGGGTCCTGGGATCAAGTCCTGCCTCAGGCTCCCTGCTCAGGGCTGGCTTCTCCCTTTCCTTCTGCTGCTCCCCCTGCTTGTGCTCTCTCACTCTCTCTGTCAAATAAATAATAAATAGATAGAAAGACAAATAAATATATAAATAATCTTTTAAAAATAAATAAATAAAGCCTTTTCTTTGGGCGCCTGGGTGGCTCAGTTGGACGGGCATCTGCCTTCGGCTCAGGTCATGGCTGCTGGGTCCTGAGCCCAAGCCCCTTGTAGAGCTTCCTGCTCAATAGGGAGTCTGCTTCTCTCTCTCTCCCCCTCTGCCTCTCCCTACTGCTCATTCTCTCTCAAATAAATAAAATCTTTAAAAAAAATAAAATAATTTTCTTTTGTTTCCTCTCGGGGGGGAAGGGGGTTGGTTATACCTTTTTATTTTGTTTCTGCCCCTTTGGAGGGTCTGGGAAGGACAGGAGATGAAGAAGCGTGGTCAGTCTGCACTGACCGGGGCAGCCCGGACGCCCCTGCTGTGGGTCTGGGGGAGCTCTGATGTGCAGTCCCGGGCGACCGTGGCTCCAAGCATCGCCCCTGCCTCACTGCTGCCCCCAAACATTCCTGCTTTTGCTCCTGCAGGATGAGTTCCTACAAGGCACCTGCTCTGGAGGCTCCCGCGGCTGGCAAATTGGAACTGCGTGCGGGAGCCGGCTGGGAGCTGCTGGCTGGAGCTCCAGGGAGGGAGGCTGAGCCCAGTCTGGGAGGCCTTCATGTCCACATGGGATATGCGCACATGTCGACCTGGCAGGGACACCTGCAGTGGGTAGATGGTTAATGGGACTGACCTGGGTTCTGCTCCCGTGGCAATAACCGCCCCCATCTGGATGGCTTCCCCCACAGGTCTGAGACTGGTCTGCAGGGGTCCCAGGTGAAGCGGGCTCCCTCTTAGCCAGGCTGCCACTTGCCCAGAAATAACAGGTCACCCCTGCTCACATCGCATGGGTCAAGCAGGTCAAGGAGCCACACTGATTTCCAAGGTGGGGTGAGCATAGCCTACCACGAAGAGACCCAAGTGGGGGCCGCCAAGGCTGAGTCCGGCCAGCTGGGGTGGCGGATCAGGGCAGAGTCCAGGGCGGCTGAAGGGTGAGCGCGGAGGGAGGAGCCGCGGCCGGGGGGAGCCGCGGGGACTCGCACGGGGATCCCCTCTCGCTGTGGGGAAGCAGAAGGCCCTTCCAGGATTGCACGGGGCAGGAGCTGGGATGGGGGTGGGAGGAAGGCATGACCGGCTCTGGGCCTGCCTCCCGGCGAACTTAAGGCTTTCACAAGTCAACCCATCACAGAAAAGCTTCCTCAGTGACAAGGGTGAGCGCGCAGGAAGCCAGGCGATACGAAGGGGCGTCTTCTGGGGCGTCAGCTGTGCTGAGCGCTTTGCTCCCGCGATTTCCTCGGCCTTGCGAGCAGGGGCAAGGGAGCCTCTGCAGGGTCAAACAGCGCCTCGCGCCCCCAGACGCGCCGCGAAGGTCGGGGAGAACCCAGCGGTCCGCGCCGAGGCCCCATTCGCACCCGGGGCCGGGCCAGGGCGCTCTGGGTGACTCTGACGCACGGCCCCGGGAGGGCCGGCGGCGTGCACCCGGGCCAGGGACTCCCGCTCCCGGCGTGGTGTCCCGCCGGCCTCACCGGCAGGACCCGGGACCCAGCCACCGAGACCCCGAGAGCGCGGGTGCACGAGTGCGTGAGCGCGCGCGCCCGCGACCAGACTCCCTGCGGAGCGCCCGCCCCGCCCTCGCCCTCCCCCGGCGCAGTCGCAGCGCGGGCTGGGCATCCGGCGCGACCACCGGCCTGCGCGCGCGGACCCCCAGCCAGCCTCGGCCTCCGCGCGGCCGTTTCCCCGCGCCCCTTCCCGGGCCCGGCGCGCAGCCTCGCCAGGCGCAGAGCCGCAGAATAAAGTTTAAGGCCGCCCCACATCGGGCGGCCGGCCTTGTTCGCGAAGCCCGCGGGGTGGGGACACCCAAGGGGCGCCCTGAGTCTCCGCCGCCTTGCACAGTGGGACCCTTCCCATTCTTTTGGGGCCCCCAGGATCCCCGGGCGGAATCGTGGCCTTCCCTCCCGCGCGCTTGTCTCCGCCTCCTAGTCGGTGTTGCGCCCCAGTGTCGGTGCGGATCCGGCCCCTCTCGAGGTGGGCGGTGGGCCCCCGGCGTGGAGCCCGCTTGGTCTCCGCCCCGCCCCCAGCGCTCGGCCCCGCCCCCAGCGCTCGGCCCGCCCCGGCCCCGCCCCCGGCCCCGCCCCGGCCCGCCCCGCCCCCGCGCGCAGCAGTCGGCGGAGCCGCCCAGCAGCCGGGACCCGCCAGCGCCGAGCCCGGGGCGCACGGCGAGCGCTGCCAGCCGCTCGGCTCCCGCTCCCCGCCCGGCGGGCCATGTCCCCGGCTCTGGCCGCGGCGCGCACCCAGGCCCGGCGATGAGGAGCGGCGCGGAGCGTAGGGGCAGCAGCGCTGCGGCGCCCCCCGGCTCGCCGCCCCCCAGCCGCGCGCGCCCCTCCGGCCCCGACGCGACCCCGGCCCCGCCGCCGCCCGCCGCCGGCCAGCCCCGGGCCCGGGACGCGGGCGATGCCCGCGCGCAGCCGCGCCCCCTGTTTCCGTGGAGCAAGTGGAAGAAGAGGATGGGCTCTTCCATGTCGGCGGCCACGGCGCGGAGGCCGGTGTTTGACGACAAGGAGGACGGTGAGTGCGGCCGCTCGGCGGGGACAGCGTGGGGACCCGCGGCGCATGGGGACCCTGCATGCCCTCGCAGGGGGCCGTGGCGGTACGACTTCCCCACGTCCAGACACAGCGACCACCCGGGCGGCGGGGGGGGGCGTCCCGGGGCGTCTCGGTTTCCGAGGAAACTCGCGGGTGGTGCGCGCGGTGCCCACGCGCGTCCAGGGCTCCCGCCTGCGTCCTCCGTGTCCAGCGGCCGCGCAGCCTGTGGGAGTGGGCTCGGGCCGGCCCTGCGGGGTGAGGGTCCGTCGTCGGAGTGGTCCCGCCTTAGCCGCCCACTGTGCGAGGGCTGCCTGGGTTCATTTTCCTTTTGGGGCGGTGTGCAGGCTTGGTCTACTCTGCACCTGTGGTGTGCGGCTGCGGCTTTTGCAAGGAAGATGCCTGCCCCGCAGGTGGACCCGGGGTCCCTGGCCCTGGGAGCTCTCGGTCTGGGGAGAGGTGTGGCGCTGTCCCCACATGCCCAATCTTTGGGCTTTTGTGCAGAGACCTGCCCTTTGGGAACTCCCTTTGAGAACTCTCTTTGAGAACTTCCTCCCAGGTCCTCTCGCAGGTAAAGCTGCTGACCCAGACCACCCACACGTGTCTCTGGAGTGGCCACAGGGAGGCAGGGCATGCAGAAAACAGGTGGCAGGCCACCTTTGACTTGGCAGCCACCTGCAGGGAAGGTCTGCGTCTGGGACCCTGGGGGACATTCACACGCAAACATGCGGCTCTTTTCTACAGATGTCATGCGGATAATTTAAATGGTACAACGATGACACATTTGATGTTTTTTTGACATTTTCTTAAAATAGTTGGAATATGCATTTTTCATCTGTAGGCAGCCTGCAAAGGTATGGTGGGTCTTTTATAATTTTAGAGCACAGCTCCGCGCAGGGGCCCAAGCTCTTTATTCTGATAAATAATTTAAGCCTGGTAGGAAATCACAGTAGTGTGACCTCAGGCCAGTGGTGGTGAATGTGCAGGCCGTGTGTGGGGATCATCGGAGCGACAGAGGCTGCCGTGGGCTGCCCCCGGGGGGGGAGTACTGCTGAGCCTGGCCACGGTCAGCAGGGGAAGGGTATCTGGGACCCGCCACATGAGGCCAGGGTGCCCTGGGTCTGCCCGCTGTGTTCTGAGCTCTGGGGCAGCAGAACTCAGCGCCATGACTGTTTCCTATGTTGTACATTTTTGTCTGAACATAAATATTCCGAGTAAAGAACGCCCAGAGTGCATTAGGACTGACCGGGAAGCAGACTGATGTCTAGCTTCTCTGCTGCGCGATGAGAAAATGTCTGAGGCACATCTGAGTTCAGCGCTTGCTGGCGTCAGCCCAGAGCCGGCCAGTCTTCCCGTGTCTTCGCCTTGTGCTCCCCGAGGCAGAGAACGTGGAGACAGAGAAATCGATGTCGCACACGGGCTGCCTTCAGCTTTTTAACATAGGGTTTTTCTCTCGCTCACGGTGTGTTATGGCTCAGATTTCAAGGATCATTAAAAAGGCAAAAAGAGCACAGACTCTGCTGACACTGCTCACAGTCTGATTTGGGGATTTTTCAGCACGTCCCCAACCCCTGTGTGGGCCTGGGGGTAGGACGGCCCAGGCGGCAGCCGGTCCTGCTGTGGGGGACGTGGGGGCTGACTCTGGCTACGGGTGCTTGCTCTGTGGGACGTGGGACCGTCAGTTACTTGCTCATCCCTCGGCGCGGCGGCCACATCCCCAGTTTGAACGCCCCGTCGTCGGGACTCCTCTGGGCTTTGCTTGGTGGATTGGGCGCGGCCGCCGTGGGCGTGGTCTGGCTGGTGGCGCTTTGTCCCTCGTGTTCCTGTCGTGTCGGGGCACCTACAGCTCAAGCGTCAGGCATCCCGGCACATGCTTGCCGAGGGCCGTGGGTTTATCTGGGGGAAGGAATGGGGTTTGGGGTGGAGGAAGGAGAGTCAGGAGGCAGGCAGTGGCCCCTGAGCCCCAGCTCCCTTCCAGGTCGCCGGTGAAGTCCCCCCGCCCAGCCCCTCCAGGCAGGGGCTGCGTGACTCTCCGGGCCGCTGCCGAGCCGGCTTGAAGAGGCGGCAGGCGCTGGAGACGAGCGTTTGCTGGGACTGCACGGTTGCTATGGCGACGGAAGACCTTCTGATGAATTTTTTGGATTAAAACTCCCGATTAATATATCAAGTTTGGTATGCAGAGAAAAGGATAAAAGAAAAGAAAAAGGCACTTTCAGAGTGCCAGGTAAATCCCAGCTGAAAAGCATGGTTATGATAGACAAGTGTCCTCGTCCCCGTCAGTCCCGCGGGGTCTAGAGGCCCGTGCTTACTTGCTGGGGGCCGGGCGCGTGTGCGGTCTCTGCGGCTCTGTCTCACGCTGGAACCAGGGGCACCTTTCCCCCTCCCCTGACGCCGCACCTCCTCCGCTCCCACCCCTCACCGACGTCTGGGAGCCAGGGATCAGAGCTTGCCGGGGCACCTGCCCTGCCTCAGCGGCCCCGCCCCAGAGCCGGGCTCCTGCGCGAGCCCCCTGGGGTCTCATGGTCTGGGTGTCCCCTTCTCCGGAGGTGTCTCTGTGTGGCATGAGGCTGGGGCGTCCCCTTCTCCGGAGTCACAGCCAGCACTCAAACCCAATGTGACGTTAGCTTCCTACTGGGGGGCCACTAATCACTGCAAGGTTTGCTCCCCCAGAGAGGACTGGGAATAAGGGAGCCCTTGAAGGCCACCGAAGCCTGGCTTGGGTCTGTTGGGTGGGTGGGCAGCACGCCAGGGTGGGAGACCACCAGATTCTCAAGTCACCTTTCTTTTTTTTTTTTTTTTTAAAGGTTTTATTTATTTGACACAGAGAGAGAGAGAGATCACAAGTAGGCAGAGAGGCAGGTAGAGAGAGAGGGGGAAGCAGGCTCCCTGCCGAGCAGAGAGCCCAATGCGGGACTCGATCCCAGGACCCTGAGATCATGACCTGAGCCAAAGGCAGAGGCTTTAACCCACTGAGCCACCCAGGCGCCCCCTCAAGTCACCTTTCTTAAAATGTAAAAAACAAACAAACAAACAATCCTTTGTTTATTCCTAATTACAGAAGCATGAAGATGTATACATGTGTACGCTTTCCTGTTTTTCCTGAAATTGTGCTAAATAGGAAAATCCAGACGTGTGGGTTTAGCACCAAGGCTCTCCACAGCGAACGTGTCAGTGAGCGTCTTCTGTGGCTTTGTTCTAGGAATGTTCTCACACTTCCAGCCCTGGAGAAACACACTTTCTTCCTTTGATGCAGAAACGGGATCGCGTTCCATATATGGTTTGGTCGTAACCTGCTTTCTCACTTAGCGGGATGTTGCCAACGTCTGATGGATCCCTAGCATTTACTGGCCGGAGTCACAAGAACAGCCCTCAGGCCTGGCTGGGAGCTCGACTCCAGGGCACCCCTAAAGCCACAGACACCTGGTCCCCGCCCCCCAGGAACCTCGCTGGGGGTGGAGCCCCGCACCCCTATCTCGTCAGGCCAGTGGTTCTGGCGGGGGGCCAGGGCCGAGACCCTGCCCTTCAGCCTTCCTCTGTGTTGACACGGCGTTCTCTGCTCCCTTCATGTCCTGCCACGGGTCACTGGGGTGTTTCCACTTCCCTCAACATCGCAGACAACCTGGGAAGGACCCTGTCAGGGTCCCAGAGGTACAGACGACCCCGCCGGCCCAGAACTGCGTCCACGGAAGGCATCCTGACACAGCTGGTATCCATAGGAATGTGAGGATGTGAGCCAGGGGGTGTCCCGGGCATACCCTCCATGGCCCCCCCGGAGATGTGGCTGCTGTGTGCGGGGTACCCTGACACAGGGGACGTGGGGAGACCGGCAGCAGACAGGGGAGGGACAGGAGGGCGGAGCAGGGGCGGTGGGGACGCAGAGCCAGCCATCGCTTGTTCTGGGCATACTCGATAGTCCTCTTTCCCTGAATCCCCACCAGCTTTGGCGGCTAGCGATGGTTTAAATTTCTGACGGTCTGAAAGGTAAAAGGATCGTATGAATGCTTTCAGTTTCTCTGGCTGCTGGTGGGACAGACCGTCTCTTTGCTTCTCACGTCAGGGCATCTGTCTCCGGGGACTGCTAGGACCCACCCGAGCCCGGGGCTCCGGCTGGGACTGTGGCGCCCGTGTCTTTGCCCCATTCCGGGTCCACAAAGCCACACCCTGGGATGCACCCCCCCCCCCCCATGCATGTTTGACATTTATCTTGCAACACTGCTAGGGGTTTTTGGTACGGATATGTTTAATTGTGTGGTCAGATTCATCGATAGCTTCTTTTCCGGCAGTTTCTGGCCTTAGTGTCGTGTTACCACCCTTTCCCGTTGGTAAAGGCCACATCTGTGTCTCCTTCTTTGCGTATGTGGAAACTTCCAGTGCATTTGGAATTCCGTCTGACCCGGCCGCCAAAAGGGCTTCCCTCCCCGGGGCCCTCGCTTTCTGAAGTTGAGCACATTTAGGCTGTTTCTAAGTTGAAAATATCCTTTACTGCGTGTTGGTTGCTGGTTTTTGTTGAACCGTGAACAGGATCTCTTTACCCATCGCATTTCACACTGATCAGAGCTGGGAGGAAGGAACACTCTCCTTTTGAAAATACTCACCCGGGAAATGGCCACTGTGCCGAGAGCTTCGCAGGTTCCCGGAGACTTTGAATAGCTTTGCTTGACCTTGCTCGGCGCTCGGTCACGAATGGCACAGACGGATGGTCCGTTACTGTTGGGCGATGTGCCCCACTTTTTCCTTTGCGTTCCCGAGAGCGCACAGGCCCGAGGAGAGCAGCCGGGCGCGTGTGTGGCTGGCCCCACAGCGCCAATGGGGCCCTAGTTCCTGGGGCCAGTGTGGCCCCTGGTTATTAGGACCCTGTTTCCTTCCCTCCCAACTGGGAAGACGGGGTGATGGTTTTCTGTGGGGCCCAGACCCGGGCTGATGGCGGGTCCCACCCCCTCGCCGCGCTGTGGATCTCCCTTGCTGGCCAGAAGCCTGGTGGCTGCAGAGCGTGGGGTCCTTTACCAGCCGGTAGAAGCCGAGGCCCTTGGTGTGGTGAGGGCTTTGGGCTCCAGCCGGGTAGGGGGGCATGTGGTCCCTCGGGAAAGCTCCCTTGCACGTCTGTCCCTGGGTTTCTGGGTCCCGGAGGCGCTCTAGGTGTTTCTCTTCCCATGGCTGACAAGGCTGGTCCTAGAACGGACTGGGCACCTACTGTCGCGTTGGCTCTGCATGCCTATCCATCTGGTTGTGTGTTTTAAAGTGCTAAAAATAAGCCGATTTTCTTTTAAAACTTAAACCACCCAGCTTTCCAGTGGAGAAGTAATGTAGGAGTGCGATGGGGGTCATTTTTGTTCAGGGCGTCTCTCTGGGGCTGCTGTCTGAGGAAGCAAAGCCGTGGAAAAGCGCTGCTTCTGCACAGGGTCGGGGCGCCCGAGCGGGGTCTCCGGCCGCCGTGGGTCCCCGGGGAGGGGCGGGTTCTGATGCAGCAGGTCTGGGTGGGGTCCAGGAGCCCGCATGTCCCACCAGCCCCCGGGCGTCCTCGGGTCCCTCGCATGTCGGGAGGGCGAGCAGACGCCCAGCACGTGTGGCTGTGCAGGGTAGGACCCCGGGGCTCGGCGTGCAGGGCGATGGGCGTCGGATGGGAGGCCGCCCCGCGCGCGCCCGCGTCGTCCTCTGCAGACGTGCTGGCCCTCGTTGGAAGCTGCCGGCCAGGGCTTGTCTCCGGTTTGAGCACGTAACCAGCACAGGTTCCACGGTCTCCCCTCGTCGCCAGCGCGGACCTGACCCCTCCCCAGGGCTGCGGGTGTGAGTGCGGCCGGCGGCGGGCTGCGGGGGGCCGTGCGGGGACGCTGGTCCCAGAGCTGGCTGCTCCGACGGCGCTCACACGTGGCGGGGCCGGCGCCCCCCCCAGGGCCTCCTGCAGGGCTGGTGGGCGCGATCTGCCCTCCTGGGGGGCCCAGACAGCCGCTCCGGCCCCCTTGGAACACGTTGGTTCTTACTTTAAGGGCCTGTGCTGGGCTCCCGTCTGTGGGCAGCTCCGTCACATTCGGCGCCCCCTTCGTGAAAGACCAGACCTTCTACCCGGTGCCGTCCCTCCTTCCTGTCGGGATTGCTCTCCCCACCCGGAGCTGTGCGCACACCTGTGCGAGTCCATACCTGCCTCACTCTGTAGTGTGCGTGCAGCCGCAGGTAAGGACGAAGCTCTGGGAGCCACTCGTGCTCCTGGCTGAGGCTCCAGGAAGTGGTCAGACCTCGTGTCCTCAGCAGGTCAGCCCCTCCAGCCCGCCCCCATCCATTAGGGGGTCGATATGTCTTCCCCGTGCCCGGAGCTCGTCTCGGGTGCGCCTTCCCCCCAGGCGGTGTGCTGGCCGGGCACCCCGTGGGGCAGGCCGGGCCCCGTTTCCCTTCCCCAAACACTGGCCGGATGCAAGCGCTGAAAGATTGTAATGACCAGAATTTGAGACGCTTTGGGAGAAGCTATAATTAATAAAATTATTGTTATTTTTAAAATCTGGGATGCCTGCTTCACCAAAAAATGTTTTTGTCATTGACCTAAAATCTATTATTTTAAGCACCGAGGCAGCCCGGGGGCTCAGCTGGGGGAAGGGCCGCCCCTCCCCGCCCACGTTTCCCCGAGGTGACGCGGAGCCCACGGACGGCCCCCAGCACAGAGGCTCAGACGCAGGCCCAAGTCGCTCCTGTGAAAACCCCGGGGATGTTATTTAGGTTCTGAAGCCAGGAGGGGGCGTAGGTGGGAGTCAGTGTCGCCCCCAATTTATTAAAAATAGGAGCTGAGTACATTCACTTTCTCACAGTGATTTAAAAAGTTGACTTTAGAAAGGTCTCTGCTTTCAGAATTCACATCCTGACTCTTCATGCTTTGTATGCACAAGGCGGAACTTGTGGCAAAAGCAAGAAATAGACGACTTTGTCATTCTTTTGTGCCTCAGGATGCCCATCCCAGCGAGGCTTTCCTTTGTCCTTGCCGGTGACCCTGTGCGGGCGAGGGGGGTCTGCTGTGCGCTCAGGGCTCCGCGTCCAGGCCCCTCGCCTCCCCTGGCGCCCGGCTGGCCCGTGTCCCTCCCACCAGCTGCCCACGGAGGGTCGGGGGGCCGGGGGCAGGGTCTCCGCACCCTTAGTTTTTCCTGCTGATAAACTGCCCCGAAACCTAGTGACATAGGAACCCCTGTTCTTGTCTCACGACCGGGCAGGGCCACGGGGCGGGTCTCCATGCCGCTCCTGTCCCCTGCGGAGCCGGGCTCCCGCCGCGTGGGGTACAGGGACACGTCCTCGGTCCCCAACGTGGGTCTCACTCTGCGCACGTGGGTCACGTCCCCGGGGCTCTCGGTTCGCCCTGTCCGCTCCTTGTTGTCGATTCCTGTTCTCCGTTGCTTAAACCTCGCGGCTCCAGCCCCGTCTCCCCACCCCTGTGAGCCGTGAGGTCCGGTGCCTGCGGCTCAGGGTCCCCTCGCGGTCCCGAGCGGCTGTCGGCTCTGGCTGCTCCGTCCGCAGTTGGATGGGGGGCAGCTCCCAGGCCGGCTCCCGCTACGGGCCTCTCCTCGCGTGGCCTCACGCCGTGGCGGCCAGCCTCCCTGTGAGTCGGGAGAGAAAGCAGGAGGCCCCGGAGCCTTCTCGGACCCAGACTCCGCGGTCCCACGCGGTCACGTCCGCCCGTCGTCAGTCGCTGTGCCCACACTCACGGGGGGTCAGGCTCCAGCCTTCGAAGTGAGTGTCAAAGAACATGTGGGCATGTTTTGAACGAGCAGCCGTCCTCCGTGGCCTTGGGGCTTCTCTGTGCCCCCGGGGCTCCTCAGTGGGCGGATGGGACTTCTCCCGCCACGCCAGGGGCGCTGAGGCCGAGGCGCGGGACGGCGCGGACGGGCACCGCGTCACTTCCAGCTCGGTCCTCGGGCGGCAGCGGGTCCCCGGTCCGGCTGAGGTTCGGCAGAGGGGACGCACGGCACCGAGACTCTGCCCCTGGGGGTGGCTGGCCGGGGGAGGGTATGGCAGGGGAGAGGAGGAGAAGGCAGGGCAGGGGAGGGCTGGGATGAGCTGGAAGCCCCTGGGACCCGGCCTGTCTCTCAGGGCGCCGGGAGCACTGCCTCGCCCCCTGCTTCCCAGTGGTGCGTGAGTTCCCTCTGGGCCACCTCGAACCTGGGGCCACGTGGGATGCCAGTGTGGCCCAGAGGACGCGGCAGCGCCCGGCTCAGTGGTCGCTGTTTCAGAGTCCCCGAAAACACTGGGACACACGCAGTTGAGTTCGGGCCTCCCAGGGGAAGCACGGTGGGTCCAAGAAGCCGGGAGGCTGTGAGCCTGTGTCCCCACCTGGGTTCTGACACTTGGCCGGCGAGTCACCGGCGTCCTGGCTTCCGGGGTCCCTGTGCTGCTGGGGGCCCCACCTGCGGCTGCCCCAGGCCACGTCTGTTTGTGTCGGCCCAATTCCTGTGTTTTCTCTTTTTCTTCAAGAATCAAAGTCATTGTGTGTTTCTGAAGTCGTGTTTTAGCTCCTCGGGCAGAAAGGATGATTTGCAAAGTGAGCACATGACTGAGAGAGAGGGACACGGGGAGGAAGGACGTCACAAAGAGGGGCCCCGTCCCCACGGGTGTGACCGGCATGCCGGGGTAGGGGCCCTGTGGTGGTGTTTGGTGCCCCCCCATCTTGCCGGTGCTTCGGGGGCAGCAGGGGGGCGCGGGGACAGCGGGGCGGGCCGCAGTGGGGAGGCTGGCTGCGGGGCGTACAGGGCGACTCCCGGCCCCGGGGTGCGTCTCGCCGAGGGGAGCCGTGGAACTGGGAGCCGGACCTTGGACTCCCCGGTTATTTGGATCCTGATACCCTTTTCCCAGAGCCCACAACAATTAGAATGCACAGAAGTCAGCGGCCCGATGGAGGAAGCCCCTCCAGAAGTTGACGGTGCAAACACCCAGCCGGGTGCCGTGGGTGGAGCCTGTGGGACGCACTCAGTGGTGGGCCGCCACCCCCGGCCTGGCCCTTCCTGATCCAGCTCCTTTCCACCCCACCCGGGCTTAGGGACGTAGGAGGGCACGGCCCCCGATCCGGCCTCTACACTGACTGCTGTCCCCGCGTGCTGGCCGCGCGCCTGTGACCCCCGCGTGCTGGCCGCGCGCCCGTGGCCGCCGACCGGGCGTGGTGATTAACGGCATCCCTGTCACCCTCGGACGTGTCCTGCTTCCGGTGATGAATTACGTGCTGCTCATCTGGCCGCCAGGCACTGTTGCCAGGATGATCCGTTTTCTTTTCTTTTCTTTTTACTTTATAGCTTTTTATTATGTAACGCAAAGTGACAAGAAAAGATAGGAGGGAATCCAGGGTCTTATGTAAGCTCGGCACTGAGACCACAGCCCCGCGTGTCCGTCCGCCACCTTCCAGGCCGCGCTCCCACACACGGAGCACGTGCGGCCTTTTGAAAACTTCTTCCTTGTGAACTTATTCTAGAATCTTGTGGGCTTACGGCCAAGTCGGGAAGGCAGTGCAGCGAGTCCTGGCGCCCAGTTTCCGCCGAGTGCCCTGCGCTCGTGGGGCGCGTCAGGCCGGCCGAGCCCGCGGTGGCGGGCCGCGTCCTAGCCGGGCTCTCCGGGGGCGCGTGTGTGTGCGTGCGTGTCGGGGGACTTCCTGCGAGGAGTCGGCTGGTCGCACGGTCGGGAGGCCCGCAGGCCGCAGGTCCCGCGAGGCGACGGGCGGAACGCGGCCGAGCCGTCCTGAAGGAGCGGCGGGGACAAAGGGAGGACTCCCCCTCCTCCGCTGGGGCCCCGGGGGAGGGTTGGCGCCCACCCTCGCTGGGCGGGGTTCTACTGGACTGAATCCACGGGTTCCGGTGCCAGCGTCGCCCGGAAACACCCCAGACACGCGCAGGGTCGCGTGTGATCCCCGCGCCCGAGGCCGGTCAAGCTCGCACGTAAAAGGAACAGTCACAAGTGAGTGACTCAAGTCCACGGTTTATTCAGATTTTCTGTGTTCTCACTTAACATCCCTTTTCGGTTCCGGGCCCCACGTGAGACTCCGTGGTCCCTCTTGACGTTCCTTGGGCCACGATGGTGTCTCAGCCCGTCCCTGTTTTTGACCTTGACGGTTTTGAGGATGACTGGTCGGTGCTTTGTAGGCTTTGTCTGCGGGTTCCCGGGGGTGACGCTGGGGTCTGGGCTCCGGGGAGGGGGACTTGGGGAGAGCAGCCGGGGTCACGCCACAGCAGGGCTCTGTCTGGCCCCTGCACGGGTTGACCTCGACCCCCCGGCTGAGGCTGCTCGTGAGGAGTCCCTGCCGTCGGGGGCTGTCCTGTCCCCTCCACGCTGACCTCTGGGAGGGACGTCCCCACGCGCACCGCACATCGGGGGTGGGGGTCCCAGCCCCTTGACGGGAGGTGTGAGTGGTCTGGAGTATTCTTCTGCAATCGTTCGTCTCTTCTCCCCGTTCACACGCTGCTGTGTAGCAGCTTGGGCCGTAACCCAAACGGCTTCGTTCCTATCTCTCCTGTCGTCCCGCCGGGGGCTCCTGGGGGCTCTGCGGGGGGCTCCCGTGTCCTCGGCGCACCCCCGTGGCTGCAGCCTTCGGAGCGCTTCCTTCCTTCCGGCACGACAGGTGGACCCCCGCCCGGCCCTCCGCTCGGCCAGCTCTCCGGGGAGGTCGTGGCCCTTCTGTCGGGGGCGAACCTGTCGGGATCCAGGGCCCGGGCCCCGGGGAGAGGACCGTCTCTGGAAGCACAGGCTGATCTCCTCACGCAGCCACCGGCCCGTCACTGAGCTGCGTACGTTGAGAGGTCACCGTTCTGCCGGCCGCAGGCGGAGGGAGTGTGCACTCCCACGACGGTGCTGGAAACTGCTCGCTGGACCCGTGGGAGCCGCACGCTCCCGCGCACCCCGTGGCAGAGAGAGGGCAGCCGTCACGTCCGGAGCCGGCGTGGCAGAAGCCCTGCTGCCCTGACCCCGGTGCGTGCCCGTTGGTCCAGCACCCGCTGCCGAGAGGCCCCGGGGCCCCAGCGGTGCGAGAAACAGCAACCCCAGCCCGGTCAGCCTATACCGCGTCCACCGTCGTCGGCTGGGGCGGCATGGACACCTACAACCCGGGTTGCATTCCTAGCGGTAGACCCAACAGCACGCGTGCACCTCTGCCCTCCCCGCCCCAGGACGTCTCGGGGGCTCTGCGGCGACAGGGGGACCGTCCATGGTTCCGGCGCTGACGGGGAGGACGCTGAGCCTGCAGCTCCAGCCCCGGGGGCGCCAGAACCCTGTGTCCTTGTGTTCCCGGGGGTCACGCGGTGCCAGGCGTCCTGAGGGCTTGCCACACGCGCCTGTGGAGTGAACAAACGGCATGCGCATCTCTCCCGTGCCGAGAGCGTCTGTCCCGTGCCTAGAGCGTCTCT
>CM052812.1:73022803-73064404 GCA_028533885.1 Nasua narica | reverse complement strand
CTAGGTCCCTGCTAGGTCCCTCCTAGGTCCCTCCTAGGTCCCTGCTAGGACCCTCCCTTCCTGTGGTTTCCCGGACACCGCCATCCAGGTTTCTTCCCGGCCCCTCAGCGGGTCCTTCTTTCTCGACTCCTTCTCGCTACACTCACGCATTGGCCACCTCAAATGTCATCCATATGCCGACTCCCAAATTTATATTTCCAGCCGGGACCTGCCTCCCACGTTCCAGACTTTTCTGTCCAGTGTCTGACTCGACACCACCGCTCATGTTTCTCAAACTCTCGAATTCGGCCCCTCCAAACTGAAGCTCTGCTGCCCCGAAGCCTTGACCCCTCCTTGGGGCCGCGGGTCCTCCCCAGGCTCCCCGTGCTCCCAGCCCCTGCTGCAGGGCGCCCTGACCTGGCCCCCCGAGCCCGCTGGTCCCACCCCTGCTCCCTGCAGCCACCAGCCCTCGAGCGGCATTTCTGCCCGGGCTCGTGTGCATCTGAGATGGCAGGATGGCTCTTGTGTTCCTCTGGAAAGGCTCCCTCCTTCCCTTTGTGTCCGAGAAGGCCCTGGCCCGGGGCTCCAGGCTCCCCAGCCGGCAGCGGCAGGGCCCTCGGGGCAGCCAGACCCTGCCTCTGCTCTTGACCACTCTGTCCCACCCTCTCCAGCGGCGCTTTCTGTTCCGGGCTGTCCGGGCCGCTCGTCCAGCCGCCTGGTCCCTCGGAACGAGGGGCCGGGACGCTGAGCTTCAGGACGTGTCCCGGCAGGGGCCCGGCGGGCTGGGAGGGGGCGGCTGCCCCCGCTGCTGGAAGGAGACGCAGGAGACTGACCGTACTCACCTTTAGGCCAAACGTGAAGGATGACTTTCGGCAGAGGCCGGTGCGAGTGTCCCGAAAGCACCTTCCCTGAACGAGGTTGGAAGCACTGCGTGTGGGCTGGTTATGAAACGCACATGTGCCGGGAGCCGGGAGCCGGCTGGTGAGCAGGTGGGAGCCTCGTGTCCGGGCCCACGGCCGCCGCCCTCCGGGGACGGTCCTGGCGCCTCCCGGGCCCGGCCCTGCTGCGGGGGCGGCTTCAGGGCCTTGGTGGGCGGAGCCCTGCCTACAGCTTCCCGGGACATCCACAGGCTAACGGGGGCGGGGGGGCGCCCTGCGCTGGACGGGGCGGGGGCACCTCGAAGCCAGCCTCGCTCCGCAGTGTGGACATCAGGACCTGACCGTTCCCTGGGGTGCGGGCGGTCCCCTGCCCGCAGGGCGTTAGCGGCATCCGGGCCTCCACCCGCGGGGGCCAGCGGCAGACCCCGTCCTCCCCTGCGGCCGCCAGTCACGCACCCAGGCATTGCCGCGGGTGCCCGGGGTAACGCCGCCCCCAGCTGAGAGCCACCACGCTCACCGGTGGGAGCGCCGAGCCTTGATTTTTCTGTGACCACTGGCTAGGAGGTGCCATCGAGGCACGGCTGAGGGTGTGGTTACCCCCAGAGCATCTCTGGGGGTCCCTACCCCTGGGGCTGCAGGACGTACTTCTGTGTGCATGAGCACGTGTGAGCCTTGCAAGTCTGGGAGAGCGGCCTTCAGAGGCTGCTCTCCGGGATGTTCTCGCTCCTTGTGTCTTTAAGAAGCGGCTGGAGTGGTTGAGGGCCCTGGAGGAGTTTTGTCTCTGCAGGACCCCAGGGCTCCCGCAGAAGGAGACCTGGAAAGGCCCAGTGTTGGGGGAGCTGGGACCCCGGGGAGGGCGAGACCCACCTGCCTGCCACGGCCAGGGTCTGTCTGTCTGGGGCGGGAGGTTAGGAAAGGCCGTCTTGTGCACACAGGGAGACGTGGGGCTGTGCTGACCGCGTCCAGCAGCTCCGCTGGCCTGGAGTCCCCGGGGCCGGGCCTGGGGGCCGGGAGGCAAGGTTTGCACGGCACGCCTCACTTCCACGGGAGACGGGGCGCGGCAGTCCTTGGGAAGCTGAGCCCCAGCCTCTCGCGGCGATGACGCACGTCTCCAGGCCCACGTGTGCAGGCTTAGAGTGAGAGCACCGCAGGCCGAGAAAGCCGAGGGGACCCTGGCCACCTGAAGCTAGGCGGGGCCACCTGGCTTTGGACCTGTGTGGGCGTGTTGAGTGGAATCCAAAAAGCCTTTACAGAATGATCTCAAATTCCTTTTAATTAAAGGCGTACAATGCTCCGGAGAGCAGAAGTTGGCTCATGGGCAGACTGAGTTAATTGAAAGGTCCCGAGAGGCTCCATTAATTACACGATCTCATAGTATCTTCACTCCTGACACGTTTGCCACTGATGTCACCTTAGCGAGCCGACGACGCCCCACAGCAGAGAGCCGCCCTCCATGGACACCCTCCGTGAAGGAGAGGCGCGAGAGGAGTGAGGTGGGAGCCGGGGTTCCCGCGCCCCCTGTCGGTGGTGCCTCTGTCCCCGGGCCCTGGGGGCGCCTGCCGGCAGCCCAGGCCTCCGAGCCCCGGGACGACACGCGGGATGTGGGCATGGCCGTAGGCTGAGGGCTCGAGGGGCTCTCGGTTTCCTGGGGGCTCGTGGAAGCCAGTCTACAGACAGCGGCACAGCAGGCGACCCGGCCAAGAAGACTGGCTTTCTGTTTGGAGACGAAGGCCTTGCATGTGAGTACAGGTCTGTTTGTGTGCACGCGTGCATACGTGCGCACACGCACAGTAGACAGAGACCCTCTGTAGGCGTTTCCTGTCGCGAGAGCGCGCATCTTTAACGCCACAAGGGCAGGGCCACGTTGTCTTCACCCTGGGCTCCCCGGGCCATGCACACAGTAGGGGTTCAATAAAGGCCTGTTGCATTTAACCAAGCTGGGTAGAAAGAGGAAGTGCATGAGTTGATGTGGAAGTGGTTAGGCCAGCCCCAGCCGGGGTCTTTCGGACCAGATGTGTGTCACACGTGCCAGATCTCCTCCAGGGAATGTTCTGGAATAAGCAGGGGCACTCGGGGTCCAGACCTGCTCTCCTTTCTGGCTGGGCCCTGAGGTACTCGTGAGGTCCGGACTGAAGGCATCTGGCCCGCAGGGTGGCCGGCCGGTATCTTGGAGGCTCTGCAGGATCTCTCCGGCAGGCACGGCCAAATCTAATTGTCGTGGAGAACTATACAATTATCAAGAAAATTATGCTTCTTATGTTGGCAGATGATGGGTGTTCCAAAAGTGATGAACAAAGAGAAATTTTGGTGCTAGGAACATTTGCATTCCTCCGATGACTAATGATATTGACGACTTTTTCATTTGCTGAGGGGCCACTTGTATAGCTTAGCGTGCAAAGTGTCTGTCGGAACCTGGCCTGTCCCGGATCGCGTGTCCACGGACGTGTGCGTGCGTGTGCGCATTGTTAACACGGAGCTCTGTGTGCACACTGAGCTCTTTAGAAGGAGTTCTTTAGACGTCCTGGATCCCAGCCTTCCAATGGTTGTACGTGGTGAGATATTTTCTCCCCGTCTGCGCTCGGCCTGTTCTTTCTCTCAGTGTTCTCCTTTGATGAGAAGTCCCTTTTTTGATTAGCAATTTCTGTGTCTTGTCTGAAATCTTTGTCTACCTTAATGTCAAGTTGAGGTCTAGGACCAATTTCTCATTCATTTTTGTGCAGAGCGTGAGGTAGGGAGTTTATTTTTCCCATGTGGATACCTAATTATTCCAGTACCATCCCTTGAAAAGACTTTCTTTTCCTCACTGGGTTACTTTTGTACCTTTGTCAAAAGTCAGTTGCTCTTCATGTGCGAGTCTGTTTCTGGGGACCCTTTTTGTCTTTCCTATACCAGTGATACACTGTCTTTATTATTATAACATTAGAGTAAATCTTGAAGAGAGAGAGTGTACATCTTTCAACTTCATTCATTTTCCAAAATCATTTTGGCAGTTCTGTGTCCTTTGTATTTCCATATAAATTTTAAGCTTACCATTTACTACAAAAAAAGTCTGTTAAGATTTTGTTGGGGTTATGTTAAATCTGTATATCAATTATAGGGAAAATGGACATTTTAATGATTCTATGTCCCCCACTCCATGAACATGGTATATCTTTCCATTTATTTAGAGCTTGTTTAGTTGCTCTCTGTGATGCGTTGTAGTTTTCAGTACACACACAGTATTTCCAAGCATTTCATATTTATTTGATGCTATCATAAGAGGCATTATTTTTTATAGTCTTATTTTTAGCATTTTTTTTATTACTGGTACATAGATACACAGTTAATTTTTAAATTCAGTTTTCTGAATTTACATAAGGTAAAATTTCTCATTTTTAAAGATGTGATTCAGTGACTTTTGGCAAATGCATACAGTCATGTGACCACCCCTACAGTCTAGTGTGGAATACTTCTGTCATGCCAGAACTTTCCTGTCCCTTATGGTTAATCCAGGTGTGTGACAGAATGGGTCGGGCTGGCATATGGGAGCCAGTGCTGTGTATCGGATTCCTTTCCAGTTCTTTTAATTTTTATTTTTTAAAGATTTTATTTATTTATTTGACACAGAGAGATCACAAGTAGGCAGAGAGGCAGGCAGAGAGAGAGGGGGAAGCAGGCTCCCCGCGGAGCAGAGTGCCCGATATGGGGCTCGATCCCAGGACCCCGAGATCATGACCCGAGCGGAAGGCAGAGGCTTTAACCCACTGAGCCACCCAGGTGCCCCTCCTTTCCAGTTCTTAAAGGACATTTTGGAAGATAAGAAGTTTGATGAAGTCAAAATTTTTTTCCTCTATGGTTTGTTCCTCTTTTGTCTTTTCTAGGAAATATCTACCGAATTCCTGATCACAAAGAATTTTCTCCTTTGTTTTCTTCTAGAATTTGTACAATGCTCTCTGTTAATTTCCATTTAAGTCCCATTTCATATTGATCTGCGTATTGATAGGAAGTAAGGGTCGAGATTCCCTCCCTCCCTTCCCTCCCTCTTTCTTATCTGTCTTCCTCCTTCCCTCTCTCCACCCTTCCTCCTTTTCCCACTTCCTCTTCCTCCTCCTTCCCCTCCTTCTTCTGTAGTAGGAACATCTGTTTGATCTTTACATCAATACCAACTGTACCGATTGTTGTCGCTTTATAACACATCTTGGAAGCAGATGTATTTGCCTTCCAGCTTTGTTCTTCTTTTTCAAAATTGTTTTGACTATTCTAGATCCTTTGGTTTCCACATATATGTTAGAATCAGTTTGTCCATTCCTAACATATGCTGGCTGCGACACTGATTGGGATTGCACTGAAACTATGGATTGATTCAGAGAAAATGGACCACTCAGAGTTTTGAATCTTCCAGCCCATGAACAGGGGAAGTCACGCTGTCCATTCTGGTCCTGGCGCCCTGAGGGGTTTTGTACGTTCAGGGCGGAGCCTCACACGTTTTGTTGAATTTATCCCTATGCATTCAACATGTAAAGCAACACGGTTTTCAAGGAGACACAGCACAGAGGAGCCGGCGCTGCCCTGGGAGGGCGGCCGGTGCCGCCGTGAGCCTCCTCAACAAGCCCGGGTGTGAGGGCCCCAGAGGAGCCAGAGAAGCTGGAGGAGGGGGTGGGGCACGGGCCCGCGCTCTGTGCTCACACAGTCGGTCGACAACACCCTAGTGCTCGTCCACGGCCGCGACAGTGAGAAGCCTTGGGCTGCGTGCAGGCCTCGTTTTCCTGTTCCTTATGGTTAATCCAGGTGTGTGACAGTGTGACGGGCCCTGCAGCCTGGTGCCGGAGGGTGTGGGCCGAGCCCCCGAGAGCGGCAGGCGCAGTCGGCAAGGATCCCTGCATCTCCCAGATGTCCCTGCACGGGGACCCGGCCGTCCTGGCCCTGCAGAAACCGCTCAGCGCCGACAAGTAGGCCCCTCCTCCCCACCGGAACCCCCTCCCTCGTCCTGCGAAAGCCTGCCCTTCGTGACAGGAAAGAAAAAGTCCTGTGGGTTTTCTAAAAATAATGATAGTAAAATGTAAAAGATTGCTGCACATTGACTATACCCTAAACCCTTGTCGACCTCACCATTCTAGTATTTCATCGTAGATTTCCCCAGATTTTGTGCGTCAGGATCATGTCATCTGTGAGCATCTGTTTTACTCCTCCCTTTCTAGAACTTTCTGCCGCAGCGCACACTCTGGGGTCTCGGCGCGGAGTTGAGCGGAAGTGGGAGAGCAGACACGTGGCTCCTGACCTCGGGGCAGGTGCTCGCTGGCTCACCAGCAAGTGCCGTGTCCGCTGAGCTTTTACAAAGATGCCCTTATGAAGCTCAGGAAGTTTCTCTTCCTCGTGTGGTGGGGTTTTTTTTTAATTTTTAATTTTTTTTTAATATCTCAATTTTATTTTTTCAGTGTTACAAGATTGATTGTTTATGCACCACACCCAGTGCTCCATGCAGTACGTGCCCTTCTCAATACCCCCCACCAGGCTCACCCAACCCCCCACCCCCTCCAAACCACTCAGTTTGTTGCTCAGCGTCCACAGTCTCTCCTGGTTCATCGCCCCCTCCGATTTCCCCCCATTCGCCCTTCCCTTCCTTCTCCTAATGTTTTTAAATCATTAATGATGTTGAATTTTGTCAAGTGCTTTTCCTCTA
Source organism: Nasua narica (assembly GCA_028533885.1). NCBI lineage: Eukaryota > Metazoa > Chordata > Mammalia > Carnivora > Procyonidae > Nasua > Nasua narica. The sequence continues at coordinate 73,057,888 of CM052812.1, read as the reverse complement.
CCTGTGCAGGTGACCTCATGATTTTCCTCCTTTAGTTGACAATGTGGCAAATTACGCTGTCTTTTGAATAGAGTCCCAGCCTCGGGTCACTAAGTTGGGTTTTATATGTTACTGAATTCAACTTGCTAATAGGTCATCAGTAATTCTTATGTCCATGCTCACTAGGGATATTGGTCTAGATTTTATTGTCTTGAGACGCCCTCGTCTGGTTTCGGTATCGTGTTTATGCAGGTCTCAGAAAATGGGTCGGAGGGGCTCCCTCCTCCTGTGTTTTCTGAGGAAGTTTGCATGAGTTTCTCAAGTGTTGGCTAAAGTTCACCAGCAAAGCCATTCGAGCCCAGCGCTTTCTTTGTGGGAAGATCTTAATTATGAACTCAATTTCTTTCACTGACACAGGGTGTTTGGATTTTCCATTTCTTCGCATGTTAGGTTTGGTGATTTCTGTCTTCCAAGGACTGGCATTTCCCCTCTCAGCTGAGTTGTGACTTCATTGGCATAAAGTCGTCATTTTCCTGCTGGCGTCTGCAGTGGGGCCTCCCTTCTGTCCCTGATGTTGGTCTTTGTGTTTTCTCTGTGACCAGGAGTGACAACCCTCCAGCCCGTCCGCTAGTCTCTTCCTGTCGACCTGTCTGCTTTGGTCTCACGGGTTCCGCTCCACCACTGGGCACGGCTGTCCCTGTCCCGGCGCTCGTCCCCGTCCCGGCGCTCGTCCCCGTCACAGCGCTCGACCGTTGGAACCATGACCGTTGGGAAATGTCTCTATCACTGCCGCTGCCCCTTGGCTTAAAGTCTACTTTGATATTAGCTTTCTTTTGGTTAATGTTTGCAGGAGACGTCATTTTCTACCTGTTTACTCTTACCCCATCCCGAAAGTGGTTCTCTTGTAAGGAACATGTCGTTGAGCTTTACTTTTTAAAAATCTAGTTGGAAAAATGTCTGCTTTTTTTTTTTTTAAGATTTTATTTACTTGACAGAGAGAGAGAGCACAGGCAGGGGGAGCAGCGGGCAGAGGGAGAGGAGAAGGAGGCCCTGAGCAGGGAGCCCGATGCGGGGCTTGATCCCAGGACCCTGAGATCCTGACCTGAGCCAAGGGCAGACGCTTCACCCACTGAGCCTCCCAGATGCCCCAAATGTCAGCTTTTTAATTGGAACGTTAATCCCTGGACTCTAATATAAGTATCGGTACGTTTGGGTTTAAGCCTATGATTGCACCGTTTTTTTTGTTTTCCTTTCCCCCATTAGTTGTTTATCTGCTGTTTATCGATTTCCACACGTTAGAAGGTAAGGGGAGGGGAGTGTTGTTCGCCGCACCCCCAGCCCCTCGGGCCTGGGACTGAGTCCTGAAGGCAGCCCTGGTCTTCGGGATGCGGGCCCAGGCGGCGGCCCTCTAGGACTCTATCTGGATGGCAGAGGCTCACGTGGTGCGCGTCGGGTCTGCGCCTGCCTCGCCCCGTGTTCTCCACGGCGAGCCGCCGCCTCCTGGCCTCCCGGGCCTCGCCTGCAGCCAGGGAGCCCCGCGTGCAGTCTGGATGGGCCCTGTTGGGTCCTCGTCTCCTCCTGAAGGTGCGTGCCGGTGTCGGGGGGGATGCCTCCCTGCAGCTGGCCGGCAGAGGCCTCAGCAGCGCGTCCCAGGATGTGGAGAATCTGCGACCAGAGGAGCAGGATCTGCGCCCAGCGGGCCCTGCCGCATGCAGTGCGCGTACCTCCATCCAGGCCGTTCCCTCCTGCGCTCCGGCGATGGCCGTGCCCTTCCTTGGCCTCAGGACCCCGGCCCTCGGATGGGGTGGGGGCTCGGCAGGGCCTGCTGGGACAGCCTGGGAGGGTGCGGGGAGAAGTGGGAGCCATCTGGGCCCGTGGGGCGAAGGGGTGGGAGGTGACAGCTGGTGGTTTCCATGCAGCCTGCGGGCGTCACTGGCTTGCCCCGCTCGCCGCGGCACTGGGTCATCTCCATGGTAGCCTCTGTCTGCGGGGGCCCCCAGCCCTGCAGCAGACGCTGGGGCCAAGGAAGCCAGCCGGACGCTCCCAGCTCCTGCAGCTGCTGGGGAGACCGTCCTCCCCAGACGCTGCCCAGATGGGCTCCGGTAGCAAACGGCGCCCTTGCCCACTCCCTCCGTCTCCGGCCTCGGGCCCGGGCCCAGGAGGTGGTGTGTGGGCCGCACGGCGAGGGAAGGCGCCCACGCTGCGGGTTCACGTGCGGGGTTGGATTCTCACACCTCTGTGCTTCAGCGACACCCGGTCTCCTGGAAACGCGCCCACCAGAGTCTGCTCGGCTCGCGCCTCCCTGCGAGCAGCTCCAGCGGGAGGACAGGTGTAGCCACAGGTCCTGCCCCCCCCGCGCCCGCCCCGTCGCAGCTGTGCCTCCCCCTCCCTGGGCACCTGCACCTGGGGGATGCACGGTGGGCTCTTCGTGTTGGCGGTGGCCCTTTGCCGAGGAGCAGAGGACTCGGGGCAGGGCCCCCTCCTCAGGCCTCAGCCTCCAGGGGCCTGGGAATGGCCAGCCCTCCTCCCGCGGGCCAGCTGAGTTGTCGCCCGGCCAGTCCTGTGCGTCCCCGTGGGCACCGTGCCCTCCCTTCCCTTGGTGGCAAACGTGACAGAATCACCTCTGCTGGCTCAGCTCCATGGAGTCGTGCAGCCAGTGGCCGAGACGTTTAACTGATGGCCCCAGGCTCAGGAGGGCAGCTGAGAGATGAGCATGACCTTTGTTGCATGTTCCTAGCCGTCACTGATTTCTTTCCTTAGCTGGCGGCTTCCCTGACGAAGCCGAGGGCCAGCGTGGCCAGCCGTGAAAGGAGCAGTGTGGGTTCACGGTCGGGGGCACCTAGCACCGGAAGGAAACCGCCGTGGCCATCGCAGGGAGGACGCTGTGCGGCGTGCATCTGGGGCCACTGGTGCTGGCGCCCCGGGAGCCCTCTTGGTCCTGGCTGGCCCTCTGGCTGCGCCCGGGACGTGTGGTGCGGGAGGGCGCGGCATGGGCCTGCTGCTTCCTTGGGAGCGGTGGTGGGTGGGTTCTGCCAAGCCTGCGGGGACCGCGGTCGTCGGCACCTCTCCAGCACCGAGTCCTGTTTTTAGGGCTCGGGCTCTTTCTAGGCACAGCGTGGCCGGTCCGCGGCACGGTTCAGGGCCCGAGCCCGCTCACGTGGGGCGGGGCTGCAGGTGCCTGGGTGCAGAGCTCGGCGCCCCCTTCTCAGTGCGATGCACAGACTCGCGGACGCAAGAGTCTGCTCCCGCTGGCGGCTCCCATCTCAGCACCGAGGGCCGGATCCGCCCAACCCGCTGAGTCGCGTGGGAGGAGCCCCCCGACTCCTGCTTCCTGCACTGGGTCTGCGGGCTCCTAGCCTCCTGGACCCGGTCTCAGTTCCGGCTGCCCCCGAGCTAGTCCCCCAACCTCGGCCCGGCTCCGGGACCATCCAGCGGGGTTCTCCTGCCCCGTGGGGAGGGCTGGCTGCAGCGCCACGTGGGGATAACTGTGGAGTGCCTGTTTTTATGTCACATTAAGGGGTATTTTTTTCCCCGAATAAACAGAGAAGCATAAAGAAGAAAAGAAACCCCTAATCTCACACCCAGATAATCCCTACTGGCACAAAAGTGTGCTTGGTGAGCCGGACGTGACCGTGAGAGCCGCGTGGGGAGGTAGGAACGGCGTGGCTTTCATCGTGGGCTCCGCGTCTGCCCCCGCGGGCCTCTGAGGCGGAGGGGCGCGTTCGCACCGCAGGAGCTGCCCTGTGCGGGTTCTCGCACTTTTATAGAAAGCGTGTGCCGTCCCTTCGGCGTACCGTCATCTTGCACAGATGTCTGCCTGGTGTTTCGCATCCACACGACACTCTGCTCGGCGGCTGTGGGCACCTGGGCTGTTGGGACCGTTGGGTTATGAACGAATCTGAGACCTCGATGGGCCTCTGTTGGCAGCTGTGGGACCTGACGGCGGTGGGGGGGTTGCCTGGAGGGGTGGGCGCACCCCGAGTCCGGGTCTGTGCTGACAGCCCCCAGGAGGCCCGGGCCTCTCCCCCCTGCACCGTCTCCAGCCCCGGATGGAACCCCGACCTTCACGGGCGACTCAAGTGCTATCTCCTTGTGTCATTATGGATACTTTTACCGTGAGAGTGAGGCGGGCACAGCCCCAGTCTGACCCGCCCGTCCCACCTCCTGCTGGCCATTTGGGTTTCTCACTAAATTGTAGAGGTTCTGTTGTAATGCAAGGACATGAACCCCGATTTGTCATATTTGTTGCAAATACTCTTTCCCAGCTTGTAGTATGTTGACTTAAACAGTGCTTATTTTGTGTGCGTACAGAGGTTTTAACATTTTGCATGTGATTCAACTGATGGTAGAGTCTTTCCTTTGTGGTTTCTGGAGTTGGCCTCTCTTGCTGCAGAATTACAGATAAATTTACTGTCACTATCATGGAGTTCTCCTGGGTTTAGTGTGTGAGTGTGTATGTGCCTGTGTGTGCGTGTTTGCGCATGTATGCCCATGCATGTGTCCATGTGTATGTATGTGCCCGTGTGCATGCGTGCATGCGTATGTGTGTGCCCGTCCGCGTGCGTGCGTGTGTATATGTGTGCCCGTCCGCATGTATGCGTATGCGTGTGGCTGTCCACGTGCGTGTGTGCATGTGTGTGCCTGTCCATGTGTGTGCAGATGTGTGTGCCCGTCCGCGTGCGTGCGTGCATGTGTGTGCCCATCCACATGTGTGCAGATGTGTGTGCCCGTCCGCGTGCGTGCGTGCATGTGTGTGCCTGTCCACGTGTGTGCAGATGTGTGTGCCCATCCGCGTGTGTGCAGATGTGTCTGCCCATCCACGTGTGTGGAGATGTGTGTGCCCGTCCGCGTGCGTGCGTGCGTGTGTGTGCCCATCCACGTGTGTGCAGATGTGTGTGCCCGTCCGCGTGCGTGCGTGCATGTGTGTGCCCATCCGCGTGCGTGCGGATGTGTGTGCCTGTGTGAACCGCGGGAGGCTGACGCTGTGCCCAGGCCCCGGGACGCTGGGCGGCCGGGCTCTTTCCCTCGAGGCTCCGGGGAGCACCTCACGGGCCCAGGCACCCGCACCCCACCTCCGAACGTTTTCACATCCCGGCCAGGACTCCCATCCTGGAAATCGCAAGCTCGAGCTCCCACGAGGAGGCAGGCTTCTGGCGCCACCCAGTTCTTCTGACTCTTATTTTTGGAAACATGAAAGAGAACAGAAGTCTTGTGCTCTGTCTCGAAATAATGCCTTTCTTTAATTCTACTCAATTTAGCCAAAAATAGAACCATCCTTTCCTAGGGTGACAGTCCGAGCTCTTGAGCCGGAGCGGGGAGCAGCGTCTCGGCCCCAGGGGTGCGGTGTGGAGGGTCGTCCACGCCAGCCCAGAGCAGAGCCCGGGGCTGCTTCCCCGCCTGTGGCCGCGCTCCGGGATTTCAGCAAACGTACAGGCCCCAGCTAAACGCCCTGGGACCCGCTCGGAGTGGCAGCGGTCGTGGCCCTTCCCTGGCCAGGGGTCCGCGGAGGGCTGTCTGGGACCGGCCCCAGGCTGCTCGGCCGTGAGACTCTCCGCATGGGTCACCATTTTGTGTCTTTCCCTGAACACCTAGGCTGCTGACTCGTAGGCCCGGCCTCTGGTTTCCTGTGGACTGAAAGTGGGGGCCCACACTTGGGCGGGGCGGGGGAGACCCCGGGACAGGGCCGCCTGGTGCCCGCCCAGCGTGCGTCGGGTCTCCTCCTGGCAGCTCCTTCCCACCCTTGTGGGGTCTCTGTCTTCAGGGCTTCCCCCCCCCACAGTGAGAGGCCCCCGGGAGGCCGGGACCTGGATTTCCCGGACAGATGGGACTTCCCTATAAACTCCCCTTCCCTAAAGGATGGAGCATTGTCGCTTCCTCACAGAGGAGCTGGGCCGGGGGGAGGCCCCAGGCCTCTCATGGAGACGGGTCATGTGAGGGTACGTCTGTGCCAGAGGGAGACAAGTCGGGTGAGCTCCAGGGGGCAGATGTGGGGGTCCAGTGGCCCTAGACTCCTGGCTGTCTAATTTAAAATCAGGGTTGCAGGGGGCATCTGGCTCAGTCGGTTAAGCATCTGACCCTTGATTTCAGCTCAGTCATGATCTCAGGGTTGTGAGATCGAGCCCCGCATCAGGCTCTGTGCTCAGTGCCAAGTCTGTTTGCGATTCCCTCTCCCTCTGACCCCCCCCCCCCAATAAATAAGTACATCTTTAAAATCACGGGTGTGGATGATTAGCTCTGGGCTGCAGGGGCCCGGCCGCACGGGGTCCACTGGTGGGTGCAGTCTCATCGTTGGAGGAAGCGTGCGAAGGGAAGCAGGTGAGGCTACCCAGAGGGACACTAGACTCTGAGGTGGGGCTCGCGGGCGACGGTGGGCTCTCCTTGGTGTGCGTGCCTGTGCCTGTGGCGCCGGGTCGACTTCTCCGGCAGGGATGGGGCTCCTTCGCTGTTGCCCGCCTCCCTCTTGCCCGTGGGCGCCGGTGGGGCTCTGGTGCCAGGGACAGCATCGCTCTGGCGGGGTCCGAGGGCCCCTCCGCTCTGGGCCCGTGACGCTCCGGCGGGCATCGGCTCGGGTTCGTCCGCGGACAGGCCAGTGCCTGGGGATTGAGGCGGCCTGAGGATCGGGCGAGCGTCCGCCCGGACGGGGGCAGGGGACGGCTCCGTGGCCAGGCTCCGTCAGGTTCCCAAGCCTTGGGTAAATGTCAACCTGGCGGCTCAGCCCCTGGAGGCTGCTAAAGGGCTTTGTCAACACTCATTTCCTGCACAACAAACAAGCATGTGGCTTATTAATCTTGAAATCTCGACTTTCCATCAAAACCATGTGCAAATTTCTTTTGAAAGAAAAGGTCTGACATAAAACCGTGCACTTACCGGGGGATGGATTTAAAATAGCAGCTTTTCCTTAACGATGCTGCCTTGCTTCTGTTTATGCAAACGCAGCAAGGGCTTGGCTCCACGAGATGCTGGGCTGCCCTCTGCTGAGCACCGGGCCAGGCTGCCCGTCCGCCGCTCCCCAGGCCGGCGGAGCCCCCACATCCGCCCCAGACCCTTGGACCCCGGGAGGCGTCCAGGTCCCGCATGGCCACACCTGGGGGCAGACTGGCTGGCGGTGGCCCGGCGGGCTGTGCTGGGGAAGCCGGCCCCGGCACCCCAGGCAGAAACGTGCCTCCTACTCACTCACTCACTCCCTGGTTCCTTCATTCATTCACGCAACAGGCCTCTCAGTGCAGGGGACCGCGCTTGGCCCTGCAGGGTAACTTGCTGGGTGGCACCAGAGTCACCCCGCTTGGGTCCCCCAGGGACATGGAGTGAGCCTCAGAGCACCCTATGGGACGAGCAGCTCCTGTCTTGGTTGGAGGCTGCCCTCGGGGTGAGGCAAGGGGCTGGGGACACAGAAAGCACCATCCGAATCCCATCCGTTTCTTGGGAGCCATTAGGATGCTAGTGCGATGGTCACGAATTCTTGGTGACGCATAAGTGACTACGCAGGATATTAACTGATGGTCGATGCTGGGGCCGTGGGCGCCGAAGGGGGCTGGGGACAGCGCGGGCACCCCAGCGGGTGGGGCCCCGTGGCAGCCCATGGCCAGGCAGCTCTTGCCGTGTAAGCTGAGGAGTGTGACTCTCGTCAGCTCCACGAGAGGCTGTCGCGCTGTGGGGATAAGTCAGTCCCGCCGCCCGCCCGAGGCCCAGCAGCAGCTCCGGCAGGCGGCGGGGGTGATAAATGTCTGTGAGGCCTCGTGCTCCCTCGCCAGCTTTCCCTGGGCTCCCCCCGCCGCCCGCAGCGGCTCTGCCTGCAGGACTTCCCGCGCTCTCCAGGGGCAGGCCTGGCACCATCGGCCTCTGCCTCCTGCCTCCCTTCCCACGGCGGAGCTGCTGCCAGGATCCCAGCGCAGCCCCCAGCCCGCATCTGTCAGACCTGGGCCAGCTGCTCAGTGAAGCCACGCTCCGAGGGCTTGGGTAGGGCCTCCCTGCACGCACAGCCCACAGACTCGTGCACGCATGCACGCACAGACACATGTACACATGCACGCACATACATGTACACCTACATACACATGCGCACACAATGCATGCACACCCATGCATGTATGCACTCACACGTGTACGCATGCACACGCACACACATTAACATGCATATGCATGCACGCACAGTGCATGCACACCCATTGACGTATGTATGCACACCTGCATGCACATGCGCACACACACCAAGATGCATGCGCATGCACACATGCACACCAGCATACACACACATGCACACACCACACAATGCATGTGCACAAGAGACACAGACACACGTACATATGCACACTGACATGCACACACATGCATGCACAATGCATGCACACCCATGCACGCACGCATGCACACAAGTACACGTGCATGCACACCAACGTGCACACACATGTACTTGCATGCACACAAGACACACATGTGCAGGCACACATGTACACATGCATTCCAACATGCACACACATGTACTTGCATGTGCACAAGACACACATGCGCATGCACACACACACATGCCTAGAGTGCTGACCCATAGGCACACGCATGCATGCATGCATGCACACTCAGACACAAGCACACACCACACGTGCATGGAGCTGCACCCACAGGCACGCACAGGCACATACATGCATGGATGCATATACACATACCTGCACACACGCATATGCCTGCACGTGCACAGAGCTGCACCCACTAGCACGTGTGCACACGGGTGTGATCAGAAGCGTATCACTGGGCTCCAGAATAATAATGAATTTTGTGCTGGGCAAACCTCTCCCATTCCGACCAGGTTTCAGAGGACCTCACGAGACCGGCAGCCTGCACCAGCACCAGATTCTCCAGAGGGACGGCCCCTGGGGCGGCTGCTGAGTTCTGTCCACGCTGAGCCCGGGCCCACCGTGTGGGCACAGCCCCTGGGGCTGAGTGGAGGAGGGCCGTGGTTCTGTGCGTGCCCAGGCTGGTCCCGAGGCTGAGCGCCGGGCTGCGCGGGTTACCCCCCCGCGGCTGGCAGAGCCGTCTCAGCTGCGCCGCTCCCGCCGGGGCTCTGCAGCCCACTGGTCTAGCCGTGTCTGCCCCACTGCGGCAGGGGCTGGGGAGGGCATCCCGCTCAGCTGCCCCCAGCCCCACTGCCCCTCCGAGAGGGCCTCGCCCCCAGCGCCGGGGTGAGCGGCAGAGGCAGCGGTGGGGCTCCTCCTGGCCTCCCTCCTCAGCTCCAGGCCCCAGGGCCGGCAGCCGGGCCCGCTGGTTCCACCTCTGGGTGCCCCCCCACCAGCCCTGCCCCCACAATGTGGGCTTCACGTGGGTCCTCTGCTTGGAGCGCCTTCCCAGCAGCTGAGCCCACTCAGTACTCGTGTCCTCCAGAAAGCCTTTCTGACCGGCTCCCCACCCCCACCATGAGCGAGCCGCTCTGTACACCCCCAGCTCCGTGTCCTGGGTTGGCCCGTCCCATCGGGCCCTGGGCACAGGTGCGCGTGGGTCCTGGAGACTGGTCTGACCCGCCGCCGCTCTGCCTGCTGCTGGCCGTGGCCGGTCACTGAACGTCTCTGACCCCCACGTCCTGCACTCACGTGGGGAAGGCGCTGTCCTGCAGTATCGCCGAGGGGGTCTGCAAGCCAGCCGTCACCTCTTCTTGGTGTATTTGTGCGAGGGGGTGTAATTACGGTCAGACGCAGAGACCCCGGGCTGGGAACCAGGACCCCTCAGGACGGGGCCCACCGCGCTTCCCGGACAGCTGCCTCCGGCTCTGCTCCCGGCAGCCCCTCTGCCCCGGGGCCCAGCTGGTCCTATCACCTGGACTGGTTTTGCCTGCCCTCGGACTTGCACGATGGAACCACACAGTATGTGCGCCTCTAAATCCGACTTCTTTCCCTGACCGCAGTGTTTGGGGATTCATCTGTGTTCTTACGGGTCAGTACTTGGTTCTTAGAGGAAGGCCGCTGAGGACCGTTCGGTTGTGTGGATCTGACACAGTGTCCCCACCCGCTCTCCTCTGGGGGTGTTTGCGTGTCTCCAGTTTGTGGCTGTCACGGGGAAGGTTGCAGAGAACCGTGCCGTGCAGATGTCTGAGGGGTTCCTCCTGGGAAATGTCTGGGAAGGCAGTGCCCGGCGGCGCGCCGGTACCTGGATGCCTGTGGGAGGCGGCCGTAGGGACCGGCTGGAGGGGCTGAGCCACTCACGTGTGTGCCCACACTTGGCGTTGTCAGTCTAGCACACGGCTGTGCTGTGGGCCGGCATGGACCTTGTTGGGTTGGAGGTGCAGACCCCAGCGAGTGCCGACGCTGAGCATCTTCTGCTGTGCTGGCATCCCCTCTAGCCCCCTCTCCGAACGTCTGTCCAAGACTTCTCCTCATTTCTACATTGGCGGGCATTTTCTTATTGGTTTGTAAGAGCTCTTTATATAATGTGGTTACAAGTCCTTGGTTGGACGTGTGTGTTTGCAAATATTCCTCCTGTGTTTGACTTCTCATCTCCGTCATAGTATCCTTTAAAGAGCAGACATTTTTAATTCAGATGAAGCGCAGTTTGTTCATTTCTTTACAGTTAGTGTTTCTGGCATCATCTGAGAAACCTTTGCCTGTCTTCAGGTTGCAAAAATGTTTTTTCTTCCCAGAATTGTTTTATGTGTATGTTTGCAGTCCACCTAGAATTAGTTGTTGGGCATGGCATGAGGCGCAGGCCAGTTAGTGTTTTTCCTCATAGATGCTCATGGTTGAAGGCCCACATTGCCGCACAGACCTACGTCAGTGCCTTCATGGCAGCTGGTGTGTGGAGACCTGTGGTGCTTCCCTGCACCTGTCCCCATAGCGCTCTTCACTGGCCTGATTGCTCTCCCTTTATGTTAAGTCCTCAACTCAGGTAGTGCAAGCCGTCCAACTTTGCTCTTTTTTTTTAGGATCAGTTTTTTTTACTATTCTAGGTCATTTCCATTGCTATAAAAATTTTCGTGTCTGCCCACCCATTTCTAGCAAAAAAAAAGCTAACTAGGGCTTTGACTGGAATTCCACTGATGCTGTAGATACCTTTGGCAAGAAGTAGCCACTTCCTGTTCATTGTTCCAACCCGGGGACTGGGGGCATCTCTCCACTTATCTGGCTCCTCTATAACCCCCATGTTTTGCAGTGTTTCATGTGTGGGTCTTGCACATCTTTCTTAGACGTATTCCTACATATGTAATGACTTTGGTACAAGTGAGACTTGGAAAATCTCATTTTTTAATTGCTCGTTGATACCATATTAGAAATCCAAAAAATTGGGGTATAGGCCACATATGCTGTGACCTTGCATGTCAGCTCTGGAAGTGGTCTGTGGAGTCCTCAGGACCTTCTCCATAGACCACTATGCCGTCTTTTCCATTCCCTATTTTTAGCTTCTCCTCTGCCACAGAAACACGGCACTAGAGAAAACGATGAGGGTGGTCAGCCTGACCTTGTTCCCCAACGTGGGGGGAGAGTGTTGACCGCGCCACAGTTAAATGCGGTCTGAGCGGCAGACTGTCGGTGTCCCGTAGGACCGCTGAGAGGCTCCGTTCTCATTTGCAGAGAGCCCCCATCACAAATGCACGCACGTCTGGTGAAGTGCTTCTCCTGCACCTCCCGAGGTGGTCCTGGGGTCCTTCTTCATCCCGTTAGTGCAGGGACATTCAGCCATTGGTTTCCTGAGTTAAACCATCCTTGCATTCCTGGCACGTACCTTATCAGTCGTGATGTAGTATATTTTTTATATTGCTGCTAATTTGCTAATATTTTGTTAAGGGATTTTGCATCCATACTCATGGGAAATATTGGTCTGTAATTTTCTTCCGTAATGGCCTTATCAGGCCTTGCTGTCGGGAAAACACTGATCTCATAAAACAAGTCAGAAGGTACTTTTTTGTTTTCTAAATGAGTTTGAGTGAGATTGGTATAGTTTCATAGTTTCATCCTTAAAAATTTGATAGACTTCACCAGTGAAGTCATCTGGGCTGGAGTTCTTTTTTAGAGGGTGTTTTTTTTTTTTCTTATGAATGCATTATTTCAGAAAAAACAGACCTGAGATTGTTGAAGTGGTGTATTTCTGTCTGTATTAGTTTGGTAAATTGTGTATTTCATGGAATCTCTCCATTTCATCCACGTAATATAATCTGTTGACATAAAGTTAATTGTTCATGATTTTTCTAAATTATCCCTTAGATGCATGTAGGATCCATAATGACATGATCTTTGTAAAATTCCTAATGTTTATGTTTTCTCTCTTTTAAAAAAAATAGGTCTTGGGGCAACTGGGTACCTCAGTTGGTTAAGCATCCAACTCTTCGTTTTGGCTTAGGTCATGATGTCAAGGTCATGGGGTCGAGCCCCACATCGGGCTCCCCACTTAGTGTAGTCTGCTTGCGGTTCTGTCTCTCCCTATGCCCCTCCCCACTTTGCTTTCTCTCTTTTTTCCTAAATAATAGATAAATGAGTCTTTTTTAAAAAAACAGTCTTCCAAAGGTTTGTCAATGTTACAAATTACAAAAATAACTTTCGGGGACACCTGGGTGGCTCAGTTGGTTAAGCAGCTGCCTTTGGCTCAGGTCATGATCCCAGCGTCTTGGGATTGAGTCCCGCATTGGGCTCCTTGCTCCGCAGGGAGCCTGCTCCTCTCTCTGCCTCTGCCTGCTTGTGTTCTCTCTCTGTTAAATGAATAAATAAAATCTTTTTAAAAAAAAATAATAACTTTCGGTTTTGTTGATATTCCTATTACTTGTCTCTCTCTATTATTTTCTCCTTCCTCCTTTGGATACACTTTGTCCTCTTCCATTGTCTCGTCCCCTGACGTAGCACTTAGAGCTGCGGACTCTTCTGACACTGTGGCTCCCTCGTCCTTGGTACGTCTTGTTTTCAGATGTGAACGTACTCACCGACGTGGCCTCAGGAGCCATGGAGGACTGCAGAGGACAGTAGATGAACCCAGCACTGTAACAGACGTCCGTCTGTCTGTCCCTGTTGGGGCGGGGGGACGCGGCCCTCCAGGGAAGAGGAGAGATGGACGGCACAGTGAGCAGCGGACATGTATTCAATTCTGCTGCCAGTGATTGGAAAATGCATGTTTTTCTACAACAAGGAATGTTTATTAAATTTAGCTTTACGTAAGTGAAGTCGCCGAGCTCTGTGATTGGCCCAGGCTGTGTGGCGGTGACCCTCTCGTCCTCTTTATGCTTGGGGTTCTCTGTGTGGACAGACCGTACTATCCGTTCTACAAGGTCGAGCATTTGGGGAATTTCCAGTTTGTGACCATTGCACATTTCTTGTGCACGCTTTTTGGCGGGTGTGTGTCTATCTGAGGACGTTCCCTGGCCGGGCCGTGGGGTGCCCAGAGTGCAGCTTCGTCCCTCGGCAGCGTTCACGAACGCCGGCTGCCCGCGTCCTCGCCAGCCTCACCGTGTCCAGCCCGTGGGGCGAGCCGGTGGCCTTGGAGGGCAGGTGGTGACCGGCAGGTTAGGGCCTCGGCAGTGTCTTGGAGGAGACCGTCTGCTGACCACTTCCACGGCGGCTGGCCCTGCGGAGCCAGGGGGGTGCCCGGAGCCGGCCTCAGCGGGACTGGATGATTGTCTTCGGGAGTTTTCTGGGTCATAGGCTCTTTGACAAAGTGTCATCAACTTCTGAATGAATCTTAGCAATTTGTGACATTTGATTTATGATTGCAGCTTTCCAGATAAATCCCGACTTCTGGTGTGGAATTCACCCGAGGACGCTGGGGACGGGGAGGCAAGGGGGAAGGGACTTGTCCCACGGCCACGGGCCCGTCACCTTCCCCACGGGGCCAGTGCCCAGGCCCTGATGGTGTGGGGACGTGGGCGGGGGGCGTCAGGAGCAGGCTGGTCCCTGGAGGGCGCGGGCTCCCCTCCCCCACCCCCTGGCGCGGGCACCGTGTCCCCCGTAGCGACAGCGCTGACTCACGGCTCTGCGGCAGCTCTATTTTTACTCTCCCTGGGCTCACCTTCTGTCTCGCTCGCCTCACTGGGGGTGCCGGCTTATGAAAGGGCTGCATTCCAAGCCTGGAATCTCACGGGGACCCACAGCGCCCCTCAGACCTTGCTGCTGGCGCCCCTCTGCCCACTGAGGGCGGGCACTGAGCTCCAGCCGGCAGTGCTCAGAGATTACCTGACGCTGTCCTTGGATTCTCGGGCATCTGCACAAGGCCACCTGTCGGCTTTGCCTGCCACTTTGTCCGGCACGAGGCCAGCGGCGCGCTCTGGGGGCCCCTCCCTTCTCTCCCCCCGCTGCCCGTGTCCCAGTGGCCAGGCCAGAGGGTCGGGTCGGGTCTCAGGGAAACCAGAGCGAAGTGCGTGAGTCCTGCCAGAACACGGCTGTGGGAGTGATGACGGCCCTCCTGGAGAAGCTCCTGGCCTTCTCCCCGGCGGTGCTCTGTCCCCTCGAGAAGCCCGGGGCGGCCGGGAACCTCGGAGATCGCCCGAGAGCCGCCGGGGGGAGTTCTGTCTGGGCGCCGGACCTCACGCCAACATGTGGAGAAACGGCGCCAGGATCCCTGAGCTTAGGGGGTGACCCCAGGGCGCGCCAGCCGCCCTCGCGAAGGCCCCAGCGGCCACTCCTCCACCTGGTCGGAGAATTAGGACCTCTGTTCACTCGCCATCAGTCGGCATCAAGATGACCTATTTTCCTTTTTTTTTTTTAACAGTTTTTAAAAGGATTTTATTTACTTATTTGAGACAGATACGGAGAGAGAGTGAGCATGAGCGGGGGGAAGAGGCAGAGGGAGAGGGAGAAGCAGACTTCCCGCTGAGCCAGGAGCTCGATGCCGGGCTGGATCCCAGGACACAGGGGTCATGACCCAGGCCGGAGGCGGACGCTTCACCCTCTGAGCCCCCAGGCGCCCCAAGGTGACCTATTTTCATAGCAATGCTGTGCTTTGTGATTGCCAACTCGGCAACATGAAAGCCTTCCTTGAAGAATAAATATTCTTAGACCTTTGTGTTTTAAATATTCACCTGTGCCCGGGAGAGCCGGCGCGGCAGGAGGGCTCTGGTGGGCGCTGAGCGCCCAGCCGGCTGCCTTCTGGCAGGTTCCTGACCAGGAGCAGAGAAACCGCAGGACTGGGGGAGGGGGCAGATCCCAGGGCGGAAGGGAAGCGTGCTGTAAGAATGCGACAGGCTGGTCTCCGTCAGCCCTGGTCCGGGTGCCCCAGCTCAGACCTCCTCTCTGGGCCCAAACCTCGCGAAAAGCAGCCCCCCCTCCTGCTTTATTTTCCTCGCAGGCACCGTATTTGTTTGCTTGCTGGTTCCCCAGGCCACTCTGGGAGGACCCCTCGCTGCCCCCCTCCGGGGTCAGGCCCGGCCTGTGGTTCCCGCAGCGGCCTCCGACCTTGGCTCACTCAGCGGGGCCAGCGTCCCGCGCAGACCTGTGGCCGGAGCCCTCAGTCAGACGGGGCCGAGGCCAGAGCCACAAGGGCCCAAGAGAAGCAGAGCCTCGTCTGTGCGATGGGGCGTCTGGGGGCCCCCAGGGGCCCCGTGAGGCTGCAGGTCTGCTTGGGACGGACGACGGCCGGTCGGCGGACGAGAGGGTGGATGCTCGCACACGCTCAGATCCCGGGGTGCTGACCTACATCTGTGGAGAGCACCGGCGTGCGGGCGGGACGGCAGCTTGGCCCCCAGGGCTCGGGCTCAAGCTCACAGGGAGCCGGGCCTGAGGCATTGCCCCCGACTGTGTCCGCAGGCCCCTAGCACCTCTGGCCTCGAGCAGGGTCGCTGTGTGTGTCCCCGACAGCATTGCCTGGGGCTCCTCCTGGCTTGCTGGTCTCCCAGTGCCCAGCAGCTACGTTTGGGATTTCCGTCCTGCCGGTGTGTCCCCTGTAAAGCTTCCCGGGGGCCGACGCAGCGCCCCGTGTGCCGTCGGGGATCCCGTTGTGTGCCCCCTCCCGCCCTGGGGTCTCAGGAAGTGGGGATGGTTGTGCTCCAAGCCACGGGCTCCGAGCAGTGGGGTGCGAGCCCTCCCTCCGCCTCCCCTGAAGCAGGCGCGGGAGAGGCCACAGGGCCGGCCAGCGTGGACCCAGACCGCGGCTCCCCACTTCCGTGCCTGGCCCACCTCTGACTGCCTCTTTCCCCCGCATTCTCCGTGATAACCTCACTTTCCCGGGCACGAGAGGCACGGTGTGGATTTCCTCTGACACACCCTCTGCTCCCGTCCTCTTTGTCCCCTGGAACGTCCTCAAGTCCGGCACTTGTGTCTTTCTCCGAGCTCGGCGATTGCCTCGGCTAAGCCCCCGCCACCTCTCAGCCCCGCATGTGGGGCCGGCCCAGCACTGGGCTGGTGTCTGTGGAGAGGGCGCCGGGCCCTCACGCCCCCTCCCACTCCCGGGCGACCCCTCCTGGCGCTACGTGCTGGGCCATGCACACAGGTGCCCCAGCAGGCTCCATGCGGCCCTCGTCGGCCCCTCCCCGGGGGAGCCGCCCAGGCTGCACTGCCGCGGGCGCCTGGGGCCCGGTGTCTCTCGTGTGCCCAGGGCCCACGTCCAAAAGTGGAGCCAGCTCAGCAGGTGCTGCAAAGCCTGAAGTGAACGAAGGAGGGCCGGGAGCCGGGTAGCAGCAGTCCTCGCGGGGACGGGGGCTCTGACCTGGTGGGCGCAGGCCTGGGGACACAGACCTGGGGGGCACAGGCCTGGGGACAGAGACCCGGGGAGGGCACAAAACTGGGACACAAGTGGGGCCAGCTGGCGGCCTGAGAGTCAGCTGGGGGAGCCGCATCCTGGGGGGGTGGGCGGGTGTGGAAAGCAAGGCTGGCCCGAGCTGCCTGGGGCACGAGATGCCCACGAAAGGAGACCAGTGGAGTGGACCATACACGTCAGGTTCAGAGAGAAGCAGGAGTCCTCGAGAGCACGTCCAAACTGCTCACTCATCGATGGCCACCCCCTGGGCACCGCGCACGCGCGTGGCCTGTGCATGTGGCGTGTGTGCGTGGCCCGTGTGCGTGGCGGGGAGCATCTTCCTTGAGCGCCGTGACAGTAAAGCTGCAATTTCCAACCACCCCTTTCTCTAGGAGGGGCTTATGTCTGGAGGAAGTTAATACAAGTCAGGATTTGGGTGCGTTCCGGCAGGACCGCCCTTCGGAAAATCCCTATTATTCATCCCGGGGCCGCGGCAGGGTCCCCGTAGCTCTGTGAACCCCACGGGAGATTCGGTGGGAGGGCAGGGCCTATTCCCAGGCTCCGGGCCTCCTGCGCTGGGGCAGCTCAGGACGGGGGTGTCCGGGTGCCTGCGACAGAAGAGCACGCCCCGTCCCATGTGTGGTCTGTGGGCTGCATGGCCTATCCTCGCAAGGAGCCCAGGAAGAGGGACAGCTTGGCCCCCAGGACCCACCTCGGCCTTGGCTCAGGCCGGCCCTGCTTTACACACAAGCCTGAGCTGAGCCTCCCGCCGGCACTAGGACCCACTTCCAGGGTGAGGGGGGGGGCTCCCTGCAGCGGCGGTGGGGGGGATGGCAGCGCCTGGACAGCGGCTCCAAAGGGCGCTGGTAGAGGGTACCGGGCCTTTCTGCCACCTCACCTGGCATGTCTCTGTTTTCTCTGCAGTGAACTTCGACCACTTCCAGATCCTTCGGGCCATCGGAAAGGGCAGCTTCGGCAAGGTAAGGCGGAGCCAGCAAGGAGGCCACGGCAGGACTGTCCCCGCGACCCACCCGCTCTGGGGCGGCTGGCCCCGCCTATGTCTGTCGGTGGGGGATGTGGACAGGCCGGTGATGGGGGGTCAGGGTGGGCTGTCAGCCTCGCTTGGGAGCACTGGAGTCTTTGTCTAGGTCTTTGCGGGTCCCTAACTCGGCCGGGAGCTGAGGGTGCAGGGGGCACAGCTGCGGGGCTTCGCAGGACCAAGACCCTGATGCCCACTCACTCCAGACTCTGACGCCCGCTCCGCGGTGGAGCCGCTTTCCTGAGAGACAGGAGCCCACTCAAGGCCGCCAAAGAAGTGCCTTAGAAGCCCCTGAGGCGGGGGGAGGGGTGGCCGTGGATATTCAGTGTCTAGGAGCCACTGTGACCCTCAGTTGCCAGGCTGCTCCTGCAGGGGTGCAGGGGCAGGGTGGACGGTGCAGCTGAGCCCGCGTCCGCGTCCCAGGGCAGCCACACCTCTGGAGACCGTGTCCCTGCTCCTTTTGTTCCTTCTGGTCCACATCTAACTTCCTGATTGCTGCCTTGTAACGTCTCAAGATTGGGGGTAATTATAACTCAAAGAGGCTTAACGAGCACTCTGAGAAGGTTAAAATTAGCTCTCGGGACTCGGCCTTGACGGGTCTGTTGTAGATGGATCTGAATGGAGAGTTTCTTTTGAGCAGAGAAGGAGGCTTGGCACATGAGGCCTTCGCCCCCCTCTCCATACAGCTGTGTCTGGTGGCTGTGCCTTAGGTCCCCCGAGGCCTGGGGAAATTATAAACCAGAGCAATTAGCTCCTTTGTAGGAACTCATTGGAACACTCTTTTGTTAGGGAGAGTATTTTTAAGATCTGCTGGTTGGGCTGCCCTCTGCCTTCCCTGCTTCTCCCAACTGACTGTCAATTCTGTCTGCTAGAGTCCTGGAGGGTGCGGGAAGGTCGAGGGGAGACCGTGGGGCTTAGGGTTAGGGTCGGGCGTTGGAGGGCGCCAGCCCTCACCAGGTTTCAGGAGGAGTAGCTTGTCTGGGGAGACATGGGGGACGAGCGGGGTTGGGGGCTGACCTGGGGCAGCCACTTCTCTGTCCCCTGACTCGTCCCATCCCCATCGCCCCCCTCGGGCTCCTCCTGCACTGCTGGGCAGCACGCACGCATCCGCCGCCGTGGCTGCAGAACCCCAGGGTTTGGGCTCCTCTGACCAGTTCTTAGCTTTAAAAAGCCAGCCGGCCACTGGGTCCCGGAAACGGAGCTCTGCAGAGTGCTGGTGTGGCGGCGAGGTCCTGCTGAGATTTTAGCCTCAGATGCGAGCTGCCTTGTACCGGCTCCCTAATGAGGCCGCGTGATGAGGCCCGCAGGGTCTCTGGGCTGCCATCACGGAGCGCCCTGCGCTGGATGGCTTTCTGGAATGTGCAGAGGCCAAGGGCCCGTCACAGACCTGGGCTCTGGGCCTTCCAGCTGCTGTCAGTGGCTAGGGCAGTGACCCCACGCGGAGAAGGGAAGGGGTTTCGGAAGCTCCCCAAGACTCGGAAGGTCAGTTCTAAGCATGTGTGGCAGAGCCCCTAAGTGCCCGTAAGAGGCCCTACCTGAGATGTGTGTGTGCGCCCAGGCCGGCCACGCCCGCCGGCACAGTGAGGCCTGGCTTATAGGGATGCTCGGTCGAGTGGACGTAAACATCCCAAGGTCACCGATGCCCCAATTCACCATCGGAGGCCAAGCGGTGCATCTGACAGGACCAGCTTTTCCCAGCAAAGGCTGCTCACCGTGTGCTTGCCCTTCCTTTGGGACAAGCGCTGACTGACGGCCACTCGCAAGCTTGCTGTTTCTGGCCCTTGGGTACAAAGTCTGCTTGGTGTTTCTGGGTTTTTTTCTGGGTTTTTGTTGTTGTGATGAAATCACCTGTGCGGCTCGGGATTGCTGAGCGACCGCCACCTCCTTGTCTCCAGACTCCCTTGTCTTGTAAAACTGGAGCTCTGGCTCGGTTAAACACCCCTCCCCTCACTCCCAAGGCCCCCATGCCTGAGAAACGCCCGGGTAGATGGGTTTGTTTTCCAAAGCAGAGTGGAAGCTGGTGCTGGAAGGCCACCACGTGAGTGCTAGAGCATAGTCCCCACTGGCTTGCGGGTAGAGGGGCCTTGTCCCGGGGTCTTCTGACCAGGCCAGGAGTCTGGGGGGGCGGCGGTGGTTCTCAGTGCAGCAGCCCCGCTCCCCCGGACGGCTGGGGGCTGGGGGTGGGGCGTGATGTTCCCACGGGGCCTCAGCCCCTGTGAGCCCAGCAGTGGGCCTCACTCCTGTGGGGATGAGGAGCGGGCGGGACAAGTGAGCGGGTGGGACGGGTGAGCGGGTGGGGACAGGTGAGCGGGCGGGACGGGTGGGCGAGCGGGCGGGACAGGTGAGCAGGTGCCCGCAGGTGAGCGGGCGGGACGGGTGAGCGGGTGCGGGCAGTTGGAGGCCTCCGCGGTGACGAGTGTGACAGCCCTTGGCAGGCGCTGCACGCCGGTGCCTGGGGCCTCGGGTCGCAGGTGACACCGATCCAAGCGAGCCACGGAGGTGACACGCGGACGAGAGCTAACCTCCCCGGGAGGGGAGGGGCTGGAGCCGCTGCCCCGCCCCAGGATCCCGCCGGGCCGCTCCCACCAGCCGGGGCGGGCCTCGGCCCACATTCAGCCCTCTGATTGGCTGGGTGCGACCATGTGCTCCTGCCCCGCACCAATCACGCGGGGGCTTCCCTCTGATTGGCCCGAGCGGGTCGTGTGACCGGGATCGCGGCCGGCCGGCAGGGCGGCGCCCATGGCAGCTGCGAGCGCGGAGCCGGGCGTCCTGGTCTTTGCAGGGTCCGGGGGCTGCGGCGCCGCGCCCCTCTGCCGGGCGGCTGGGGCAGCGCCCTTCTCGGCTCCTGCGGGGCTCTGGGTCCCCGGGCGAGGAGAGGCCCTGCTCACCCCGCTGCCCTTAACGGCGGGGGCACCGGGCGCACGCCTTCCCTGGGGGAGCCTTCGGGCGGCGCCCCGGCCGCGCAGACCGCCCTCTCCGCTCCCGCCCCGGCCTCCCTCTTCCGGCCCCCTCCGTGTCCCCAGCCGTCCCCTCGCTGTCCCCAGCCGCCCCTTCTGTCCCCAGCCGACCCTCCCTGTCCCCAGCCGACCCTCCCTGTCCCCAGCCGCCCCCTCTGTCCCCAGCTGACCTCCCTGTCCCCAGCTGCCCCCTCCGTGTCCCCAGCCGCCCCCTCCCTGTCCCCAGCCGACCCTCTGTCCCCAGCGGACCCTCCCTGTCCCCAGCCGCCCCCTCACCACCAGCCTCAGCTCTCAGTGCCCTTGTATGACCTGTATTACTAAATAGTACATTTACAGTCAGAACAGAGGAAACACTGTTTTGGAAAAGAATCCTTTACCCACCTGGAATTTAACACTGACTGGCAAGACCACCGCCCCTGGGCTGCCCCATCCAGCGGTACTCCTTCCTGCCCTCCAGCCCCCCACCCTCTTCCAAGATGCCTGCTGTCCTCATGTTTATTTTTCCATTTGAACTTTTAAATAAGTGTTGTCAAAATCAAGATAAAATCATGAAATTTGGGTAGGAATTACCTTTAAAGGTTAAAAGAAAGTTGATAACTTACCCAACTAGGGATGTAGTACTTCTTTATTCAAATGTTATATTTTTATATCAATCCTTCGCATTGTTATGTTCATTGTGGTTCTTATAGTTATTACACGTTAAGCTGTTGTGCATATTATCTATTTTTGTTATCATGACGGAGAGGTTTTATTTTCTAGCGTTCCAGGTTATTGGAAAATGGTGATGCTTGTCACCCTCCCACCCCCTGTTCCCCTAGGACCCCCACTGCCCTCTGCATTCCCGTGGCCCCTGTGGCTGCTGTGGCCCGGGGACCTGGGCGCTCACTGGCTGTGGCTGATGCGCCCAGCCTGGGCAGCACTGTGGCGGGTGTGGCCAGTGGGTGGGGTTCTGGCTTTGCCAACCTGAATGTCCTCCTTGCTGGAAGATATGGGCTCCCGATGATGCTGTCCGTGGGGCAGAGTCTGGGTCTCCGCTGGGGACTGGGGTCTGCAGAGCCTCCTCAAGGGCACACCTGCTCAGGCTGCTGGACAGTCAGGAAGCGAAGGCTAAAGCAATAGAAGGACACAGCCCTTTAGGAAGCAAAGGCTTGTCTCCTCGGGGTGGGTGTCCCCTTGTGAGTCCAGAGTCCCCTGGCCTGGATGCATTTTCAGAGATGTGACTGGCGTTCGCACAGCGGGCACGGTTGTGTTCGGGCAGGAATGCCCTGGCCCTTGTCCTGCACCCAGCCCACCATGCCCCGTGGCAGACCATGCCCCGCGGTCTTACCTGGGCAGCTCTCTGCCCTTCCCAGGCCAGGCCTCCTCCCGCCTGCTGCCCTGCGTGCCCTGTACCTCAGGGCACCCCCTTCCTCTCTGCCCCTCGGAAGGTGGGCTGGAGCTCACGCGGAGGCTTCTGGGAGTGCCTGCTGCTATGCATTTGTGGGTCGGCGGGCCGGCCACCTTCTGTTCCCCTACCCGGCCCGGACCTGTCAGGAGGCTGTGGGTTCCGGGTTAGGGCGCTTGCCGTGGGATCCGGTGGGAATGGGAGCTCTTAGCCAGCCATGAGGCCTAGGGACCCTTTTCCTTTCGAGCGGGTCTGGCTCTCGCAGAAGCACTGGCTGAGCCGTTGTTTGTGGGGGGAGGAAGGGTTCGGACCAGCATGTCTTATTTCCCTCCGGTTTATGGGGAAAGAGCTAAGATAATCGGGGTACAGTGTGCCTTGGCCACAGATCCCAACAGCTAAGGAAGCTACTGAGCCCCTGTGACTGCCAGATCCTCAGGTGGACCCTGGAGATGAGGCAGGAGGGGGCGGCGGGGGCCGGTGCGGGAAGGGCAGTCGTGGGGTGCAGGGCCCCCTGCTTTCCTGGCGGACCCTGCTTGTCGAGGACACACAGCCATTGCCGGGGAAACGCCTCAGAGGCGGCAAAGGATGAACCGCCCAGCGCCTTGCTGCAGCAGCTCCAGTTAACAGAGGAGAGGCCCTTCTGGGTCTCACCGTCCCTAAGGGCAGCACCGCCGCAGGGGTGGGGACGGAGCAGCCGTGGCCGGGGGCTCAGACCCTGCAGCAGGCTCGCAGCCCCTTCTGAGGCGCCTGGACCCCGGTCTGGACTCTGGGACTTAGAGGCCCGTGCTTCCGGGCCCTTGTTCCTGCCGTGCGCGTGGTTCTGGCCTGACCACGCCAGCCACTTTGGAGAGCCCTGGGAAAGAGCATTGCTGAAGGCAGGCCAGCGACCATCACCAGAATTCGCGGTGTCCAGCCGTGTGGGCAGGGGCCCGCGGCTGGTGGCGTGGCGCCTGTCACCCTTGGCCGGGGCAGCCTGTGGGCCCCGCATACGCCCAAGCCCTGGTTTCCCGCAGGGCTCCACCCTTGTAGCCGCACAAATGGTGCCTGTGAGCCTCAGTGTGAAGAGCCTCACCCCGTCCCAGGGAGGCCGGCGCTCGTGCACACACACACACACACACACACTCACACACACACATACCTGCCCAAATCAGCAAAACCCCAAACAAAGCCAAGCAAAGTAGAAAATTACCCAAACTGATGGTAAAGCTGAAATCTTGAATAGGCCAATGCACAGAAGAGATTTAAAACAAAATTAAAACTCCGCTGTTAAAATATCACCAGGTGCCCTGCAGTCCGTCCCTCCCACCTATGGGCGCACCCCCCCAGGGTCGAGAGCCGGGACTCCAGCAGATGTCGGCGCCCCGCGTTCACAGCAGCGTGGTTCACGGGAGCCACGGGGGGGCAGGGACCTGAGCGCCCAGCACGGATGGAGGGACGAGGGGACAAGTGTCCCGCAGCCTTGAGAGGAGGGACGGGCTGGCACCTGCTCCCACATGGAGGGGCCCTGAGGGCCCTGAGTGTCCCAGGCAAGCCTCACAATCCAGGCCTGGCGCTCCCGACACTGTCAGGGGGGCTTGGCGTCAGCCCCCCTCGGCAGAAGCTGGGCCGGGTCATGGCTCTCCCACGGCCCCAGCCCCCAGGGGTCCCCGTGCCCTTCCCTCTCGGCGGGGCTCCACGGAGCCCATGGTCAGACTTGAATTTCCTAAGTGACCTTACAAGCAGCTCCCACTTGGGGCCCCTGACGGGAGGGGTTTGGCCCCAGAGCCCACAGCCAGTTGAGGGACCCTGCCTAGCAGACCTGTGTCCATCCCACCTCCCAGAAGGGGCCCTGCCGGGCAGGCTGGGGCGCGGGCTGAGGGGGTGGAGGTGGGGGATGCTGAGGGAGGGAGGTGGGGGGCTGGGCACAGGCGCTGGTCAGAGAGCCAGAGGAACACCGCGCGTGCGTGCATGGGTGGCCTCGTGAGGGGCAGTGGGGGTCAGGGCCCAGCGAGAAGGGGCCGGACGGGGCAGCAGGGAGGGCAGGCGCCGAGGGCTCAGCCCCTTCCTCTCCCTACCCCAGGGCGCTCATTTGGTGGCAGGGTCTGCTCCGGTCGCCGCCCGGGCCGAGGGCCGAAGCTGGCCTGGACCTGCAGGTGCCCGACCCTTTCCCGCGGGTCACCGTCTCCTCCTGACTTGCACACCCAAAGCGAGCCGGCGTGGCGGCCTCCCCAGGAGCCGAGTCTAACAGGCTGCTCGTCACGTGCTCCGGAGCAGGCTTGGTCTCTGGGTCACGCGGGCCTTGCTTTTGTGCCTTAAAACAGCCGTCCCCCTAGAGACTGACTCCGGACAAGGAGGATACTCCTTGTATCCGCGCCCTGGTCAGCGCGCGGGCGGTCATTATCTTGGCGGGGCGCTGCTGGGGGCCGAGGCCTGAGAGGCGCACCCAGTGGGTGGACCCCGAGGGCGAGACCACAGCCCCGAGGGAGCCGCCGCCCTCGCGTGTGTCCCGAGGGAGAAGGAAGCTTCCTTTGCTGGGCCTGCCGGGTGCGCGCGGCCGGCGGCTGGAGGCCGTTCTTCAGGACTAGGGGGGTAGTGGCGGTGCCCTGGGCCCAGGCTGCTGACCCTGGGAGCCCCGAAGTCCCTCCGGTCAGCGCGTCTGGACACCTGTCGCGTCTGCTGCCTGCGGTGGCTCAGGCAGTGCCGTTTCTCAGGGCAGTGACCCCCGGGCCCCCAAGTTCCAGACCTCCCCACGCGCCACCGCCGAGCTGGCCCCGCATTGCTCACGGACCAGCTGACTTGTCAGCTCCTGGGGAAGCCCCGGCTTGGGACCCACAGCCATGGGGGTGCGGCCTCACCTTGCCTTTCATTTTTCACTTTGGAAAACTTCAAGCCCAAGTACAAATGGGGAGGAGGAGAAAAATCCACCGCCCGCCCCCATCCCCAGCTCGATGGTGATCCAGTTTCAGCCACTTCCTGCCCCCCCCCTCCCGGCCACACTCGGGGTAGCCAAACCGAACCCCGAAAGGGTCCCACTTCATCTGTGAGCATTTCAGCGGGCGTCTCCGCTCGCTCGGTCTCGGTCCCTCGGGCACCTGGGCTGATGTGCACCGGTCGCTGCCGCCAGCCGGTGCTGGTCAGACTCCGGCGATCCCACCCATGCCCTGTGCTCGTGGTTGTGGTGGTTTATCGGGTGACTCAGACCCACCTGGGGCCCGTCCCCTCGTCCCCCTGCTCCCCGTGCTTGCTTCGAGGAGAGTCCAGGTCCGCATGTGTGCAGGTCGCTGACGTGCTCCCAACCGGCCCCGCCCTCGTGTGAGGGCCGGTCTACACCGGCGGGTGGATCCGGTGTGACTTGCCGCCAGGCTCCGTCCGATCCGAGTTAGGGTGCAGGGAATGATGACCCTTGCCCGCGGCTTCCTGAACAGCGCCGAGAGGCGGTGGCCTGGCTCTGCCACGGGGTCGTCTCCGACCGGGGCCGTGTTAACAAAGAAACGTTCTCCGTCCCCGAGGTCGGTGGAGAACAGCCTGTCCAGAAGGGCACACGCCTTCTTCACCTCACCGGACAGCTGTCCAGGGACAGAGCTGGTCCCGGGTGTTCCGTGGCCCCGCTGACGCTGTGGGTGGGACGCCTCGCTGTCCCCAGTCCGCGCGCCGTGACGCTGCTGGTACCCGGTGGACGGGCCCAGAGGAGCAGAGCCTTGTTTTCCCCGCGGGATCCCGGGCCCTCCTGGTGGGGGTGACACAGACCCCAGTCGGGGCGCCAGGGCAGCTTGCTGCTCCCGCACGTGGCCGCTCTTTACAGGCGTCTGCCGTGGCCACAGCTGGAGGTCCATGCGGGGCGTCCCACGAGGGTGGGCACTCGCGGTCCCTGGAAGTCGTTCCCCTCTGACGACCCCGCGTCCTGGATACACACCCCGTTTTATGCCTTAATTTGCTCTCAGTTCCTAGCGTTGCCCGTGATATCAAACGTGGTGTCTGTGGGGCCACGCGGGAGCCCGGGCCCCTGGTCTCCTCTTCCATCCCGTCTCCACCTCACCTCCTCCCACGTCGCAGAGCTCTCCGGGCGCGCGTTCGTGGGTCGCGTCTCCGGCTCAGCTGTCGAGTAACGCTCGCGCATCTGGAATCCGTCCTGCTGTCGGCGTCGTGAATGGATCACGTTGGATCTTTTTAAGTAGCTGTTCAGTGATTCCAACTCCGCTTATGATCAAGTCCGTGTTCCCACAAATGTGAGAGGCCGCCTTTGTGACGTGAGGCGCGTCCTCACGCGGTGGGGCTGTTTCGGGACTCTCTCCCTTCGTGGCCTCTGGCCGCCCGTCCGTCCTGCTGGAGGACGGCCCCTGAGGAAGCTCCCGTGCTGGTGGGCAAACGCTCGGCCGCGCTCTCCTTCTAAAGGTTTTTCTCTGCCTATTTTCCCTCGACTCTTCCCAAATGAATTGTATGACCGACTTGTCAGCTCCAGGAAAAAACAAACGCGAACAAATAAACAGAGAACCAAAACCACAGGGAAACCTCTGGCCGGTCTCCATTGTGCTGGTCAGGCCGCAGGGGAAGGAGCCCCAGGCGGGCGGGGCGGCGCCTCTGGTCCCGGCCTCGGCCGCCTTCTACCTGCTCAGCCCTCTCTTGAGTCTTCCTGGAGGAACCACAGCTCATGCCCCTGTGCTCGCTTCGAGCCTCTCAGAGCCAGATGCAAAACAAGGTCATCTGCAAGCAGAGGTGGTTTTAGGTCTTCCCTTATGGTTTTGGCCTTGACTCCAGGCGCTGTTTGCTGGCCGGGATCGGGGCTTCGCGCGAGCCCGCTGCACTCTCATCCCGTTTCCCTGTCCGCACCCCTCCGTCTGTGAGAGGGGCAGTCGCGGGACCTGCCCGCGGGGAGCCGTGGGGATGAGATGAGATGAACATGACCCCCCCCCCCAGGGTGTGCGGGGTTCCTGGTCGAGGGCCAGTCTGTGGATGACGTGTCCCGTGTGGCCAGGTCCTGCCAGCGGTTGGCTTGCCAGGCGTCCTGCTGGGGGCCCTGGGCAGGAACGTGACCAGGCCTGTCCCTTCTGTCTGGGAAGGACGCTCCCTGGAAGGCGCTGGGCCCGGCGGCTTCCAACGGTTAACGAGAGATTCATCACTAGATGCCAGGCCTGCGGGTGAAGCGTCGGGAACATGGCACAGTCCGGGTCCACAGGCTGCTGGAAGAGGCAGCAGGGAGGCCCGGTCAGCAAACTGTGTGCGGGACGAGCCGGGGTGGTGAGGGATGTCAGACCGCACAGAGCTTGGCACACCTCCCCCTCCTGCGCACCTGCCGCGCAGACCGCCCGCCCCTCCTGGGGACCCCGAGCGCTGCTCTCCCTGCGCGAGGGGCCACCCCGCCCTGGGGTCTGGACGTGGGTCCCCGGGTCAGGGAGGCCAGGCGACCTTCGGAAGGTGGTGCCGTGGGGGCCGCGCCCCTGCCCTCTTTCCTCCGTCCCAGCCCGACGGCCCCCCACCCCGGCTCCAGAAGCTCCCCGGGTGGGACCAGGAGGCACTGACCTCGTAGTGCTTGAGGCTTTAAGTACCTGGCATCAGACATGTGCTTTCTGGGGAACAAAACTACTTGGAGAGGAAAGGAGCTTGGGGTGAATCACTACATCTGCAAAACACAACCACGGCACTGAATTAAAATGGCAATTACCCTGCCGTCAGCCGCCCCGCTCCTGGGCTGCCCTGGGCGCTGCCCGCGGAACCCCAGGAACCCCAGCCGCCTGCGCTCGCGCTTCGGGCGGTTCCGACCTGTTGTGCTCGGTCCTGACGGGGAAGCGGCTCAGAAAACCCGGCCGGGGCCGTGGAGGAGGTGGTCGAAGGGGGCCGCCCGCCCCCAGCCGAAGGCCCCCGGAGGCCGAAGCACTGCCACTCCCGTCCTGTGCGTCCTGCGCATGCCGGCTGAGCGGGGGCGGCGGGGACGGGGGGACGGCGCCCAACCCCAGCACCGTGGACCTCGCTCCTCTGAGCTCTCCCGTGGAGGCCGCCCGGCCAGCCTTTCCTGCTGGGGGGGCACCCTTCTCCGGGGACCCCGCCCAAGAGCGCGTTGATGAGACCCACTCTGCGGGGGAATGCAGGCGTCCTCCCGACAGTGGCCCTGTGGGCCCCGCAGCCCTGCGGCCTCCCCCGATCTGGAGTGGTCGGCCGGCCTGGGTTAGAAGCTGAGGGGAGCCGGGAGGCTGGGCTCTCCGAGGAGGGGGCTGCACGGGGAGGGGCACCTGACAAGTGGCCGGGTGGGCAGGTAAAGCTTCAGAGTGGGGCTCGGGTTAGAGGTCACCGCGGGTCTCGGGGTGGAGAAGAAAGGGGGGACTCAGGTTGGAAGTCAAATCGGGGGCTCGGGTTTGGGGTCATATTGGGGGCTCGGGGTAGGGGACAGAGGGGTCTCGAGTTAAAGATGGAGCAGAGGCCGGTGGGAGGCAGTCGGGGTGACGGACGCCAGATGGAAGCAGGGTATTTTCGCAGACGGGCGCCCTCGGAGGCCCGGGGGGTGTGCCGTGTCCTGAGGCCGCGGTAGCGCAGCCCCGCCGCTCGGGGTCTCCGACAGCAGAGGCTGGTTCTCCCGCAGCTCTGGAGGCTGGAACGCCACAGGCCAGGTGTGTTTGGGCCCTTCTGGGGCTTGGGGAGGCAGATTTTCCACTGGCCACGAGCAGTCAGTGGACGTAACGTAAGACAGACGAGGAGGACAGCACACGCGCGTATTTAGTGTGGGTTTTATGGGACCCAGGAGCCCTCGTAAGGAAACGAGGATGCAGAGAGGTGGCCAGACCTACGTGTTTCCAGCTGGGTTTGGACAAGGAGGCCAGTGTGCAGGAGTGGCCGGACTCGGGAGCAGAAGGGGAGAGTTGCGTGGACGAGGTCTGTCCAGAGTCCTCTCGGCTGCGACTTCCCAGCCCCAGGGAAGACGGTTCTCCCGGCGCGGGGAGGACATCGTCCACCGTCCCCGCGTGGGGTTCCTTCAGGAGGGAAGCTGGGACGGTCAGGGCACCTGTGTTGCACCTGCTGGTGTTTCGGTGTCTCAGCTCGTAACGTGGGAGCCCGAGTGGCGTGTCTGAGCTGCAGTCCTGCCCTCGCCACGCTCCCCTTCGAAACGCCCCCCGAGCGTCGCCGTCCAGACCGGCGCCAGCAGCTCGCTCCTTCTCTCTCCGGGCCTGTTTCTTCGCCCCGAGAAGACGTCAGTTTAGTGAAACGGGTCTCCATTCGTGAGGCGCTGTTGCGGGTGGACCGCGCACCCCACCCCAAGGCCAGACTCCGCGTCCACAGGGAGGGCATCGTTGACAGGAGGTTGGCTGGTGGCGGGGGGGGGGGGGGCGGGCAGCTCCGGAGTGTCTCTGGCTTGCGGCCCCCACGTCCCGGGGGAGGGTCCGGGGTGCTCCTGGGAGCTTCCCGAGGGACCCACGCCGCACTGGCACGAGGGCCGTGCCCGCGGGGTCTCTGGCGCCTTCTCTGAAGCGTCTGCCAAGTACTCCGGCTGCCGTGGGGGGGCTCTGGGGAAAGGGCAGTTCTCATGTTTAGTTTTTCTGAGGCAGAAGCATGGAGGGATCGGGAAATGCCGGTTATTGGCAGAAAGCACAGAATGGCAGGTGCCGGATGATGAAGAGGAAACCCCGGGCTTCGCCGTCGCTGGTGCCGAACACGGAGGTCTCCCCCCGGTTTACTGAATACGACTGAAGTCAGCCTAACTTGTTTGCGAATAGGTCGAGTCTCGTTCAACTCGGCCTGACGTTTACGAGCCTGTGGCAAGAATCGTGCCTGAGCACGTGGGCTCTTCTAAGTCTGCTTTGCTGGCACTTCTCCACAAGGCCTCCGATCAGATGTCGCCTCTCGAGGCTGAGAAGCCGGGTCAGGAACTTGTCACCAGTTACTCTGCCTTCAGGACCTCTAAATGTGGGTGAATTCCTGTCTTCCCCAGGTTCCCAAGGTACCCGATTCCCGGGCCTGTCAAGAAGGGACCTCCTTTACTCGCCTGCAGGGCCAGGAGCCCCGCGCGCACGCCAGGCTGGCATGGCCCTGGTCCAGCGTCCCCTGTACCACTTTTAAATTTGACCTCGCAGTCAGAGTCTCAGTGAAATCACCATGTGTTAACTATGTCCCACGGCAAGGAGAACGGATCCCTCCTGGGCTGTGGAAATATATCGGCATGGAAATCGGAGTATTCAGTAATAGTTGCTGAATTTTGGAGAGGTCAGGTGGGGAGAAGGAGCAGGTGACTCGATCCTGTTTATAAACTTTAATTTACCAGATGGCCATGAGCTTTAGATGGCTTGAGAGAAAAGAGAAATGGGACCTTCCTTCCTTCCTTCCTGGGCAGGTGGAGGTCTCGAGTGAGAGTGAGGGGAGTGATGGGGCGCCTGGGGGGCTCCGCTGGCGAAGCGTCTGCCTTCAGCTCAGGTCGTGATCCCAGGGTCCTGGGGTCGAGCCCCATGTCAGGCCCCCTGCTCGGCGGGGTGTCTGAGAGAAACAGGGTTTCTTAAGTCCGGAGACCCAGACATCGAAGAACAAGCTTCCAACCAGAGGCCCCAGAAGTGGTGATCGTCCTCAGGAGGCCAGCCAGGGCCGCATCATTAAATCGAGTTTCCCGAGGCCACGAGCTTCTCCATTAGAGTTTTGGAAGGTCTCGTCCGGCTCCGCGGCGAGATTTCAGAATTACCAGAAACCTCTCCTCCAGGGTCCCCGCGGAAGCCCTTCCTGAGGACTTCCTGCAGACGGAGCGCCCTGGTCTGGGCTTGATTGTGAGACGCCGACCATCCCCGAATGGGAAAAGACTAAAAACAGCCACGGTTAAAGATCCGATGAGAGTTTATTGTAAAAATGATGCAGTTGACAAGGATATCTGGCTATTCCTGTGGCCGGTGCCATTTTAAGACAATAATCGGAATTAGCAGTGATTCCACAGACGCCAGGGGCACTGGCTGACAAGCTTCTGGCCATTTCACGGAATTTCTGAGACGTGGACATTAGCAGCGTGTGTCCCCACAAGTGCGACGTAAAGACTTCGCGACACTTCTAAGGTGGCCGTTTCCCCTCTAACCGAACGTGTCGTATAAGCCGAATTGGTTTAATGTCTGTATTTTTATAAGGAGAAACAAATCAAAACAACTATGTTAAATTTGATTTGGAGAAGTTCATAAAAATTGTCAGAAGGTTAAAATACTTGAGTAAATAAGATCCCAACGCTTATTATCCATTTAACCAAAGTGACAAGAATTTTAAAAGCAAATACAGGAAGTAACATACTTGGGGAAAAAACACTTTGTTCCTCCCTGGCCGCTGGGAGGGCGGTTCTGGCCGCTGTGTGACGGGGAGCCAGGGGCCCGGCTGGCAGCGCCGTCAGAGCTCCCCGGCTCTCGGCTGGCCACGAGCCGCCAAATGGGTGCGACCTCGGTCAGGAGCCCCCGGGGCTGGGAGTGGGGGCCGGTCCGCCTGCCGCTCTGGGTCCCTCGGCCATGCAGTGGCCAGGAGAGCCCGCCAGCCGTCCCCCTTTCCACACAGGCTCAGAAATCCCGAGGAAGAGCAGCGGGAGCGGCGGGGACGAGCAGGTGATTGGGGCTTTAATGGCTGTGATCGCAGCCCATCAGACACATTCAGATAATTGCCGGGAGCCCGGGGCTCCGCGGCTCCTCTTTGCCAGTCTGCGTCCCGGGTGACGGCCCCAGACCGGAGGGCGGGCTCACGGGGAGAGGGGGACACTGGGCAGCCCGTGAAGCCCGGCGGTCTGCAGCTCATTGGGAGAGCGCTTGGCTGTCACTCCTGCAGATGGGTTTTGCTGAAATGGGAGGGAAGATTCCGGAAAGCTTATGGTTCTCGCACTGCTGGCCTCACGCGTGGGAGGGGCTAGAAAGGCCTCGTGTGCGGCCTCGCCTCCGCTGGTCTCCATCCGGCAGCCCTGACAGCTGGAAGCGAGCAGAGGTGGGCCCCGCTGTCCAGGGACACCGGCCCCCTTCCCCGTCCCTCATGGCTCCCAGGACTGTGGGCCACCAGCCACGTTGGCTTCCTGGGGCCCCTGCGACAAATGACCACACACTGGGGCCCCTCTCGCTGGTCATCACATTTCCTCTCGCCGGGGACCTGTGACCCCGAATTCCCATGTTGAAGCCTGACCTCAGTGTGAAGGTATTTGGGGCGGGCCCTTTGGGAGGGGCTTAGGTTTAGGGGGAGTAGTGAGGGCGGATGCTGGAGTTAGTTTCCCTGTGGAGGGGAAGTGGGGAGGAGGCCAGGAGACCAGAGCTCTCTCTGTGCGCGCTCTGAGGACAGGCCGCGGGAGGACGGCGCCACCAGAGGCCATCCGCGAGCCATGGGGTCCTCGCCAAGAGCGGATTCTGCCGGCACCTTGAGCTTGGACTCCCGGCCTCTGTGACTTAAGCCCCGGGGTCTGCGGTGATGCCCCAGGTGCCTTCTTGGGGCTCTCGCCTCCCACTGCCTCCCGCTCGTGAGGACCCTGCCCGGGCAGTCTGGGACGATCTCCCGGGAAGGTGACACATCACTGGGCGTGGGGACTAGGATGTGGGTGTCCTTGGGGCTATCGTTCTGCTGAGGATGGTCCGGACACAGCCGTGGTCGGTGGACACGAGAGTGTGACAAAGCCGTGGGGGACGTCGGACTGCCCACGGGCACCTGAAGGGCTCCTGGACAGGGGTCTTTCTGCTGCCTGTGGCTGCAGCGGCCAGACCCAGACCCAGGGGGCTTTGGAGTGCGGGCCGTTCTCTCGCCTGGGCCTCTCTGGTGGCCTTCTCAGCCCCAGCCCGACGTCCTGCTCGTCCGGCTCAGCAGGGGTCCCCGCGGGTGCCATGGTCCCAGAGGAGCCACCGGCACAGTGGTCACGGCCCCTGTCCCCACCAGCAGAGCTCTGTCCGTCCCCACACCCCTCGGGGACCACATTTTCATGACTGTGCTCCTTTCAGAGAACTGACACTCCGTCCCCCTGTTCACTTTGGGGGACAGTCAGAAAAGGCGGCAATCTGTGTGGGAAGGCCGGGGTGGCACGGACGGGGCAGGACGTCGGCTGTGGCCCCCCTTCCCTGCCCCACTCTGCCCACCCCACGGGGCTCCTGCGCATCTGCGCCCCCCCCGCCCCCGCCCCGCCGCACAGTCTGAGCAGAGCGGCGAGGACGAGCTTGACTCGCGGCATCGAGACCAGGCGGGGGGTCCTTGGAAGCAGGAGGCGCCGCAGGTCTGAGGCCGGCCCGGGTCCCTGGGCAGCGAGCTTCCTGGCGGTCAGCCCAGTGGAGGCAGCTGTAGGCGGGGCTTTGCGGGGGCCTGGGTGGCTGGCACGGGGCCCCTGGGGGCTTGAGGTGGGAGCGGGCCAGGCTCAGAGCTCCACGTAGCTCAGCATGGCGGCTCGCCCCCTCCGCGCCCAGGGATGTGGCAAGCTTTGTCCCCCGGAGCCGGGGGCCTGGAGGTGTGCGGCGTTGCCTTGGAAACCGCCTCTGCAGCGCGCGAAGATCCTGTGCTGGAGGACGCGGGCGCCGTCCGCTCTGGGCTGAAGCTGCTCAGTTGTTGCGTCCGGCGCCCCAAAGCCAGCGGGCACCCGCCACCCGCCTGCCAGACCCCCTCACGGAAACAGCACAGAAGCCGGAGGATCGGGGGGCTGGGCGTCCTGCTTGCCCCGGGCTCCGTCCAGTCTCTGCCTGCGCTGCTACTTCGTCTCCACGCCGTGCTTGGCCTTCTGGAAATCGCCACATGTCATCATCAAGCCTTTGTCAATATTCTCAGCGGCCGCGGGGTATTTCACGGAGCTCACTTGCCCTAAGGTCGCGTCCACAAGGTTGTTAGAGTTAAGGTTGCTCGAAAGTCTGTTCTGAGCAGTTTGCTCAGCTGTGACGAACGCCTTCTGAAAAAAGCGCCTTCGTTTGTTAGGGCGCGTTCCCGGAGAGGGAACGTGGGCCCCCCAAGGGCTGAGTCCCATGGGTTCCGCCCGAGACTCCGATGCTTGCTGACACTTCTGGTCCAGGACACCTGCCATTGGGTGAGGCACCGGGGACAGTCTCCCACCCACC
Organism: Nasua narica; assembly: GCA_028533885.1. Lineage (NCBI taxonomy): Eukaryota > Metazoa > Chordata > Mammalia > Carnivora > Procyonidae > Nasua > Nasua narica. Next base: position 73,023,922 of record CM052812.1, on the reverse strand, counting down.
TGCAGTTCCAGAATCTTCCATTTCCTCCCATTTTTTCTCCCATCCCCACCCCACCCCTGGCTCCTAGGGTGGCCTGGAGATGTGAAGCCCGAAGGCATGTGGCTTCGGTCATCTGTCCTTGACCAGTCTCTCTATGATTTGAATGGGGGACAAAACATTGCCTCCCTGTCCCAGCCTATGATTTTGTGCTTTAGCCCCACTTCCTTTTGGAGACCTTTGTCCCTGGCTCTGACCGATGCCCCTGGCCCCTCGGGCTTGCTCCAGCCGAGTCTGTGCTGCTTCTTGTGTCTCTCCGTCCCGAAGGTGTGAGCATGGCCGACTGCGCTAGCCGACTTTGCCATCCAGTGCCCCGGGGGACCCTGGCGTCCCAGGAGGGGCCCGGCCACCACGGGGATGGTGGCCCCGGTTGATGAGGAAGCAGCTCTCACACATGGGGTCTTCCCAGTGCAGGGCTCCGGCCGAGGGGTCTTCCTTGACCTCCCCCAGCAGCGCTCAAAGTCAGCAGCTGCCCCGAGCCCCGGGAAGGGGTGCTGGTCACCGCGGGGGAGGGGCCTGGGTCCTGCCCCACCAAAGGCATCCCGCCATTTCCGGGTCACATCTGCCGCGGGCAGGGCGGGGTGGGGGTGGCGGCAGCGCCGACAGGACGTGCCGTCTGTCCTCCAGGTGTGCATCGTGCAGAAGCGAGACACCGAGAAGATGTACGCCATGAAGTACATGAACAAGCAGCAGTGCATTGAGCGGGACGAGGTGCGCAACGTGTTCCGGGAGCTGGAGATCCTGCAGGAGATCGAGCACGTCTTCCTGGTGAACCTCTGGTGGGTGACTTGCTGCCGCCCCCCTGCCCCGGGCCCCGCCCCGTGCTCCCTGCTCCCCTGCCCCCGGGGCCATCCCCGTGCTCCCTGCTCCCCTGCCCCCGGGCCCCTCGCCGTGCTCCCTGCCCCCCTGCCCCCGGGCCCCTCCCCGTGCTCCCTGCCCCCCTGCCCCCGGGCCCCTCCCCGTGCTCCCTGCCCCCCTGCCCCCGGGCCCCGCCCCGTGCTCCCTGCCCCCCTGCCCCCGGGCCCCTCCCCGAGCTCCTGGCCCCCCTGTCCCCGGAGCCCTCCCCGTGCTCCCTGCTCCCCT
>CM052812.1:73001230-73022303 GCA_028533885.1 Nasua narica | reverse complement strand
TTGTCGAGAGTGACCTGGAGCTCCTCCAGGGGACACACTCAGGGCTGAGGACCCCCCCTCGGGTTGTTCACCCGGGGCCGCGCAGGGGCGAGAGCTCCTTCAATGTGCCCAGGAGCCCCCAGCCAGCTCCCCGAGTCGGACCCCGGGGTCCTGCCTGCTTGCAAGACCGGCGGCTGGAGCTGGCTGTGCCACGGGACGCGTAGCCTTGCCCGGGGGGTGGTGGGAAGAGTGCGGGACGCCAGGCCTGCAGGGCGGTGGAGCCCGGCCTCCTCCAGCTCCTCACCCGTGGACGTGGGCCCGGCCTCCCTCGCTGTGGCTGCAGGGCCCTACAGCCGTCTAGTCTCCGTGCAAGCAGAGGGGCTGGTGAGGCCACCCCGCGTCATTGCGCTCCCTGGTGGCGTTTTCAGCATCCTGGGACAGTGGTTCTAAAGCTGCAGGCGTCCAAGCCCATAAACTCTCTCTGCCTGATGGCCAGGGAGGGTCCGAGCCCTCGCCCTCCAAGACCGCCCACCGGGCCGGGTGAGGGATTCAGTGCGCTGTAAGCGACCTCAATGAGGTGGGAACGGGCTGCCATCTGTGGTCGGCCGTCACCCATGACACGGTGCGGGGCTTGTGGATAAGGAAGACCCATGGTTTCCCAACATGGGGCCTTAGCGTCCCTCCCAGGCCGTCTGGGCCTCTCTCGGGGAGGCAGGTGCCTAGTGGCCCGGACACGGGCTCCTGGCTTGAACTCCTCCGCCTGGTGCAGACGGTGACCTCTTCTGGGGAAGGCGGGGAGAGCGGTCCCCAGTCCAGAACAGGAGATGCATCTTTCCCGGCAAAGTGCTCCACATCGGGGGACTGAGCACTGTTTCCCTCCCCTCCTGCTGCAGCCGGGGCCCCATCCGCACGGGCTGGCCTGCCTCCCCACCCCAGGGCCTCCCCGGTGTGGGAGGCCCTATGCTCTGGTCCACTGTTCCCAGGGGCCCTTGGCCTGTCCTGCAGCCTGGTATTCTGAGTCCCTTTGCTTTCTGGGCCCATATACCCTCCCAGGCCACCTGTCCCTGAGATGAGGGCAGGGTGGCTTCTGGGGGGACGGAGAGGAAAATCACATAAAAAGTCAATTCTTTGTAACGTTATTCTTGAAAGAGCCAGTTGCTGAACAATAAGAGTTCCTTCTGAGACTCACAGAAGAAATTACAAAGTGGAAAGAGATCCTTAAACTATTGTTTTGTTACTACTATTATCTTCACCGCCGCCACCGCCGCCGCCACCGCCGCCATCACCGCCACCGCCGCCACCACCATTGTTAGAAGCTGGCCCCTTGTGCAGCACTGCCCGTGCATTTTCCCTTGTGGTGTCCGTTTCTTAACAGCCCTCCAAGGGAGATGTTTGTATCCCCCTTTAGAGAAGAGGAGCGTCAGGGAAGTGGCCAAAGATGACGCTGTGTTCTTCTCTCCATGGTTCACTCCCCGCGTCTCCGTCCCCCACGGCACCGCCTCCCATCAGGACAGGCTGCTCTGTCCTTCCCGAGGGTCCTGGCTCAGGCTCCCCCGAGCAGGGGCAGGGCTGGGGCTGGGGCAGGGCCCTGCTCCTGGGGCGTGCGCCTGGGAGGCTGGGGGGCGCCCAGGCCCTTAGCTTGGGGGATTCCTCGGAGTAGCCGGAGCGGTGACCCCGGCTCCCCTGCGGGGCGTGTGCCAAGCCTTCCCGCGGTGCCCGCAGGTACTCCTTCCAGGACGAGGAGGACATGTTCATGGTGGTGGATCTGCTTCTGGGCGGGGACCTGCGCTACCACCTGCAGCAGAACGTGCAGTTCTCCGAGGACACAGTGAGGCTGTACATCTGCGAGATGGCACTGGCGCTCGACTACCTGCGCAGTCAGCACATTATCCACAGGTGTGTGCCCGGCGGGTCGCCCGGGCGTTCGCCCCTGCTGTCCAGCGGGGCCCGGGTAGGCCCCGGCCTCCGTGCCTGCCCCCTGCTGTGGCTCCCGGGGCCCATCAGCGCCCGGCCCCGCGCCGGCCCCGCAGCCGCGCACCTGCTGCCCCCAAGGCTGGGTCCCCAGCCAGCAGCCCCAGCTGGGCGGGGGTCGGGGTCCCCTTCACCTGGTCTCTCGGGCTGGGTCCCGGCCACCCCGTAGCAGAGGCCATTTGCGCATCGGCCACGCCCCTGGGGCACTGAAGGAGTTTTGGCGGGAAGCAAATCGAGAAGTTGAAGCTGCATGCGCAGAACAGAGCACGTGCACCACGCAGCGCGCGAGTCCCGTTGACGGGTCTGTGCGCTTCTGCCTTGAGGGCTCTGTTCCCTGGGGGCGACCCAGGCGTCGGCACCGACTGAGCGCCCAGACGTCAGACGAGGCGAGGCCCGAGGCCAGCTGGCGGGAGGCGTAGACCCGGGTCACGGCAGGGCTCCGGGAGAGGGGCCGGCCTGGGGGCCCGGGTGAGGGGGCGCGGCATCTGTCCTCCGGGGCTCCGGCCCCCCCCCCCCCCCCCCGTCCGGCGCATTCGCCTCTGTTCGTCCGGCCTCAGCAGGTGGGGGCTAGAGGCGTCCCTGGCCCCAGGACCAGACCGGCTATTGTCCCCCGGCTCCATCGGAGTGCTGCCAGGCAGCATCTTCTTAAGGCCCACGTGGGTCTCTGGGGCCTCTGTCTTGAGTGGGGAGAGAACCCCCAGCCCTGTCGGGGACTGCAATGTGCAAACAGGGCTCTTGGACCATCTCCCCGTTTCCTGCTTCCTCAACAGGGATGTCAAACCCGACAACATCCTGCTGGACGAGCAAGGTGAGCTGGGGCCGCGCAAGGCCGGACATGGGGGTGGGGGGGGTGCTGTGAGGCCGCGCGAGGCCGGGCGGGGGGGTGGGGGGAGGGTGAGCCGGGGCCGCGCGAGGCCGGGGGGCGGGTGGGGGGGGTCTCGCCCACGGGATGCGTCTCCCATTCTTGGGACACTTGCATCGTCTCTCTACTCGCAGGACACGCGCACCTGACCGACTTCAACATCGCCACCATCATAAAGGACGGGGAGCGGGCCACTGCGCTAGCCGGGACCAAGCCGTACATGGGTGAGCCGCGGCCACCGGCCTGCTGTGTCTGGCCCAGGCCGGGGGGCGGCCGGGCGGCTCCGGTCACTTCCCCGAAGGCACAGGGTGGTGCAGGTTTGATCGCCCTGCGCAGGGGGAGGAGGGACCCCCGGGCGGTCAGCGGGGGAGGCCCGGGGCCGGCAGGTCCGCGACGCTCGGCTGCCTCTGTCCTCCCGGAAAGCTCCGGAGATCTTCCAGTCCTTCGTCAGCGGCGGGAGCGGCTACTCCTTCGAGGTGGACTGGTGGTCAGTGGGGGTGCTGGCGTACGAGCTGCTGCGCGGCTGGGTAAGGAGCGGGCCGTGTCCCCGGGGCGGCCGGGCCGGGAGGACGGGTGAGCGGGGGCGCCGCGGCAGGCGCCTCTGGCTGGGGGCACCTGGTGTAGCGCCGCCTCCCCCCCCAGAGGCCCTACGACATCCACTCCAGCAACGCCGTGGAGTCGCTGGTGCAGCTGTTCAGCACGGCGAGCGTGCACTACGTCCCCAGCTGGTCCAAGGAGATGGTGGGCCTACTGCGGAAGGTGAGCCCCCCGGCCTGGCCGCAGGCCCCGGGAGCACCCCAAGAAGACCCCAGCGCCCCCCGCGCCTCCCACAGCGCGAGCCCGCGGCTGCAGCAGCCCAGGGGCCCCAGTCAGGAGCTGCCGTCCGCGCCTCGCTCTGGGTTCCAGGCCTGGGCTGGCCCCGCCGCTCTCCACTCAGGGAGCCCCACTGGGAGCCCAGCGGTGCCTCCGGGGTCAGGAGCGGGGGTGGGAGAGCGTGCTGGACACACAAGGCCCAGCCAGCTCCCGGCTCCTGGCCCGCAGGGCCCTCCTCCACATGCCCTCACCCCTGCTGGAGACCTTCGCCCCTGCAATGATAGCCAAGCAGCCAGAGGCCTCTGGGGGGCTCTCCGCTCGGTCTCCACTGATAGCTCGGCCCACACCCACCCAGGGGCCTCCCACCGTGGGACCTTGGTCCCCAGAGACCCAAACGGAGTGGGGACCATCCGTGCGCTGGGCCTCACGCCCTGGGGAAGCCTTAGGTAGAGTCTGCCGCAATTTCTGTAAGAGGAAGGACAGTATGTGGGGGGGCACCTAGCCTCCGTGACATGGCCACACAGGGCGCCCTGGGGCTCCCTCGGGCTGTGTCCAGGTCCTTACGGCTCGTGGCCCTCCCTGCCGCAGCCAGGCCAAGGCTGCCGCCTGCTGGTGAACCGCAGTAGACGGTCCCTGGGGACCCCACAGGCTTCGGCCAGGTTGTCCCGTCGGCCCCGTTACCGCACTGACCTGAGGTCGGTGCCCCTTTCCTTGCCTGACCCTTGAGGTCCTTGCAGCGCGAGCTCCCTGGGCTTCCCTGGCCTGGGGCAGGCGGTCAGCTGTGTGCACCAGGGTCGTGGCAGGCCAGGTGCCGTCTCACGCGGGCCCCGTTGCAGCTCCTCACGGTGGACCCCCGGCACCGAGCGTCCAGCCTGCAGGACATACAGACGGCCCCGTCCCTGGCCGGCATGCTGTGGCAAGACCTGAGCGAGAAGAAGGTGGCGCCGGGCTTCGTGCCCAACGTAAGCCGGGGCAGCGGGGGGCGGCGGCCCCGGGCGGGCGTGGGCACCGGCTGGCAGGGCTCAGCTCCCCGTGCCCCCACAGAAAGGCCGCCTTCACTGCGACCCCACCTTCGAGCTGGAGGAGATGATCCTGGAGTCCAGGCCGCTGCACAAGAAGAAGAAGCGGCTGGCCAAGAACCGGTCCCGGGACAGCAGCCGGGACAGCTCGCAGTCGGTGTGTGACGCCCCCGCCTGCGCCCTGCTCGCCCTGCTCGCCCTGCTCCTGTGCTGCCCCTTCTCGCCCGGGGCCATGGGGCTGCGCGCTGGGCACCCATCACGCCCCGCTCTGCCCCAGGGTCTCCCACACGCTCCCTGTGTCCGTCTCCCCTTACGGGGAAACACTAACCCCCAATGGCCCTCTCCTAGCCGAGTCTGCCGCACTCCAGGGAGCTGGAGGTAGCATGTCACTCTCGGGGGGACCCAGGGTAACCCACAGCAGCCCCTCTCCTGCCCGGGAGGCTGAGGGCGCCCCTGGGGAGCTCACGCTGTGAGCGTGGGACCACCCCTGCCCCTGTCCTGGGGTACAGCTGGGACTCACAGGAGCACCTGGGGGTCTAGGTGTGGGTGGCAGGGGTCACAGCGGTGACCCTGTAAGCCACTGGTGCCCCCCCCCCGCCCCTGGACCCGCCGGAGCCGGCAGAGGCCCCCAGCCCCATGCAATCTCCTCACACCTGCTCCCCGGCACAGGGGTGAGGTGGGGTGTGAGCGTCGGCCCCCCGGGGGGGATCCTGGATCCTGGGGAGCTGTGGGCCCGGTTGCCGGTGGCGGCCCCTGGCGAGCGGGGCTGGAATTGCAGGTGCGGCCCGGCCCATCCCCCCCAATGTTGGGGCTGTTTTGCTGCGGGTGTGGGGGCAGGACACGGAACCCCTCACTCCTTCTTGGTCCTGCCCTGATTGCTCAGGGTCGTGCACGTGTCCTGAGACAAGGGCCTCACCGGGGAGGCCGCCAGCACTCTGTTCTGTGGGTTCTCTCTCTCCTTCGCGGGAGGCGTCTTTCTGGGGCGTTGGACTCTGACGAACCGCAGGCGTGTGCACGCCTCTCTCGTGTCTGCTTCTGGCGTCCTTCCCAAGAAACTGCCGCCTGACGAAGGCCACGAGGCCCACTTCTGCGGCTTCCTCCGAGTGTTGTGCAGTCTCAGCTCTGGGGTCCGCCGCAGGGTAGTGTTTACGGAGAGCGTGAGGTCGGGGTGCAGGGCCGACTCGGGCACGTGGAGGCCCTCACTCAAGTGCTGTTCCTGCACGGACCGCTCTTTTCCCGTTGGACGGCTTGGCGTCGCTTCCGGATGTCGGGCCACCAAAAATAAGGGCTGTTCATGGACTCGCGATCCTCTGCCCCGATCTGACCTGATGACCGCAGCTGTGGAGTCCGCGTCGACCGTGGGGACCGTGAGTCCCGCACTTTGTCCTGTTTCGGGATCGCTTGGCTGCTCGGGTTCCTCGCATTTTCAGTGAATTCCCAGAGGTTTGGGAAGTGAACCTGAGCCACTCTGCAGGTCTGCCTTCGGCCAGAAGTGGAGCCGGTCTCGCAGGCCCTGTCACGGTGCCGGGTGACAGCTGGGGTCTGTGCCGCCAGGGTCAGCATCGCTCAGTCGGGCCCCACAGACGTCTGCCTGCAGACGAGGATCCACGCGTGGGGTTTATTCAGGAAAAGACCCCCGGGGCAGTTGGCTGTCGGAGCGCCGTGGACAGCGGCTTCAGCCTGACCCTGCAGGGACCCTGGTGGGACGGCCACACTGCGAGGACACTGGCTTTCATCTCGCAGTCCCCGCAGCCCTCAGCTAAGGGGCAGGAAGGCCATACGTGTGTGTGCGCGTGCGCGTGTGCATACATGTGCGTCTGTGTGCACGTGTGTGTGTGCGCGTGTGCGTGCACGTGCGTCTGTGTGTGTGCGTCTGTGCACATGCGCGTGTGTGTGTGTGTGTTGGCCGAGGCCCAAACGGTGCAGGTGTGGGCGATGGAGGGGACGCGCCCCAGGGCAGGCGGGCGCACGGACACAGACAGGGCTTCCTGCGGACGTGCGCCCTGCCGCCGGGGACCACGGGTCCTCTGTGCACCCCGTGGTGTGTGCGGCCCACCTCGGCACCACCCGCTCCCACTGTGCCCTGGATTGTTCTGGAACCAGTCCTCAGGCTTCCTGGGAAAACCGAGAGGAGCACGGTTAGCGGGATGGCCCACAACCCTGGCTGCTCCTCGTCCTCCATGTCCCTTCACGTACCTCCCCACCCTCACCGGCTCCTCTGGGGTCTGCACGTTAGCGGCTCCCCTCCTGGCGGGATGCAGACCCTCGCCCGAGAGCTCGGAGCCCCTGGCCGTGTCATTTCTCGGCGGGAGCGTGTGGCCTCGTCTACTCACTATCCGCAGGAAGTCAGGCAAGGCTAAGACACATTCTCGGTACCGAAGCCCCGTCTCCTCCTGATGCTGGAGGCTGGTCACCCGGCCAGGGCGGTGGCTCACCTGGGGAGGCCACGGGGCAGGGCAGGAGCGAGTTGCACGCGCCGATCATGGGCCTCCGGTCTTCTGTGGACGCTGACCCACTGGCCTGAGAAGCTGCTGGGCTGGGCGGGGCCGGGCACAGTTCACCCGATGCCCCCACCATGGACGCATGTGGACAAGGACATCCAGAGGACGTGCTGCTTCCTGCTCCTCCTCCAGTTCCCGTCCCCACCAGCGTGGTGCAGGACTGCGAACGTCTTATGAGCCAGGCTTTCTGGCTCAAAGCCCGGCCTTGGACCAAGACCACGGAAGTGCCACCGGCCACCTCAGGTGACTGCAGACCAGTCCTCGTCCTTCCTCCAGGGGGCATGGGGAAGATGGCCGTCAACCCGGAAGCTGCGTGCCACACCCAGAGCACGTGTGACCTGTGCCGGCAAGGACGCTGCCCCCGGCTCAGCCGACGCTCCTGGAGCTGCCGCGGGGTTACGCGTGCTGTGGCCCCCACCGTCTGCCGTGGCCCTGGGAGGAGAGCGGGGAGCAGCGTCCCTGGGCCCTGACCTTTCGAAGGCAGAGGTACAGACTTAACGTCGGGGAAGGTGGCACTCGTCACTGGCGTTGATCTGCAGACCTGGGCTGGGATTCATTTAGGACCCAGGCTGCTTTGTTGGGACGGGGTGCAGGACCTTCCCCACCTCTCCGCCATCGTGGCTGTTCCCCGTGGGCCTGGGGACGGCCACCAGGGCTCTACCAGGTGCCACGTGAGGGCATCTTGCACTTGGCGGCGTCATGCACTTGGCCGCGGGCACGACAGCCACTGGGTGGGGGTGGGGTCGGGCCATGGGGTGGGCGTGGCCAGGTGTCTGCGCAGACCCTGCGTCGGACGCCCGAAGGCGGTCTCCCGTCCCCAGGTGTGCTCGGGAAATGATGGTCGTTTCCCTTCATGGTGGCTGATGACGCCTGCTGCTCTTGTGCCCTCAGTCTCCCTGTGCGTGTGTGCGTGCACGTGCGTGTGTTCGCGTGTGTGTGCTTGCGGTGTGTGTGCCTGCTGCTCTGGTGCCCTCGGTCTCCCTGTGCGTGTGCGTGCACGTGTGTGTGTGCATGTGTGTGTGCGCGTGTCAGAGCACTCGCTGTCCCCCTCTCCGACCCCCAGGAGCACTGTCTGTGGCCCGTCAGACGTCACTGGACCCAGGGGCTCGAGATGACCTGGTTGTCGCAGCGACCTCACTGCCGGTGACTGTGGTTACTCCCACGGGGTTAGGGCCGGGCTTCTGTCGTCCCCTCATGCCCTCCTCTCCGCGGACGGCAGGGAGCTCGGTTCTGGTGGACGGGCAGCGCTGACTGCCCCACGACGCCCTGACCCTCTCCAGTCATTCCCTAGCGTCTTGCTGAAAGGAATGTCCTTTGGGGCCTCCAGGAGAACACGGTCATTCGAGGGGTCCTTAGTTCTGGACTCTTGAGTCTGTCGGCCCCTGACGGACTCTAGCCGCCCACTTTTCGAGACTGAGTCCCCCTGAGCATTGGCCCAGGCTGTTCTGGAATCTTCACTGGCCCCTCATGTCTTCCATGTTTCCGGGAGCCACTGCAGCGTATTAGACCCCACTCCAGCGGTCTTGCCAGGGAGTGAGCTCCCCGGTCACAGAAGGATGTGCCGTGTGGCCGCATGGCCCACAGCCCGCCCTCCCACAGCCCTCCAGGCGCTCACCCAGCCTGTCCCTCCCGCAGCAGGGAGCGTCTTCTGACCTTAGCCGGTCCTGCACTGGCCGCGCGGCTGGCGACCGTGCCGTCCGGAGGCCGTGGAGGGCAGGCGGAGGCAGATCTGGGGGGAGCCGCTCTGTGCCACCTGCGCGGGGGGCCCTCTTGCAGGCTCGTGGGGCTGATGTGCCCACCTGTGTCCACTCAGAGGCCTTCCCATGCTCCGGGGTCCGACTCCCTCCTTCCCACGGCCATGGCTTTGGTGCCGGGAGGGGAGGGAGCCAGGCCAGCTGGGGTTTCTGGCCGGGTTTTGTCCTGCAGACTGTGCCTCCGCGTCGGCATCCGCTCCGGGGCAGCAGCCTCCATCCCGGGCATCCGGTGGTCCCTGGCTGAGGGCCGCCCAGGGGACGCACACCCCCAGGTGCTCTGGCTGCCGGGGTGGTTTCTCCAGCAGCCCAGAAGCAGGCCTCCGAAGAAAGCCGCAGGTGCAGGCCACAGGAGAGGTGGGGCGGGAGGCGTGTGCAGGCGCCCGCCCGAGGGGACGTGAGAGAGCCTCAGGGTCCACGACACTCATCGGCTCTGCTGACTGATGTTTTTCTGACTAATAGGAGAATGACTACCTTCAGGACTGCCTTGACGCGATCCAGCAGGACTTTGTGATTTTTAACCGAGAAAAGTGAGTGTGTGTTGGGGGTGGGGGTGGCGGGCAGAGAGGAGTTCGAGGCTCTCTGGGTCCTGAGCCCCCACAGCTGTGAGGCGCCAGGGGGCCCGGGAAGTGGACACCCACACTCCGGGGGCACCCTGGCAGCAGCCCTGGGGCAGAGGGTGGGAGGCCCCAGTCCAGGCTTGCGCAGGAGAGCTCCTTGGGAGCTTTCAGTTCCAAACCGGCCTAACGGCCAGACTCTCCTGGGGAGACACTCGCGCTGCCTGGACGGGCCGACGGCTCGCGGCCCTGCACGGTCACGCGGACTGCTGCTCCCTGTCCTGTGTTCCATAGACGCTTACCGAGTGCCAGGGCCTGGGGGGCAGGAAGAGATGACACGCCACAAACCGCTGACACACCTGCTGCAGGGGGGAGGAAGCCCAGCCTAGTGGGCCCAGGAGAGGAGGGGCGAGGTGGGCACGGAGGGCTTTCTGGAGGAGGCAGCGCTCAGCTCTGTCCTGCCTCGGTGAGCAGGACGCTGTGTGGGCACTGGCTCAGGGCTCTGGCTTCCATCCCGGAGGGCGGAGGCCTGCGGAAGAACAGGCTCAGCGAAGCTCTGCAAAGCTCTGTTCCCAAACTGCCGACCTGCAGGAGTGCACGTACACTGGGGGTCCTCAGCTGTGCTCAGCAGCCCCTGCTCGAGCCTGAGGCCCCCGTGGTCACACAGGGCGCTGTGGGGCTGGGCATCGCTCTCAGGTGCCCGCGGTGGCCGCAGCGGCACCAGGTCCCACCGTGTTCCTGAGCGACCCATTCCGCCAGTCTTCGGACAAGAGGGGGGCCAGCCGTGAGTGCCCTGGGGCTGCTGGTGAGGCCGCAGAGAGCCCCTCCTTGTGTCTCCCCACCAGGCTGAAGAGGAACCAGGACCCCGCGAGCGAGCCGCTGCCCGCCCCCGAGGCCGGGGATGCTGCGGAGGACGGGGAGGGGGCGCGCCCCACGCTGCCCATGTGTGGCTCCCTCTGCCCCTCCCACCTCGGCGAGAGTTAACGCCGGCTGCTCTGGACGCTCCAGCTGCCCAGACGGGACGGGCGGCGGCAGGGGCCCTGCGTGGATGTTCCCAGCCAGGCAGCCCCGCTCCTCCAGCAGAGCCGGCCGGCGGCCCCGCTGCTCCCTGGCCCGGACTTGCCTGGGACGGGCTGACCGCCGAGCCCGCCCTCTGGCTCTCGGGGGCACGCGGAGGCTCAGTGTGGCCGAGGGCCGGGTGCCCCCTCCCCGGCGGCTCTGTCCCCTGCAGTTGTGGCCTGTGGCCTCTCCTGGTGGCCCCCTGACCCACTCCCGGCAGTCACAGAGGCCCCAGCACCCCCGCTGTACATAGTGGGCACCGGACACCGTGCACGGCCTCCCCGGGGCCCCCTCGGGCCGTGCGTCCGGGGGGCAGGTGAAGAGTGTTTTTATAGAGATACTTCTGCCGTGTTTCTGTAGATCTCTCACCTCTGAGCATCACGACATAAGAGCGCCTCCGTGTCCGTGTCGTATGTGTCGCCTGGCCGGGGCAGGGTCTGTCCCTGGGGGGGGCGGGGCCCCCCCGGGTCACGCGAGGGGCTGGGGGGGCTGCGGAGGAGGCGGGCTCCCGCCCTGCTCGCGGAGGGCCGCGCACTGAGACACAACAGCCCCACGTGCTCACGCCGGCCCGCCGGGCTCCGGTCACCAGCAGGAAGGGCCGGAGGTGGCCGGCTGCAGGACGCCGTGCGGGGGCACCCACCCCAGGAGGTTCTGGGCGGAGACCTGGTGATGTCGGAGACTAGAGCAGGGAGGAGGTTCGGGGTTTGGTAAACACGGGTAAATCTTAAGTGCCCAGGTGGCCCCGTTGGTTAAGCTCCGACTCTCGCGGTCAGCTCAGGGTTTGATCTCAGGGGCTCGAGTTCGAGGCTGTTTCCTTTGTTGGTGGCAGGGAGGCAGGTGTGGCCTGGCTCCGTGACCATCTGTCTCACCGGGACCTGAACGCGGGCCCCAGCGGAGCCCCAGAAACCTGGCTAGCAGGCCGCACTGGCCTAACAGGGCTGCGCCGGCAGGAACACTGAGACCAGCGGTCGGACCTTCTGCAGGGGCCGCCCTGGACTGCGGCGGCTTGACCACAAGTCCAGAGTCAAGGGTGGGGCTGTCCATGTCCCCCCAGAGGACACGGCGGGTCAGCACTGGGCGCGGGTGCCGGGGTGCCCCGCAGCGCGAGGGGGGACCGTCCCTGACCCGTCCAGCTCGCCTTCCCAGTGACCACGTGCACCCCGTTCCTTCTAGGGACACCCCACACCTGGAGGCAGAACTGGGACCGTTTCTCCAAAGCTGGAGAGCCCTGCGGAGCCCTGCCCGGCCGTTCCTCCTCCTGAGTCAGAACCCGGGGGGCGGGGGCGGGGCCAGACCTCGGGCCAGGGCTCCCGCCCGTCTGCTCGGAATGTGGTGCAGGTCTCCAGCCCGACCCGTCCCTCGGAGCCCCTGGCCAGGGTCACACCAGCACCCCTCTGGCTGTGCCTGGCCCCAGGCCTGGATTCGGGCACAGCTCCCGGGCTCCCTTCTCAAGGAAGAAGGGCCCCTGCCCCTCCCCCACCTGGAGGCCAACAGAGCTGTCCCCGGGGTGGGCAGCACGGCCAGCACGGGTGTTCCCGAAGGCCCCGTGAGGAAACCACCAGTGGGAAGATGAAGTCAGGGCCCCACACGCCAGCAGTTTCTAACCCAGACGCCTTTAATCGCCCCGCTCCCGGGGTTCCGGGGCGCAGGCCGCCATCCGGGCCGCACGCGGCATGCAGCTTCTGGGAACAGTTGTCCTCAGTGCACAAAACGGCTGCTCTAGTCAACTACTGCGGCACAGGCTTCGTGGTAAAAGGACAGCATCTCAGCTAAAGGATCCTAAGAGTCCCCTGGAGACAGGCAACTACGTGGGCGGAAGTCAGGTCCCTGACGACGTGTACGAGCGAGGCCGCCCTTGGGCGGGTCCCTGGAGTCTCGGCAGCTCTGGGGCCGGGGGCCGGGTGTTCCCCCTACACCAGGCACACAGGGAGAGGAGCTGGCGGGAGGCCAGGGCTTCGCGGGGCAGTGATCCACGACGGGGAGGGGGGAGCCAACGCCCCGAACCTGCGGCCCGGCCTGCTGTCCACGCACCCGTGAGGCCCCGGGGTTTCTTGTAGGCCTGGCCGGGCGGCAGCCCCCTCGTGGGGCACCGGGCCGACCTTCGGGCCGTAGCCTCCAGCCTCCTCAACCTGGCAGCTCGAACCCCTCTCCTTGCGCGGGCTCCTCCTACAGGACCTGGGACCCCGGACGGGGAGTTTCTGGGAGGGAGGTGAGGCCAAGCACCTCTCGGGTAAGTTCAACAAAGGGAGAGCTACGTGAGGTGAGGCCCCCCAGCCTCTGCCCCTGCTGCCCCGGAGGACAGCACGACTCGCTGGGCGCCGCGGGGCCGCCTAGGACAGCGAGGTGATGTTGGAACGGCCGCCAGGGGGCGCCATGATCTTCTGGGCCGTGCGGCGGGCGATGTGGTCGTCGGCCTGAGAACCTGCGGAAGGAGCGGGGTGAGGGCAGCACGCCCGGACCCCGCGACCCGCCGACGCCCCCTCGCTGAGGCCGGGGTGCGGAGAGTGCAGCCGGGGGCCAGGCCTGCCCATCCCGCCCGTGGCCAGAGAAGGCTGTCCCTGGCTCCCCAGGGGGACCTGCCCAGGCCCTGTGTGTCCAGAAGGCCGGCAGGGACTCCGTCACCCGAGAGGGCGGTCGGGCTGGGACATCGGTGGGTGGGGAGAGGAGGGTTGGCTCGGGCTCGCAGGAGAACCTGGGGCCCAGGGCCTTGTCAGGAACCCACCACATGGCGTGCCAGGACCCCGACCAGAGGCCCAGGCAGCGGGCCACCTGAGCCCTCCAGTATGTTCCCGCATGTCCCCTGGGGCTCACAGACCCCCTTCCTTATATGTCTCCCGTGTGACCCTGAGGCTGGAGGGGCCGACCCCACGTGGCACTCGGGTCCCCACAGAGGATCCCACGCTCGCCCCTAGGCTCAGAGGGACACCGTGTCCTCAGCACGGCCAGCGCAAGGAGGGGGTCACTGGGGCCATGCTGGGGCAGACGCCGGCGCAGGAGGGGTCCCCCACAGGTCCACACCCTGGGCCCCTGCAGGGCAGGCAGAAGCATGTTCAGCCCCCAGGCCCCACACCGCGCGGTCTGCGGCCTTGCTGAGCTCGCCCGCGGACGGGCTGGGCCCTGGTACCCGTAACCCAGGGGTCCTCCCGGCCCGAGGGTGCCCCAGCACAGCTCTGCCCCCCCAGCCTCACTCACCAGACAGGCTGAACCCCGACCGGTGCAGGTTGCGCACGGGGGGCACCGAGATCTTCCCTGGGCAGGACGCACGGGCCTGGGCACTGCCCCCCGGCTTGGCGGGCACCATCACCTCGTGGACCGGCCCGTCGTAGAGGCCTCGGGGCACGCCGTGGATCTCCGCCAGCTGCGAGGCGGAGGGGGCGGGCGTGAGGGGGCTGAGCCTGCGCCGCCCCACGGGCGCCCCTCAGCCGGGCTCCCGAGCCCGGGCTCCCCGCCCATGGAGGTGCTGCCCTCGCGTGCACCTACCCGCCCGCACGCACACGGCTCCCTGCTCACACACGGGCAGCCCCTCCGAGCCCCGAGGCTGGGCCGCCGGGCCCCGGGCTGGAGGACGCTCCTCGGGCGGGGCGGTCCCCAGCAGGCGGCCTCTTCTGACGATAGGACACCAACCCCGACAGCCCCTGCCTCCTCAGCTCCCCCACTTCCCCGCGGAGCCTCCACTCCGGCCCCGAGGAGGCCCCAGAGATTTCCCAGCAGCCACCACGACGGATGAACCGGCCCCGGCCCAAAGCCAAACCGCCCTGTGGGCTTGTGTCTCCCGCCGGCGCCGCCCTCAGGATTCGTGCTCAGACTCAGGCGGGGGCCAGCCCTGAGGGGTCAGCGCAGGGTGGTGGCTGCAAGTGGGTCTGGGTGGAGCAGGCCAGAGCGGGGCTCTGAGCCTACCCTCCCCCGTCACCCCAGGTGAGGGCCTGGGAGCCCCGCAGCTCTGCGAGCCCCGGGCCCCCGACGCCACTAAGCGGGAGGCCAGTGGGGGTGTGCGGCCTCCTGGCCTGGACTCTGTGCCTCAGCCGGCTGGGCGGCGATCCCAAGGTCTTCCTGGGAGGGAAGGGGGGCAGCTGTGCTGCCCTCACAGCCTGAGACCGCGAGACCGCCGTGTGTTTGCGAGAGAGCGGACTCCACGGTCCTTCCTCCCTGGAGGCCATCGCCCCGGCCCCCAGCCCACGCTGGAGGCTGGCCCTCCTCGCTCCGGGTTCAGACAACACCCTTCTACAAAACTGGGTAAAGAGCAGTGTGTGTACCATGTGTGCGTGTGTGCGAGCGCGAGCCACCAGCACGTGCCCTGGGGAGCAGACCGGCGCAGTGGGTAGCTCAGCAGAGGGTCGTGGGAAAAGTGCGCACAGCTTCTAAGCTCATAAAGGCTGTTGCGGAAGCTGCTCGACCCTGCGTATTTATTCACGTGCACGTCTGCGCCCGGGAAATGCGCACGGGGACCCGCCCGGGGCCCGGCTGCCTCTCCCTCGGTCTCCGGAGCTCTCCTGGGGCGGGGCGCCTATGGATGTTTGAAATGAAGCCGCCCCTAAGCACCCCCCGCCGTGCAGCCTGAGGCCCCCAACGCCCGAGGGGCAGGGCGGCCCAGGAGGAAAAGCCTCGAGGAACCCCGTGCCTCCCCAACCTGGTCCCTGCCGCGACCCCACCAGGACCCGGTCCCCGACCCAGCACAGGCCTTACCCGGTTGCGCGCCTTTATCCGTTTGTAGACAAAGTCGGGGAATGTCTTCCGGGGAATGAAGCGGCCAGCCCCGGGGGTGACCGACAGGTTCCCGTCCTCCAGCACCACTCTGCCCTGACTGACGACCACCGTGGGGGCTCCTCGGCACTCGAGGCCTTCAAAAATGTTGTACTCCACGTTCTGGGGAGACAGGGGGAGGGTCCGGCACCTAGTGCTGTGGCCCCCTCACCCCTCAGTGCCCTGCCGCCGACCAGCATCCTCCGAGGCTGGTGCGCCCGCGCTAGGACCTCTGACAAGAACTGGTCACCTCGGCGGGGCTGGAGTTCGGGAGGAACTGACCACGGCTTGCTGCGCCAGACCCTGAATCCCGTTCTCAGGACAGAGGATACGCGGATAAGCCGCTAACAGGGCTGAGTCAGGTGTGGGGTGCACCTCCCGAGGGCTTCGGGGGGGAGGGGAGCCTGACCCGACCTGACCTGCACCCTGACCCTGACCCTGACCTGCACCCAGACCTGGACCCGGACCCTGATCTGCACCCAGACCCTGACCCCGACCCTGATCCTGACCTGCACCCGGACCCTGACCCGGACCTGCACCCGGACCCTGACCCTGACCTGCACCCAGACCCTGACCTGGACCCTGACCCTGACCCTGACCTGCACCCAGACCCTGACCCTGACCTGCACCCGGACCCTGACCCTGACCTGCACCCGGACCCTGACCCTGACCTGCACCCAGACCCTGACCCGGACCCGGACCCTGACCTGCACCCGGACCCTGACCCGGACCCTGACCTGCACCCGGACCCTGACCCTGACCTGCACCCAGACCCTGACCCGGACCCAGACCCTGACCCGGACCCTGACCCTGACCTGCACGCAGACCCTGACCCTGACCTGCACCCAGACCCTGACCCTGACCCTGACCCTGACCTGCACCCGGACCCTGACCCGGACCCTGACCCTGACCTGCACGCAGACCCTGACCCTGACCTGCACCCGGACCCTGACCCTGACCCTGACCTGCACCCGGACCCTGACCCAGACCCTGACCCTGACCTGCACCCAGACCCTGACCCTTACCCAGACCTGAACCTAGGAACCAGGCTTCTCTTACCAGGTTGTGGCTCTTGGCGGAAATGATTTTTATGGCCTTGGGGTTCCAAATAACCAGGTCAGCATCAGAGCCCACAGCCACTCGCCCCTTCCTCGGGTACAGGTTGAAGATTTTGGCCGCATTTGTACTGGTCACGGCCACAAACTCGTTCTCGTCCATCTTCCCTGAGGCCTGGGAAGCAGGACAGCCAGGTTGGGGGGGTCCAGGCTCCAGGCTTCTGTGGGGACGGCGGCCTCCGTCGCCCAGGCAGCCGGCGGCGTCAGGATGGAGTGTGGACCCAGGGGTCTGGCTGCGTGCGAACACCGCGCTCATAGTGTCAGTCAATGAAGTTTGACGATGTCTGTGTCCCCTGAAGGACGGGACAGTCCCCCGGGGTGACCGGGGGTCCTGGGGAAGCAGGGCTTCTGCCAGGGAGGGCTCAGGGCTGGAGTTTGGGGGTGCAGGCAGTCTGAGGAAATCTCAGGTATTTGGGGGAGACTACTGGCAGCGCAGCAGCCGTCTCTCAGCAATCCCATGGGAGACAGGGAGCCCGCTCTCCCAGATGCTTTCCGCAGGTGGCAGGAATCCGGGGGAGGACCTGGCCAGAACCGAATGCCCGGGGAGCCCCGCACGGGAGAGCGGCATCACCCCGGGAGCCCACACGCCCTGCCCCCCTTCCACGCGGAGTGCTTAGTGGTCGGGGCCTCCCTTTCTAGCGAACCGCGTGCAGCATGGCCCGTGGCCCCCACTCCACTCACCACACATTTCTCCCAGACCACGGACATGCGCTCCTCGATGCCGTTCGTGCCCTCGGGGATGAGTGTAAAGTTGTCCTTGCCGACGGCCTTCTGGGCAGTGGTGAAGGTGCAGTGGGCGCTGCCGGTCACCTGGAGGTCGCCGCTGAGAAAAGTTGGGGTCAGGGGAGCCCACAGTGGCTGATTTTCCTGAGCCAGCAAAAGCCACCGTCGGCCCTGTCCCTCTCCCGGGCCTGCCCAGCCCACGGGGGCTGGAGGGTGTCGGGGAGAGCTGAACAGAGCTGCTGCCCGTGTAGGGCACAGGACGGCCGGGGAGACCAGTGCGGGGCTCGGCCCAGCGCTTGTGCAGAAGCCGGGGCTGCCCGCGGGCTGAGGTCACGGGGGTTCCGGAGCTCGCGGGCGGGACTGGGAGCAGCTCCCTACCTGGCCAGCAGGGAGGCGAGGTGGTCCGCGGTGCTGGGGTCCGGGTTGATGGGGGGCGATGTGACGAAGGCCGCGGCCTTTGCCCAGTTCTTGCTCCAGTAGTGCGAGCCACTGGTGCCCAGGCTGGCAGTGACGGGCTCCCCGAGCACGACCACCCCTGCAGTGAGACCCGTGAGAGGCCCCCCGACCGGCCTGCGTGCCCCAGGGCCCGGGCAGGGTGGGGAGCCTGGCGCAGTGCTGCCGATTCCCCCAACTGTCCCTCAGCTTCCCGACGCCGCACAGCTTCCCACGCGGGGGGCCCCTCCGGACCCGCTCCCCCACACTGCCCGCCGGGCAGCGGCCGGGCCTGTCCGGGGCCGCCCCGTGGACCGCAGTTCTCCAGCCACGGGGTGCTCTGGAGCAGCCCCCGACCCGCAGGCTGTGCACCCCGGCGAACGGTGACGGGCGCTCCGGGGGGGCCAAGGGGCCGAGTTCCATCACACGTAGAATCAGGGGCTCCCCGTCACCCACGCACACGCCACAGGCACACACGTGTCCAGCTCTGTGACTTCGGGGCCAACAGGCGAGCAGCTGCTACCGGCGAGACAGGACACGGCCCCACCTGAAGAGGGACTGGGCGCTGCCCCTCCTGGGGCCCCATACCCGAGACCCCCCAGCAAGAGGCCCGGCAGGGCAGCCCCGGCTTCTCGGGCCCGTCTGCTCGGAGCCTCGGGGCAGCCAGCCGAGCGCGCGGCCCTGACACGGAGGCGCGTGACCCCAGAGAGCCCCCAAGTGTGAGGGGTCCGGGGCCAGGCGCTCACCCCTGCGCTTGGCTTGGGCGACCACGTTGGCTGCACTCTTGCTCATCACTTTGGTGACGTACAGGGGGCAGTTGGCCTGCTTGGCAACAGTGACAGCACGGTACACAGCCTCGGCCTCCACCTGGGGATGCGGGGGGGGAGCTCAGGCCGGGCCAGGGCCCCGGGCCTCCTCCAGACCATCACCCACGGATCCTGGGCCCAGAGGTGACACCACGTGTGGCTGAAGACCCCGCCTGTGGCTCAGCGCCCAGGATCTGGGTTGACCCCTGCACTATCCCCACTGCACTATCCCAGGGAGGGGAGCCCGTCTCCGCCGCCTTCTTGGCCTTGGGAAAGGCCTCAGGGGCACCAGTGGTCATGGGGGGACATGAGCCCAGTGGGGAAGGGCCCGTTGATTCACACCCCCCAAAGGGGGACACGTGCATCCCAGCCCCGACCCGCCGAGGGGTCAGGGTCTGCCCGAGCCGGGCGGTCTGGGGGGCGGTCAGGGCTGGGCTGCTTTCGGCAAACTCCTACCTCCTCGGGGCGGCTGAGCACATGGCCCTCAGGGCCGGTGATGCCGAGCTCCAGCAACCGCTTCTGCTCCTAAACAAACGGACGACACACTCCAGCCGGGGCGGCCGGAGCCCCGCACAGCCCCGCCCCAAGTTACGGAATGCAGGCGTGGACGCGAGAAGCAGAAGTCTACCCAGTAAGGAGACTCGAACGCGGTGGGGTGTCTCGCAGGCAGGCTCCGCCCACCCGCCTGGGTACCGAGCTGACCCGCAGCGTTCTCCCGACCTTGGGCCAGCGGGGCACGCGATGCCCTCACGGCGGGGTGGGGGGACCCCCGTGCCCCTCCCCAGGTGTCACCACTTTTGAGCTTGGGATGGGGCTGAGCCCAACCCTCCAGGAAGCTTCTCGGTGGGTCTGGAATGCCAAGGACATGTGCCGCTGTGTGTGGCCTGTGGGAAGCCCCCAAACCGCCCGGGTACCCCAGAGTGCCTGCACCTGGGGGCACCCCCCGCAGCCCCGGCCGAGGGGCAGGCATGGGACCAGCCCCTGTGCTCCCTGGTCAGAAGGAACACAGGTCCAGCTCCTGGGGGGATGCTCAATCCATGGGGCAGAAGGCACCGAGAAGCCCCATCTCAGTCCCCCAAGAGTTCCAGGGAACTTCTGATAAGTGTGATGATCGTGGGAAAATCTGTGCTACGGCCCGAAGGCCCCCAGGCTCCCCCCTACCCGCCTCCCCACCTGCTGGCTTGACCTGAGGGTCTGGGCGTCCAGGAGCCGCCCCCGCCCCCCACAGGCCCCGCCTGCCGGGCACCGACCATGCCCGCCCCTCCCCGACCCACACCCCCCGCCCCGCACCGGCCCGCCCGCACCTCCTGCACGATGTCCCCGTTCTCTGCGTGCACTTGCGCCAGTGCGCCCAGGTCCCGGATGATGCTGAAGATCTCGTACATCTGGGGAGAGAGCGGACAAGGCACATGGGCAGGGCTGTGTCCATCCTGCAACAGCCACTGTGCCCTCCCCTCGGCAGCCGCCCTCACCTGGCCGTCGGTGCACTGGCACCTGTCCTTGTACGCCATGAACACCAGGAAGGAGTTCACCCCTGCAGGAGAGGCAAGAGGAGATCAGACACTTGGTGGCCGGCGGTCCGATGCCCAGGGGCCTCCACTGCCCCCCCATCTCCTCCCACGGGAGCCTCGTCCTAACTAGCGGGTCAGCTCTGCCGTGAAACTCTCACGCGGTCTCAGCTTCAGAAATTTTGATTAGAAGAGAGTGAGCTTTGCTTATCGACTGGCTTGTTCTAACACAGGCAGCAGAGAGAACTGGGTCTGAAAGACCCTCAGACGCTAGGGAAACGTGTAGCCCTTGTTCTTCACCCAGGACAGTACACAAGGGACCGGGACAGCTAAGGACAATTATAGGATGTGTCCCTCGGAAACAGAGGCTGGTGACCTCCTCGTCTGGGTCCTCTGGAAGCAGGACAGACCTTCAGTTTGTGCGACTTCTCCCCAACTCCCAACTACCCCCCTCCCCGGGGTCAGACAGAGGCCGCATCCAGCCAGGTCAGCGGCCGGGGGAAGTGCCCCTTCCGAGCCAGGACCAGGGAAGCCCAAACTCCCACGCTAGCCTCGGGCGATGCCCTTGCCTTTGTCCTTGACCAGGGCCTCCAGCTCCTCCTGGATGCTCTCGTGCCAGCGGGGGATGTCCACGTGCAGGGAGTAGTCGCAGCAAGCCCCGCCATCTGCGCGCTCCCGCCACTGCTCGTAGGCCGCCAGGAGGCTTGCGCCCGCGTCGGGAAACACATGGTCCACTGTGGGGGCGGTGCAGTCAGCGGAGCCCCTACTCTGGTCCCTGGGAACCACCCTGGCCTCCAGGGAGACTGGTTTCACGGTCCCAGAGAGCAGGAGCACCTCTGGTGAAGTAGTGGGCGGGTCACCGGCCCCTCCGTGGGGCTGGTGCCCTATGAGCCTGCCCCCGTCCTGTCCGAGGAGGTGTCCCCTGGCTTTTCTCGAGCAGAGACGGGGGCCAGATTCAAGCCCCTCACTCCCTGATGGACGCCCCAAAGAACACCGGCGGCAATTAAGGGCCTTAAACGCCCCCACAGGTGTCCCCCGGAGGGCCTGAGGAAGGGGGGTGAGGAAGGGGGGACTCCTCCCCCGCCAGTGGGGCGCTGTCCATGGTGCCGGACCCGGCCCTCCTGCCCTGAGCAGCTGCATGGGGCCGGCCTCCTTGCTGGCATCTCCCACACCGCGCGCACCGCCCGCAGCGCCACCCCCCCCACCGCGCCTTCAACAGCGCCACCCCCCCCACCGC
>CM052812.1:72932897-73000730 GCA_028533885.1 Nasua narica | reverse complement strand
TTTTTTTTTTGGCCTCATGGTTGAGTAAACCAAACCAGCCCACAATTCTGGCAAGAACTAAATACCACTTGTGCCCTAGCCCAGAGTCCTCAGAGCAGCCTTTCCGATGACAGTGGGCACCACAGGCTCCGTGCGCTGGGCCCAGCAGAGCAGCTCGGGGGCACAAGTGCACCCTCACCCCCTCCTAACAGCGTCCTCCTCCTCCTCCCGCTCAGGTGAGCAGAGCGCGACTTCTCAACGGCAGTGTCCCCTGTGCCCAGTAGCTAGAACAGGGGGCAGCCCGGCCTCAGCCAGCCGTGCTCGGCAGGGAGCTAACCCCAGCAGAGATGCCGCACTCGCAGGGCGGGCCTGCTGGCGTTCAAGGCCAGCAGAGGAGGGGCTGGCTCTCGTCCTGGCTCTGAGCTTCTCGCAGTCAAGTTCCCCACGGGCAAGCCAACGCACCTTGCAAGCTGTTCGGTGGGGCTCGTCTGCCGAGCTCCCACGGGGTACGAGCTGCTGCCCAGCCCAGAGCCAGCAGGAAACAAAGGGCAAGGACCTCTGCCATTCTTCTCCTAAGAACATAGCCTCCTTCTTGACATGGGCAGAGATTCCGAGCAAACCAAGCTTCGGAGGCAAGGGTTTTAGGAGCAAATGTGTCTGTTTCAGACAATATGACCCCTCCGTGTCTGCATGGCATTTCGGTTTTGCAAACCTAGTCCCTGGCCAGCTGCCAGCTTCCCAGGAAATAATAAATTCCTGGGCAGGCATCCATTTGCTCCATGGAAACCCCAGGGGCATTCCAGAGCTGGCCCAGGCGAGATGACTCACAATACGAACGGGGATAACAAAGGAGTACGCAAGGATTTCCTAGACTGAAAGGTAAATAAAGGGAAACAGACCCCAAGAAATGCCCTATTGTAAGGCTCTTCCCACAGACACACAGGCTTGGCCAGAGCAGCCAGGCGTGGGATGGGTGCCCCGCACACTGGGAGACACTCACGGATCATGGTGGTCCCTCCCGCTAGGGCGGCCTTGGTCCCCTGGCAGAAGTCGTCCGCTGGGGTCATGCCCAGGACGGGCATCTGCAGCCTCGTGTGGACATCAACACCGCCGGGCAGGACCAGCAGGCCATGCGCATCGATGGTTTTGATGCCCCCGGGGACAATGAGGTTCTCTCCAATTTGTCTGAAAGCAACACAGATCTCGCTGGTTATAAAGAGCCTGGATGAGAGGACACGCGGTGACGCAGGGAAACATCTGCCTGGGCTCCTGGAGGAAAAGGACAACATGGGCAGGACCTCGCTGGCCCGACCCCCGGAGACTGTCAGAGAGAACCACACCCCCGCAGGGGCTCGAGCCGGCCACACGGAGGATCCGGCCTGCGTGACTGCCCTTGGGACGTCCACGGGCCTTCCAGGCGCCGCTCGACTGCCCAGTGACCGGCGCGGCGCACAGACGCCGGCAGAGGAGCACAGGTGCGGTCAGTGAGGTTCACTGAGCACCTGCTGTGAGCCCCGAATCGGCCTACAGCTGGGGTAACAGGAACGCATGAGGGGCCTGCGTCCCGAAACCTTGCCACTAACTGGCGAGGTCTGTCCTCACTCAGGGCCTGGGCTAGAGCTGGGTATTAGAAAAGGAAAAAAAAAAAAAGAAATTTAGGTGGATTTCTCCCGAAAAGTAAACCTGTGGATAGTCTGTGACCAGTGTGAACACGTGTGATCTGTGAGGGCACCGGAGGCAGAGACTCACTTTATCAAACCGTCCTCCACGTACACATCAGCGTGAAAGGACTGGTCGTCATTGACGATCTTCCCGCCCCTGACCAGCAGGCGGTCACTCTGCCGGAAACAAACGAGAGACGACGGGTCAGTTTTCTGCACCCCCCGTTCTTCAAAGTCGTCCCGTAACTTCTCACCCTGGGACCCTCACACCCTGTGCTCGAACCCCTCAGGCGCGACGTGTGGGCACTGAGCCAACACAAGCCTGCCCCGCCCGCCACCCCCAGGAAGGAGCAGGGGTGCCCGGCGGTCCGGCGGCGGCTCCCACAGGCCCCGAGCAGCTCCCGCACCCGCGGGGCAGCCGTGTGGCCTCGCGAAGGCGCAGTGACCCGCAGGGTCAAGGTGGGGGAAGGCATAGGGTGAAATGCATTACACTTAAATAGTTATTGCCTAATTCATAGAGCTCGGGCTCAGGTCAGAAGGGGACAAAGTCGCCCTATCCCACCCTGGCCTGGAGAGTCGGCTCCCCCAGGGCTCCTGATGGCAGCTGGGGCGGGTTCACGCCAGCATGGTGTGGCCTATCGTGGTGCCAAACGTGGGGGTGAGAGCCGCGCCCCAGCAGGCAGGGTCCCGGCCCAGGGGGGAGGGACTGCCTCCCTGCGCAGAGAGACACAGGGACAAGAAATGACACAAGGCCATCGCAGACAAAGCAAGAACACAGAGAGGCTGGTGTCACAGCGTGATGGGAAGGAGGCAGGGTTGCTGCAGGGACACAGAAGGGCCTACTGGAGGGGCTGGCTGGACGTGACGTCACCAGGGGCAGGTTCCAGGCCAGGGGACGGCAGGGCCCTCAGGCAGCAATGAGCTTGCGTTGATACCGGACCCACGAGGAAACTGGGGCGGGAACCTCTGCGGGGAGGGGGGGGCCGAGAGCCTGGTGCAGGTGGGACACGCTGCGCTGGGGGTGTCAGTGGGCCCCACCATGGGGGGGCTGAGGCAGGGGCTGGAGCACGGTCTGGGGGTCACACCGATGCTGTGGAGAAGCAGATTGTGCTGCTCCAGGAAAGAAACGGGGCCACAGCCCGCTGCTCCGTGAGCCTGCACAGGTGAGACGGGGCCTTGGGCCGGAACCCTGGGGCCGAGACGGGGTCCAGAGGGTCTGGGAGACAGGCAGGCAGAAGCTGCTGAGGGAGCGGCCGTGGGGTGAAGGGCTGGGTCGAGACCACAGGTCGTGGCGCTGCCTGGATGGATCCCGGGCTCTGCAGCCGTAGACCCACTCTGAGGAACCCGCCCAATGGTGGGGGAGGAGCGGAGGGGGACAGAAAGCGGGGCCACGCGGGGAACATCACACGGTTGTCAGGGGTGACGGTCTGAGCTCAGGGGCGAGTTACGGGCGGAAAATGAGCGGAGACACGGAGCGCTCCGTGGATAGGAAGCCAGCTCCGCAGCCCTTCCTCCATCCCCCAGTTTGAGCCTCAGCACCCCCTCTGACCCGACCAGGCAGGAACGTCGGGCGGACTCACAGGGGCCCCTGCCTGGGGCTTCCGAGTGTCCACGCTGAGGCCAGGCCAGGGCTCCAGCCTGAGGCCGATGGCTCCTCAGGCACCATCGGCCGGCCGCCGACACGGGAGCCAAGCTGCGCAGTCCGATTAGCAGGAACCCCCCCGCCCCCGGGACGGCTGAAGCGACACACAGCCCCGCTCCGTGGGAGCCTTACCGCATTCTCCCCTCTCTTCTTGATATCCGGCGGACCCCGTTCTCAGGATTCTAGTCACCAGGAAAACTACCACCCGCCAACAGCTGCCACGCTGCCACAGGCCACGGGCAGCCCCCCAGCGCACCGACTCAGGGCCAAATAAGCCCGGGGAAACCCAGGGAGGGGAAGGCTTGGGCAGAGGAGACCTGTGGGCTGCGTCCCCCACGGTCCCCCTGACTACACTTCCGCACCCCTCCCCTTTCGGGCACCTGAACTGAGTTTGGAAACCGTGCTGGGTCTGGAACCAAGAGGGGAGTGCAGCTGGGACACAGTGTGCAAGTGTCCCCACCGGACCCCAAGCCTGTGCCGGCCACTAGGCAGGCTTCCCACATGGGCTGGACCCTGAGCCAGTGTGGAGACAGGGCCCCCTCCTCCACGGGAAGAACGGGGCTGAACATCTCGGGAAGTGAACCCAGCAACCCCTCCACTCTCAGCTGAGGTCAACTCCAGAGTTGGCAGGGGTGCCTGCCTCCCTCCCTCCCGGCCTCCTTCCCTCCCTCCCTCCCTCCTCCAGGCTCCTGGCCGCCTGGAAGTGCCTGCTTTGTTTCCATATAGCGCCGGGTGGACCGTCTGACCTCCCGAACCCTGCATGTGGTTGTTCTTGGGGGGGGGGGGTGTTATCCTTCCGAGAGCTGGGGCTGCCAGGGTGCCGGCTCAGCCGCGACCAGCAGGCACTCGCCTCCCCTGGGGTCTCCGAGCCCAGGCTCAGTGGAGGGGTCCAGGCCTCCGGGGGCCCCAGGCTGAGCCGCGGGGGCTGAGTCGCTTTGTCTCGGACAAAGAGCTCCCAGGCGGGGTCCGGAGCTAGACAGCAGCGCCGCGCGGCGAACAGCACCCGTGCCCGGAGGCCTGGCGGGCGGTGCCAACAAAAGGCCTCCGCCCGCCGACCCCCGGGCAGAACCGCGAGACCGAGTTCGCCCGCTTCGGCGCCCGTCCACCGCGGGGAGGCAGGACACCTCTGCGCTTTGGGGAGCAGGCCTCTCCCGGCCCCGCGCCCTCCCCAGGCGCACAGGAGGTCCCGGGAAGCCGGCATGGTCCGGGACCTGTGCGTCCGGCTCTGGAAAGGGGCCCAGGGAGGCGCTCGCGGAACCTTGGCCGCCGGCGGCTGCGCGGGAAGGAACCCGGTGGGAAGGGCCAGCGCCGGGACAGGAGCACGCACCGGGGCAGAGCGCTATGCGCGGACCCGGGACGTGGGCAGGGGGCGTGGGGTGAAGGGGGGCCCGGTGCAGGGCTCACCGTGATCCGGGGGATGCTCTTCTTGCCCTGGAAGGACATCCTGCTCCTCTGGCCGGCGCGGCCGCCTCGCTCGGCCCGCGAGGCCTAGCTCGAGCGGAGTTGGCCTGGGGGTCCCGGGCGGGGGCGCGCAGAGCCCGGGCGTGTGCGTGGGGGCGCGGGGCGTCCGAGTGCGAGCACGCCAGGCCGCACGGCTCCGGCTCGGAGCCCCGCCCCCGGGCCCGCCCCGCCCCCGGCCTGCCGCTGCTTCTTTGCATTCAAGCCCCGCCCCAGCCGTGCTTGGTACCCACCAGCTCCGGGCCCTCGCCCCTGCGGTGGCCACAGGCTGCATCGCTGTGCCCCAGGCCCCACACGGACACGCGGACGCATGCCCAGTGGGGAGGGGGAGACTGTTACAGGTCCTGGCCGCTGTTTGTGCGGAGTTTGCTCTCCGGGAAGGAGGGTGGAGAGGTCCCGCAAAGTCCTGCCCGGCCCCGCCCTCCCTCCTGCCCCGTGGGGGACCGCCGCCAGCTCTCTGGTGACCCGCAGCACCCAAGGCCGCCGGGACTGAACCTAATCTCAAGTCCAGGCTCAGGCGCTGCGGAAGCCGGACTCCCCCCGGACGGTGCCTCTGGCCAAAGCCTCGCTCCTTTGCATCTATGGCCCGGGCCTGGATCGGAACGCAGGCCGATGTACTGGCTCTGGGACCCCGCGGCGGACACACTTCTCCGCAAGGCTGCTCTCCGGCGGCCTCGCGGAGCTTGGAGACAGGGGACAAGTCGGGGAGACACAGAGATAGAAAAGGATAGCGGGACAAAGAGACAGCTACCTAGCGCCCCTGACGGACCAGAGAACCAGAACCGAGGCAGAAGGGGCCCGCAGCTCGGGATGCGACTGAGGGGCGGCAGCTTAGTCCCGGGACAGACGCGGCCAGTCAGGGCGAGGGAGGCCTCGCCCTGATCCCTCACGCCCCCTCGGAGAGCCTGCGGATTTGGGAAGAGGACCAGTCCCTGGCCCACGCCCTGGCGGCCTCTGCCCTGTGGCTACTACCTGCTGGGGGCCGCGCCCCTGGGTCACGCTGGCAGCCTCCGCCAGACTTTCCGGAGCCTCCAAGCCATCTCCACCTGGCTCGCCGTGTCCCTTTGGGTGTCCACGTGGCCCGCTGTAAGGCTCTCCATCCCGAAGTCTCCCACGGCCGGCGCACAACGCGTCCAGCTGCAGCGTTTTGTTCTCGAAGGCGTCCTCCACGCAGCGGAAAACGCCGCCAAGCCTGGGCCGGGCCCAGGGGCCGCCTGCGCCCAGAGTCCCTAGGCCCGCGGGCAGAGGCTCCGCGGGCTCCTGCGGCTGGCGTGCGGCCATGGCGGGAGCCAGCGAGGGGCCGCGGGACCCCAGCGTCCTGGGACGGTGTGCGCGCTGCGTGCAGCCCGGGCCCACCCGGGCCTGGCTCTCCCCGCCCCCGCCCCCTGCCCGCCCCCCGCCCGCCCCAGCGGCCGCAAGGGGCTGGCGCTGTCCGCGCAGGGAGTGCTGAACGCGCTGGGCTGGTCCAAGGGCGTGCGTTTGGTCCTGGCGAAGCGCGTGGGTTCCCACCTCCCGCTCAACCTGCAGGGCGGTGGAGCTCAACCAGAGGCACGCAATGAAGAAATCACTGTCAGTTGGAACTCCAGCCACATTTCCGGGCCCCCTGGGAAGTCCCACACCTGGCAAGGAGGCTGACTCCAAATGTTTGGCAATTTTGGGGAGGGGCAGTGATGCACCATAGGAGAGCTCCTCCTGGCTGCCCTTAAAGCCTTTGGGGTGAGACACAGCAGAGGGACTCAGCCTGCCCAGGGTCACAGGACGATGCTGTCCTTGTCTGCCAAGCCCTGTAGACAATGACTTTTACGGAAAAGACAGCCTAGCCTCCGTTCTGTCAAGGCAGCCCGCATTCCAAAATGTAAGTTTCAGCATCGACAGTCGTGTCCCGGACATTTGTGCTGGTGCAGCAGGAGCTCTCTGCCGGGGCCAATCAGCAACTTTGCCACCTCTGGTTTCCACTCCCTAGGGGATCGACAAAACAGCCTCTACTTACCTGTGTGAAGTCAGTGCAAGTGAAATCTGATGCCCAGGGCTCTTGGTCACTCACAGAAGTTCTTTTACTTTCTAAACTTAAATTTTCTCTTCTGGTTCTCACTTGATAAACAGCTATAGGAGGAAGCCTGCCTGGTGGCTGACCTTGGCCAGGGGCTGCCGGGCACCTGTGACTTCACAGCCTGTCTTGCAGGTGATTTTCCATGAGGCAGGACGAGGCTGCGGGAAAGAGGCCTGGCTCCCTTCCCCAGTGCGCGGGAGGCCCAGTTCCCTTTCTGGTGTGGAATGAGGCATCAGAAGTGGTTCGCATGGCCACTATGCCCATACTTTTAGTGCTTTGGGAAGGGGGGAACTTTGATCTTCGAAGATTTAAAACATTTTTTATTAAAACTGTACAATAATTTACAAATGACTAAAAATCCTCTGGTATATATATCATAGGAATCACAATACAAAAATATGTGCAAAATTTTGTAGTTGACCACCGTAAAACCTGTTTTAGGCCTGTGAATACTGTTTAGCACTGGACAGGACATCACATGTGTAGAATGTGGTTAGTAAGGAGCTGCTTCAGAGAACAGAAAAGAGCTGGCATATTGCCATGGTAAAACGGGTTCTAATGCATGGGTGCATAAATTTACAATAAAGCTCTTTAAAATACAGTAAACAAATATATGATTTGATACATATATTTACAACGTGGTTTTCCTGAGCCTAAATGTAAATCCGTTACTGTGTTAAAACACACAATCCATCTTAAGGTTTAGTGATGGGGGATGGTCCACGTGGACTGACGTCACACTGCCTCCAAGCGCACTCCCGGCACTCGCTCCTTCGCGACATCCAGTGCGGTGCTGCCAAGCCATGTAAGGCACGCGGGGTGTCCTGAAGGCTGCGGGTTCTGCAAGAGCTGAGCACTTGAAGGAAGAGCCACCGTCCTTCAGCAGCTGGGACTCCAGACCGTGGACACGCGGAAACAAGGTGCACACGCTCACACATCCGTGTCAACCAGGGAGCTGCAGTTTACGTGGCTTTCTAGTGTAGACGGACAAAAACACCTGTGTCGTTCTGGGTATCGTGGATGCGGTGTCATTGTGCTGGTGACACATGTCACACCTCGGTTACACAACAAACATTTCTTGCAACCTCTGGTCCGTCCTCTTGTTCCATGAGAGAGTGGCACCGGCATGCAGACGCCCCGTTCGAGGAGCGTGCACGAATGGAGCCCAGACGCCTTCAGGAAATTCCGTGCAGCCCAGTGGCTGATACACTCTAGGATTTAGGAAAAGCGTGTCATTTTAAAACACCTGAATTCCGCTCACTGGGCTAGCAGGAATCAGTGGCAAATCCTCCTATCCTGTTTTTGCCTTTTTCTTTCTTTTTTTTTTGCAAAAGCCCAGTCCCGAAATGGTGGATTTTGTGATCAGATGAAGAAAAGGTGCCTAGGATACATGAAGAGAAGCAGTGGTCTCTACAGAGAAGAGCTGACATAGCAGGTCCAGCGGGCTTCCAGGAACATGGCAAGGGGTACAGACGCGATTGGTACGAGGGACATCGTTTCAAACATTCACTGAGCCATTCTCACTATGCACTTTCACATTTAAACAACAACTTGGTACACACTGGTCCAGATCTACATGCTTCTCTGTCCCGCAGAGTTTGCCCTTTTGCAAATTACAGAGCCGTGATGAGACTGGTGTGTGTGCGGGTGGCCGAGGACGTGCTCTGGATAGACAGACGGACGTACAACGCGCAAAATCACGATGATCCACATGAACACAGGCGAGGTGACTTTGGGTTTCGAGGGCATATCGTTAACTCCTGAATGGCCAGCCCTCTCGGCTGCTGACCCCGGGCAGGACCTGCTGGGGCGGTGGCACGGGCCTCCCCAGACGGAGTTTCTGGACGCCCCAGTCATACACTCCACCCAGCTCCAATCTGGGAGTCCGTCCATAGCCACCGCCGTTTGTTAGCTCAAGACTGTTGTCTGCCCTTCGGTTCTGAGCACGATGTGTGCGGAGGGATGGAGTCGTTGGAATTAGACAGAACTACGCGTGGAGGATGAAATGAGCTTCCAGACTTGGTCTGCAACCCCAGCAGCAGCCGCGACCAGAGGGACAGGGGACTCGCCCTTTACCTTGTCCAAGTAAGTAAGCAACTGTGGCTGTCGTGGCCACGGGGAGGACAGGGCCTTCCTGGACGAGGGTGGGTTAACGAGCGGCGGCACACTGCCCAGCAGAAATCCCGCACCCACTAACGAGAAGCATGTCTGTCTGATCTTGTAAGCTTTCCCCAATTTCAACCCAGAGCATCGGCCCAGCCTGGTGCCCGCGGCGCACCAGAGTTGAGCGCATCACCCGGCGCAAAGAGAAAACGAACCTGACACTTGCAGGCGCCGTCGTCCCTCCCCTCGGCCCCTCAGAAACACGGCTTGCTCGCCTTTCCTGTCGTGTCGTTCGTTACGCTCTCCCCCAGCTGCAGGGGTCACCGCCCAGCACATCAACCTCCAGGGCCCTCGGACGAGCTTGAGCACGCACGGCCGCATACACAGAGACACACGCACACACGCACATGCACTCACACACCTTGCACCCCCGAAGGTGCAGAGTTGATGGAAGAGCCACTTCCCACCCGGGACTCGGTCTGTGTCTGGAAGATGTTCCTGGGCTGAGGGCCAGAGCACGCGGCAGGAAGGGAAGGCGGGTGCTAAACAGGCTTCATCGCTGGGCTGTGGTCTCCCTGCAAAAGAGGGAAGACAAAGCTTTATTCTAGCGAACCCCCCCCCCCCCCCCCGCCAGGCCCTGTGAGGCAAGGCTCGCAGTGGGGAAGGGCTGCAGAGACGCCGCGGGCAAGGGCGCTGACAGAGACAGATGAGAGGCTCCGGCAGCAGCTCCTGATCCTGGCAGAGCCGGAAGATGGGTGCAGAGGTGGCCTCGGGGCTCCCTGGGCGTGCCCCGCACAGCTGTCTAGCTGAATACCCGATTTCCCCGTCCTCTCGTTACGTGCGCAGCGGGCCTCTGCTAGACTCCTAGTCTCCCTTATTACCTGTCACATCTTTCCCATTTAAAACGAGTCATGAAGAAGCCGCTGGGGCTCTTCCGCACAAGGACGGGGTGCCCCGCCTTGGCTGCGGGGGCGGGGCGTCCAGGGCAGGACCCCTGGGCTCGCACACGTTAGAACTCCTAGTCTAGGAGATGCCGCAGAAGATGCTTCTGGTTTGGGGTTTCTAGCTCACTTTTGAAGTAGGAAGAGCCCCCCCATGCAGAAGGAAGCTGGAGGGAGTCATACACACCGCCCCCCCCACAGCACACATCACAGCGGAATCTCTGGACAATTAAAGGGACACAGGATCCTTTGTCTCTTCAATCGGATTCAGATCTAAGTAGGTTCTCCCCGACTCATCACTTTCCAGGATGTTAGAGCTGAAGGACCCATCCAGCCCTGCCATTCTGCAGACAGAAAAGCTGAAGCTCCAAGATAAGAGGGACCCCTCCCTCCCCACCCACCGACCGAGGTCACACTCCCAGGCCAGCCGGAGCCAGGGGCCTGACCACCTGCCTGCCACCCCCCCCCTCCCCCCCCCGGCCACGGCCCCGCTTCTCTGAGCTAAGGTGGTGACTGCCTGCGGCACGAACCTCACACGTGCAAACACGGAAAAAACCTGATGGAAGATAATGTGCAGAATCCTAAAAACGTCACTCTCCAAATGGAAGGGATGAGACATGGCATCTGGGGGCCCGCGGCTGCTCGGCACCCTGCCTGGGCCATCCCGCTCCACTGCGCTGCACACTCCACCCACTGCCGCTGGCCCCCGTCCGCGAGCACGGCACTTGGCACCCGCACTCGCGGGCACGCGCACAGAAGCATGGTTCCGCTTTCAGGATTCCGGGCCTCCCAAGCGCCTTCTGCCCCCCAGGCCCACCTCCTCTGGGGGACACGGTGCTCCCCACCCCTCCCTTTTCTGACCACGGGCCCAACTTCCCGGCTGTCCCCA
Source organism: Nasua narica (assembly GCA_028533885.1). NCBI lineage: Eukaryota > Metazoa > Chordata > Mammalia > Carnivora > Procyonidae > Nasua > Nasua narica. The sequence continues at coordinate 72,990,007 of CM052812.1, read as the reverse complement.
CAGCCCATGATCCTCCCCAAGTTGGAACCATAAAAGCCACAAGACACGTGAGTGTGAGATCATCTCGTGGGTGTGGCCTTGGTCTCGTGGCCGCACGGGGCTCCTCAGCGGCCCGGAGCTAGGGCAGAGCCCCGAGTGCCCGTGTGGGCAGAAGCTGCGGCTGCTGTCGGGAGGAGGGCCTGCCGGCAAGGTCAGCCCTTGACCTCTGGGAGCCTCGGCTGCGAAGGTCTCCCCGATAAGGCGGTGGGGGGACCGACCACGACAGTTTCTATGGAAGATGGGACGTGTGCAAACACCTGTTTCCTGGTGAGGGCCTGACGGCTTCATGCCCACGGACGGCTGCCTTCTTGCTGCTGGGGTGGGGTGTGCTCCGAGTGGCCCCCTCGGGGGACAGAGAGCACGGGAAATGTGCCCCGGATCCCCCAGGGTTACAGGTCCGGCAGCGGAGCCCAACGACAGCGCGGAGATCAGTCTCAGCCCCGGTACCTCTGTGCGCCGGGTCCCGAGAGCCCCGGGGACTCACAGAGAACACGGGTGCCCTTGGAGATGCCCGAACCTCTGCTTCCCGCCGCAGGGAACTGCGGGGACCGTGCGGCCGCGGGAGGAGAGAACGCAGTGTCCGGCCGCCACAAGCACATCTGTTTGTTTGGCTGTCTGTGCGGCAAATGTTTGAGTCTCGGGGACCAGGCACCACGGAGCGCACACTGGGCCCGCCGAGGACGCCACCTCCACTGCGCGGCTCCTCGCGGGGCTCACGGACCCCACGAGAAAAGCCCAGCACACTGATGGGAGTGGGGCTGAGCGTCATGTGGTGGGAGAGGCAACAGAGAGGGGAGGGGGTGCTCCTGGCGGGGGTGCTCCCCGCCTCCCCACCTCCACCCGGGCTGCTTGGAGCCCAGGGGACGGAGCCCGGTGCAGGAACAACTGCCCTGTAATGGGGTGAGGTCCCGACCAGGGCGGGCACCCAGAGTCACAGCCTCGCCCCTCCTTCTGAAGGGAGCGACCAGGACAGAATTTTCACGGCGGGCCGCGCTAAGGGCCTGTGACAAAATACAGCAACAGGCGGCTAGCCGGAGCCACAAATGGCTCTCGCGACCTGAGCACCGAGATGGGCGGGGAGGGTGGCGGGACGAGATGGTGCTGGCGGGACCCCCGCCCCGCGGGCAGCGGGCACTTCCACGTGGACACCCGGCCCAACAGCCACAACGGCGGCCGAGTCCCGGGGAAGGCTGCCGAGGCGAGACCCCACGGGCGACCCTACGGGTAACACACGGAATCGCACAGACGGATTAGGAAACAGCGTTCTGATTAATGTCAAAATAGAGCCCGCGTAACACGCTCCGCCATCTGTGTGTGTGCCGGGGATTCCCGCTGGGATCTCCACTGTTGGGAAACACAAAGCTGCTGGCAAAGGAGACAGCGACGTCTTCCTGGGGTCGGAGGAGCCCCCCGGGACGGGAGCCAACGGCAGACGGCGGGCGCTGCGGGAAAGCCTGGACCCGCGCCTCACCGGGGCTTCCAGAAACGCGAACGAGCCGAGGAAAGCTGGTCTCACGACACCTCGTGGCCCTGTCCTTGCCCTCAGCCCCCAAGCCCCCCTACTTCCCGTACCGCAGGCCCGGGAGGACCCGCCCGCGTAAACGCAGGGTCCCCTTCGAGGCAGGAAACAGAGCCTTGCCACGTTAGCTGTGTGTCTGAGGAAGTGTAGCCAACATTCCCAAACCAGAAACAAATGGCCAAACTAATTCTGCTTGGAACAAAGGTCTTTTTCTGCAAAGCTCTGATTTGGGGGAAATATCAAGAAAAAGAGGGCCTCACTCAGACCCAGCTAAATTTCCCTGCTCCCAGCTCCCTGCAGGCCTTCCATCAACCCCGCAGGTGGCGGCCCAGCCCGGCGGGCACCAGTGTGGCCGTGAGGCTCACAGATACCAGGCACATGCCTGGTATCTGTGAGCCCCCTCCCCAGCCGCCCAGAGCAGAGCTGGCGGGGTGGGGGGTACGCACAGAGCTGGGCCAATCCTTGCCCTCGGGGTCCCTCCCCATTCACCCCACGCCCTGCTCCTGCTTTGACCTGAGGGCAGCCCACTAAGCACACAGGAAGGGCAGCAGCCCCCCCACAGAGCCGCTCAGGGCTGAGGACGGGACCCCAGGGCCCTCGAAGGCCGTGGTGGTGAATTTTCTGCGTGAACTCGATGGCCCACCAGTGCCCAAACCTTTGCTAACACTAGCCTGGATGTGTCTGTGAGGATGCTTCTAGACGAGAGAAGCCTCTGAACCCATAGGCCAAGTAAAGCTGACTGCAGGCCCCCGTGCTGGTGGGCCTCATCCAATCAGGCGAAGGAAGGCCCAACAGAACAAAAGGGCTGACAAGAGGGAGACCCCCTGCCTGACTGTGAGCTGGGACAGTGGCCTCTTCCCACCCTCAGGCTTGGGCTGCAACAAGGGCTCCCCTTGGACGGGAATCTATGGTGTCGGTGGAGACCCGTGGACTCCGGCCGCCTCGGCGTCTGAGGCCCTCCTGGGTCCGCAGCCAGCAGAAGGCAGGTCTCTGGATTTCCTGGCCTCCCTAACTGTGTGAGCCCGGTCGTCCCGAAAATTCCCTTTATGGACGAGGCAATGGAGACCTAGACACACGTCCCGCCGGTCCCGCGGCTCCGGGAATTCACCTAGCGCAGACTCCCACACCTCGAGGAGGCCGAGGTGGACAGCAGTCACCCCACCTGGTGTGGCCGCGCGACTCGGGGCAGCGGCAGGACCCGAACCCAGGTCTGCTGGCTCCGTGCCATCGTCACGTTTCCTGCTGGCGGCTTCCCCGAGCCCCAGGCAGATGGTCGCGGCCGGCCGGCGGGCGAGCCCACAGACGCCGCCGGAAAGGGGCCTGGAGGCCGTTAAGTCCCAGCACAGCACAGGACCACTTTAGGAAAATCAGACCGAAGAAGGCATCCCCCGCAGCTGAGACGGAAAATGCTCTCTCTCAGCCCCAAGCCCGGGAGGGGACAGCGTGCCTGCGGAGAGGCCTCCAGGCCAGAATCTCAGCGGTGCCGGCGTGGGGGCCACACCCTCGGCCTCAGCACCTCCCCAGGAGAGCAGACTCCCGGCGGGCCCCGGCCTGGACCCGGGCTGCCCAGGGCGCGCTGCAGGGCGAGGGGGGCTCTCTCGTGCTCAAGGCTGCTTCCGGGGGCGTGGAGTTCCTGTGTCTTCTCTGTGGCCTCCCTCCGCCAGGGCTGACAGGGAGCCCTGCCCCACTGACCCCGACGACCTTGGCGGGACCGTTTGGCCCGGAGGGAACGGGCGCCAAGCCCGCAGAGATGGAGGCTGGACCAGAGTGCGGGCGGGCAGTGGGCCCCGCTGGGCCGGACAGGACCCCCCGTTTCTCTCGCTTGTTGAGGCACCAGCCTGGGCCTAGTTCTCCACACCCCAAGCTCTGTCCACCGCAAGCATATGCAAGTGGTCCCGAAGCTCATGGGGGGGACACGGGGCACCACAGGGGCTCAGGGCCACAGAGCCGGAGTCACCGAGCGGCCCTTCCGGGGGGCCTCAGCCAGGTGCCCTCACAGGCCGGGCAAGGCCAGAGGCCCCAGCGGCCCTCAGCAGGCCACTCCCTGTCTGTCCACACTGGCTGTGTCTCAGATGGGACCCCCGTGGTGAACGAGGCCCCAGCCTCTCGGGACCAATGTCCCTCAGGCCCCGGGACACACGCTGCACACACACACAGGGCACGGGCAGCACACGGCTCCCGCCCACACACGCAGCCCCCGCCTCGTCTCCATCGGTGCTTGGTTTCCGGCTGAGGTTACAAGCAGCTGCTCCCTCAGCCGCGGAAGGCGCCATCCCGCTGTCTTTCCACCACGGACTTCTCTAGTAAGGCCTGTGCTAATAACGGCCTCATGGCCATCCCAGAGAAGAGATCCATTACTGCTGTCACCGAGACGGTGACGGAGAGCTGGCCGCCGGCCGCGAGCAGCCCACTGGGAGGACGCTCGAGACATGGAGCACCCGAGGGGGAGGGGAGGACGGGCTGCGAGCCGCCAGCCCGTCTGCGGAGACGGTGGGCAAGTCTGGGAACGTTGGAGCAAGCCTTCCACCGCAAGATAAAACGGGACTCTAAGCACGGGGTGAAAACCAACCGCTCTGAAGCCAGCATGAACCGGAAGGGACTCGGGTGCGCACCCTCAGGCTACGGTTTGGGCGCCGATGACCCCGCGGCTCGACGCCGAGGCGGACACCCAGAAACACCCAGAAGACTCCCCCACACCAACGCGCTTCCCCAGAGCAGGCCCCGGGCGTCCAGCAGGAAGTCCCGGGAAGAAGTCACCAACAGCGGCAAGCAGACAGGCACATGCGCGACCCTCAGCACAAGGACAGAAAGTGCAAAGTGCGTCCAAAAGTACATAAAGCATGATGCCTCCCTTCATAATGACTCATGTGACCACAAAAACTATCCCTTTGGGAAACACAGGCGTCTGGCCCAGAGCTGCGCGGCGGGGGGGGGGGGGGGAGGCAGCCGGCAGCCACCGCGTGGACAAGGGGCGGGGGTGAGCCGGGGTCTGTGCCTAGAAGCCAGCGTATCCACAGCGGTGACAAGGAGCAGAACACTTGCGGGGCCCTTCCAGGGCCAGTGGCAGGAGCGCGGCAGGAACCGGTCTCGGGACTAGCCAATCCTGTGCACCAGCAGTGGCCTCCGGGCGAGCCCACTGTGACACCCGAGCGTGGCCGCACTGTGGCGTCCTGTACGTGGGAGGTTGCACAGGCTTGTCCCCCGCCATCGCACTGGCACATGCTGGGCCACGGGCTCCTGTCCTTCACGTCCCCCGGGGCAGAGGCCGGCCTCGAGCTCCATAACGCTCCCTGGCAGGACTGGCTGCCCAGGGAGGGCCCCACGGAGCACGGCGGGCACCGAGGCAGGGCCCTCGGGTGACTACTCTCTAGGGGGCTCTCCCACCTCGGCAGGTGCCCTGTCCCTGCCCCCATGGCGGACAGGCAGTCCCTGAGGACGGCAGCCCTCCCGACTGGGCCACCAGCCCCGGGGACAAAAAGCCTCAAGGAGCTACTGGCTCACACTGGGATGACCCTTCTAGGAGGAACCGTAAACACCCTAACTCTCGCCCTGTAGCTAAACAAAGAAACGAACGAACTGGAAGAAGAAATGTCGTCGGGTTATCGTGGAGGACGTACAGGTGGAGACACAGGTGTTTTAGAGACGCCGCCTCCTGCTACGCGCACAACGCTCGCTCGCCGCGGCCGCTCCCTGCGCTCCGAGGACAACCGCCTGGCCGGCCTTCGTGGCCCACCCGCGAGGCCGTACAGCATCGGCGCCTCGTGCCCCGGCTTGGGAGGCGGGCGGCTGCTCGCTGGCAGCCGGAAATCTGGGTCTGCTGACGGTCAACGTCACACGTACCGGGCTTGCAGACCGGGAGCGAGCAGCCGTGGTCCCTACAGATCTGGCTTCCGCCCCGGGGACGAGTGGGGACCAGGCTGAGGGGCGCGGCCAGCATGGCGGGTGTCGGCGGGGGGGGGCGGGGGGCCCAGCAGGCAGCAGCTCCGTCCCCAGGGCTGCTGGGGAGGACACTCCAGCCAGGACGGGACTGGGACCAGCCAAGTAGCCGGATTTCAACCAAAAGGGGAAGAGCTCTTCACAAAGGGGTGGATGGATCGAGGGATAGACGACCGCGGGCAAGACAGGTGCTTTGACCCAGACCATGTCCCATGTGCCAAAAAGGACTCAGAACCGGTCTTGGATGTAAGTGCCAGACATCAAGTCACGAGATTCTAGAAGGAAACATGGGAGAGAACACTAGTGACTTGAATCAGGCAAAGTTTTCTTAGGTCCAACACTAAGGGGTTGGGTGGGGGTGGGGTGACTACAGGAGTGGGATGTGGGATGATTGGGGGGTGGGATGACTGGTGGGGGAGGGTGGGGTGATGGGTTGAGGTGACGACAGGAGTGGGGATGGGATGACTGCAGGGGTGGGGATGGGATGACTGCAGGGGTGGGAGTGGGAAGATTGTGGGGGTGGGGTGACCGCAGGGGGCCCAAGACGGAGTTGAGGTTGGTGGGACCGCCCTGTATCAGCACTGTGGGGGGCACACGCACATGCCAAAGCCCAGAGAACTGTATGGCACAGACAGTGAACTTTACTGAGTGTAAATAAATAGAAGTCAGTATGTGGGGAAGGGGGACGGGAATGCAAGCAGGGACGAATGGACGGCACAGCCACACTGGGGGAGGTGGGGGAGAAGACAGCTGAGCTAAGTCATGTCAGAGAACAGTATTTGTCTGGATGCCACAGGCTGAAGAGAAAAGGACTATGCACAGGGTCACCCTAGTTGGCAGATGTTTCCCACCGCATGTAGGGTCAGCAGCTTGAAGCTTCTGCACATTACACTGGGGCTGAGCACGTGAGACAGGCAGTGTATACAGGGGGAGCCAAAGAAAGGAGTCACAGATAATGGCGGGGGGCTGGAATGGATCTCAACTTGTTGGCCCGGAATTGGATGTATCAATCATGAACTCACATTTTTTTTAACAGATAGATGATTAGATTATTGATAGATAGATAGATGGACAGATAGATAGACAAGGATGGATGGATGGATGGATGATGGATGGACGGATGGATGGATGGAAAGATAGATGATGGACAGATGGATGGATGGATAGATAGATTGACAGATAGATGGATAGATGATGGATGGATGACAGATGGATGGGTGATGGATGGATAGATAGATGATGGACAGACGAATGGATGGATGGATGGATGGACAGGTGATGGATAGATGGATGGATAGACGATGGACAGACGGATGTACGGATAGATGGACAGATGGACGTGATGGACACGTCCTTCACATCCCCCGGGGCAGAGGCCGGCCTCGAGCTCCATAACGCTCCCTGGCAGGGCTGGCTGCCCAGGGAGGGCCCCACGGAGCACGGCGGATGGATGGATGGATAGTTGGATAATGGATGGATAGATAGAATATGGAGAGATGGATGGATAGACAATGGACAGATGGATGGATGGATGATGGATGGATAGATGGATGATGGATGGAAGGATGGATAGATGATGGATGGATGGATGGATGGTGAATGGAAGGATGGATAGATGATGGATGGAGGGACGGATGGATGGATAGATGGATGGACAGATAAATGGATAGATGACGGATGGATGACGGATGGATGATGGATGGATGGATAGACGATGGACAGATGGATGGATGGATAGATGGATGATGGATGGAAGGGTGGACAGATGATGGACGGATGGATAAATGGATGGATGATGGATGGATGGATGGATAGATGATGGGCAGACAGATGAATGGATGGATAGATGGACAGATGGGTGGACGGTTGAATGACGGATGGATAGAATATGGAGAGATGGATGGATGGATAATGGATGGATGGACGGATAGATGATGGATGGAAGGATGGATAGATAATGGATGGATGATGGATGGATGGATGGATGGATAGATGACGGATGGATGACGGATGAATGGATAGATGATGGACAGATGGATGGATAGATGATGGACAGATGGATGGATAGATGATGGATGGATGGATAGATGAATAGATGGATGATGGATGGAAAGGTGGATAGATGATGGACAGATGGATGGATAGATGGTTGGATGGATGATGGGTGGATGGATATAGGGTAGACGGATGGACGCAGAAATTTGCACAGGTGTGTGCATGTTCACGAGTGCTTCCATGCTCCTCCCCTAGGACGGCCTAGAGACGATGCCGCAGCCCCCCACCCCAGGGCAAGCAGCACACCCAGCACCCAGCAAAGTCAGTTCCTAAACGCCATCCTGTAACAGGAGGAAGGCGCTCCTTGGGGCAGGGACACTACAAGCCCGTCCTGGGGTGGGAGAAAGTGGGAATGTGCTCCCTCGGCTACCGGGGCATGTCAAGGGGACACAGGAGTCACAGGAACACGCGCTCCGTGGCTCAGGCTGGAACGACCCACCAGGAAAGTAACTAGTGATGGTGCTGGGGTGTAACCCACAGGATGAATCAAATGTGCCCGAGTCTGTACTGGTGTGCGTGACCGGATAGTGATAGGAATGGTGGGACAGGGATGGATTTTCCTCAGAGAGTGGAATGACACAGGAGCAGTGGAGTCCCAGGAAACCTCGTTAGGGCCCCGCGGTCACCACGGCCACATGAAGGCTGCTGACAGGCGCCGAGCTCGGTGCACAGAAGCCTCTGGAGAAACGGGACGTCTGCGGCCTTGGGGGCCTCTCCCCATGTGGTCACCAGCTAGGACACGGCGGCGGCAGAACCCGGCAGGCCCCAGAGGGGCCCACCACTGCCAGCCTGCCATCAGGGAGATGTGCTCGGCTCGGCGTCCAGCAGCACCTCACTCAGGAGACTGCTGGAAACGGATGCCTCAGCCCTGGGGTCCCCTCCTGGGCCCAACCCTCCTGTGGACTCCTAGCCTGGGGGCAGGGTGGGGGGTGGGCAGGGAGAGGAGAGCGGGGCCCAGAGGCCAAGCCCATGACTGTGCCTGCAGGGGAGGGGAGCCTGGGGGCCACGGCTCAGGAAGAGGGGACTGCTCCGGGTAAAGTAGGAAGCGTCCGTTTTCTGAAGTTTCGGGGAGCAGGGGTGGGCAGGGCTGGCCAGTAGACCCCGCAAGGCTGGGAGCACATTGGGACAGTTCTTCTCTGCCGGGAGATGAGGCCACCCTCGAAGCTTGAAGCTCAGGGGTGTGCAGGGCCCGGGGGAAGTGTCCTGGGTCTGGGGGAGGAGGCCCCCAGAGGTGCCAGCACATGGCGGTCCCTGAGGAGTCCACAGAGGGACCCCCGATCAGGGAGCCGACCCCGGTCCAGGCTGGCGGTGGGAGGTGAGCCCGCACAGTTGCCCAGGGCTCCCCCTGCAGGCAGGTCGCAGCACAGGGACCCCGCGGGGACCACGGGACTAAGCAGGATCCCAGGAGGTCAGAAGGAGGTGCGGTGATGGCACATAAGGACACCAACTACTCACCTGCTCACCACCTGGGCGTCGGGCTCCCTCCTCGTATCCGCGGGACCACAGGTGCATGGCTGCCCTCGCGTGGGCACGGCCCTCGAGGGCGAAGGCCGGAGTGCTGCGCCCGGCGGCTCCGGCCCCGTTCAGCTCGCCTGCAGCCCACGGCTTCCGGGTGGTGGGGGCGGGGCTGTGCCGGGGGCCTCGGGGCCTCCGCAGTGCCCGGGGCTCTGCATTCCAGGAAAGCCAGGCCCCTCTCCAGCGGGTCGGGGCGCTCTCTCGTCCCACCTTCCACCGTCACGCTCCGTCCTCAGGCCCTGGTCAGTCCCGCCGCATTCCTCCGTGCGGCCCAGGGCGGCCTAGAAGCCAGGGGTGACCGCACGGTGCGTGCAACAGCCACACTAGCTCCCGAGGCGACAGCAGCTTCAATCCAGGCAGGGTCGTGCCGGCCAGCAGGTGCACGGGACCCAGCGAGCGGGGCCTCACAGGCCACCTGCGGGGCCAGGGGAAGCCATCCTTGGAGCATCTCTCATGACCCACTGGGCTTCCCTGGATGGAGGTCACCTCTGTGGTCACAGGCTTCCCTGGGTCCTGTCGTGGGCTGCCTGCGTTCTTGCGATGGGTTCGTCCGGGCTGTGGGGTGTGCGTGCGGGGCTGCAGGGGTGGGGGGTATCAGCGCTCCCGGACAGAAGCAGGTCCGGGCACCTGCTCGGCAGGGAACGTGCGCATCCCTGTCATCGGGGTCGGAGGCTGCCTCCCGAGGGGGGACCCAGGGTCCAGCGGCTGGGACGGGCCACTCCCAGCGGAGCCCCAGTCAAGAAACGAGTCCCGAGTCTGGCTCAGAGAGTGGGCTGGTGCCCGCTCAGAGGTGCTCAAAGCCCCCCTTTCTCCCTCTTCCTCGACGGGACGGGGTCCCTGGAGACCAGATCCTCGTGGGGCTTCAGGGATGGGACGCGGTGTCCCGTTTTGCCGCCCAGGCACCTGCGGCTCTCTGGTCCCACTGCAGGAAAGGGGTCTGGCTCCTCGGGGGGCTGGAAGAGACGAGATGCCGGACACACGTCAGGGAGGCATCTCTGGAGAGGACGGGGCTGGAGGGGTGGGGTGGGGTGGGCTCGGGGAGTGGGAGAGGACGCCGCTGCCCCGAGGGGAGCCCCTTAGACACCCGCGGAAGGGTGGGCGACGGGCTGGGAGGGATGGTGAGGCCAGCGCTGCTGTCCTCTCCTCTCAAGTCTGAAAGAAGCAGGGCTCAGGCCTTTGCATGTGGCCCTGGTCTAAGGCCATAGTCATGGCACCACGGCTGGGCTTGACTGCTTTCACATCTGTGACTGGGACCCGCATCTCCTGGAAGGAAGCCCGGGCATTTCTGGGGGGCTCTTCAGAATAAGCCCAGCCTGTCCTCAACACCAGCAGAAAAGGACAAGAAAGGCGAGAGGACTGTGCCGTCCAGCACTGCGTCCCGCCGAGGCCACAGAAGCAGGGAAGCCAAGTGCGTGCACGCCCCTGCGGTGGGCTCAGTGCCTCGGGAGGGGTCCTCCGCACTCCTTCCTGCTCAGGAGAGGCAGGCGCCCTCAAGCCCCCTGACCGACCCCTGAATCCTGGCCCTCAATTTGGAGTCGCCCTCTGGACACACCTGGGGCCTCCAACGGCACGTGGGCAGCTGGAGGGCAGGGGCCCCTGTGGGGCGACGCCAGCCGATGAAATACTCACCGTGTCGGGGCCAGGAGAGCTATGACCACAGAATGAAAGCTAAGGAGAAAAATAAGAACAAAAATAGAAACTGAAAAGGGACGGGGAGGGCAGAGACATGGAGGGAAAGAGAGAGAAAAAGAGTTTGTAGAGCTCTGGCAAGAAAGGCCACGATCACAGACAGAACGAGAGACGCCTCCGCCAGTCACGGGAGTGGACCCTGGTGCGCAGGTCCCGGTGCGTGAGGACCATGTGCCCCCGCGCCCTGCACACGCGCCCCCACCGGCCGCCTCTGCTCCCTCCTCCGTGGAGCAGCTGCTCAGGACCCTCGCCGGCGGGGAGTGAGGATGGGGTCTTGTGGGAAGACATCCGGAGGGCCGGGAAACCTGGCGCCCGACCAGACGTTGGTCCGGGTCCCATGGTAAGTGGTAAAGAGCCAGCAGCCTCAGAGATGCTGCCCGGAAGCTTCACCCGGGGTTGCAGGGGGGCGGGGAGGGCGTAGCTGCCGACTCAGGCGTGGGAGGAGCTCCGATGGGGGCACAGCCACGTTAAAGGAATTCACACGTGGTGCTTAAACTCCAAGTGGTTCGTGTGCCCAAGTGCTCTCAGGTTAAGATGCAAAGGGAGACAGGTTTTGTGCGGGGAGAGACCCTGAGCACAGCGCCCCTGCCCCTCCGGGCCTGGCGGAGGCTTCCCCATGCGTCAGCGTCCACAGGGCTGCAGACCCCATCTGCAGACACGCCTCCCGGTTTCCCAGCCTGCGTGGGTCTAGGGGCCGTTCACGGGCGCCCACGGGCACCGCAAGCCTGCACAGTTACCATGACGACAAAAAAGGGCCCAGGGACGGGGCAGGTGTTGTCCCCAGGGAGCAGGTGTGGGTGCCGGGCGGCCTCGGGGCCTCTGCGGCCTTTTCCTTGGGCCGTGCAGCCACGGAGCTCCTGTGCAAGCAGCGGCCTCCTGCTCCTTCCGGAAGGGACAAGGCAGGGCGTGGCTCCACCGGCCACTTCGCTCAACGCCCGGTGGGGAGCCTGTCATTTGGGGAGATCCGCCCCAGGCAAACATCAGCGCAACCACGGAGATACGAAAACATCCCTAAATCACAGAGGAAGAACGGCCCCTAAACGAAGCAAACCCCCCAGGAAGAGGCAGTGTTCCCTCCGGACACACTGCAGGCACCTCGATCTGGGGAGCGCTGATTCGGACAGAGGGGACTAGCGCCTGCGACTCCATGCCTGGCAGGGCTGGGGGTCTGGGGGAAGAGCCAGCTGTTTGCCTCGGGCCCCAAACTCCCACATGCCAGCTCCTGAGTGTCCTAAACCCCAAAGCAGGTGCGTTAAGGGCCAGAAACCAGAGAATGGTGCTGGACAGACCACCTGCTTTCCAGATGAAAATCCAGCCTTTGAGGAACTTGACTTAGACCAACTGTTGGTGAACGCGGAGGAATCCCACACGTCGGCACGATCACCAGCCCTACCAGGACCCAAGGTCGCTGGCCCAGTTCCCACTGCTGCAGCCGGGGAAACTGAGTCTGGGAGAGACGCAGCCTGTGCGAGGCGGCTCAGCTTCCTGCTCACCATCGCCCCACGCCCCAGAGCGCGTGAATCGGCCCCGTGCCCCGTGAGCAGCACAGACCCCAAAACACGCATGCACGTTACCTTTTCCTCCAGTTCCTTTATCTGCCTCTTCTGACCTTCTATTCTTTCTTCTAACTCTTTAATTCTCTGCAACGTTAAAGGAGGAAACTCTTCACTCATCAGTATCTGGGAAACCAACGTGTTTGTTCATTTACGTGGCGGATGAGCCGCAAGCCACAGGCAGCCAGCACCGTGAGCGACTGGGAGCCTGGCCCTCCTCTCTCCGCGACTGCTCACTGTTCGGCAGCCGTGGCCAAGCAGGGGGGCGGCTTGGCTCGCCTCGGTTTCCCTGACGGACAAAGCCTTCCTCAGTCGGCTGCTCTGCTCCTCCCGTCCCTACAACTACAGATCATAAACCATATGCTGGAAACTCCAGGAATTGATTCACACACTTCCCAGATGTCACTAGCAGCGTGAAGCCGCCACAAGGTCTCGAAGCGGTTCCAGGAGGGACCCCCTTGCAAAGGTGACACCCCTAGTGTTCCCGTTGGTAGACCAGGCCCAGGCAATGCAAAGTCACGCGTCCTCGCTGGACCTGGGAGCCCGGAGCCTGGAAGCAGCCCGTCTGCTGGGCAGGACGGGCCCCCAGGTGCGGTCCTCATGCTGACTGCTGAATCGCCAGCGTGCAGCGGCCAGCCGACGGGTACTCTGCTCAGATGCTACCCTGAAATCCACAGAAACGCCTGGGGCCCTAACTTATCTGACTTTGCAAGTGGAGCCGTGTATTGGGGGTGTTTGGGACACATCTGTGAAGGCTTTTCCAGGCCCCACGGGCGCACACAGGGAGCGGAGGTTGTCCAGTGCGCCAGGGTCCCTTACCTGTGGTTGGAAGTGGACCGGCTGGATTAGCCTGAGGTCCTAAAGTGCCCAAGGTCAAGAGAAGACCCGCCGGCTCCCCCTGCCCCCCAACGGGGTTCCCAGACCCCAACCTCGCCACGCCCTTAGCCTTGAAGGAGGAGGCATTTTAGGTGCCTGGCAGCCGGAGGGGCCCGCAGTGCTGCCCAAGGGTCTGCTGTGGGAGGGCGTGGCCACCGCAGACGTGGCCGGCACGGGAGGGCGTGGCCATGGGACTCCGCCCACGACGCGCCCAGCCCCTCCTGACCCCGCCCCCGCGCACCTGCTGGGCCAGCTGCAGCAGCTCCATGCGCTCCCGCAGGATCTGGGCATCCCGCTCCCGCAGCTCGCTCATCACCTGCCGCTTCCACTGCTCCACGGCCGCCTTGAGCTTCTCACGCTCCTCCTCCGACAGGATCTGGGCCACTTTGGCCCCGGCCTCCTGCTGCAGGGCGTCGTACAGCATGGCTTCCAACTCCAGGATGTGCTGGGGCGGGAGGGAACACGTTAGCCTGGCTGGCTGCTCAAAGGGAGCCATGATCCCTGGGGGTGCCAGCTTCTCCGAGCCCCCCGCACAGGGGGCCGTTTCCTCCTCGCCAGCTTACACGGCCTGTAGAGTGGACCCCGACCCGGGAGTCATTACGACAAGAGCGTTCACTTCTACACGGGTTTTGACATGTGCAATGAAACTCCAGAGGTAGATTCTTGGCTCACGCTAACATCTGGAAAATGGGTAAGCAGACATTCGAGACCAGAGGAGGGGGACGGCCCCGAGGGAGCCGGAGGAATGGACAGCAGAGCGAAAGCATCTTCCTCGGCTCACGGCCTTCCTCAAACCCTGGCTTTACGAGCCCCACAGAAGGAAGAAGGGCAGCGCTCACAGGGTTGTGTGATGTAGGGACAGAAGTGGGGGAGGGCCTTGACTCGCAGCCTCTCCCCAGGGGAGGCCAGGCCACTCTGGTCCTCAGTGTCACGTGTGGTGGGTCGATCATGGCCCCAAGAAGATATATTCAGGTCCTGACCCCTGGACCTCATGAATGTGGCCTCAATATTTAGAACCAGGCTGTGCGCTGCTGTCTTCACATTGGGATGGGCTCATATTGGACAGATTGGGGGGCATCCAACGATCCAACGGCTCGTGTCCTTACAAGGAGAGGGGACTTGGAAGCAATCACAGGAGCCATGGGGGAGAAGCCGCGTGAAGAGGCAGAGGCCGGGGACACCCGGAGCCCCCAGGAGCTGGAGGAGGCAGGAAGGACCCTCCCTGGGGCCTCAGGGGCAGCGCGTCCTGCCACGCGTGCGTGTCAGCTTGGCCTCCTGGGATCTGGGAGCGCGCCCCTTCCTCTCGGCTGCCCCTTACTGCCTCGGACGCGGCCTCACCGTCGCTGGCCGCAGGGCCCTGGGTGCCCACTGCACTCACCTCCCGGCTTCAGCACCTCCACTCTCCAAGTCCCGAGAACACCTGCACCCCAGCCTGGGGGAGGACCCCAGCCTGGGAGAGGACCCCAGCCCTGCAGGGCTGTCCTGGGCCCACCCCTTCCCTGTGGCAGCTGCTCCTACTGGCCCCGGGTCAGGAGACCAGTGGGCTCGGACAACGAGCATGGGTCCTGCCGGGGACAGCCGGGGTCCAGACCCCGCAGGGGGCTCCGGGCTCCAGGCCTCACCCTGCCCCTGAGGGCTCAGACACAGAGAACCCCTCGTGCCTCATGCCGCCGGTTCCCCAAACACATGCGTCCCCACAGCCAGGGCCACGGCGCTCACTGCAGACCTCACAGGTCCCCCGCCGTGAGAACACCTGAGAGAAGCCCAGGAGCTGACTGGCTGAGCGGGAGCCAGGCCCCGGGGGTCCCAGGCCGGGGCGGAAGCTGAGGCTGCCGTGGGAGGAGGCCGGACAGGGCCCGCGGGCGTGTGGGCCGGAGAGCGGCCGCGGGCAGGCCCTGGGGACAAGGAGACCCGCCCGCCTGGCCAGCCTCCCAGAGAAACCACTGCACACCAGCGCAAAGGGGCCCCTGCTGCAGCTCAGTGGATGAAGCGCTCACCTCGGCACAAATTCCCAAGGATTTACCAGTTGGATCCGGAATGCTTCTAAAGCTTTTTCCTCCAGAGATTTTCCTGATACAATCTTTGAAAAAACCAAATTCCTAAACTACAGAAACCCTTCCTCCCATCAAAGACGTAACCTCTTCAGAAGCGAAGGGTCTTTTTTTCAGGCAAAATGATTACGAAAAGTGCTTTCAACTTTTGTCGACGTTTTAGGGAATGAAAAAATCCCTTTGGACCTCACATTTTATTGGTCTTGACAGCCGCAAAATAAAGTGTCCCCAGCTGTCACCACCAGCTCATACTCCCCGTCAGTCCCGTCTGAGAGCGGAGAGCTGAGGCGCTTACAAGAGGCTCGAGCACTGAAAAATAAGTAATGTGCAGTTGGGGGGTGCTTAGCGCTGCATCACAAAGGCTTTGCACAAAGCTGGAAACCAGAGGGGGCAGTGACCTTCCCCCCCACACAGCGGGGACCATCTCGGCCCCTTCGAAACTCCTGCCTCTGCCTTGCGTCCTCAGAGCAGGGAGAGGGTGAAGCCTGGGCAGGTGTTCTCAGCCCTGCAGCCCCCCGAGGGCACCCTGCTCCCTGGGGTGCAGATGCATGTGCACATGTGTGCATGCATGTGTGTGGGTGTGTCTGCGTGTGCGTGTCTGCTTGCACACGTGCATGCATGTGCGTGCGTGCGTCTGTGTGCACGTGTGACATACAGCCCGCTCTCCGACGCCCCGCACGCTGACCCGTCTTTCTGCACCAATGCACATATTCCTGTGCGGTGCCCTGAGGAACGCCCGGGCCCGGGGCTGAGCTGTCCCCTCCATGCCCGTGTCTGGGAGGCAGGACCCGAGCACAGGGAGCAGCGGCCAGGAGGGGTGTCCAGCCGCCCCCCAGATACTGCAAGCACCCTTCCCCCCCAGCACCATGGACTGGAGACAGGGACCGTGGCCCATATTTCTGGGAAGGTCCATCAGTGCCCGTTCGGTTCTCGGAGGCCATTACCCTCGGCCACCTCCTCTATGGCCGCTCCCACAGGTGTCCCGCAGGTGTCCCACTGCCACTGGCTGGTGATTGGGCCACGGGGATCAGCACTGTCACCCTTGCGGGCCCAATGGGGTTAACGAAACATCATGCTGTCAGCTTCCAGGCGGGTAGGACCTGCTGGTGCCCCACGCTCTCCACACAACGACCTCGCCGTCCCGACACTCCAGAAGGCGGGCACTCATACCTCTATTACCATGCAGGACGTCCCTGGCCTCAGGTGTCCCTTTCACAGCACAGTCGGTTCCAAACCCCACGCCTCGCAAGGGCCCCTGGAAACTTTCCCCGATCTGGTGCCAGGACACGCTCTGACCTCAAGGACTGGCAGTCCCGAGGGACACACAGGGCCTGGAAGCGCCGTGCTGGGAGGTGGCACACATTCAGGGTGGCACCGAGCTCGGGGAAGAAGTCCCACCTCCAGGAAGCCCCCCGTGGTGCACCTCGTCCCAACCAACGGGAGCAGCATGGACGCGGTGCCCGATCTGGGTCTGCCCTCTTGAAACAAAGGCAGCCTGATACTCAAATGAGCTTCCTCGTTGTCAAACCCGTGTCGGTGGGGACTGTGTCCCCGTGGTGGAGACGTGTCCACGAGGACACCCAGATCTCGTGCTGACTCCGAGGGGGGACGCCCCCAGGTTTATCAGCGGGGGCGAGCGCTTCCCATGGGCGGGCAGGCACAGCGTACGACTCTCGGGGTCGCCGGTGCACACACACAGGGAGCCCCAGAGAACGCTTCTTACAAACATTCAGCCGTGTTCAGTTAATTCATAAATGCGTTATGTGTCCGTGATCCCTGTTCTCTCAACTCATTTTAAAGAACCCTCTGGGTTCTGTGTTCGCGGGACGAAGTGTTTGTTGGCCGAGCGGTACAGCGTCCCCAGGCCTCACCGACCAGGAGGGAGAAGTGCAGGGACTGACCCCATGGCGGTCGCGCGGGACCCAGGCCCCGAGAGACACCAGCCGGCGCGGGAACGCCTCCGCCGTTCCCGCCAGCAATCTGCAGGCTGCCGGCAGCCGCGCTCCCCTCACCTTGTGAGCCTGGTCCAAGGCCTGCTTCCTGTAGTCCAGCTCCTCGTCCAGGTAGCCCTTCTGCTTACTGAACAGCTCCTGAAACACACGGGGCCTGCGCCTCAGCGCCGGGCATCCACCGGGTGACGCCGTGCGGCACACGCGAGGCCAGATGCCCACCCACCTTCTCGCTCTCCAGGTCCACCATCTTCCGGTGCAGGGCCGACTCGGTCTCTTCGATCTGCTGAAGCCACTGGGCACAAACCGGGAGAGCAGGAGATGGTGACCTCTCGGGTGGCCACACGGGCACCAAAGCCATCCCACCGTCCCCCGGGCGCCACGGGCCGCCTGGGGGTGGGGGCCGGCTTGGCACGGCAAGCTCCGGGTGCCCAGCGTCCAGACACCCCCACATGGTGTCCAGGAAGTCTGTCCCCCACTTCCCCGGGGGGAGAAGGGTCGTGAGTAGGGGTTCGCCGGAGCCAGGTGCACCGGAGCGCTCAGCCAGCAGAGGTGCTCCCTCAGTCCGGGGCCCTGCACCCCTGCTTGCCGGGACTCCCTCTCCCCTCCCCGCTGCAGGACCCAGGACGAGGTGCTGACAGCAGGCCTCCCAGGCAGGCTCTGGCTCGGGGGCTGGGGGCCAGGGGCCGGCTGCGGGTAAGGAGCCCAGGTGGGCTGGGCAGCCCCCAGGGGAGGGTCCTGGTGGGGCGAACAGAAAGCCAGTGGTATACAGACCCACTCCATTATCTGGTCTTTAGAGGGGAAACTGAGGCAGAATTGGCCTTGAGACAAAGTCTGGCTGGTCTGTTACCCCCAGACATGGGTGGCGAGTGCTGTCTGACCCCTGCGTGTGCAGGATCTCCCGAGGCCAACAGGATTCACGGACTCTGCACCCCACAGCCCGAGAGCCCCTCCTCCAGGACGGCCCCCTCTCCCAGCCGCCCCAGCCCTGCCCCGAGAGCGGCCACCCAGCTGCCGTTACCTTTTCAGCCAAGGTCAGGACCGTCCGAGCTTGAATGACGACCACTTGCTCCTCGTTGGTCAGATTCTGCACCCAGAGCAGACACGGGTACGGTCAGGGGGGCTCGCGGAGGCAGCAGACTGAAATGATGAGGGGCCTGGGGGGGGGAATGGGGTGCCCGGCGAGAAGGAATGGGGGTGCGTTGAGTGAACTGATGGAGAGGTGCAGGGGCTGGGTCACAGGTAAGGTCACTTTTACTGAAATGGCCTCCTGGGGTCTTGAGTGCCCTGTGTTCTCGACCCCATTGACTCTGCCGTGCTCTCTGTCCTGCCGCCTCCCGTGCCCCCAGGACTGGTGACCAAGACCCGCGAGTGGCCCACTGAGGCAGCCTGTGCTCATGGCTAAAACGCCGCTTACGGGTGTGGAGTTGGGCTCCCATCCCTGGCGTCTTTGACTTTTCTCTGCCTGTTGTGCTCACACCTCTTCCAGGGGGCCCACCTAGGTGGTCTTCTGGCAGAGTCTGGCTTTGGGGCCAACGAGCATCCCCGGAGGCTACAAGCCCTTCACTCACTCAGACCCTGACCGCGGCCTGCAGCGGCAGCTGGGTGGGAGCCGGGCTGTGCCCGCTGCAGGGCCCAACTTGGACGACAGCCGGGCGGTGGGGGAGCACGGGAATCAGAGACTTGAGCAGGGCAGAGCCTGCTGGATCACTGAGCTGGGGGACACCACCCCAGAGCCCAGAACCTGTCTGCTCAGAAAGCCCTCCATCTGGGGTGTGGTCTCTCACAGTCCCCTAGCCAGCCAAGGGGACGTCAGGCCCCTACTAGCTAGCAGTCAGCCAAGGTACGGATGGTGACCAAACGCTGTGGGGCACCTTGACTCAGCCCAGAGCTGGGCTGGCCAGGCGCGCCTCACACCACCCGCTCCTGGGGGAGCCGGTCAGGAGCCCATGAGCTCCCACCCCCACGCAGACAGGGAGCAGGGGAGGCTGAGCAAGTGGCCTCAGGGAAACCTACGGGAACGTGGTTGCACTGGGCTGCAGGGCTCACCACTGGGTGAGCAGCCGGGCCAGGAGGTGACAACGTCCCAGGCCCCAGCCTGGGCAGAGTGCCATCGGTTCTGCCTTCCCTGGGAGACCCGTCCCTCTGCAGCCCAGGTACAGCCATGAGGAGGGGTGCTGCCTGCCAGGGAGGACGGGGTCTGCTTCGCTCCACCAGCCTCTGCTCAACTCTGAAGGCCCCGCCGCCTGAACATACCAAGATCTGGGGTTCCGGCACCGCCGCAGCCACTTTGGAGGCTGCAGGCCACTCTGGGGTGGACAGTGCACGGACGCGCTGGCCCTGAAGGCAGCAGGGGCTCGGCTGTCTTTGTTGCCTGCCTCATAAGCCGGGCCACTCTGAGCTCCAGGAATGAGGCTTCAGGCTCAGGATCCATGGGGCACGGTCCCGGGTCATGGGGTGCCCAGAAGTACACCCATTTGTCCCCTGTGACCACTGAAGGGACGTCCTCCAGGCACATCAGTAGGAAGTGCCAAGCTTTCCTCAGGGTCCCCTGAGCGTAAAACCTGAAGGTGTGTCCACCAGTCCCCGAGAGCCTCTGTCCCCATGCTCTGAGGCCCCTTGGTGACTCCATGGCTGTCCTGCTCCCTAAAGCTCGAGTAGGGAGCTACAGGGCTGGGGAGGGGCCCTCAACTGAACTGGACAGAGTGAGGCTCATCCCACATCCGCTCTGGATGGAGGATGGATGGATAATGGAGTGTGGATGGAGGATGAAGGATGGGAGGATGGATGGATATGAACAGAGGATGGAAAATGGAGGATGGAGGATGGATGGCTGAAGGATGGATGGATGGATGGAGGATGGAGGATGGATGGCTGAGGGATGGATGGATGGATGGATGGAGGATGGATGGAGGATGAATGGCTGAGGGATGGATGGATGGAAGATGGAGGATGGATGGAGGATGGAGGATGGAGGATGGAGGATGGATGGAGGATGGATGGAGGATGGAGGATGGAGGATGGATGGAGGATGGATGGAGGATGGAGGATGGATGGAGGATGGAGGATGGATGGAGGATGGATGGAGGATGGAGGATGGAGGATGGAGGATGGAGGATGGATGGATGGATGGAGGATGGAGGATGGATGGATGGATGGATGGAGGATGGAGGATGGATGGATGGAGGATGGATGGATGGATGGAGGATGGAGGATGGATGGATGGAGGATGGATGGATGGATGGATGGATGGAGGATGGATGGATGGATGGAGGATGGAGGATGGATGGATGGAGGATGGAGGATGGACGGATGGAGATGGAAGGAGGATGGAGGATGGAGGATGGATGGATGGATGGAGGATAGAAGATGGATAGATGGATGGTGATGGAAGGAGGGATGAAGGATGGAGAGAGGGAGGTTAGAAGGAGGGATGGATGGAGGAGGGATGGATGGAGGATTGAAGGATGGAAGAATGACGGACCGATGGATGAAGGGATGATGGTTGGAGGCTAAAGTGTTGAGGGAGGGAGGGATGGATGGAGGATGAAGCGGTACAGTCACACAGTAATCAGTGTTCTTGGTGGAGTTTGCTAAAAGAATTGGATCTGTACCTTAAATGAGACTTGCAGATTATTTATGGTCTCTGCCCTTCCCCCAAAGCAAAGGAAGCGGGAACCCCTGAGAGTCTGGGATATCTAAATACTAGAAGGAGCTGCAGCCCCCTCCCCCATCAAGGCGTGGAAAGGCTTCAAGACTGACCAGCATTCCAGAAACTGGGAACACGTGGCCAGAAGCATCACGGCTGGCGGAACTGGGTGTGCACAGCAGAGGGCTCCCCATCCTGGCCGAGCAGAGGCCCCGAACCCCGCGCTTCTGGGAATGAGCCACCCCCCAACCAAGTGCAGGAACACGAGAACAGGGCAGGATTCCTCCCCAATCCCAGGGGCTGTCCCCAGCAGCTGGGGCCTTGGGGAGGGTGCAGGTGGGCAGGGCAGCCATGGCAGACTGGCGGTGGGACTCACGGGGTCCCTGGACGCCGGGGGGCTGATGGGGCAGGGGGCCGGCCCAAGGAGGCATGCACAAGTCAGGAGAGCGACATACACTTACGGCGTTGTCCCCCAGGATGTCCAGCTGCTTCATTAGCTCTGACACCAGGATGTCCTAGAGGCAGAGAGAGGGACACCCGCAGCTGAGTGCCAGCAGGGTGGGGTGGCGCGGGGTGCAGGGGTGGGCGTGGGCGCTTACCGTCACGCCTTCAGCTTCGCAGTAGGCCTGGAGGGGGCTCTTCCCGTCTGCGAAGGGGGTGTGGGGGAAGTTGATGGCCGGAGACTTCCGCTCCCTCTCCTAGGACAGAGAGCAGGGGGGCTAGGCATGGGGCTGAGCTGGGGCCCCAGGGGTCAGCGAATGTGCTCGGCACTCAGGAAACAAAGGCCAGGGGCAGAGAGGGCCCCTGCGCAGATGCTGGTGGGAGCAGGGACCCCCCAGCCCGGAAAGGCTCAGCTCCTTCACCCCCCTCCCCTGCTGCTGACCTGCTGGTCCCCTGGGAATCTCCGGGCTGTCGGGGGCTCAGGGAGCAGCGTCACCCTCCACGGGCCGACCAGAGCGAGCTCCTGAGGACAGTGGCTGGTGGCGCTGCCCACCCCCCACCCAGGGCCATGTGCAGGAGCCTGGGGGCCAAGGGGCAGTCATGTGTGCACATGCGTGCACACACGCACACACTCGCGCCACCAGGGTCATGCCCTCCTCGTCCCCGGGGTCCTGAAGTTGCCCAGGACTGAGGAGGAGGCCCTGGAGCCGTGTGGCCACCAGCAGGGCCGACACCAGCCCCGGCCGTGTCCTCACAGGCGGACCACACCCCCAGCTGCCCTCTGGCCTCAGAGACGTCCGCCCAGCCAGGAGTGACAGTGGAAGGTGACGGCAGCCCCACGGCTGTCCGTACGTGGCTGGACCCTTCCCCGAGGGAGCCTGGCTCCCGCTTCCTCCTCTGCAGGGGCCGAGGTCACAACAGAGGATGGCGGCTCAGGACAGTCATGCCCAGAAGGGCGCCTGGTCACTGCGTGGCCCCCAGCCGCCCGCACTCTGCCGCTTAAACGAGCACGGAGCGAGCGTCCGCTGGCTGACCACCGTGGCTGGACATGTGGCCCCCACTCAGCTCTGCGGCCACTGTCACGGCCCCACGGGCACAGCCATCACCGTCCAGCCCGACGGGTCTGGAAGCAGACACTCCCGTCTCATTCATCCCGGGCTTTCCTCCATGGCCGTCGTGCAGAGAGGCGCCTCCCGTCCACCCCCCTCGGGGCCACGAGCAAGGGCCCAGGTCAGGACGGCCGAGCCCCTTCCCCGTCACGGCAGCTGTGCCCACGCCCACGGCACCTCAAGTTCTAGGATCCGGAACTCCAGCAGCTCATTTTGGTCCCTCGCATCCTGGACCTCGTGTTTTAACCGACCCTCTTCTATTTCCATTTGTTTAATCTGTAAAATAAAAGGCAGATGAGACACCAAGGTCATGTGAGGTCCACTCCCGGCTTTCCCAACAGCTTCTGGCCACCCATGGGGACGGCCGACCCACCCCAGCACCCTGAGCCCCGCCCGGCCATCTGAGCAGAGAGGGGAAAGAGAAGGGGCCCATCAAGGGGACAGCCGCTACCTGGGGCACGTGGCCTTGTGAGGACAGGGAAGGGCGCGCCAGATGGCCCAGCCCATCCCCCCTGAACTGAATTTGGGGACTGAATGCCCTGCTGGGATGCTCGAGGTGGCTGGAGACGAACTGGGGACCCGGCATCCGTCAAGGTTCCCCGGGGGCGGGTTCCTTCCAGGGCGCCCGGGGTCACACCGCACACACGGCCGTGGGCAGCCCCCACCGGGAATGTGACCCTGTGCGCACAGTAGCCAGAGAAAGGCACAGGTTTAAAGTGTGCACTGTGCATTACAAGTGTGCCCACAGTGTTTGCACGTGTACATGAGCATCTACGTGTGCACAGAAGTGCCTAAGTGTGTGTGCAAACAGCATGTATGTTCACTAATGTGCATGCACAGGTGCATGTCAGGAGTAGGTGTGCACACAAGCATTTGGGTGTCCATGTATTTTGTGCACACAGAAGCGTTTATGTGCCTGTGTTATATGCACACGTGAGCATTTAAGGTGCACGTGTTTGTGTGCACACAAGTGTGCCTATGAACGTTACACAAGTGTGTTCGTGTGTAGGAGAGCAGCACAACCACAGCTGCCTTGATTTAGGGATCTGCGGATGGTCCGCAGGAAGCGTGCGGGCGTCACGCACGATGCAGACCTAACAGCGCCCGAGCGGGGCCCCGCGTGGGACCAGACTGTGGCCCTCGGGCTCGTGAGGAAGCACGGGCCTGGCCCTTCTCCACGAGGGCTGTGGCTGCCCGGCCTCGTGGCTGGTGGGGAAGGGCCGCACGCAGCACCCCGACGGTGGCCTTTCTGCCTCAGAAGCCATGGCCCCAGCTCCTGCCCGGGTTTGAGCGCCCCGCGCCGGCAGCTCTGGGGCGCCACCAGCGCGGGCTGGGGGGCTGCTTTCTCAGGACGTGGGTGTACCTTCTCCACAAGCTCTTGGTTCCTTCGATACAGTGCTTGCTTCTCTTCAATCCACTTCATGTCCTTGAAAACAGAATTAAATTGGAGAAATAAATGTGCCGCAGGATCACCGCAAAGCCAACACTTAAGTCACAGCTCAGCAGAATGGAGGAGGCGACCCCCAGCCTCTGCAGCGGGCTCCTGGCCACCGCTCCTGTGTGCGGCGAGCGAAGGCCCGCGATCTCCCCGAGTTCCCGAGGGGCCCAGCTGGACAGCAGATGGAGGCAGCCCCACCTCCGTGGGCCCCCTTGCACCATGACGTGGCCAGCACTCCCGGGCCACGCCCGCCCACGCCAGGCACCAGGGGCACGTGAAGCCACGCGGGTGTCACAGGTCCAGGGACCTTGACATGGAGCCAGCAGGACCCTGGGTCCCTCGGGACGTGTCCTGTCCATTCACTCTCAGACGCACGGACACAGAGGCCGGCTTCGGGGCTCTGGTGAGAGACGTGTGTGGACGCCCCGTCGCCCCGGCCGCGGGGTCAGGTGTCCCCCGAAGCCCCGGTCCCCCCTCCTGAGCAGCTCGCTCAGTGAGCCGTCGGGAGGAATGCCCGCTGCCCCACATGCTCCCCTTCCTTCCAGGTTCTCCAGTAAAGTCATCTGGGAAGTCTGGGGGTTCACGTCGGCCATGAAAGGCAGCCACCCCATCCTCCTGCTCGTGTCCCGGCTGCCCCGCCGCTGCTCTTCTCCGGCACAAACGCCAGCGTGGGCCCAGGCGCCCACTCAGCGGGTCCAGGCAAGGTCCACGAAGGCGGCACGCAGCACGGCCCCCGAGCACCATTCCAGCAGCCGAGCGCGGGGGCCCCGGGGGGAGGGGCACGAGCCAGTCCTGCGTGTTTCAGGTAAACGGCTGACAGGTACCCAGCACAGGGGCCACGCATGCCCAAGGCGGGGTGCGGGTACTGTGACCCCGTCACTCAGGTCCTCCTCTCGTCCATCCTGCTGTCCACCCAGAGGTGAACACATCGAGGACCCCTGTGGGTCTACGCTGGCCTGATTGCGAGCCCCCCGCGCAGACCCTCCCGGCCCGACGCGGCCGTCCCCCGGGATTGAAAGAGCCCGGAGGTGGCAGTGGGCATAGGCATGAGGGAGTGACCGGCGGTCTCCAGGGCAGCCCTGGCCCTGAGCTGGGGGCAAAGACGGGGCCTGCCCGGGCCCCCCGTCAAGGTGTGCTGGGCCCTTCCTCTGCTTCGAGGTCCTTTCAATGTCTGCGTTTCCTCATCAGGTGCCCGTCTGCGGGTGCAGCCCCCCCAACGTGGACTGTCCACGCCCCTCGGGTGCCCTCCCTGTTGGCGGGCACCTGCCCCCGCTCGGGCCTCACCTGCCCCTGCTCGGCCAAGGCCTGCTCCAGGTCGTCTATCCGCGTCCGGGCCCTCTGCACCTCTGCCTGCAGCTGCTCACGGGTCTGTGGGATGGGAGGAGGGAAACATCAAACTTTCACTCGCGCCAGGACGTGCCCGCAGGGGTGAGGCTTCCAGCGGGCCCTCCGCCTCCACTAAGGGAGAGGGGCCCGCCGCGCGCTCGCAGGGAAGGCTCTGTGCAGAGGGAAGCCCCGGGAGGCTTGCGGGCAGCGAGCAGCCTCTCTTGGGTTACGGGGCGCCCTACACACTCATCCTGAGGGACTGTCAGGGCACATCCCATAGACAGGAGGAGACAGCTGATGAGGGCCAGGGAGCGCTGTGGGGTGCTGGCCATTGGGGCTCGTCTTGGGCTTTGGCCGCGGGAAGGACACACACAGGGCTCGGCCCTTCCCGTCCCACACTGGTGCCCTCTGCCGGTCCCGGGCCACCCCTGCTCCGCATTCTGCATGCACCTGACTCGTCCACCCTCCCCTGCCTCCAGCAGAAGCCCACCCTCGGTTCCCCGGGACAGGCAAGGCCCCAGACCGTCCAGGCCACCGTCCCTGGAGTTGCTCTCATGGGGCCTGGGCCACAGGACCCTTCATTCCGATGGGTGCCCCTGCTCCCTGAGGACAGCTCTGGGCTGATGAGGGCATCGGGGCCAGCGGGGCACAGGGCCAGGGGTCCCTGGAGCTGAGGAAGGCAGGCTATCCCCTGGCCCGGCCCTGGGCTCCTCTTCGGAGGACATCACCGGACCCTGGCCTCCCTCCTAGGGCCACGGTGACCCAAGGGAAGCTGTTTGCTCACAGGGAGCAAGCCCGGTGTCTCTCCAGGCAGTGAGGAGATGGGAGGGGACCCCAGTGACACGGTGCCAGGCTTTTGAGAGCCGACGCTCCGCCGGCCAGCCAGAGTCGTAGAACCAGCTGACTGGTCCCTTGCCCTGTATGGTCGGGGACAGAGGTGGTCCCCAAGCCCCAGGGCAGGAGAGCCCTTCCGTGTATAGGATGCAGCCCCCCTCCTTACGTGGGGCTTCCCCTCCGAGCCCTGGCAGGGCAGGCCCCACGTCAGGGAGCACAGGGCGGGGATTCCGGGGATGGCCGGGCACAGCCCCTGCCATGGCCTCCCTGGGGGCCGGTGAGGGCACCTGGCAGCCCCGTGCTCCTGCCTTTGGCAGACGGCATGAGTGCCTGGCCCAGGATCCGGGGAAGCAGGGGCTGAGGGACACCTACCTGCTCCCAGCAGGGCCTGCCTGGTGAGGCTCAGGGTCAGGGTGGGCCCGGCAGCTGAGCTCAGGAGGACTGGATGAATGAGTAATCTCAGCAGACTTCAAGGACCGAGCAGCCACGCTGGCCCTTCTCCATCTCTGAGCCTCAGCCCCGGGAGAGCCCCCAAGAGCACGTGGGCAGGACCTCCCCTTGCCCGCCAGCCACGGTCCGCAGAGGGGACCCACGTGGCTCTCCGGGGACCATCACTCACACCTGTGCCGGGGACCGCTTGGGGGCGCCACCCGCCGCCAGACCAACTGCCAGCGCCGCCGCGCGAACACTGGTGCTCAGTCTGCTCAGTCGCCTCGGGAGCACCGGCAGGCCCGGCCAGAGCCGTGGGGGAGGGGGCTTGGCCTGGAAGGTGAAGCGCTGCGGGTGTCCCTGCCACAGCCGGGGGTCAAGCGGGGAGGAGCCCAGCGGGAGCCGGAACGTCGTGGAGTAGAAGTCAGTTAGACCTTAACTTCTCGCTCTGCGTCCAGCGTCCCTCCGACCTGCTCCTGCAGCAAGGCGTAGGCCCTCTGCAGAGCCTGGTACTCCATGGTCAGCTGCCGGAACCTCAGCTCCGTCTCCTCCTTGGCCACGCCCTGCACAGGTGCACGGAGACGGGCGTCGCAGGGGGACCCGGGGAGGCGAGCCCGGAGCGCCCCGGGGAAAGGCCCAGCTGGCTGCACTGAGGCCAGGGTGAACCTCAGGGGCCGGCAGCCAGGCCAGGGGCTCGGCGGGGGCCCCACCTGGCCCCCCAAGTGTGTCTGGTGAGACCTGGGCCTGGGAACGCATCTCCTCCCCACCCCCACCTTCCTGGGGAGATCCCCAGACGCCTCCTTCTGGCGACAGGGACACTTGCTGCCCCAGGGAGAAGGCGGGGGACTGCTGCTGCCGCCTTCGCAGGGGCCCCCTGGAGCCCGAAGCACTTGCTGTCCCAAGAACAAGGTCTGGTATGGAGGTTGGCTGTGTCCGAGAGGGACCTGGCCCAGGAACCCTAGCCCAGCCGCAGCTCCCCCTGAGCTCTTTACCCCCGCGGCTGCTGGCAGCAGCTGTGCGGCGATGTCTGACGTCCCTGAGTGGGTCCAGGGCCATGCGGCCACCTGCCTGGATCTGCCCGGGGAGACGCCGCCCGGGGCCTCAGTGCCCTCAGTGCCCCACCGCCTGCTACTCCTGGTCCTCTGGCCACAGGGGCCGAGCCAGTGAACCAAGCTTTCTTCCACATGCGGGGCTCAGCTGGCCGCCTGCACCGAGGGCCGGCCCGTCTAGAAGAAGGGCCAGAGGGCACGACAGGCCGGCTGTGCTTCCATCAGAGACAACGCCATCCCGCACTGTCACCCTGATGGTCCCCTCGGCCTGGCCCCTGGCGCTGGCGCCAGCCCCCCACCCCAGGCGGTTCAGAGCCCTCTGTCCCCGTGCGGAGGGCGAGGGGCGCAGCAGCGGCTGAGACCTGACCGGTGCCTGTGCAGGGAGGGGCGGCAACGGGGAGCACATCTCACTCGGCCAAATCACAGGCTGCGGGGGCCCCCCGAGTCCACCGCTCCAGGGGGCAGGCCCCGCAGCAGAACCCCACATCCCCAGATCCCCAACCTTGAGCCCCCGGCCTCCAGGCCCCACCGCAACCTGTCCAGAACCCCGTGGGGGGCTACCTCCTCCAGGTCGTCGTCGGGGGTGCACGGGGTCTGGTCGGTCCTGTCGGTCTGGTAGGAGATGGAGGAACCATCGGATTCCAGGGAAGCCTCTTCGTCGTAGCCAAAGAAGGTCTCCACCACGACCGGCTTCCGACCCAAAGGGACTGGGTTAGTCCAGACGTGGGTCCGGGGCCCCTCACGCCATGTCCACCATCCACCCTCACCAAGTCCCTCCTGCGGTGTCCCCGGCGCCCTCCCGAACTCCTGGGCCGGGCAGTCAGTCACAGGAGACTCCTGGGTTCTCCTCGTGCCGAAATCCCAGCGAGCCCTTCATGGTCCGGCTTGTGACGGTCACCCGTCACTGAGGCCGGAGGGCCGTGTGGCCAACGGTCCATGCCTTCGCCAACCAACATCCTGTCCTTGGCTGCTGAACCCATCTGGGTGGCTCCTGGCCTTGATCCCAATTGCCTGGCTTCTCCCCACTGCTGCCTCACGGAAGCAAGGGGACAGTGGGGGCCCAGGTGGAGAGGAGTGGTGGGCCTGCTCCGGCTGGCCCGCTTGAAGATCTCCGCACCGCCGGGCGCCCAGGCCTCCAGAAAATCTCTAAGTGCTCTGTGGTAATCCCGAGGACAGAGGGCCCCCGACCCACTGGGGGCCAGATGGGCTGGCACTCGTGCCTGAGGGGTTTCACCCAGCCCCGCGAGGAACACCCTCGAGCGTGCAAAAGCCCAATAAGAAAACGCACGCATTTTGCATAAAGCAGAGCACAAGTTAACGTTCTCTGGGAACACCTCCTGAATCTCCTTTAATAAAACGCACACATTTATGGAAAAGGATTGGGCTTCCGATTCCCTGGGGGTGGTCTGCCTGGGAGGGAGGGGGCCACGTGGGGCCCGCAGACCCTGCGCCACAGCCTGCAGTGGTGGCGGGGGACCACACGGTGGCGGTGGCGAGACAGGCCTGAGGGCCAGGCAAAGAGGAATTAGAACTCCCAGGGGGCAGGGGAAGGCCAGAGTCCCAGGGTGAACCCCTCCTCCCTGCTGTCATGAATCCTGGGCTCCCTGGGAAATTTAAAAGCAACAAGGTAGGATTTTTAAACTAAAAGCTATAAACAGAGTACTAATTTGGGGTTCCAGTTGGTTATGCTACAGTAACAATTTTTAGAAAGAGTATCTTCTTTTCATCTTCAGAGAGAAACTCTCTTGTTCTTAAGTGGCTTTTAAAAACACACGTTCCGGGCACACATACGTCAACATCGGCTCCTTTACCTTGGGGAGTTTGGCCATTTTCTTTCTTTGCTTCCGGTATCTCAAAAGCTTATCTCGCTCCTGCAAAAACCAGTGGAAGAGATTTTCTGAGGGGTGAGCGGCCCCGTTCGTGCCCCCGCGTGGTCATCGGAACGGACCTGGAGGCCGTTTTCTAGGTGGGCTGCTGTCTGCACCGTCAGGGACCGGCGGCCCTGCTCAGGAGCAGGTGGGGCTGGGGGGCAGACGGCGCGCGGCTTCTGCTCGGGCTGGAAGGAGTGATGGCCCAAATGGGGGGCTGTGACCCCACCCTGCTCGGGGCGCCCGGTCCCCTTCACAGTGCGTGGCTGGGAGCAGGGTCTGAGCGGCACACACCCAGAAACGGGAACCGAGAGGGCCCGAGCCCAGCCCTGCTCCCCACACGGTGGAGACGGACCCTGCAGACACGGAAGGAGACCAAAACCCCGTGTCTCCCCAGGGAGCTCCACTGGGTTTCCATGACCCTGACCGTGCGCCAGCCACGCTTGGACTGCTGGGCCACCCCGGAGGGGCAGAAACCGGAGGCAGGGGTGAGCGCTCCGGGGAGGCCACCATCCCTGAAGATCGGGCAAAGCTGGGTGCCGGCTCCTGTGGGCATCACTGATGGCCACGTGGGGCATCTATGGGACCCTAATGGATGGGTGTCCTTGGTCGCCCCGCAGAGCCTTTGGGCAGGTAAGCCAGTGTTGGCACGGCCACCCGTGTCTGGACTAGAGGGAGCCACCAGCAGCAGGGGTCCCAGGGACAAGTGTGGACAAGCGTGCTGGGAAATGGGGGTGACTGTAGGAGAGGGAATTACTTACTAGCACACTCTTCACGTAGCCAGCGGTTTCAAGCGTCTAGGGAGAGAGGAGCTTGTCACAGAGCTGGGAGCGCAGACCTGCCCCCCCCCCCCCCCCGGAGGCCTGGAGTGGCTGCCCCAAAGCTCGGCCGCCTCCCACCGCCCGGAGAGGGAGCGTCTGACCTGGCCCTGGGCCTCACGGTCCCTCCGCCCTCCCTAAGCTGACCTCGCAAGGGCCGAGAACCTGCAGGAGCACCCGGGGGCCCACATCCAGGGCCCAGGGCCTGTCACCCGCCTCTCGGAAACGGCAACAATGTACAATTGCAACGGACCAGGATTTCTTCCTTTTCCCACACTCCCCCGCCCCCCGTAGGTTCCATACACGTGGGGACGCACGGTCACCGTGCGGCGGAATGAGACAAGAGGGCAGCTCTCAGGCAGGGGCAGGGAAGGCTGTGTTGGTGAGACCCCCTCCTGCAGCCCGAGCTGGGCTGTGGGACCTCCCATTACTTTGCAGACAACTTCAGCCATCAAAATGAAACCGGCCTTGGGGCCTTGCCAGCTCAGTCAGCGGACCGCGTGACTCGATCCCAGGGTCTTGAGTTCAAGCCCCACATTGGGCAGAGAACGTACTAAAAACAATGAGAGGTCTGGCCAGCTCTGGGCCACGAGCCACACCAGCAGGAGAGACGCCCACCCTTCTGACGCACCCAGAGGTCACAGAACGACCAAGGCAACTTGCTCTGAAATGATCCGAGGGAAGCCCAACAAGCAGCAGAAGGCCCCCCAGCAGGGTAACTGGAGGAAGGTTTGGTGCAGGACTATTTGCAAAACCGGCCTACAGGGACAGGGCAGTGCCAAGAGCCTGTCCACGTCCTAATGCCCAGCACCTGGGCCTGGACCTTATCTGGAATAGGGTCTCTGCAGATGTGACTGGGCCAGGGATCTGGAGAGGGGACCATCCTGGAAGAGGGTGGGCAGGTGTCCTTAGGAGAGAAGAGAAGGGGAGGGACACAGAGAGCAGCCTCGGGGAGTCAGGCAGAGAGACCCAGGTGAGAGGCCAGAAGCTTCCAGGCAGCACAGGATGGAGCCTGGTGGGGGAGTGGGGGTGCGAGGCCCTGCCCACCTTGACTGGATTCTGGCCTCCAGACTGAGAATAGGTTGCTGTGTGTTAAGCCTTCAGGTGCACTGCTCTGTCCCAGGGTCCCAGGAGCCAACACCCGGGCATCACAGCCCTTGAAACCCGGGGTCCAAAGCAGTGAGGAGACGGCGCAGTTTTAGGGGGCCACTGGGGCATGACCGCGGTGGAGCCCCCAGGGAGGGGCCGGGGGACAGGCCTGCTAGGCTTGGTAGATGAGAGGAGGGGGGCCCAGGAGCTAGGAGGGGAGGGACCCGAGGGAGATGGGAGGGGCGGGGCCGAGGGAGGAGGGGAGGGGCTGAGAGGTGGGAGGGCAGGGCCCAGGGGTGGGAGAGGGTGGACTGAGAGGGACCGGAGTGGAGGGGCGGAAGGAGGAGCGGGTGGGGTCCACGGTGGGGGGAGGGGCGGGGCATGGCTGAGGGGCAGGGCCGAGGAAGAAGGGAGAGGAGGAGGTGGGCGTGGCCGTGGGCGTGACCCACGGAGGTTGAGGGGGCGAGGTCGAGGGGCGGCAGGGCCTGGGGGGCGCGGAGGGCCGCGGGGGCGCCGCCGAGGGGGCGCGCGCACCTTAGAAAGCTCGTCTATGAGGTTCTGCTGCTCCACAATTTGAAGTTTCAAAAAGTCCACTTCTCTTTCGTCTTGACTTTGGTCCAGGTCGTTTAAGGAGCTGGGTCTCCGGATGATCCCGGCCCGTTGTCTCTGCAAAGCCACCCGGACCGGGTCACAGGATGGAAGGATGGGTCCTCGGGCGGCGTGGAGCGGGGTCCTCCCTGCCCAGCCCCGTCTCCTCGGCTCTGGGGGGTGGGGGGTGCAGGGGCGCCTCTGCCCGGGCCCCGGGGTTCGCGGCGGGCTGCAGGGTCCCGGGGACACGCGCGGGGCGAGTCTGCGCCCCAGACGAGGCGGCCCAGCGTGGGAAGGAGGCATTTCTGCAGCCAGGTGCGGGTAGGGGGTGCACCCCAGCCTCCCCCTCCCCCCCCAGCCCTGCCACTCATGCTGAATGACCGGCTAAACCAAGAAGGGACACAGGAGACACCAGCTAACCATCCCCTACTCCACGTAGTGGCTGCGCAGGAGGGGGCCCTCCGCCGCCAGTCGGGGTCTGTGTGGTGCAGGTCCCCTGACGCCCTTCCCTCCGCACAAGTGTTCTGGGGCTCTTCCCACCGAGCCTGAGATTTTCTGAGTCAGCGGTCGCCAGGTGGAGCTCCTGGTGTTCCACCGGGCCCAGTGACCTCCCCACGAGGTTCTGCCCAGGCTGGTGCCCACGACGTCTTCCCTCCAGCACTCAGACCCTCACCTACCGCCTCCTCTCCCCGCCAGCCCCCTTGGTCTGGTCCCTCCGTCCCCGGGGTAGGTGAGACCAGAGGCCGGGCGTGAGCCATCCTCCCCCTCCATCCGACCAGGCAGGGCCCTTACCATTTCTATGTTCTCCTGCGTGACAAATTTTAACTTGTTTTCCAGCCGACGTAAAGTATGGGACAGATCTTCATTTTTCCGAGAAAGGCGTTTGTTTTTATCCAGCAGTGGCTTGTACTGACTCTCTGCTTCCCTTAAGCGCTTTAACTGAAAGACAAAATTAATCACACAACATAATTTTAATGTGATATGGAAGCAACAGTCCCCGCACAGTCGCAAACCGGCCAGAGCACGCTTTGGCTCCAGCAAAGGGAGGCCGTTTGGGGCCGGGGCTCTATTTTGCCAATGTGGGCCGCAGTAGCCTTACCTGGCCCAGGGCCCTTGGAGAAGACCCCACTCAGACAAGGTCACCCGGGAATTCCAGCGCCTGTTAGGAGTGATCGTGATGGCTCCACTGAGAGGGGAGGGCCTCACTCGTCCCAGGCACTGCACAGGGCGGAGGGCACTTCTGCTCAGTAATACGGAGCAGGGACCAACCAACCAGTGGCCGAGGCCCACATCCGGCCCGCCAAGCAGGTTTTGTTCATAAAGATTTATTGAAACAGCTGAGAGGCCTGTATGCAAGCCCTGCCCTTGGCACCATCACTCCCCCTTTCCACAAGGAATTTTGGAGGTCTCCTTCTGCACCCCGCCCCCCAGCAGCCACAGACCCTTGGGATCCAGATCCCCCGTGCCCCACCCCACTGCCACTCACCAGCTCGTTCCTTTCCTCCGACAGCAAGGCATTTCGGTCCTCCAGCTTCCGAATGATCGCACTCAGCTCTGCAATTTTAAGTTGGAAGCGCCGAGCATCCTTTTCATCCAACTGCTGTTCCTAAAACAAAAATCAACTGCAAATAACTGTTCGTAGACACAAGCATAAAAACTCTGCAGATCCCAGCGCACCACGGAAAACAAAGCAATTCTGTGTCATGACCACCCGTGATCGCACAGGGCGGGTGGGCAGGGGCAGACCCCCCAGGGGTAGGGGACTGCTGGCTGGCCACCACGGGCACCACAGACCACACAGCGGGGGCAGGACGAAGGAGCAGGAATGTTTCAGGATGTGCACAGGTGGAAGGCAAGGGCGTGCAAATGGAGGCACGCAGGTGTGGGTAGGTGCTCCGGGCTTCCTCGGGGCTGCTGCGGGCTGCAGCTTTCAGAAGGGGTCTGCGTGTGCAGGAGGCGGGCTCGCAGCTTCCCTAGTGTGATCATAGGAGCACAGGAAAAGATGTGCAACTTGAGATTTTGCGAAGATGGTTTCCCAAGAAGTGTGCTCCTTCACATTGAGGTTCTATAAGGTCACTTTTGAAGCCTCTGGAACCTCATTCAAAAATCAATGAAAACGTTCTGACCCAGTTTTAGAACCTCTCTGGAGTCAGTGCGATCCATCGAGTGCCGGAGCAAGGTTTAATTCAGTTAGGCGATTTATAATAAAAGTATCAAAAATCATTTTCTATTCTTGAAATGTCACTGTCCTCGGGCTGGCTCAGCTCAGTGTGCCCTCAAAGCAAACAAATGCATGTCCGGGCGGGACAGAGGAATGGTTCCTCATTCAGCAGGTGCAGGAGAGGCTAGGGAGCGGGCCCCGCAGGACCTGCACGGAGGGTCCACGGAATTTAGACCCCCCACCCCGGATTACCCAGAACCACTCCAGCGGGCTCTGAATGAGGAGCAGCGGTGAGCAGTGAATGGCGTCACAGCCGTGTGGCTGCGGGCTGCCCCATGCTGTCTCGGCAGCCTGAAGAGGAGCAGGATGGTGGCATGGTCGCACAAAGAGCGGGGGGGGGGGGGTGGTGCGGGCGAGTGGAGAGCCAGGAGCCCGTGCACACGGAGATGGAAATGGTCAGCCTTGTCCCGCTCGCGCAGGGCGGGGACCAGGCCCAGCAAGCAAGGACCCTTAGCCACCCGGGGGCCTGGCAGCCGCAGGCAGGCTCGAGCCAGAAGCCTGGGGAGACCACGGGGGACGCGTGATCAAGCGAAGACTAGTGCTGTGCCGCGCTAGCCGGGAAGGAAGGAGGCAGAAGTCTGTCTGCCCGCCCAGCCAAGCCAGAGAAGCCGGGGTCTGGGGTCCGGCTGGTGGGCAGACACGGAAGGCGTCCCCAGGGGGGAGGTTCTGGTTCTGGACTCTGGACCTAGGCTCTCAACTCTCCGGGGAGCTGCCCGACAGGGCCACGGAGCCACGTGCAGCACTGTCTGTCTGTGACTCGGGGTCACTGGGCGAAGCATGGGGAGGTGCTTACAGGGCTTCCCGAGTGGTCTGAGGCGTCTCCTGCACCGCCTGCATAAGGAAGTTCCCGTCTGGGGCTGCCCAGGTGCCGATCAGCCTCTTTGACCTGGGACAGCTGCTCATCTAGAGCCTCTTTTTGGAGCTGCAGTCTCTGAGCATGCCCGGCTTGAGCCCCTAACTCTCTCTCCAGCACGAAGACTGCTCTGTCTTTAAACTTTATCTCCTCCATCTACAAGGAGAATAGAACACAATCACAGGCAGGCAGAGGACAGGTCTGCAGTCACCCTAGAAACACACGGAGCGGCGCTGGGAACCAGCATCGGGAGGGTCCCCACGGCAACAGCCCTGCCCGTCGGCCTCCGGGCTCCGGCTCCACGAGGGGATGCAAAGCAGCGAGCCCGGGACGGAGAGCCCCCTGCTCTGGCCGCAGCGTGCCTCCCCCCGCACCCCCGCCCCCGGCCGGGCTGGCCTCTGCTCTGCTGGTTCGGTTCAAGCTGGTGCAGCTGACTCGCCGCTGGGCTCCGTGCACCCCTCCCGGGGGCCCACCCTCCTCAGCGCTGCTGCGGGGGCCCCTGGGGGCGGCCCCGGGGGCTGGCATTGGCTGGCAGGTCCACAGCGGCCACCTCTAGCTCCGGCCTTCTGCCGTGTGTCGGGCAGAGTCCTGGGGCCCCGAGCAAGGGAGCCTGTAAGCACCTAGGTCCCTCCCCCAACACGGCGCTGGTGGGCGTGAGAGTCAGGGTTTCTCGCTGCCTCGTCCCTCTCCTCGCTGAGGGGCACACGGCCCAGAAAGAGCCGGCGCCGATGTTCTCGTCCTTCTGCACCCTGCCTCTCCTTGCCCCGAGGCGCTGACAGACAGGGGCGCTGCCCGACTCTTAGCAGCCAATGCTGCATTTTTAGCTCATCGTGCTTTGAGCTAAGGCTCGGAGGAGGGGATTTGCAGACAGGTCAGCTCCAGACTGGAACACAGGAGCGTCCGGCCCACCCAGGCCTCTGCAGGCCACCAGGCTAGTGGCTGTGAGGGGTCCACGCCCTCCCCACTCGCCCTGAAGCGCTCGGCCTCCCGACAGCAGTGGCCACCTGCCTCCGGTGGCCTCCGAGCTCCTCGCCCGGCCTCGCAATGGTGGGCCGCTCCCCGCAGGGAGGCAAACACACCCCATCCCCCATTCTTCAGACAGACGGACTCGTCCATCCTCGGGTGCAGCAAGGTCCTTACAAACGGTGCTCGATTCACAACACGACTCGTATTTTCAAACAATGGAACAGGATGGGATATCTTGATGCTTCGTTTGCTGTTGAAGGCTAAATACGCTAATAAATCAGCCATCTGCTGAAGTCAGCTTGGAAACAAAGGGATGAGATGTCTCCTTAGCCCAGATCACAGAATTCGCAGGCACGGGATGAACGGGATGAACGGGATGAACGGAACAGAATAAAAGAAATCCTTAATTGCTAAATTCCCACAGAAACACCCTGATTACTGAAAACAAAGGGGCCAGTAAAATGTCATTGTATTCCAGGCAGCCACGTCCCGGGGTCTGACGACCCTCACACGCAGACACTTAGAAAACAACACTATTCTTTCATCAGGAAACCAGAAAACAAGGGTCTCTACACGAAGACCCCACTGAGACGAGCTCCGTAAGCTCGTCTCCCTGAGACGCCGCCCGTCCACGTGCTGCGGCCAAGCGGGCTGACCGGCCCGCAGGGGGAGTTCAAGGGCAGGTGCCTTCACACGGGGGCGGGACTTAATTGGGTCCAGGTGGGAAGTCACTCTAGGAACCGGGACAGCGACCCCAGGGGCTCCTCCTACGCCGTGGGGCTCGGCACGCGGCAGCATCCGTGTCCGTCAGTGTCCGTGGGCAGCAGACGCCCAGGGCAGGACCCCACGGCTCCCCCCCGAACCGGGACCCCACGGCACCTCCCCACCCGAGAAGGGGGACATGCCGGTGCGTGAAGCAGGCGCCCGCGGAGGGGGAGAAGGCTCCGCCCGGTCCCGTGGGGCCCCCAGCTCTGCAGCGCGCCCGTCGGATGTGGCACATGTCCACGTACGATGCCCAGGCCGGCCGGTGACGGGCAGCGTGGGACTGGGGGGCTGCGGCCCCGGCCGCCGTGGCCCAGCACCCCCTCTCCCTGCCAGAGGCCTGTGGGTTGTCTCTCCGCAGGGAGTGCCCGGGACGTCATCTGTCCTTGTCTTAGGGAACCGTCCGCACCGTGGGCACCTGCACGACCAGCCCCAGGGCACCGGCGGGGGCTCCCCGGTGAGATGCGGGCGTGAGTCAGGAGGCTCCAGTCACCCCGCCGCCGCCTGCTCTCTCCCGGACCCCTGTAGTGGCTTCCGGTGGCCTCCCTGTGTTCGGTCCTGTGCCCGCGGCGCTTGTCCCCTCAGGCCACCGTCCTCGCCGGAAGCTGACAGTCCAGTCCCCGCACTCCCGCAGTTTCAGGGTCAGATCCAGATCCCAAGTCCTGACTGGAGCGGCTAGCTTCTCCACCAGCTGCCCCACCTGCCTGCAGCCCCCGACCCACAGCCCTCCTCCCCCTCCCCCCATAGCATCCCCCACACACCCCCTCACCCCTGCGAGCTCTGACCCCCCCACCGCCCCTCCCCCATAGCACTCCTGTAAGTTCCCCCTCACTGCCTCCCTTTAGAGCACCCCCAACCCCCACCTCCTCACCCCTGCGAGCTCCCCCTCCCCCCTTAGCACCCCCACACCCATCCCCTCTACACCCCTCTTTCCCAGGTACAGAAGGTGTACGGAAACCGAGGCAGCCCTTGGGGCGGTGGGTCCCCAGGGAAGGATGCTGAGGCCGGAAGAATGCCCCTTGTGGGGGGGCGAGGACGCCCTTTGCGCCCTGGCCCCCACCCCTGCAGTCCGGAGCAGGCTCCATGCACATGCGCAGAACCGGAACCCCTGTGCGGAGCCTGGGCACCTGCGTCGAAAGCACCCCAGCGGGGCGCCCGCGGGGCTCAGTCCATCGGGCGTCTGACTCTTGGTCGAGGCTCGGGTGGTGATCTCCGGGTCCTGCGATCGAGCCCCTCATCCCTGGGCTCCACGCTCAGCGGGCGTCTGCTCTCCCTCTCCCTCTGCCCCTCTCTCCACTCATGCTCTTTCTCAAATAAACAAAATCTTAAAAAAAAACTCATTCTGGACCATTTGTCAGTCATGCATAAAAATACATCTTCGATGGAGCTTTGCATTTTGATCTTGATCCTGAAAACCTGCGGAACTCTTTTAATGGTTCTGGGGTTTGGGGTGAATTGCTTGGGGTTTTCTACAGTCACACCACCTGCAAGAAAGACAGGTTTACGTCTTCCTTTCCAACCTGACGTGTTGTCTCATTGTTCCACCTTCTTGCCCGACTCCAGTTCCCGGGGGGGGGGGGGGGGGGGAGGAAACCAAGAGAGGCCCCGACACGACGCAGAATCTCTTGCGGCCCACCTGTCCGCGAGCCCCGCATGGCGCCCGGAATAATGGGGGCACCACGGCCGCAAGGAGCAAAGGAGCACAGCGCCTGGAGGGAACCAAAGAGAACTCTTTCTAAGATAGTTTTCGTGACCCCCCCCCCAAGAAATGAGAGGCTGGGGGTGTCTGAGCGCGAGGGGGGCAGAGGCATGTTCGCTGGGGGAGGACGACGGCTGAGAGGAAGGGCTGCACGGGGAGTTAGAAGGCAGAGCGGAGGGCATCGCCCAGAAGCCAGGCTGGGGAGCCAATCTCGGGGGCCCAGCACCTCGCCGTTGGGCGATTTGGGAGTGAGACAAGGAGGCAACAAGCCGTCTCCCACGCCAGGGACTGCGTTTCTAGTTAGAAAAGGCTCCCAAATGCTCCCGTTCTGGGGGGTGCTCGGGGCGCAGGGGAGACGCTGCAGCTTCGGGGGGCAGGAGGGACCCGGGGAACAGGGAAGGTCGGGAGTCCCAGTGGTCTCCAGCTTCCTCACGGCTACACCGGAGGTTAAAAGACAACCCAGAGAGGGCGTCAAATTCCCGATGGAAAACTTTTCTGCCTTATAATTCCCGACCCGGAAGCATCGAGCGTGAGAGTGGATAAAAAATGTCACACACACAAGGTCCCACAGACACACGAGGTCCCACAGACACACGAGGTCCCACAGAATTTATCTCCCGCACTCTCTGTTTCCGGGACGCCACTCGAGGGCGTGTTCCGGCAGAAGCAGGGATCACATATCAGAAAAGAGGAAGACGCGGGAGGACGGAGCCCAGGAGTGGGTGGGGCCCCCAGGGTGGGGGGAGGTCAGGCTGGCGGCCGGTGGTGGGGGGACGGCAGCCCCGCAGGCGGGCCGAGGGCTCCGGAGGGGCATCTCAGGAACGAGGGAAATGCGCGACCGACCTTGTGGACTGTGCTCGGGGCAGAGGTGCCCCACCCAGAAATTCGGGGCTGAACTGGGAATAGGCACATCGAAAAATAAGCAAGTGAGAAACTGAATTCCAGGGCAAAGAGAAGTACCTACAGCACAGGTAACACAGCGGAGGGCGTCTGCGGCTCCTCCGTGAGAAACACTCACACGGCAAGTCTCGTGGAGAGTGGATGTTCACTTAAGACGCAGTAAAGCCCCGAGCACCCTGTGGGACCCTCTCGTGTCCCCCAATGCCCTCGGCTCTGGGCCCTGCCCCCCGCCTCACCGGAGGGGGCCACCCTGCTGTCCCGCGCCGTCACCCGCCCCTCCCTCGGGGTCCCAGCGAGCACCTGCTGTAGTCACCCCCCTCCCCGCATCTCCCCTGACAGGGCCCACGCCTGCCCGACTCAGCCCCTCGCTAACAGGAGCTGACCGCTCCCGTGAAGACCCGGCCAGACGACTTAGGGGCCGGCCCGAGCGGAGAGGAAGAGGGCCGGGGCTCCGGGGGAGGCAGAGGGGGGGGCAAACACTGAGATATCAAGAAGTAGAAATCTGTGGGGCACCTGGGGGGCTCAGTGGGGTAAGCCTCTGCCTTCGGCTCAGGTCATGATCTCGGGGTCCTGGGATCGAGCCCCGCCTCGGGCTCTTTGCTCAGCGGGGAGCCTGCTTCCCCCTCTGCTCATGCTCTGTCTCAAATAAATAAATAAAATCTTTTTTTAAAAAAGTAGAAATGTAAGCATGTTTTTGAGAATTTGGCACAAAATCCAGAACAATTGGGTAGAAGGGCTGCCAGCAGCTGTCCCTGGGGCATCCATGCCGGGGGCGGGGGGGGGGGCACCACAGGGACCCACTGGCTGTGTTTCAGGCACCTAGCTGAGGGCCACGGGCCTGCAGACAGACAGTGGGCGCTGACCATCCTGTCCCACCTTCCTCCAGCTGGTCACTGGCGTCCCTCTCTCTCCCGGCAGAAGAGGAGGGGAGGGCCATCCTGTCGTGTAAGGAACCCCGCGCTTCTCACAGGGGGTCCTTGGTGGCTCGGGGTGGCACCGTCACATGGCTTAGGGTTGTGGGGGCACGGACTGGGGGACAGCCTGAGAAAGGAGGGCGGCTGCCCGGGCCGGGAGTGTTGGCGGCCCTGTGTGCACATCACAGCCGAGCCGTGTGTGGTCACAAGTCCTGTGTGCACCCCTGGGCCTCGGGTCCGGAGAATGGCTGAGCCCCCTCTGGGAAGTACGGCCCCGGGCGCTCTCCGGAAAGCGGAGCCCAGGGAAGGAGGGAGAGGTGCCCCGGGTGCGTGACCAAGCTGGTTGGAGAGGCTGCTGCCCTCCCTGCAGGGGTCCCAGGGCTCCTGAGTGTGGCCAGCAAGCAGCAAAGCCACGGCGGGGACACGGGGCTCCGAGGCAGAGCTCCATCTCCCCCAAACTACCGAGGCGGTCCGGGCTCCAAGGGATGAGGACGGTCAGGCACAATCCCTCCCAAACCCTGAGAATTTTCTCTGACTTCTTGCTCTGGGTCTCTGGGGACATGGATTCTGCGGGTGTGGCCACGGACAGCGGGTGCTGGCAGCCATCCCGACGCCCCAGAGTTGGGCCCTTCCTGGCCGGACAAGAGGGCGACTCCCCCGTGGAACCGCCACCCGGACGGCCCCGGGCCCGTGACCTTCGCCCCTCCGGACCCAGCGCCCGCGCCCAGGGCCGCCCCCGCGCCCCGCGAGCACATACCAGCCTGCGGATCTCCCGCTCGCACTCCTTCTTGATGCGGGAGATCTCCTCCTGGTGGAGGTGGTACACGCTCCGGATCTCGGCGGCCTTGATCTTGTCGGCCTGGACCGCGATGGTCAGCGCCTCCTCCACCTGCCTCTTGGCCCCCTTGAGCTCCGAGATCTCCTGCTGCATCTTCACCTTCTCCGCCTCGAAGCCCTTCTTGGCCTCCTCCTTCGCCTCGGACAGCAGCACCACCTTGGCCTTGTCGGGGGCGCCGGCGCGCAGGGCGTGCAGCAGGGCGTGCAGCCGCTGGTTCTCGTTGTCCTTGACCTTGACGACCCTCAGCAGCTCGGCCTCGTGCTGCCGCAGCAGCGCCTCCCGCACGGCGTGCAGCTCCTTCATCTTCTCCTCGTGCAGCTTGGTCCTGAGCTCCGTGAGCAGCACCGCGCTCTTGTGCTGCTCGTGCTCCCGCACCTGCCGCAGCTCCTGGTTCTTCTCACGCTCCACGCGGCCGACCTGGAAGACAGGGGCGGCCGCCCCTGGGTTGCGAGCCCGTCCCCGCGCACGCCAGGGCCCCGCGCGGCCAGCCTCCGGCCCCTCCCTGCAGCGCTGCCCCCGGAGAACGCGCCTCACGGAAGCCGAGCCCAGCGCGGGGAGCGCGTGCCAGGAGGCCGCGGCGCGCCGGGCGCCGGAAGCACCGCGAGCCTGGAAAGGAAGGTCACAGACAGGCGGGCCCACGCGCGCCTGCTCGGCCGCCTCACCCCTGCCGGGCCCTGCGAACCCCCAGCGGCCGCCTTGCCCATGAGCCGCGGGGAAGAAGGGGCGGGCTGCGTGGGCACGGGCCTCGGGCCCAGAGGATGGGCGCACACTCACCTTCCGCGACGTTCTGGCCGGCGGGGAGGCCGCTCGAGGCCACCGCACCCTCCGTCTACCTGACAGGTCATGTCTAGATTTTGGAAACACTCATGTTTTTGACTCAATCTCTTATTTTCACCTAGGACGTCAGCCTTGGCTCGGGGCCCACGCCACCCGCGAGGGCAGGAAGTCGGGGCCCAGGACCTGGTATGGGGTGAACGAGCGGCGGCCCGCCCGGGTCCCGCTGTGGGTGGTGTTTCGCCTCCGTCCCGGCCTCTGGGCTCCACGGCACCCAGTGTGGGGCCGGCTTCCTCGAGCCCTTCCTTCTCTCCCGCGGCCCCAAACCCAGCTCCAGAGCCAGCTGCCCCCTGCTCCCCGCTCGGGCAGCCACGCCTCCGACTCCCCTCCCGCCGTCCACCGCCCACAGGAGGAAGAGCCCGGACGGGGGGCCCCAGCCCGGCCGTCCTCTCTGCTTCAGGGGCATTCAGAGTCCAGGCAGAGCGAGGGGCACCACGGGTGGACGGCGCCCACTACGCCATCCGGGGAAATTCCAGCCCTCCCTGCCACGGCCTCTGGCACCCCAGCTCACGACTCTGGGTTCTTTTCCCCAGGGTGACAAGGTCTGACCCTCGACCCTGGGCAGGCCCACCGCCCCCCCCAGAGCGTGGCCAGTAGCCCCCAGACGCCCAGCCCTAACTCCGCACGCCGACCCCGCCCCTCCGTGCCCCTTTCTCACAGAAACCCCCCCAAAGTGCCTTATTCATCCCTCTCTCCAGGACAGCGGAGTCCCTCCCCCGTCAGAGCGAGTATCCCCGGGACACACACGGAGCGGGAGGCCACGTCCGCCGAGCCCGCGTCGCGGTTACGTCCCCATCAGGACGCCGTGGGACCCGACTCACTCAGCTGAGGCTGCCCGCGCGGCCCCCTGCCCCAAGCTCCCTCGGGGGGCTCGGATCCCGCAGCGCTGCACCGATTCGAGTCACCGCGCTGTCTCTGAGCCAAGCCTGACCGTTGCCCGGGCACTGGCGGGACGGAGCGAGCTTCTGCCCGGCCGTCCGGGTTCCCGCCAAAGAGGGGGGCTGTTGCTGAAGCCCTAGCGCAAGGCGCCCACTCCTTTCCCACTGAAGACGGGCTGCCCTTCTCCAGTTTAAGGCGAAGATGTCGATGGTGGTTCCCAGCTGTGCGGGGCGCGACGAGCCACACTCCCCAGCCATTTCGGCCCCCACGGTGGGGTCGGGGGCCCCGCAGCTGGACGTGGGAGTCAGCAGAGGGAAGAGCAGTGCGGCCGCGGGCGGTCACAGAACAGCCATCGTACAAGCGGGAGGCTGGTGGAGGGGGACCCTCGGAACCCCGCAGGGACTGGCTGTGACCATGCTCGAAGCCCGTTCGGGGACAGCGGCGCCCACACCGGCCGCGTACTCGCCCTTCTGTCCAGTGCCCGTGACCATCCCGGCCGCACGCGGGAAGGGCCTGGTGGAAACCCGGACCCATGGCAAGCGCCCTGACCCAGGCGTTCCAGTAAGCCGCGGGCAGGTTGGAGCAGACGGTGGCCGAGGACGTTCAGAGCCCAGGTCCTCCGCCACAGGCCCCGCAGTTACTGAAGAAAATGCACAAGTAAAGCACACGGGGCTCCCAGGAGACCCTGGCTCTCACCGAAATTCTGAGCACGAGCCCGGACGCTCCTTCCTCGGGCTCCGAGGTGCCCCAGAGATGCCCTGGGCCCCCACCTCTGCCGTCCGCCCCCCGGTGTCTCAGCAGCAGGCTTTCCCCTGACGCTCCAACCACACAGGCCCGTGAATTCCTCCCCATTTGGTGCGGGCTGAACCGCGAGGCTCCCCGGGCCGGAGACGTGCGATGGCGGACGTGGCCTGGGGCCCTGAGCACGCAGGCGGCAGGGAGGCGACGGGCGGGGGGTCCCAGGCTCCTGTCCCCAGACGAGCACCGGGAATAGCGGACATCT
Source organism: Nasua narica (assembly GCA_028533885.1). Taxonomy (NCBI): domain Eukaryota; kingdom Metazoa; phylum Chordata; class Mammalia; order Carnivora; family Procyonidae; genus Nasua; species Nasua narica. The sequence continues at coordinate 72,946,318 of CM052812.1, read as the reverse complement.
GCCGCGCCGCACGCCGGGTCCCACCGGCTCTGTGTGACTCCAACGTATCTCAGGAGCGCCCGGCGGCTTTCTAAGTTGTAAGGAGATGATTCCACCAAACTAGCAGGTCGAGATGTTTCCCTGGGATCCACGGCTGCCTCCCCCACGGACCGTGGCCTCCAGGAACCTCACCAACAGATGTCTGGCTGAGGTGGCCACAAGCTGCTGGTGGCTTAGCGGCCAGGGCTCTGGACCCGCCGGCCGCGGCTTTGCCTTTCCAGACGTCGTGGGCTGAGCGGCTTCTGCCTCTGGGGTGGGTCCCTCCTCCACGCGCTGGGCTGCCCGGGGGAAAGGCCGGCCGCTCTCTCGGTTCATTCCTTCCGTTCACCAAGTTTCAAGAGACCGGCGGGCTCCCCGTCAGCCTGGCAGGAACCCGATTACTTGTCCCATTAGGAACGGGTGGGGTTGAGCCCAGCTGGTGGGGGTCAGCTCGCTGCTGGGCTTATCCTCACTGCGGCCCAGAGTGTCCGACTGTGGCCCGTGCAAGCCGGCCCCGAAGCCTTTGGACACGCCGTGACCCTGGGCAGGTCGGGTGATCCCGGCCTGGTGGCTCACCTCCTGCCCCAGACCGCTCCCCAGGCGCCCTGACTTCTTTCACTGAGGAGTCGTATTTCGGGGTCCCAGCAGGACCCAGGGCTGTGCCAGCCCCAGGCCTCCCAACGGACAGAGACACCGCCGCCCCTGGGCTGCGTCGAGAGGAAACGCCTCGAGGTTCCCACCGCCACTTCCGATTTCCAGTGTGATTTCCAGTGCCAACCCCGGCTTCTGTTCAACTTCCCGGGGGAGGGGTTCCGTATTTCCGGCCCCTCACACGGAGAACCTGGTTCTCAAGGAAACCGGGGTGACGGGAGACCATCCTGTCATTACACCTCTATCCACGGGAGACGCACAATCGCTCGGAACCCAGGAGCTGCCGTGTTCACGCCCTTCCCGCCAGTTAGGATTCTCGACAGCGGTGTTTTCCCCGTTCCCTTCCCGGTTTGTCATGGCCGTGCTGTGTCTGCGTGGTCGGCTCCCGTGGCCGTGGCCGTGGCCGTGGCCTCGTCCTGCTCTTTGGGCTCTCGTCCTTTTCCTTGAGGAATTCCAGGGACTCTTCGTTTTCCTGCTGCTTTGCCCGGATGAGGCCAACCAGGCCACGGAGCACAGGCGGTGAAGCTCCCGTGGCCCGACCATCCTCAGGTTTTGTGCAGAAAGAAACTATGTTCAGTGCTGCCCACAGTCTTCACAAAAACTGGGCACGACCCCAATTCCCACAGCAGGCCGAGCCAGCCTTTCCCAGAGGAGTGGGTGCTGGCCCCTAAGGAGCCCCCTGCCAGCCATCCAAGTGGCTCGGACCTGCTGTGGACACAGGGCCCCTGGGGACGGGCACTACGGCCTGCCCTCCTCGATCAAGACCAACTTCTACCCTCAGGGCCGACCACAGCCCCGTGCGGATGGCCTATGCCCGGCCCCCGACCCACGCAGGCACCCAGAGGACCGGATGGCCGTCATCCACAGTCCAGGCCGACGTCCCTAAGAGGGACCCATACGCTGGGACTGCCGAGTGACTGGGGCCGGGCCAGGACACCCCGAGACGGGTCTCCCGTCTACTGGCTCCCGACGGAATGGGGTGCCCCCGGAGTCTTCCCAGCGGCTGCGTGAGGAGTGTCGGCATCGGACCACGGTGTGTGTTAGCAGCCGAGAGAACGGGCCCGTCTGTGGTAGGCCCCTGCGGCCAGCCCGGAGCCTGCAGTGGGGGCTCAGACGTGGCGCTGGGCAGGCCCAACGGGCCGAGCATGCAGCCGCGAGTCCTGGGTCTCCTCTCACCAGGGCCCCGGCACCCCGTTCCACGCCCATGTGTGGCTGGAAACAGCCATAACCCTTTCCGGGGCCACGAAGCGTTTACAGCCGTCAGAGACGGGTCCACGCACTTGCTCAGAGGTTTACGGAATCTGAGAGCACACGGGCAAGCGCCGCTGGGACCCGGCTTCAGGGCACGTGGGCACCTCCACGCAGGCTGACTTTCTGCCCGAAAGGACCTTTCTCTCTAACTCAGGTCCTCCCAGAGATGGGCTATGGGGGACGAGGGCATCTGCATGGGCCTGCCTCACGTCCCCTCATGTCCCCTCCCCAGCCAGGGCCCCGGCCCAGCCAACGGCAGCCCCGAGCCACCTCCTGACCGACGGACGGGAAGGCCTCACCTCGAGGAGCTGAACGCACACCGCTTATTTCACACGTGAGCTGCTTGTGGCCTTTCCCCACGTTAGGCCAGTTTCCGGAACCCTCCGTCTCGGCCATTGTTCTTTCAAGTTGCTGGCTCTACGAAGAAGGCAGCGCTCTTTCCTCCGCCTTGTTAGTCGGTTCGGCTGTGGTTCTTTCCTGCTCCATTTTGTCTGCAAAGTCCCAAGTGGCTGTATTTCCGGGGAGATTTCTGTCTGCGTCTCACCGGACCAGGAGGAAAAGCCAGCAGCTGCCCCCGGAGCCCCTCGTGCCCTGCGGTGGGGGACTCGGTGTTTCTGGGCCTGGAGGAGCGGAGGGCTTTTCCCCGCGGGAGGTTCAGAAACAACGGGGGTTTGGGGATTTGGAGAAAATTCCCTGTCACCGACTGCCACACCTTCCGTGGATGTCACCGCTCCCCTCGGACCCAGGCCTGCATGGCGGGTGACCCAGCCCAGCCGCGGCTGCAGGGCCGCAGTCCCTCCCCACCCGTGTCCTTCTGTGCTTTTGGGAGAAGATTGCTACCTTCACGTTTTCCAGTGCGACCCACAGTGAGGGCCACACAGACCTCGTGACCAGGACACGGCACGGTCTGAAAACAACTGTCAGGAGGTCCTGGTCCCCTAGTGGGTCCCGACCTGCATTAGGGCCCCCTGTGCTCTCCCAGCGTCCTGGTCCAGATGGTACACTATTGGGGCCCTCCTGCCCCACCTGCACGGCCCTCCAGGGCCTGACCTCAGGGCCACGGTTCCTGTCACTGCGTCAGGTGAGCCCTGTCCAAAAGGAGCCCCCACAGACCCGCCTTGGCTGGGTCCCTCCCGTCGTTCTGGTCTCTGTACCGGGCCACCTCTTCTGAGAGGCCCTCCTTGATTGCACCACCGCCAGCATGCCTTCTTGCCTGGCTTCACCTCGCCCAGATGCCTGGTTCCCGTCCCTCGGTGTCTCCCTCCACTGGGGCATGGCCTGGGGGGCACACAGGTGCCCACTGGTTCCCGAGGGCAGTTTTTGGTCTGGGGAAGGGGGAAGCCCCTTCCCAGTTAGAGCAGGAGCTGCTTCCTTAGAGCAGGTGTGTCCGTTCTCTCCCCCGGCCGCAGGGGTGCTCGTGAGCTGGGGCACGGTGCGGGCGGGACCCCGGGAGCGCAGGCCGCGGGGCGGCTCCGAGCCGGGCTGGAGCCGAAGCCTCAGCGTCACGGCGGGAGAGGGGCCTTTGGCACCAGGCTTGTCTCTGCCTCGTTGTCCGTGTTCTTGCCCCAGCACCCCGCTCTGCCTAACGAACGCAAGTTCGTTTCCACGCAGCTCCCGCGAGGCCTTCCGTGTGAGCTCCTCTCCCTGCAGAGCGGGTGCCTTCTTTCCAGAAGGTTCTTCGCCAGAGATGGCCCCACGTCCCCCTCCCGACCGATGCCGGCAGCAGAGCAGCCCTCTTTTGATTTAAAGCATTTCATTCTTTACTGTCAAGTCTCCATTCCCTCAATTCCCCCTGCGATCCATTAACCAGCGCCTGAGATCCCAACTGCTAAGGTCGAGGCGGCTTCCCACACTTCTCAGGGACCTTGTCTACGCTGGCGACAGTCGCCATCCGCAAACCGCGGTATTGCTGCTCCGGGATGGCGCTGGGAGTTCCCGCTGAAGGGTGGGCCGCGCGCAGGTGGGTGAGCGTCCCCACGGCCTCTGCCGGGCTGGCGAGCAGGGACGGGTCCTGCTGGCGGTCCCCAGACTTCCACCGTGAGGTCCTCGAGGGCTCCCAGGGCATCTGGAAGACGCCGGACACCAGACAGAAATCCCCAGTCCCGTGGCCTGGTTACGCGGATTCGTCCCGCAGCTGCAACCGTGACCTTCGCGGGGGCAACGGTAAAGGTTTCAGGATGACAAGGACGGAGCTGTTTGCGGCCGTGGTTACCAGATTCGCGTTTTCCATCCCCCACGTCGGCATGACGAAGGCCCCGCGCGGCCGTGTGCGGTGAGGGTCGCGCTGGGAGGAGCAGAGCAGCCTCCGCGGGGGACGCGGGGACCCCACCTGCTCGGGTCCGCGGTGAATTGTATTGACCGGAGCGCAGGCGGGAACCGGAAAGAGGCCCGAGGGGCGTTTCAACCTCTCATTATCCTGCTCCCAGCTCGCACCCCAGGCAGACGTGGGGACGGGAGCTGCGAACCCCGGGGTGGGGGGCCTGGGTGGCACAGCTAGGCGTTCCCTCTTGGTTTCAGCTGAGGCCATGATCTCAGGGTCGTGAGATCAAGTCCCACATAGGGCTCCCCGCGCAGCAGGGATGCTGCTCGTCTCTCCCTCTCCCACTGCTCCTCTCCCTGCATGCTCTCTCTCTCTCTCAAATAATTAAATAAATATTAAGGAAAGGGAGGGAGGGAGGAAGGGAGGGAGGGAGGGTGAGCACCGGGGTGCTAGGGACGGCAGAGCAACCCCCTGAGCTGAGCCCGCGCTGGAGCCCACTCCTCCTCACGCACGTCCCAGGAGGCCAGGCCCCCGTTCTCAGTCCCACAAGGATGCTGGGCCCAGGGAGGTCCAGGCCTCTCGGTGGCTGTGGCTGAAGCCGGGCTTGGGTCAGCCCCACGCGCGAGGAGACAGGAAGGACAGTGTGTCTGTGAGGGTCTAGAACGTTCCTATTTGAATCCCGAAAGACAATGGCCTGTGTGGTTCTGGGTCGAGGTACCTGCCTGTCCGACGTATTACCGTCCAGACACACACACACACACACACACACACACTTAAAAGAAGAACTAGAATGTCTTAACGATGCTCGGCGGGAAGGTGCGGGTCTGGCTTGGAGGTGGCAGTGGGAGCCCAGAGGTGGGGGAGGGGAGGCTCAGGCTCAGAGAACGTCCTTGGGTCTGCGTGGCCAGGGCGCCTCGGCCGCTCCTTCCCACCTTCCGGACTAGTAACCGGCTGGAAGGGAGGAGATGATGAAGAATCATTATTATTACACCACCGGGAAGTTTCTTGAATGCAGGAAACCCAGGACTCCGAGACTGGCACCTCGCTCGTGGGGCCCGGGGGCTCTGTTCCCTGCACCCCGACACTGAGCTCAGCCTAGAGCCCCAGAGGACACGGGCAGCCGGTGGCAGCAGAGGCTGTGGGGAGGGCGGCTCCCGGCTGTGATGCCCAAGGCCCCAGGCTTCAGAACAGCCCCTCCCGGCACCCTGGGAAGAGCTCTCATTGGCCAAGGTGAGTCCCGTCCGTCAGGGGGAGTCCCGGCGGCCAGTGTGGGTCCCCCAGGCCAGGGGGAGTCCCTGGAGCACCCGGAGCACCCGGTGTGTGGTCTGCTGTCATCTGCATGGCCGGGAACCCAGAACACAAATGCAAACTGGGGCATTTTCTCTCCTTCCCTCTGAAATTTGTACCAAGAGCTCGATCTTTCCGGAACGGAAATAATAACAGGACTCAGGCTGTAGGATCTCAGCTGCCAGCCCCAGGGCCCTTGCATGGCCGGGAAAGGGTGCGAGCTCCAGACCTGCCCCCCTCGGGCCCTGCGGACGTGCCCCCCACCCCGCCCAGCATCCCCACCGCGGGGTCGTGGCAGGCGGGGGGGCCTGGCTACAAGTGCCCGTGAAGGGGTGCAGTGCCCCCGTGACCGGCAGGGCGTGTGTGCTCCTGAGCGTAGGACGGACGGCGCTCTCACCCAGGGCTTACCCCGCCCCGACCCATGTGCCGGTCTGAGGCTCGACCTCGAGGACTACGAAGCCCGTGGGGCACCTTCCATCCTGGACCGTGGGATGTTTGCACCTTCGCCCTGGCTCCCCCAGGCCGCGTGTCTGGGCCTCTCGGTGCTGGTCCCGTGGCCTCCGACTCTCCCGCGGGTCCCCAGAGGAGGCCTGGCCACGGGAGCAGCCATGTGGTTGCCGGGACAGCCCCCTGTGGTATCCGAGCTGCAGGCCCATCCCCGGGGCCCCTCCCCACCCCAGCGGTCCTGCTCCTGTCCCCTCTCTACACGCAGTCAACAGCCGGCAGGGACACGGGCGCACAGCTGCGTCCCATCACCATGGACCAAAGGACGTGGAATCTGAATCTCACGTGGTTATCACGGTCACAGACCCTGATTTAACCAGGGTGGGTCACGAGGCGGTTAGAGACCCAGCCCCAAACAACCCGGCCCCCCGGCCCCGCTGCCTCCGGAAGAGCTCTGCGCTGGGCAGACCCCCCAGACCCACCCACTCTCCACATTCCCAGGAGGCCTCGGGTGGGGGGCGAGGGCAGACGTTCTGACAAAGAGAGAGGCCGGGGGCCAGCGGGACGCCCCCCACCCAGGCCTGGCCTGGCGCAGAGCGGCTGGCCGGTGACCAGCCCCTCACGCCCCTCCCAGCAGCCCCCCCAGCACAAGCCCCGCCTTCTGCAGGGGCCTCAAGGACCCCCAGTGCTGGACGTCTGGGCGGGGCCTGCTCGGGGGTTGGGGCCCCAGGTGGCCACCACCCCCATGGGCCTGCCCCAGCGTCTCCCACGGCCCCAGGAAGCGCTAAGCCCAGTCTGTTTCCTTTATCCACACAGAGGTCATTCCACTGTTCCCCACTCAGGGCACGTTTCCCAGCATGGCGCCGCTGGCCAACGTCCCTCTGGAGGCCTAGGCACTGAACCAGGGCAGTCCCCCACCTCACGTGGCCCCCCACCCCCTACGGCCCTCTTCCCAGAGCTGTCTGTCCTTCCCTGTGGACCCAGGGACCAGGAGGGCAGACCCCGGGGCCCTGGAAGGTGTGGACAAGCGGGAAGGGGGGGGCGGGGGCGGGGGCCCCACCTTGCTCTTCTCCTGCTGCAGCTCGATCTGGATGTCGGTGAGCTTGGCCCGCAGCTCCTCGTTGGCGGACTGCAGCGCGGCGAGGAGCTCCGCCTTGTCCCCCTTGCCTCGGCCGCCCGTGCCCTTCTTGGACATGGTGAGGGTGGCCCCAGGGGCGCCCGGGGTGGGCCTCGCGTCCGGGCTGGGCTGTCCACAGCAAGCTTGGGCAGGCAGGGCCTCACTGCGGCTCCGCTACATTTTCTCGCTCACCTGGAGGGAAAGCACACCTGGTGAGCAGACTGGCCTCCCGCGCCCTCAGTGGCGTGGGGGGGGGGGGGAGCCCAGGCCTCTAGTGCCCTCGGGGGAGCTCGGGCCGCGGCAGCTGGGTCGGGCAAGGCTGGCGTCCTGCCCTCAGGATGCCGTCCAGACTCACGCCGGGGCCCAGCCCCAGACCACAGAGCCCTGCTGCTCTCTGTACGGCACCTGTGATGGGGCCCGTGCCTGGCACATGAGGAGGGCTCGCCAGGTGTCCTTTCTGCCCCTTTGGAATAAGAGGCCGGGCACCCAACTTTTAGGCCCGATTTCATACCAGGGCGTGTGGCCCCAGAGGCACCGGCGGGAGTGAGCCAGGAGCTTCTCCGACAGTGGGGTGGAGGCGAGGACCCCCAGACGCCCCCAGGGACCCAGGAACTTGGCCCGGTTGGATGTGGACCCTTGCCCTGAGCCAACTTAGGGGGCTCCTACCATCAACCACCCCATCAACCAACCATCAACCAACCTGGGCCGGCCCATCCATCGCCCGGATGATGGTATTACCACCTACGGGGAAGGAAAGGGGATTTTCACGCCTTACCCACATCCTGTGGGAGCTAATGACTTCGGCGCTAAGCCCTCAGAGGATGAGAGTTCGGAAGAATGAGCATCTGCATCCCGACTCGGCCGCCGGGATTGGGGACAGGCTCGGGCATGTGGCAGAAGGGCAGCCAGAGGGCTCGGGGGTCTCCTGTTCCGAGTGACCCGCCTTGCGCGCCCCATGCCTTCTCCGTGCCCACACCCCGTAGAGCACCAGCTGTCACGGTCGCGTCCGGGTCACAGACCTCACATCAGTCCCACCGGGGGAGGGACTGGCCCTCACATCTTTCCCGTCACCCTGGGAGACAGAAGAGGTGGCCGGAGGGAGCCACAGGCCACCCCGGAGGGGCCTGGGGAGGCCTGCGGGCTTTGCTGGCTGCTCTGGCCCGAGCACTCACCCCTGCCCGGAGGAACCACCGTCCAGGGGAAGCAGGGGCTGGGATGGAGGGTGGGGGCTGCCCCAGCTCCCAGCCAGGCCACGGTGGGCCCCCAGGCAACAAGCTTGAACGTCCTAGCGCAGCAACCGTGAAGACCCACGGCCTCCCGCCACGGGGCTCCCACCGCCGGGCTCTGTCCAAGCGTCGGGCATCCGCGTGCTGGTGGGGACAGGGGCGCCGAGGGCCACGGCAGACAGGGGCAGAATCCACATAACAACGCTGGGCATTTCAAATACTTGCTGAATTAGTCTGCTTCCCAGATAAGAGTCACGAACCCACATGGGAGATGCAGGGGCGTGGGGGAAGAGGCAGGGTCACGGTAACGGTCAGGCTCCGTGCAGACCGATGCTGATTTGCCACCAGCCGCATCCGTCACACTTTGTCGGGGGGTCACTGAACGACCAGATCGACAGCGCCGTCTGCGCCCCTTTGTCCCGGGGTCTCCGAGGGGCTGGTTGTGCCCTCTCCCAGTAAGTGCTCTTACGTTCAGAGCGTTTAGAAAGGGAGACAAGCTTTACGCGCCACCGTCAGTTGGCCCCAGAGGCAGTAAACCTCCCAGTCGCTGACCGCTGACCCCCTACCGAAGAAGCCGGGGTCCGCGCCGCCCCCACCTGGCCCCTGCCGGCCTCCAGGATTCCTCCACCGCGGAGCCCGGGACTGCGTTCTCACCACGTGGTGTAGGAAGGACCCTCCCGCAGGCCAACAACTCTGGGCAAGGCCCCGCCCTCGGGGTCATATGACCACAGCGGCAGGGGTCATAAAGGAGCTTCGACCTTCTAGAGCTGCTCCTGTCTGATGCAGGTTCTTTCCTGGTTAAACACTTTGCCTACAAAGAAGAAAGGACGACTTGGTGCTTATGCTTCTGGTCCCTGTCGTTTCCACGGAAGCCCGAGGTGCAGGCGGCGAGCGGAGGGTCAGAGACACCCTGTCGAGCCCCACAGGACCCCCGACTCAGGGTGTGGCTCCCTGTCGGCGGTCAGACAAATGTCTGCACACACGTGACGGCAGAGGACCAGGCTGTGCGGTGTGCAGGCGCGGGTGTCGGAGGGGCCTCAGCCCCGGGGGTGTCTCAGGGTGCCCCCTCCCCTGGCTGGGCCCTCAGAGTGAGCCTGGCAGAGGGGTGCAGGGGCAGGTCGGCCGTGGGCCCCGGGGGTAACCCTCGCAACCCTAGCTCTCCCATCAAAAGTCACTTTCTGCAGAAAACGCAGAGACCCCAGGGAGGGAGTCATTGTCGGCTGCTTACTACTTCCATCTCTCTCTTCCCTGCTCCCCCGTCTTTAAACCTTGGACGCTATTTACTCAGCTATCCAGTAGAGCTTCAAGATGGCCTTTCTGAAAAGTTAGTATGGTGTAACACTAGAGTAGGTGGTGTGTGTGTGCGCCAGAGAGGCCAGAGCTCCCCGTGCGGCGCGTCCTGCCCGTCTGCTGGGGTTTCTGACTTCCTCGGTCCCAGCGAAGACCCAGGGACCTCACCACAGTGTCTTCCCGGGCCCCAAGGTCCCTCGTTGGCCTGCCTTCTTCGCCTTCGTCTGACCCCTCCGTCCGGAGCACTTTGTTGTGCGGATGGGAGGACCAGGCAAGAGTAGGGTTACCCTGCCTTCCTGGAGGAAGAAGTTTCTCGATCAAAGGAAAAATCTTACACTTGAATCGACCGTTGCATAAAAATGATGATGATCAGAATCACAACAATAGAGATGATTGTCCCTTACACCACAAGTGTGACTTAAAATTTGCCTCTCTCTTCCCAGGGCAGAGGGCAGACCTTGTGTTAAATGGCTGTAGTCGCCAACCACCTGTTTGAGGAGAGGGTCCCCCTCCAGCGCTCCAGGGAACGGCCATCCCAAGAAAGACGCTTCCGCAGAAACCGCTTTCTGCTTGGCTTTGCGCTTGCCTGATTCAGTCCGGGGAGGAAGGCTTCGATCACATTAATACCAAGAAGTCCCTTTCAGGATATAAAAGGGGCAGCGATTCTGAGCCTCCAAAGTGGGCCACTGAGCACATAAATGGTGTCTGGACGGCAGTGCAAGTGTTCCAGAAAGAGCAGAATCAGAATACTGAACCCGTACACGGGTTCTGCTGAGCTGGTCACCTGACTGACGGCCACCTAAGGGGGAGACGTGCGAACCCAGATTTCCAGCACAGGGAAGAATCTCGGGATCGCCGACCAAAGTGCCGGGTCGCGGGGTGAGGAAACCAGGGTCCAGAGGGACCCAGCGCCGCTCCCTGACAGAGCCCCAGGCCTGCTGTCCCCGTGAGAGACAGTGCAACACGGATCCCCTCGCTGCAGACGGCCTAGGCTTGGGACACTCGGGCGTCGGGGAGTGGACGTGAACCCACGGCCCCGGGAGCGGGCCGGCCTAACCTGCCCGAAAGCTCTCTGCCTCTGTCCAAGGGGAGCACTTCCTTCCAAACAGCTCAGCCGGGGCCCAGGATCAAGCTCAAAAATATTTAAAGGAGGGGCACCCGGAGGGCTCAGTGGGTTGAGCGTCTGACTCGGTTTCGGCTCAGGTCATGATCTCAAGGTTGTGGGATGGAGCCCCATGTCAGGCTCCCTGCTCAGCGGGGAGTCTGCTTCTCTCCTCCTTCTGACCCCTCCCCCCGTCATGCTCTCTAAACAAACAAAACAATAAAATCATTTTCAAAAATATTTAAAGGAATATAAAAAAAAATTCAGCCCCAACAATCCAAAATCCACCGTGTCCGACATCCAATCAAAATGACCAGGCCGTCAGTTACTTCTCAGTAAAACTGAGGGGAAAATAATGCCCAGCAAGGAAGTAGGGAAGCGAGGAGGGAAAACCAACCCAGAGAAACAGATGCCGACGCAGACAGACCTCGAGGACAGGAGAGCGAGAGCCCCAGGAGCTCAGGAAGGTGCAGGGAGCAGGAGTCTGGGAAAATGGGTGGAAGGATCCAAATCAGGACCACGGAGAGCGGAGCGCGTGCGAGCGGGGGAAGGGCGGCCGCAGAGAAAGGTTCCGTGAGAGGCACCGGGAAAGGACCCAAACCAGCGCGGTGAGGCCTGTGGACACCAGTTTGGAAACACGCCGGTGCCCCCGTCCGTGAGAGAGGTCCTTCCTCTCTCTTCACTCCACCCCCACGGAACCAGCAGACACGCATGGCCCCCAAAGAAAAGCTTGTTTTTGCTGGTTTTAAGGCCTGTAAGTAATCCCTTTCTTACATCTTTATGACAAAGGACATATAAATGTAAATTTAAACGTCCCCCCCCCCCCCCGCGACCTTCAGCAGGGGGTCGTGGGAACGTCTTGTAGGCTGAGTCACCGCGCGACGATTACAGCTGTAGAATCAGTTCCAACAGCACAAGGGAGCCACAAATTCTGGCAAATTATCAGCTATAAGAAGTAAAATTGCATTTGAAAGGCATCTCTGCATAATCTGGTCAGGGGGACGGCTTCCCTTCCTGGCCTGATGCCCAGGCAGGGGCGGGGCGGCGGGAGCGGGTGGGGCTCAACCAGCTCCCCGCTGAAGAAAGCCTGCATTGGGCATCAGGAGGCATGTCCCCACCCCCGACAGCCTCCTGCGCCCCCCGGTGGGGACGTGTCTCACTGTCCGAAGCCCACCGGCCTCCTACGTAAACGTAGCCGGCCTCCAGGCCGAGTTTCACACATCGCAGGAATGCAGTTCAGGGCAGGAGACGAAAACCTGCCGTCTGCCCAGGTCCCTCCAGGCGCGGCCGCGACAGCGGGGCTTGGGGACGAGCATCCCCGGCCACCGTGGTCTCAGGCCCAGGCCGAGCCACCGGAGGGGAAGGCCGCGTCCCTGCAAGGAGAGCCTCAAGGGCCTCAAGGAAGAAGGGCAGGTTCTCGGGCCAGCAGGCGGGCCCCCGGCAGAGCCCCTCCTGGCCCCGGGGTCCACTGGGCCGGCAGAACCGCCCTCCGTGCGGGCGTGGGGCTGGTTTACCAGGAATGTCTTCTCTCCTGGCGGTCAGCGGGTCGGCCACTTCGTCGGCACCCTGTTCTCAGAACCCTGGACAAGCTGCCCCCGAGCCTGGCTCCCCCAGAAGCTGGGGCCCGGGGACGCCACATCCTGTCGGCAGGTGGCATCCTGTCCCCCTCACTCCAGCTCTTGTGTTATTGCCCCAGACACAGAAAGCGTTGAAATGACATCCGTCGCCTTACGTTCCCAGGTTCTCTGACTCCCACACCTGGCAGCCGCTGCCGTGTGGGGTCCGAAGCCCCCAAAGCCTCCAAAGCGTCGGGCGAGCTCCTGCCTGTGTCCACGGCCGAGCCCAGTTGGGGGGCGGTTTGTGGTCTGGGGCTGCTGCTCGGCCCGGCCCTCTCAGGAGGCCTCGGCTGAGGGCGGGACCCGGCCCGAGCCCCCAGCCCCTGAGCCCCCCGCCCAGGCCTGAGACCGAGAGCAAAGTGACCCGAAACAGGGCAGCCCCTGAAGTCGGAGAAACGGTCCCAGAAAGTCGTGAGATTCCGCTCGCTGCTTCTCGCACTCCGGGCAGAGACGGACAGAAAACGGCCCACCTAGACAGAAGACTCGACGACAGACAGACGGATGGACAAGAAGGCAGACAGGCAGACGGACTGAAGCAGAGCCCACAGACATCCAGCCCGAACTACAGTCTTCCCGTGTCCCCTGCACAGCCTGCATGTGTCCCCGTCCCCTGTACAGCCTGCATGTGTCCCCGTCCCCTCACAGCCTGCATGTGAATCCGTCCCCTCACAGCCTGCACGTGTCTCCGTCCCCTGCACAGCCTGCATGTGTCCCCGTCCCCTGTACAGCCTGCATGTGTCCCCGTCCCCTCACAGCCTGCATGTGAATCCGTCCCCTCACAGCCTGTACGTGTCCCGTCCCCTCACAGACTGCATGTGTCCCCGTCCCCTGTACAGCCTGCACATGTCCCCCATCCCCTGTACAGCCTGCACGTGTCCCCGTCCCCTGCACAGCGTGCACGTGTCCCCTGTCCCCTGTACAGCCTGCACGTGTCCCCTGTCCCCTGTACAGCCTGCATGTGTCCCCTGTCCCCTGTACAGCCTGCATGTGTCCCCCATCCCCTGTACAGCCTGCATGTGTCCCCTGTCCCCTGCACAGCCCGCACGTGTCCCCGTCCCCTGTCCAACCTGCACGTGTCCCCGTCCCCTGTCCAGCCCGCACGTGTCCCCGTCCCCTGTACAGCCTGCATGTGTCTCCGTCCCCTCACAGCCTGCATGTG
>CM052812.1:72887599-72932797 GCA_028533885.1 Nasua narica | reverse complement strand
CCCCTGCACAGCCTGCACGTGTCCCCCGTCCCCTGCACAGCCTGCACGTGTCCCCCGTCCCCTGCACAGCCTGCACGTGTCCCCCGTCCCCTGCACAGCCTGCATGTGTCCCCCGTCCCCTGCACAGAGGCCCCCACAACTGGTCCCAGAAGGTGCCTGGAGGGCAGCCCCGGGGGCCGAGCTGGACGGCTTGGGGGGGCAGGACGGACAGCAGGCCGAGCGCCGGGCCGACCGCACGCGTGACCAGGGACCGCGCCGGGGGAGGACGGGCTCCAGAGCAGCTGCAGCCGCGGTAAGGGCACAGCCCAGGCCTCACAGTGCAGTGGCTCTCAGCGCGCTCCAGATGAGCGCGTAGAAGGTGGAGGAGTGGGCTCCGAGAGCAAACCCAGACCCCCGGGCCCGGACGGCCGCGAATCTGCAAGAGGACATGGAGCGCAGGCCCGTGGAGGAGAGCCGCGGGCACGCTCCCTGCAGATGTCCCACCGGGCGAGGCCCACACGGGCGCTGACAGGCAAATCTCTGCGTGAGCCTGCCAGGGACCGTGCCCGGGACACGTGAGGAACGCTGCGAGGCCAAGGAGGGAAAGACGGACGAGCCAGTGGGACACAACACGCGAGAGCAGCACGCAGGTCACACGGGGCACGTCACACCGGACACCGGATGGGCGTGGACCCGGGACGACGGGCTCACCCCCTCCTGCCAGAGCGTGACACCTGAAGACGGGCCGGTGACCCGGCTGGGGGGTAGATTCGGGCAATGCTTCATCCATGGCGAACGCCTCACGACTAGGGCTTCGCACATACCATCCAGGGAGCACTGCTGCCGCGGCTGGGAGTGCGCGTGACGTCCATCGGAGGCGGGAGAGCAGGTGGGTCTGCGGACTGCTCGTAGTTGTGAGCGTGTCTGTGTGTGAGCGTGTGCGTGTGCGCGCGCGTGTGTGTGTGTGATGGAAGCCCAGACGTGAGAAGGGCAAGGGGAGGTGCAGCGGCGGTGGGACAAGGTGCTCCAGACGGCGGCCTGGGGGGCTGGCCGCGTCAAGCCGCCGCGGGACAGCTCTGAACCGACAGCGGCTTTACTCTGCAGGAAAAAGGAGGGTAGCTCAGGGCGCATCTGGAAACACCCACGCCCTGACCTCTGTCCCCGGCGGGGAGCTGCGCACACGGGGTCAGTGCATCCGCTCACTGGGGACGTGTGGGCAGCCGCCGTCGGCTCTGAGAGCTCCGGCCCGAGCACCGGCGCTCCGAGCTCAGACAGCGAGGCGCGGGGCACACGGCCCAGAGTCACGAGCCGCCCCGGGGCCCGGCCAGGGCTCGGCAGGCACCGGCTGTCTGTCTGTCCGTCTGCTTTTGCCGCTTGCAAAGGTCCCAGAACTCCCCACCGCAGACAGGGCTCCCACTCGTTTGATTTAGTCTATCTTGATTAACGAGGACACATTGTGTATCTGTCGACTAAAAATGGACTTACCGTTATAAAGTGCTTTTAGCCGTGAGATTTTTGTAGACTATTTCCATTCTTACTGTAAATCCGAAATTTTTACCTCCCTGCCGTTTTAGCCATGGAAACGATTTGTTTTAGAATGTGTTTTTTTAAACACAAGACCTCTTAGAGACATGACTATCCATCCCAGCAGAACAACTGTATCGATTTAGGAAAGAGGGTCAGCGTTTGGGTTTGAACATCAGGGAACACTCACGAGGGGAGCAAACACGGGTCCCCCAGGATTGCCCACACCCTAGTCCTGGAACGTGTGAGCGGGTTCCTCTCCATGACAAAGGCGAGTCCACAGATGTGCTCAGGTTAAGGCTCTGAGATGGGGTCTGGGGTCCCATCCAATCATAAGTCCTAAAGGCAGAGACTCTTTCCCAGAGAAGGCCCAAAGGGCGCAGGCTGAGGACCTGCGTGGACCTGGAGATGGAAGCAGGCGCCCCAAGCCAGGGGTCGACACAGCCTCTGGGCGCAGACTTCAGTCACGCAGCACGGCGAAATGGAACCGGCGGTCCAACGCCACGGAGCTGAGCACTGCGGACAGCCGAGGGAGCAAGGACACAGACTCCGCCCCGCGACCCCCCAAAAGGACAGCAGCTGGCCACTCTCGGGCTCAGCCCCGCCCCAGACTTCCGGCTGAGGAGCCGCGAGACAGCAAGTCTGGGGTGCTGTAAGCCACTAGGTTGGTGGGGACTCGTCTTGGCAACAATGGGAAGTTAATCCAGACATCACTACCGGGGTGGTGTTCCCGCCCTGGGCGACCCCTTCGTGTCAGGCAGAACCGAACCGCCTGCCAGTGAGGCCCGCATCCTCTCTTCCTCGGCCAGCTGGTCCCAGGGACGCCCCCCGAGGCCATGGGGTGAGCGGGGGGAGCCGGGGAACCGGAGGGCTTGCCTGTGTCTCAGGGCTGCTCGAGCCACAGCTCGTCTGTGCTCCACGTCCATTTGACGACGGGGTCCTGTGGTGCCCGCCTGACTCACGGCCTGGGGGGTTGGACGACATCTGTTCGGGCTCAGGCTGCCCAGGAACTCGGGGGCTCACCGTTCAACGCTGGTCCCCGGAGCCCAGCAGCCGGCCACACAGCAGCAGCAGTGAAGGAAAACGGACTCACTCGGGGACCCGAGAGACTTGTGACCACGGTCCCCAGAGAGGCCAGCACAACATGGGCCCGGCAGAAATACAGCAGACTTTTTGTGACAGAAACTAGTGTCTCCAGTCAAAATCACGTAATTTTACTGAGCAGGATAAACCCCAACCTCATGAGTGACCACGTGACTGAAAAAAGATCACACGGTTCAGAAAATAGGCCCCATGTTATAGTCCACATACATCATGTTCCACGGTAAGGGGAAGAACAGCACTCGAAAATGCTAGCTTTGTTGGCTAATTGTCAAAGAAAAATAGACCTATGGATACTGCCTTCCTAACAAAATTCTAAGTGGATTGAAGAGACCTGAGGACGAAAATCAAAGCAGGGAAAGTAGAAATGAGCATCTCTCAAATCTCTGGAGAGACAGGCCTTCCTAGGCTTAGAGAAGATGAAAGGAATTCACAACAGGAAAAGCCAGCAGATTCCAACACATTAAAAATTTACATCTCTTTATTACAGATGTCATGAAATTAAGGAGCTAAAACCAAGCTGAAACAGTGTGTCCAGTAAATTCAATTAAAAAGTTAATAACTTTACTATATCAGGAGATCATGAAACTCAATAAAAATACTAAAATCTCACAAGATAAATGGGTAACTATCAAAAGAGATAATTTACAAAGAAGAGAAAGAAATGATTTTGAAATTATGAGAAAACCTCCTCTGCTTATGATGTAGAAAATCACAAGAGAATGTCTCACCCATAATCTATAAAATCCTGGGCCTCCTGGCTGGCTCAGTGGGTTAAAGCCTCTGCCTTCGGCTCAGGTCATGATCTCAGGGTCCTGGGATCGAGCCCCGCATCGGGCTCTCTGCTCAGCAGGGAGCCTGCTTCCCCCTCTCTCTCTGCCTGCCTCTCTGCCTGCTTGTGATCTCTCTCTCTCTCTCTCTGTCAAATAAATAAATGAAATCTTTCAAAAAAATCTGTAAAATCCTGTCTTTCCTTGAGCCCCGTTGAAAAGTTGAGGCCCCAAGGTAACCTTGGGCGGAGCACAGGCAAAGGAAGTGGGTAAGAAGAAATCAGCTCCAATTTTAACATGATTCCAAGGGCCGGATGTGGGCTGGCCGGTCAGTTTGAAACTGCTCAAGCCCAGACACAAGAGAGATTGAGCGCAGGGCAGAAGCTGGAGGGGCTCCCCGCATGGTGCAGACGTGCAAGGGGCTATCTGCTGCTGGGGACAGATACGAGACTCTTCCCACCACCAGAACCCATCTTGCACACAAAGCAAAAGCCTGAAGTCCCTGGGAGAAGGGCAGCAAGCCCTCTTATCCCCAGGGTCACCGGGATAAGGATGAAAGTAAGAGCCCTCCTTCCTTCCTGCCCCAGGATCTAGAAAAGTATCCCTGCCTCTAGGGTAAGAGGCAAAGCCCCAAACCCTGCCCCCGGGGAGGAAGACAGAGGCCCCTTGATACAGACAGAGCTTGGCTGCTGGGGAGGAGGGCAGGGATCCTCAGAAGGCTGACCACTCAAGGTGAGGCACAAATGCCGACTAATGTAAGGCCACTCAGAAGAAACTGAGATCCCCTTTCCTCAAAACAAGCCTCGCAGTGAGTAACGAGCACCAGCAGTCTAGCTGGGTGAGGGGCAAGGCTGCCGAGAGGGCCCTTCTGCAGTGCAGGTATGCAAGGCTCGCTGGAAGCTGAGGGTGTGGCAGGAAGGCGGGATGGAGCCGGCAGCCGTGTGTGTCCACGGCGTGCCGGCGGCCCACCATGGGGAATCTGAACCCCGTGTTGGCCTGGGCGTCAGGACAGAAACTACAAACCTCTAACCCAGTTCAACCATTTCCCGGGTCGACTCGAACTGACACACTAACTTGAGAAGAGACGTGTCCACGTCTGTGCTTAGATATTATTTTCCTCAAATATTTTCTTCTGCTCCTCTACAGACAATGGCTGATATTCAATAAAAAATTACAAGACACAGAAAACAAAACGATGAACAAGGAAAACCGCCCATTGTCAAGCAATCAGAAGAACTAGACTCAGAGATGCTGAGTTGTTGCAGCTACCCACCCGAGAGATCACTTAAATAACTGTGACTATTACGCTCGAGGGTCTAATGGAAAAGATGGGCATCACAAATGAAGGGGTAGGAGTCAGCAGAGAAATGGGAACTGTGACAAGGGCTCAAATGGAAACATTAGAAACAGTGATCATGACATCAAAGGTGAAGAATTCCCTTGACCGGCTCATCCGAGGAATTGACTTGGCTGAGGGAAGTCTCCGTGAACTTGAAGACAGGAAGCCATCCAAGGTGAAACACCGAAGAAAGAACACCGAGTCTCTAGCGGTGTCAGGCAAAACCAAGCAGCCTGGAGGAGAAGGTGGGGGTGGAGTCCCAGAGTAAAACAAGGAAACACGGAGAAGAAATGTATAAAGAAAAAAACATCAACAATTGTTCAAAAGTAGGGAAGCACAACTCACTGATTCAAGGAGCTCATAGATCCTCAGGCAGGAGGAAGAGATGTAGACACACCACAGTCAAACTGATGAACACCAGAACTGGAGAAAAAGTCTCGAACGGAACCAAGGGGAGCAGGAAGCACACGACACCCAGAGGAACAAGACGAGAATTAAGGAAGCTAGAAGACAGTGGAGCAATGGCTTTAAGGGCTGGAAAAATGAGACCAGACCCCCACCAAGCCAGAATTCTCTCCTTAGCAAACATATCTTGTAGAAATGAAGGAGCTGGCCACCTCACGGCCATGATGGTAGCTACTATAAGAAGTTTTTAAAAATAAATATTTTTTATTTTATTTTTTGTAAAGATTTTATTTATTTGAGAGAGAGGGCGAGAGAGAGACAGCGAGAGCACAAGCAGGGGGAGCAGCAGAGGGAGAAGCAGACTTCCCGCTGAGCAGGGAGCTCGATGCGGGGCTCGATCCCACGACCCCGGGATCATGGCCTGAGCTGAAGGCAGATGCTTAACCAATGGAGCCCCCCGGGCGCCCTAAAATAAGTATTTTTTAAAACCTAAAAAATAACAAGTCAGGCTTCAGGTAAACCGGAGCCCTTGTGCACTGTTGGCGGAAACATGAACTGGTGCAGCTGCTTCAGGAAAGGGTCTGACGTGTCCTCACGCAGTTTAAATGTCACTCTATGACCCAGCCCTTCCATTCCTGGGGTGCACCCCAGAGACATGAAAACACGCCCACACAAAGTTCACAGCAGCATTATTCCCAGTGGCCGAAAGGTGGAGGCAACACGAATATTCATCTACAGACAGATGGACAGACCAAACACGATCTCGCCATACGATGGAGCATCATCCAGCAGCAAGTGGGAGAGAGGTAGTGACACAGGCCACAGTGTGGATGGACCCTGAAAATAGGACATGATGTGAAAGAAACCAGATGTAGAGGGTCTTATACTGTATGACTCCATTTTTATGAAATGGCCAGAAAAGGCAGCTCTAGAGAGAAAGCAAGCAGATGAGTGGTTGCCACAGGCCAAGGGCAGGGCAAGTGAGAAGTGTCAGCTAATGGCACAGGTTCCTTTTTGGGGTGACAGAAATGATCTAAATTTGTGGTGACAGCTGCATGACCCTGTGAATATACTGAAACCCCGTGAATTCACACTTTAAGTGGGTGACTTACAGATTATTAAAGCTGTTACCAAAAAGAAGGAGAACTAGACTTTTCCAGACAAACAAAAGCTGGAAGGATTTACCACCAGAAGATCTGTGCTACAAAAATATGTTCTAGGAAGTTCTTCAGGCAGAAGAGATATTAACAGATGGGAAACCATCTACACGGAGAAAGGAAGAAAGCTCAAAATGATAAGAATGAGGGTGTGTAGAAAAGACTGTTTTCTCATGTGTCGTCCCTTTAAAAGAGAACAAATTATCCAAAGCCAAACCGGGAACAGTGCCTTGTAGAGTACAGAGCACGGGGAAGTAAAATGTCTGAAGACAATAGAAAAAGTGGGAAAGAAAATGAAAGTCATTAATTACACAAGAACTGGCACAAGGTCAAGAAGGACCGCAGTGAGCTCAAGACGATACTGAGCCCCTGAAGCGAGCACCAGAAATTAAACTGAAAGACAAGGGCAATGAATAACCGACAGATAAACAGGGGCATAAAAATACTGAATCCCACAGAAGTCAAGAAAAGCGGGACAAAGAAGAGCTAAGACAAATGGAAAATAAAGAGCAGAAAGCTAGGTTCCAATCCAATGGTGTCATCAAACACTAAAGGCAGATGGGCAAAAAGACACAAGGCAAAGGTAGACATTTTCAGATGAGATTTTTTTAAAAAGGCCGCCACCAACTTCACACAATCTACAAGAAATTCATGTTAAATATTAAGGCATAGATGAGTCAAAAATAAAAGGATGGAATAAGTTAATCACACAAACTCTACACAAAAGAAGCTGAAGAAACCGTATTCATGTTGTACCCCGAAGATTTCAGAGCAAGGAACACTGCCAGGGTCTAAGAGGGACATTCCAGAATGAGAAAGGAGTTGAATCAAGAGGGCACAGCGATCAAACAACAGATGTTCAAAAACCCGTAAAACACAAACCACAGAAACGCAAGTAGAAATAGGAATTTTCACACCTCGAATTGGGAGACTTCAACACTCACCTCTCAGTGAGATAAGTGCACAAAGATGAGTTAAGGATATAAAAGATTTCTACAATAGTATCAACCGGTTTGACCCAACTGACATTTGTAGGATGACACATCATCCATCAACAGAATATTTAGTATTTTCAAGTGCACATAAAATATTCATCAAAGTAGACTACATGCTGAAATAAATCTCATCAAAGTTAAAATAAGTGAGATGATCCAAGGTATGTTCTCTGCACCCTCCGCAAAAAAAAAAATGAATTAAAAATACATGGTGGAAAGATATTGAGAAAAAATTTAAATATTTGGAAATGTTAGACACACATTCTAAAGAACCCACAGGTGAAAAATAAATTATGAAATCATAAATAAATTAGAAAAGTATTTTTAACTGAATGGAAATAAAAGCACAAATACCAGAATTTGTGGGGCATCATTACAGCGGTGTAGAGAGGGCCCTAAGGACAAAAAATGCTTATATTGGGAATGAGGAAGGTTTCCAATCATAATCTAATCCCTAGTCTAAGCTTCTGCCTTAAGAACACAGAAAAGAAAAAGAAAGTAAATGTAAGGTAAATAGGATAGAAATAATAAATGTTCATAGAAATCAATAAATTCAAAACCAGTAAGAGAAATCAATAAAACTAAAAGTTGGTGTTTTGAAGAGATTAACAATATTAATAAATCTCTGGAAAGTTTGGCCTGGAAAAAAATGAAGACATCAATAACAACATCAGGAATGAACAAGAGGACATAACTACGTGTCCTACAGACATTAAGAAATAACAAATGAAATGGAAAAATTCCTTGTAAGACACTAACAAAGTTCACTCATAACTTGAGTAGCCTTTTATCCATTAAAGAAACTAAATTTGTGGTAAGAATCTTCCAACACAGAAAATCCTAGGCAGAGACTTATGCACGGGTGAATCCTAGCAAACATTCAAGGAAAGAATAACAACAATTCGACATCAACTCTTCCAGAAGACAAGTGAACACTTCCCAGCCTTATTCTGATATCCAAACTACATAAAGACATTACAAGAAAAGAATATCCCTCATTAAGATGGATGAAAAAATCCTTAACAGAATTAGCCACTCAAATTCAGCAATATATAAAAAGGATAATACAACGGAATCAAATGGGACATGTAGTATAAGGAATGCAATATTGGTTTAATATTTTTAAAATAAGTCCCTTTAATTCACTATATTAATATATTGAAAAACATGTAATTGAAAAATGTGGAAAAGCCTTTGGACAAAATTCAAAATGCATTCACAGTAAAAACTTTCAGCAAAACAGTCTTAAAAGGAAGCTTCCTTGACTTGAGAAAGGCGATCCATTAAAAAACACTTGTGGCTAATGGCATACTTAATAGTGAAAGAGGTACCACTAAGATAAAGAACCTTATCTTTACCCCCTAAGATAAAGAACAATGCAAAACCTCTACTCTCACCACTACTAGTCAACACTGAACTAGGGAAAAAACTAAAGGCATTTCTGTTCACATACGACACGATCATCTACTAGGAAACTCCAAGGAATTGACCTGAAACATCTGAGGTTAGCAAGTTAACAGATTTAAAGGTTGAAAGAGAAAAATCAATTATGTTTATCAGTTCTATTTCTTCATACTAGCAACACGTTATTCTATCACAAAACAATACCTTTTACAACAGCACCAAAACAATACGAAATACCTAGGAATAAATCTAACAAAATATTTACAGTATTTGTGCACTTCAAGACTCCAGACATTCAAGAGAGTAAATTAAAGACTAACGACATGGAGAGAGGTTCAGTGTTCATGGATCGCAAGACTCAACCCTGCTGTAATGTTAACTTTCCCCCGATTGAAATTTAGATTAAACACAATCCCAATCAAAATCTTAACAGACTTATTTTGTACAAACTGACAAGCTGTTTCTAAAATGGCTATGGAAAAAGTACATGATTTAAAGGAAGCAAATTTGAAAAATAACCCATCTGGAGCTGGAAATCGCCACCTAGCTTCCAGCTCACAATAAAGCTACATAGGGTGAGCCAGCGGTGACACTGATGTCCCCGACCAATGGGACAGAAAAAAGAACAGACGGAGTCTCTGGCCAGCTGACGTATGACAAAGGACCCAAGAAAACTCAATGGAGAAAAGACAGTCTTTTGGAGAGACGGTGCTGGAACATTCACACGTCTATCTGCCCGAAGGAAAAAGCCCCAAACACCCAGGGCTCCGTCCACACCTCGCATCATGTTCAGAAATCAAGCCCGAAGGGACCACGGAACTGGCTGAAACATAAAACCATAAAACCTCCAAGTGAAAACACAGATACGATCTTCACCATCTTAGGATAAAAGAGCAAGAACTGTAGAAGAAAATATCGACAAACCGGGCTTTAAAAAAAATCTTAAATTTCTTGCCTTTGGGAAAGAAACTGATTAGAGAATGAAAAGACTCACCACAGACTGAGAAAACCTATTTGCAAACACACAACTGATAAAGGACTTTGTATCCAGGATATGTACATATAGGTATATTCTAAGACTTTCACCCAAAATTCACTAACAAAAAGACAACCCAGTTTAAAAATAGGCAAAAGCTTTGAAAGACATGTCACCAAAGCAAGTGCCCAGACAGCCAAGAAGCCCGCGAAAGGCTGCACCAAACCAACGGTCATCCGGGAACTGGAGAGACACAGGTGTTCCTGCCCCACACCTGTGGGCGGGGCCACGTGGGCGAGGCGGGGCCACTGGCCTGCTCGCCACTCCCCTGCGCGGCTGCCGGGAACGCACCGCGGTCCAACCACCCGGAAAACACTTTGCTACCTTCTGAAAAATGGGAACAGCTACTGTAGGCTCTGTGTATGCGCCCAAGGGACATAGAAGTCAATGTCTGTACAGAGACTCGCACAAGAATGTTCATGCAGCTTCATCTGTCACAGCAAAACCTGGAAGCGACCCTGAAATCCACCCACGAGGGCGTGGAAACAATATCCACAAGATGCTCAGAAAAAAAAAAAAGAATTAATGGTGCATCCAACAATAAATCTCAGCATAGTTACGCAGAGTGAAAGAAGCCAGATCTAAAGAACATATATCACACACCCTATGACTGCATTTCTATGTCATCTAGAGAGAGAAACTAACGCGGTGACGAGCAGCTCCGAGCCAGCCTGGGGAGACAGGCTTGTTCGGAGGGACGGAGAGGAAGGAGTGAAACACCTCCAGAGACGGCGGTCCAGCATCTAGAGGACAGAGGCGGTTTCTCGGGGCACTGAAGGGGGTTTCAGAGCTGCACTTGGCTGTTGCCGGCATCCCCGGTGAGAAGGGTGAGCTTCGAGGGCCATCTGGGAAGGAGGGGGCGACATGCACTAACGGGCCTGCAGGACACTCTCCTAACACTCAGTCCCGGGAGGTCGTGCGGATCTGGGGACCCTCCCGCTCAGCGGTGCTCAGTGCCCTGCCGTCTGCAGTCCTGAAAACCCAGAACCAACCTCAACTCTTAGAGATGGAGTCCCCGCCCGGTGAGACACTGGGCGAGTTTCGGGGATGCTTGCTGAGAGCTCATGCCAGCAGGAAGAGGAGTGCCTCCTACGAGGAGGAAGACAGACGGCAACACGGGAATGGGGAAAAAAAAAAAGAAAAGGAAGATATTCTAAAATTTTAATATTTTATATTTTGGATCTCGTCTTTTTTTTCCCTTTCTAGATTGTTTTCAATGTTTCCATCATGAGAATATACTCACTTCATGAAAAACCAAAACCTGTATATCATAAAGAAAACGCACGTACTGGCCTGTTAGGAGGACGTGGATCCCCGTGTCTCACTGGTGCCAGGACAGGTCCACTGGGGGCTGCGCCCCCGGCCGTCAGGGGTGGGGACCCGCAGGGCCGGGAGGAGACAGGGCCAACCTGTGTCCAAGGAGGTCGGGAGCCGAGGGCCGGCGGGGAGGAAGCCTTCTCTTCTTTCTTCCCTGAGTTGGCTCCTACCCCAGTGACATGGCCCCAGCCTGTGGCCACGGCTCCTGCCCGGAGTGGGGTGTGCGCAGGGCTGTGGGGCCCGGGCCCCTCCGTAACCCCGGAGACACCGCGTGCGAAGAGTCTCTGGTGTCTGGTCCTGACCGGTCACGGCCTTGCCCTGGGGTCAAGCCCTCACCGTGAGCAGGACAGAGTCCCGGTGAGGCCCCCTTCCCGCCTCGCGGCTCGGGTCTGGCTTCGCATCGAGGCCGGGCCGGGCTGGGGTCCCGGCCTCTGTAGCATGGACGCAGGTTCCCATGGCCGGCCTGGTGAGCAGTGCCCGCCGTGGGGCATTGTGACGGAATTTCCTGAGCTGTCGCGAAGTGTGGTCGCCCGAGGACGAGAGGAAGGCACCAGAGGGATGACCACGGCCGGCCCCTCGCTGTCCTGAGTGGCCAGCAAAGGCGGGCTCCTGCCTGGGGCTCCTGAGCACCCCGCACGGAGCCCCCTGGAGCCCGGCCAGGGGCGGGACGCACAGCGCCGCACCCCACACAGAAAACGGGTGCCCACGCGGTTCGCGGGAAGATGGGGTGGGGGCTTGTTTCCAGAAAGACTGCGTCTCTGCACAACAGAGGGCTGCCCGGCGTCCACGCGGCTCCCGGGTCTGGAAACCGGGCAGGAGAGATGTCAGGAGGTGCGGCGTGTGTCCCGCGTGGAAGCCTGGTGCCCGGAAACCGCGGTCAGCACGCAGCCTCCGCCAGCTCGGAGCAACTGGTTCCAAACTCCGTGGGATGAGCCGTCCTGTCTCCTCCTTCCTAGCGGCCCGGCTGCGGGGACACCTCCCAGCTGCTCAGACACCCCGCGGGGACCTCAGAGCGGCGGGCCCTCAGGGGCGTCTGCGTGGCCGCGGGAACTGTGGGCTCCCTGCCTGCGCCCGGGATGGGGTGCCCGCAGAGCAGCAGGAATCACGGAAAAGGAGACTCGGACGCGAGCGCCCCCTCCCAACCCCTCGGCCACACCCTCAGCCGCTGGGGCAGACGCACCCCTCTGTGAGACTTTCCCAAATCCCGGGAACCTCAGACAAAGCCGACCTTGCACCGGGAGCCTGGGGGCGAGGGTCTGCGCCGGCCGGAGCTGCTCGTCCGT
This sequence comes from Nasua narica, assembly GCA_028533885.1. Lineage (NCBI taxonomy): Eukaryota > Metazoa > Chordata > Mammalia > Carnivora > Procyonidae > Nasua > Nasua narica. The sequence continues at coordinate 72,920,487 of CM052812.1, read as the reverse complement.
GGCGCCTGTTCAAGGGCTCAGACCCACGGAGAACCTTCTGGTACAAACTCGAGTGTGGGTTTGTGTCGCCGGCCCGGCCCCTCCGACGGGCAGAGTCTGGCCGGACTCCCTGGGGTGCTCTCTCCTCCGCAGCCCTGCCTGCTCCTGGTCCACCGTGGGTTCCCTCGGAACGGCTGGAGAAACCGAGCCACGGCGGGGCCGCCACCGTGCCTGCCCGGGCAAAGGGTGGGAAACCCGTAACGGAACCCAAACCCAAGTTCCTCGCACGAGAAGCCGTGTCCGTGGACACGATGGGAGTCACAGAGAAGACGCCAGCCAAGCCCGGCCGGCGGGCGGCAAGGACCAGAGCCATCAGCATGCCTGGATCTCAACGGGAGAACCCGAGGCGTCCCCTGCACCGGCCGCCCCAGTTGGGGACGGGCGAGTCTGGGGTCCCGGGCTGCACGGCACACCCAGCACGGGCCGAGCCCCCCGCCCCCCCGCCCCGTGTCCTCCTCCAGCCCACGGTGGTCTCAGCAGCAGGTTCCGGCCTTGGGGACATGACTGGAGCCCTGGGGGCTTAGGCGGAGAACCCCGCTGCCCACAGGGAAGCGGGCCGGGCCCCCCGGGGCCGCACACAGGGGCACAGAGAGAAGGGCACCCCAAGCCCCTCGGTCAGGGGTACTCTCTCACGCTCTTCTGAACCGTTCACTTCCGGCGACATGCGTCTGCGGGCTAAATATAGACGCGAATGCAGCCGCAGCCAGCTGTGCAGAGACCTGGGGCCCAGGCCGGAATAGCAGAGCCTCTGCAGCATTCAGAACAGAAACCCTGCCCGCCGCAGCCCTGCGCCCCTGCTCTCACCTCTGCTGCCTCCTGACCGGATCCCTCTGGCTCGGGGACTCGCGGGCGGGCGTGCAGTCGGCTCCCGGGTTCTGTGACTCAGCTAATTTACCAGCCGTGCATCCAGGGGGAGGGACCGTCTCCACTCGTCTCCAAGCAGATGCCGGCAGCCGATCCCTCGGCTCTCCTCCCCGGACGGGCTCCTCAGGAACGCCCAGCGCCCGGCGCCGTCCCCAGGCCGCACAGACGGCTCCTGGGTGGGGGAGGAGGCGTCCGCCCTGCCCCCGGCCCAGGCCCAGCCGGGAGACCGGCCTGGCAGCCGCCTGCTTTTCTGTGCACAGCAGGAGGAACCGGGACCAGGGCTGCTCTGGTCTCGTCCTCCCCGGGAAACAGGTGCGGGAGGCGGGCCGCCTGCCTGAGTCCTGCTCCCGGAGCTCGGCCCCGGCGGCCGGCGGCCTCCCGAGACCACTTCCGTGCCCTTGTGCTTAGAAAACCCCCTCCGGGTTTCATGGCGCTGCAAGGTCAATAACGGAAGGCACTTCCACTCCAAGAGGATGTTTTATTTAAACGGTGAGACGCTAGAGGGATGAGTGCCCGTCAGAGCCGAGGAACGAAAACACAGGACCGAATCCGACGAACAGGACCGGCGCCGTCGCGGGAGTGAGGCGCCCGTGAGCTCTCCGGGCCGCACCGCCCAGCCCGCGGCGCAGCTGCAGAGAAGCAAAGGGCCGCCGAGCAGGCTCCTTAGAAACGGCAGGTCCTACAAGGCTCCGGGCTGCCGCGCACTTGGCAACAGCGGGCCTGACTGGACCGAGGCAACAATTACGACCCGTGCTGCAGGCGGCCTTGCCCTTCGCCGCCCGAGACGCCAGCCGCAGCTGCACTGGGGTCTAGAGCCAGGAGGGGCGGAGGGGTGAGGCTCCCGGCCGTGGCTGTCCCCAGTTAGGGCCTGATCCTTGGCCAGCGCGGGCCCTGCCTGGCCCTCTGCTCCCAGCCAGCCCCACGCCCGCCCTGCCCTTCCACCCCACCCCTCCAACTTGGACCCAAATGTCCAAATTTCACCCCATCCTAGACCCAGCAGCATTGTTGCGGCAGGAAGCCACAGAGTGAATACCAGTAACACCCAGTGTAGTCACGAGAATGTGGGAAATCGTGCCTCCCACAGCAGTGAGAACACCCCGCCGGCCGACCTCTCCTGAGCTCTTCTCCGGCGCCGACCTGTCTCAGTCACCACGGCCCCACCGGCTAATCGCCCTTACCGGCTCTCCCGCACAGCGGAGGGAACGGGGGCCCAGAGAGGCCGGGCTCCTTCCGCGGCCACACAGCTGACAGGTGCACCTGAGGGGGCCCCCCGAGACGAGGACGCTAATGCTGATCCAGCCCCACAACCGTGCCACAGGGCAGCTGCCTCCCGGGAGAGACACAGCGGGGTGCGCGGCCACGAACTCAGCGATGTGACGCCTAGAAAAGCGTCCCAAGGAAATGGTAGAATAACGGTGTTTGAGCAGATGCTATTTAACCCTTTTACACACTCGCCCATGCCAGGCGGCGCTCTAACAACCTCGAACACAGCTCCCTTCGGAGGATTATGGTACCGTCGCCCGGAAGAGAACACAGACAGTCGCAGCACCCTTCGCGTCCACGCGGAGGGCACGGGCCTCAGGGATGGAGCACGCACCCCGGAATGCACAGGCGCCGTCGGGACCTGGCTCATCTGACGAGGAAGGATGTAAACAACTTACTAGGTTTCTCTAAATGCCGGTGTGTATCTGGCACCTGGGTGTATCGGCGGGTGGAGAGGAGACTCCGGGTATGAGCTCAAGCCCCACGCCGGGTGGAGAGCTGACTAAAAAATAAAATCTTAAAAAATTAAACAATAAATTAAAAAATTTTAAAAGCCAGTCTGTATAGTATGATCACATTTCTATCTTAAAAAATAAGTATGTGCGTTACAGAGAGAAATACAGACCAGTAGACTAGAGAGCCAAAAAAGAAACCCTTGCATATACGGTCAAATGATTTTTGACAAGGTTCCAACACCATTCTACCATTCGATGGAGAAAGCACAGTCTTTTCAACAAACGGTGTGGAAATCTGGACGCCCCCACGCGAGGGGACGAAGCCGGGCCCTTACTGAACGCCACACACTGAAATTAACTCAAACCTGATCTAGGATCTAAACGTGAGAACAAAGCTCTTATGAGATAACATAGGATCAAAGCTTCATGACGCTGGACTTGGCACTGATTTCTTGGATACGACGCCAAAGGCACGACAAGAAATGGTCGAACTGGGCTTCTTGAAAATTTAAAGATTTTGTGCATCAAGAGACACTATCTCCGGACTAAAAAGGCAACCCGCAGAGTGGAGACAATATTGGCAAATCCTGTATCTGACGCGGGATTAGCGTCCAGAATATATAGAGAACTCCCACAACTCAACAACAAAGAAGCAAACCACCTGGCTCAACAACGAGCAAAGGGCTTGCACAGACATCTCTCCAGAGAAGGTGTCCAGATGGCCGGGAAGCTCCTGAGAAGGTGCTCAGCGTTGTTCATCACGAGGGAAATGCAGATCGCAACTCTGAGACACCACCTCGCACTCATGAGTAGGGTCACTATCAAAAAGAAAGGAAAAGAGAAAACATCAAGTGTCGGCACCGATGTGGATCGTTGTCCTCCGTTGGAGGGAATGCAAAGGGGGCCGCTGCTGCGCGAGACAGCACGCGCTCTCCTAAGGGGTAAAAATAGGGTCACCGTACAACCCAGTGATCCTACTACCGGTAGCAAGGTCGCGAAGAAATATCTGCAGCCCCGCGTTCACAGCAGCGCTACTCACAAGGGCTAGGACACGGGAGCGACCCAAGTGCCCACTGATGGAGGAATGGACGACTGGCCCATCCTTGCAGGGGACACCATGTGGCCTCAAAAAGGAAGGCAGTCCTGACACGATGCCGAGTGAGATCACGCAGACACACGTGTCCTGTGGTTCTGCTTACGTGATGCCCTCAGGTCAAGGTCATAGAGACAGAAGCTGGGTGGTGGGCGCCCGGGCAGGGGAGGGGGAGGGGGCTTGGTTCCTAATGGGGACAGAGTTCCAGTGTCATGAGAAGAAAAGAGCTGTGGGGTAGATAGTGGGGACGGGTGCATGACGGTGTGAATGTACGTAACACCACGGAAATGTACGGCAAGTTTTGTGTGTATTTCAACACAGTAGAAAGGTGAAAAAATGTGTGTGTGGTTTCACAGAAAAATTGGCAAGTCTGAAAACACATATAGCAAAGCATCCAGTGGCGATCTCTCCAGAGGATAGGATCTCAGATGACTTGACTTTTGGCTTCATATCTCTCTGCATTGTACACACTTTTAAAAACACTGAATAAGTATTTGTTCTTAGAATAAAAACAACTACTTTCATCTTCAAACAAACTCATGCGCGTACACGGACCTACCTACGGGCCTTTCATCTTTCATCGCCGTGACCAGCATGTCCCTTGCAGACCGTCCTCGCACAGAACCCCACGGGACACGACGTCCCTTCCAAAGCCCCCAGAGGGCCGGGGAGGGGACGGGGGCACAGAGGGTTGTGCTGATTCACAAAACTTCGGGGGCAGTTTGCTCATTCAAATAGCACCTGTTTTCCTAACTATGAAAGTAGTAAATGCACATCGTGGAGAAGTCACAGAATGAAAGCATGCCCGTCTAAGAAAACAGCTATCCCTCCTGGTCCTCAGGGAGATCTGGGTTTTGATAGGCCTCCAAAGGCGCACCGGCCTCTTCAACCCCAACTCAGAAGGTCTCAGAAACCTAGCCTGAGTGTCCAGGATGGTCCACCCCTGCAATGGCGTAGAGACGCTGCCCGGCGAGGCTTTCTGGGGCCACACATAACCCGTGCGCATCTCCGCTTTCTTCTCCACAGAAGGGTCACCGCCACACGGCCATCTCTCCAGGTCCCCGGAGGGGTCAGGCCTGACTTCTGTCCCCCCTCGCCCCCCAGCTTCCACCTTCCTTCCCAGGCCCCTCGGGTGCAATCCTTAGGAGGGCTCGGCTGTGCCCCAGGCCGCTCCCACATGCGTCCTCTGCTGCGTCTGGGCTCCCAGCTGTGGATGCACACAGGCCACGCTGGAGAACCAGCCCATCCAGAAGGACTCCGCCCTTCCCCAGTCTACGCTTCTTCCTGGCCGTCGTCCCTGCCTGCTCTCCTCCCTGTGCTCCGGTCCACGACCCCAGCTCCTGCCAGGACCCCCCGGGGTCCATCCTTGGTCACGCTCAGCACCCAGCCCGCGGCTCCCGGCCCCGCTCTTGCGCTTCCAGGCAGGGCGCAGCCTGCGTGGACACGTCTTCATTATTACTGCTTCACGTGTTTTGAAAATTTGAAAAATCGCAGAAACGGTATCACACTCTTCGTATCCTTTGCAGTTCTCTGCGTTTGCTCAACACTGAGTCCTTGATGTTCACGGACATTGGCGCCTGCAGATCCCGCCGTTCTCACCGGCTCCCGTGGGGCGCAAACCGTATCCCACCGCCGGTGCTGACAGGGAGCCGGCGGCTTCTACTTTCCCACCTTCACAAACGATGCTACAGCGAGGCCAGCCTCGTGGGCGCCTCACGCGCGTCTGCGCCGATGGCTTCGGGCGGGCACCTGGCCGGGGAGGGCTGGCGGGCGGGCACGGGCCCCCGTGACTGACCCTCACAGACACCTGTCCCCTGCCTGCGACGCTGGCCCGCATGACAGCTGAGGGGACCCTGCTGCAGGCCTCACTGCCTCCCTGAGTCCTCGTGAGGTGGCTGGGCTTTGCTATGCTGACCGCAGGCCACTTTTCTGCACCTGTGGCCCTCGGCCCCTCTCGTCACCTTTGTCCCTGCCCCTTAGCTGTCCCTGGTTGCTGCGGAGGAGGTCAGTCCATAGACCAGATAGCAACCCTTGCTGGTAAAGTCTTGGCTGGTCTTGGTCAGTGTTGACATAGCTTCCATCCTGCAGACGCATAAAACTCAACCGTTCCCGCCGTCCTTTCCTGTTTGGGACGGTTTGTTTCTTGCTCAGGAAATGCTTCCCTGATGCACCGATCGTTCTCCAAGGTTCGTTTTCGGCAGCTTTTCTCACGTGAAAAACCACGTGCGCGTCTCCTTCGCGAGGGTCCCGTCGCCCGCCCGCCACTCGAAGGCGGCTCCCCCTGCCCCCCACGAGCTGCTGCTTTGTCCAAGGCGCCAACATCATCCTAGGGTCTCTTGTCGGACGTCGTGACGCCCGGTGGGCTCGTCTGCCTCTTGAGCCTGCTTCTCGTCTTCTGGGCCAGCCTGTCCAGGGTGACGGCAGCCCGATTTGGGTTCTGATCGGAATGACACTGGGAGGGAGCTGACAGCTCCTTGGTATTGACTCTTCCCACGGACTGGGGTAGTTCTCCACGTTTCTCAGTTTTTCAATGAAGTTGGATCATTTTCTCCAGAAGGGTTTGCACGACGTCGGGTCTCTCTCCTACCGGTTCCCGTTGCTGTGCCCCCAGCACGACAGGTGTGTCGGCAGGTACGACGCAAGCCGCGGCCCCCTTTCCTTGCTGTCCCGGCCAGAAAGTTGCTGCACAGGAACGTTACTGATTTTTTTTTTAAGATTTTATTTTTAAGTAATCCGTACGCTCGTGAGGCTCGAACTCACGACCCCGAGATCGAGAGTCCCCTGCGCCACCGACTGAGCCCGCCAGGCGGCCCGTTATGGATGTCTTATCTTGACCTTGTGCCGGCAACTTCCTGAAATCTCTCCTTAGTTCTGAGAGTCGGATTCTACCATTTCCAGACATGGGAAGTTTTGTTTATTCTTTCCAGTCTCTACACTTTCAAACTATTTTTCCCGAGCTCCTGTGCTGGGCGGGACCCCAGGGCACGCGAGGGAGAAGTAATGGCGGCATCTTTCTCTTCCTGCTGTCTTGAAGAGACGTGCTCCGCGCGGCCCAGGCATCCCGTTTGCTGCTGGACTCCCACGGCCTGTCGCTCGGGTTCACGACTCACCTGCCTCCACATCTGCCATGTGCACGTTTCTAAACAGTGGGGGCGGCGGTTACAATTCATGAAACGCTTTTCTGCACCTGTTAGGAGCAGTCTTGTTCTCTCCCTGTCCCTCGGGGCCACCCCAGGGTCGCCTGCCTTCACCCATCTTACCATTGCTCCTGGCTGGGGCTCCGGTCCCCTCATTTCAAGCCCCCGAACCTGGGAGAAGCACAGACTTGGCTCCTCAAAGTCTCCCTAAGATGTGTCCTGCTCTGAGCGACAGACAAGGTCACCCCTCAGTGCCGGTGGGTACTCGTTCATAGTCCCCTTCAGGAGGGGGCAGCCCTTCGCGGGTCCTGCACCCCCCTCCCCGGGCCTTGGTCTCAGCTCCCTTCAGAGAAGGTTCGTGTGCTCTTCCCACCGGCACGGGCGCAGCAGGGCCGGCCTCGCCAGGCCCACGCCCCTGCCCCCAGCCCCTGGCGGTGGATCCCAGGTCACCGCCCCGGGTTTCCACGCGGTCTTCTGACCCCAGAGGGATCCCCTCCCCCACTGCCTTGCTCTGTCCCTTGTTTGAGCTGGACACAACTCCGGCCCCTCCCCCCGGCGTCCCGGGGAGGGGTCTGTAGGGAGGGTCTCTCCGGCGGTCCCCAGGGCCACCGTGCCAGCAATTCCACTGACTTCGGAAACTGTAGCTCCATCAGCCGTGACACAAACAGCTTTGAACAAAACGTCACCGACGCGGCTCCCCTCTGGTTCTCCACGGTCAAGGCAGCTTCCAGGAATCTGCAGCCCCGTGGGTGAGTTGGCCGGAAGACGGGACGGGCGGCGTGGGCCCCAGGGTCCCCGGGTCCCAGGCTCCGCCCGCCCTGTCCTGCGGCTACTCTCTGAGGGGGCAGGCTGAGGTCACACACCCGCAGGGACTGTCCTCCAGGCCCCCAGACAGGGCCACGCAGAGCCCCGGCCAGGACCACTCGGCAGCCGCACATTGGCCGTCCGCGCCGCCTAAAGCACTGTCCTGTCTTTCCTCGGAAACCCACGAACCTTGGTGTGTTCGGGTCTCTCCCGACCCAGACGAGGGACAGGTCCCACCTCCATGCTCCGTCCCAGGGATGCCTGGCTAGTCTCAGCTCCCCAAAGACCTCAGACAGAGCCCTCACTGCCGGAGCACGGGTGTCTCCTGCAGGTGCAGCACGGACGCCGTCCAAGGGGCCCCACTGCGTGAGCTTTCCCGGGAACCCGAGACTGGCCCGCAGCACAGAACCTTCCAGAGGAAAGCCCCTCCCGCCTGCAGCCAAGTCGCGGGGCAGGACACCGGGTCCTCTGGTCGCACAACTGGTCAGAAGCAGGCAGGAGAGGTCTCCCTCCAGAAGCTCGGAGGGCGGGCCGCTCCCACCCAGCCGGCGCCCGCGGGGATCCTCTCCTGCCCGCCAGCGTGTGGGGAGCCTGGGGACACGCACCGGAGAACGGAACACGGGGGGGCCCAGAGGCCCGGGCACCTACAGGGTGGGAGGACACGATGAGATCTGAAGCCAAACCTTCTACCTTCGACAGTACCTTCCCCAAGATCAGCTGCGGTTTTCCAGCAACCCCGGGGTCCCCCTCGCACGTCCGTGTCAGAGCACGTGGGACAGGAGAATAGCACGGGACGCACGTGGGACACGTCCTGTCCCCAGGCCCCCGGGAAGGGGTGCTGGCGCAGCTTCGGCCCGCCCCCCACAGGAGGGGCGGCTCCCACCTCCGCCCGCACACCTGGGGGTGCTCTGCAGGGACGTGTCCCGCGTCCAGACTGTCGTCCCCACACAGAGCCGTCCCCCCCGGGAGGCAGCCCTGCCCGACCACGCTCCACGCCCGCCGGGGCCGCCGGGGTCGCCGGGGATGGTGCGCCCCGAGTCACCCGAGTCAGGCCCTCCATCAGCGATGGGCGTGTGGGGCGCGGCCCAGGGGGGAGGTGAGTGCCCCGCCCCCAGCCCCGTGCTCCCCTGGATGGGACGTCCCCTGAGCACCCCCGGCTGTCGCCGGGTGCACAGGGTGAACACGGGTCCATTGTGCTCGGAGCTAACGAGCGTGTTTAATCCAAAGTCGCAGTGAAGAATACCCTCATTGATGCTTCGGGGCGTCGTGGGCCCTTGTCCCCGGCTGGGACTGGAGAGAGCGCCCCTTTCACGAGGGTCATAAACACAGGACACAGCTGCCCTTGTTCAGCCCCCCGGGGCCCACAGCTGAGGAAGACGAGGAGGTGACCACCCACCGGGCAGAAGGACCTGAGCGGGACCCCATGCACGTCTCTGGTGGGACGGCTGACCCGCTGGGCACCTGTGTCCTTGTCTTGTCGGCCCTGACGCGGCCCAAGTGCCCGGTGTCCTGCCACACGTCCTGCTGTCCCTCCCTCCTCCGGACGGGCTCTGGCGACACTCTGGGCCTAGAGAAGCCGTGTCCCTCTCCGCAGCCACACTGCAGGGGAGAAGCCGTGTCCCTCCCCCTGCCACACTGCAGGGGAGAAGCCGTGTCCCTCCCCCTGCCACACCGCAGGGGAGAAGCCGTGTCCCTCTCTGCAGCCACACCGCAGGGGAGAAGCTGTGTCCTTCCCCACCCCCCCCCACCCCCGGCCACACCGCAGGGGAGAAGCCGTGCTGAGCGGCTGGGTCCAGAACCAGCTTTTTGACGGCGCGCGCAGCAGGAAGCGGGCACTGAGGGCCTCGTCCACATCACAGTCCTCAGCCTCAGGCCGCGGGGAGCCACACGCCCGGCCCCGGACAGGCTCGCACGCACGGCTGCGCATGGCAGGACCCAGCAGCGGATTTCGAATCTCGTTTGGGTCTTGATCCGCTGCTTTCAAGAGGGGAGCTCCCGTGACCCCAGCTGCTCCCAAGAACCATCGACTCCGCAGGGGCCCTTTCCACAGTGTGAGGCCTGCTCTTTGGGGGGCTGTCCTGGGGGTGGCGAGGGCACTAGGCCTTCGCGATTCCCACGGTTCCTCTGCAGCGAGCGGAGAGGACAGTGTGACAGACGGACTGGCCGTGCACGAGGGCGGGCAGGGGTGTGGGACGGGAGGCTCCTGCAGGGGCGGCGCCCAGGGGTCCCCAGGCCTCACGGCCCCACCCGAGCAGCACCCCTCCTTCTCAGAGAAGCCTGGGCTGGGACTGGCGAGGGGAGTCCCGCTGCCCCGGGAACGAGGAGGTCAGACTGAACTCAGATTTCCGGCTCTCCAGCCCGACTTTGGAAGACAGGCCCCGACGGAGCGCCAGCAGGCCGGCCGGGAGCGGCACAAGGGCAGCAGCCGAGAGAACACACGGGCCTGCGCTATGGAGGGAGCGCCCCACGGACCCGCGGCGGGCTGTCCAGGGAGACTGCGGGGGAGGGGTCAGCCGGCGGTGACCCCCAAGGGGAGAGGGCCGATTACTGGGTCCCTCCAGCCCGGCGTCTGACCGCACGGTGGGCTGCCTGCCCTGATGGAGAGAATGAGGCCGCCGCTCATTAGCCTCCCGCTGACCAGGCTCCAAGTTCAGACAGACTTGAAGATGGAAAGAAAGGCCAGGGAAGCAGCGGGAGCATTAATTAAAACCACAGCGCGTGGCGACGGGAGTGGCTCCGAGAAGGGCTGCGTGGTGCCCCCGGCTCAGACCCTAAGAGCCCCTTCACGGCGCCAGCGCCTCGGGCTCCCCCTCGGTCTTCCTTCCCGATTCGACTTCATCGTGGCCTACAGGCTTCTTGGCAAAGCCTGCCTTGCTTTAATTTCCTCCCAAATGTTGGCAAAAGAAAGATACTGAATTTTAATGGACTCGTGCCATTTCTCAAACCAATTTCTCTGCGTGAAACACCTGTGTCCAGTGCGCACGACATTCTCATCATGGGTCAACCACACCCACTGAGGCAGGAATTTGCTGTCCGCTCCGGTCGGGGCTCCAGCCTCCAGGGCAGCAGCAGCTCTGACTCCTGCAGAAATCAAACCAACAACGCGGACCGCAGCAGTCCTGGCGAATCCACCCCAAGGAGCCCCGGAACACCCTCCGTCCACCCCTGGGGTCCGGCCTGCCGTCCTCACGCGAGCGCGGGAGTGCAGAACCTTCCCCCTGCCGGTGCCCTCCGCGGCGGGAGAAAGGCCTCAGGACCAGGCTCTCTGTTTGCAGGGGCAGCTGTCCCGTTCCCACGAAAACAGCCTTTTGGGTGCCCTTTGCGGGGCCGCCTCTTAATTCTGTTCCTGACTTCAGCTCACCGACGGCACCTCAGTCTGGGACCCGGATCCCCGGGGACCCGGTGCGTTGATGAGGCCACGGCTGACACCGGCCTCACGCGCCGCCGGGACTGGCAATTATTTCATGATGTGGATTCCTCACTCCACGTCCTCTCCCAAGTTCAGAGAGTAAAGCGCCCTGGTCCACCCTTGGTCATTCCGCAAGAGAACTTGAAACCACAACACTGTGGCCTCAGGTTTTGAGTCTTGCTTCCAGTGGCCGGCTTTTCGCGCCCGATCCACCTGGACAGAAGCCAGCACTTCCACATCTTCTTCCGTCCGTGGGGACAGAGAGGAATTTCAGAACTCTTTCCCAGATAGTGGTGGGCGAGGTCACGTCAGAACTAACTCACCTTCCACCTAAGACGGCTTTTGCCGAGAGAGGGCAGAATCCCCGGGGCCCTCCCACACTGAGAGCGAGGGGGATTACGCTGCCTGAGAAGTTGGCCACCGCCCTGCCTTTGAACCTCTGCTCCTTAGCCTCTTGGGGTGAGGGAGGCGGGAGAGAACCCTGGTACTTGCTGCAGTGGGGGGCTTGCTGGTCACCCACCCCATGCTTGAGGCCTCAGGGCACCCACACTGCCCCCCGACTCCAAGGGGCTGTAGAGACGGCTGCATTGGTCACAGCGGGGAGTCCCTGCCCCGAGGAGTGGTGACCACAGATGGGTCCTTGCACAGCAGATGACCCAAGTGGCACCAAGGACTCCAGGCCGAGCTGGGTCTGAGGTGGTTCCCCCTAGGTGCCCCCAGCTGCCTGCCAGGTGCAGACACGACCTTCTCTGGAGAAGGACATTTTCCTACGAGGTCTCAGAGAATCCCCACAAGCGAGTGTTCAAGGGCAGTGGTGAACATGCCCCTAACGACAGCCAGGAAACCAGGAAGCAAGGCAAGTGAGCAAGAACTGAGCTCAATAAAATAGAAGAGACCCATTCAACCTTCAGGCATTAGAATTAACAGACACGGGTTACAAAAGAACAAGTCTTTCTATTTTTTAAATAGACTGTATTTTTAGAGCAGTTTTAGGTTCACAGCAAAACCAGGCAGAAAGCAGAACTCCCGCGCACCCCTGCACAGTCTCCTCCTATTTTATTTAAGGAAATAAGTTACAAGCTTGACAATAACTTCAGGGAGGAGAAAACTGTGAGAAGTGATATGCCCAAGCTGAATAAAAAGAGAATTTCGTAAAAACAAACATAATAACTGCAGTCAGACAGCCGATGGACACATTTGGTGGCAGATTGGGCAGAATGGAGAAGTCGTAAACGGGAAGATAATTCAGAAGAAATCACCTAGAATTAAGCACAAAGAGACAAAAAGAGAACACGCAGAGTAGGGGTAAGAAAATGGAGAGAGAATGAGAAGCTCTCTCAGAAGGAAAAATGAAGGGAAACAAAAAAACCCTGAGTAGCAGAATCTGAAGATATAATGACCAAGAATTATCTGGAATTGATGAAAAACAACAGCTCCAAGATGCAAAACAAGCCACAATCTAGACATATAATAACAAAACCTGAGGGGAAAACAGCAAAGACGAGGAGAAAATACACTCTGCCCAAGGAACAGAGGTCGCACTCAGAGGCAGGAGAGTTACGCAGACTTCTCCTCGGAGCAGTGCAGCCTGAGGACAAGGGAATAACGTACTAAATCCGCTTTAAAAATACCCGCCAAGCAAGAATTCCATGTTTTCACGCTCATTCTTGAAAGAACTAAATGTTCCGACATAAAAGGGGGGACAGAGAGTAGGAAGCAAGGTCTGAATAAAGGAAGCTCTACAGGGTGTATCTGAGGTGGGAAGGTGACCCAAAGGCCAGAAGAAACGGAGAGCAGCAAAAGTGCTACAGATGTGAGGAAATCCAAAACAACAAGTGACCGCAAAAAGCTAACAACAGTTTCTCGTATGTCATAAAATACACAAGATAGAAATAGAATGCCAATGATAAGACATAAAATTTAGAACAGGGATGAGCTGAGTTAAAGTTCCTTTTTCTTAGCTGGGGGAGGATCTGGATTAGGGCTAGCCCTCAAGGAGTTGATTTTTTCCTGCTAATTTTTATCATAATCACGAAAATGATACAAAACATAATATACAACATTTAGATAGAAGAGGAAGGGAACCCCTCAATCCATCCAAAGGGAGGGATAAAGGAGAAAAAAAGGTGCAAAAAACAGAATAAACACGAGACAGATTTCAATCCCAATAAATACATCAGCAAAACCACTGAGCAGAAATGAAGAATGTATTTCTCAGGTGGAAGCCAAACAGCAGGAACGACATCATAGCTTTTGAACCTCCCCAAATTTCCTCTCAGCAAAAAAATGGAGCAGTCAGCCCAGCAAAACAGAACTAATTAAAAACGTCTTCCACAAAACAAGCTGAGAAAACACTTGCACTCCTGTCCACTGACCACTGTGTGCACAGCCTGCCCAACCCTTGCGGGCTTAGAACAAGGGTTTCACTTTGTTCAAGGACACGTGGATCGGGATTTGGTGAAAGCTTGGCTGGGAGGGTCCTTGCCGACCCCTGAGCTGTCGGGTGCGCTGTGGAGCTGGGCTCCCGTCCAGGATGGCTTCCACCCCCATGTCGACACCGGCACTCGGCTGTCCTCTCGCCACGCGGCCGGTGGCTGTGTCCCCAGAGGGCGTGTCCCAACAGCCACCTCTCTGAGAGGTCCCTGGGAGGCTACGAGGCCCCTAACAGCCAGCCAGGCGCCTCCAGCACCACCACCGACAAGAGGAGGGAGGGGGCTCTGCCTCACGGGAGGGGGCAGGGGGCTGCAGACACCGCCACCTCTGACACGCGCACGTAGTGTGAGAAGCTTCGCACAGTCGGCGAGGGCCTTCAATCGGCTCCACGACACTGAGAACCCGGAGATCACTCACCAGCATTTACCTTGGAAAGAGGGTCCCCACTGAGGTGGAAGCTTGGCCAGACAGGTTGATCTTGTCAGAAGATAAGTGCTTATGCGATATTTTGTGGAAAATACAGAGAAAACTAAAGGAGCTCTACCATAAGCCAAGTTAAACGATGAGTAACAAAATGGGGAAAACATATGCAACTTATATCACAGGTAAAGGACAGATATCCTTAAACCGTAAGAAACTTCCAAAATGGGGGCACCTGAGTGGCTCAGTGGGTTAAAGCCTCAGCCTTCGGCTCAGGTCATGATCTCAGGGTCCTGGGATCGAGCCCCGCATCGGGCTCCCTGCTCAGCGGGGAGTCTGCTTCTCCCTCTGCCCCTGCCTCTCCTCCCTCGTGCATTCACGCTCTCTCTCTCAAATAAATAAATAAAATCTTTAAAAAAAAAAAGGAAACTTTCAAAATCTAAGAAGAAAGCTAAACAATCCCAGAGAAAAACGGAAAAGAATGGGCAAACTATATAAACTCTTCACATAAAAAGAAATGCAAATATCCTTTAAATACATGAAAAGACACTCAACTTCCCCATGTTAAGAGACATGCAAGTTACAACTGCACTGAAATTGCCCTCTCTCCCCTCTCTGGTAACCCCTCCAAATCTGACAGCACCTCTAGCCGGATGGAGGCAAGCATTTCGCTCACGCCAAGAGCGCACGCGGGGCGCACTTGCTGCAGACGGGACCCCACGGTCCACAGCACATTACAGAGTCGCGTTTCCTTCTCGTCTAGGACTCCCTCTTCTAATAATGGAGGCGACGATGCGCTGACACACGTGAGACTACGTACACACAGGGCTATTTCAGAGTAAAACTACTTCTAATAGCAAGAGACTGGAAACAACCCAAATGTCCGCGGACAGAGAAGGAGCTGGCGCAGGGGGGAGGACCATGCACCTGCAGGAGAGGACGGGGCAGGCTCTCCCCAGCGACAAGGAGGTGCTGCACCGAATGAGAAAAGCAGAACAGGGTCACAGTAGGCTGCACGGCGCCTAAGACGGGAGAAGGCATATGGAGAGACGTGTGCATTTGCTTAAATTATGTTTAAACGGAAACATGAACTAAAAAAAGACTTAGAAAATATTGCCACCAGCAGAGAGAGAAGAGGATTTAAACACAAGGATGAAGCTGCTCTTCCCAGAACACACTCTGAGTTACACTTCTGGAGAGTCTGACCCAGAACTGAGACACAGTCGAAAGTCAAAAGAAAACAGAGCGGTCCCTAAGAAGGAGAAAGTGATATAAAGCAATCCTAGCGCCTTATATCTTAAAGACAAAAAGAGATCAAAGGAATTGTGGACTCTTTGTCACTAATCCCACTGATGTCATTATTCTGAAACTATCACGCCTACGGTAGGCGAAAGCAAGAAGGAGTCGTCCCATCAGTGTCCCCAGGACCCATGCACGAATTTCGGCCTAAGAGAAAAGAGAATTGTAAGACCAGGGAAATAACCATCTTGTCGTCTTAAATTTGAACCAGAAATATCAGAGTAAAATGATGATATATTTCTCATAGAATTTATTCTAGCTTTGTCTTCTGAAAATCATGACCAACCCAGCAGCCGCGAGCTCCCCCAACACTCAGCTCTGTGGGGCATTCCCGCGTAAGAGACCCGGGGTCCCGGGGGGATGTGGCAGATTCCAGGCCTGCTCAGGCCCTGGGCAACGTGGGCATCTCAAAGCGGGACACGAAGTGGCGGTCCCAGAGCACCAGGCTCCAGTCCCGGAGATACAAGGTGAAACCCAAGTCCACAGGGTTGTCGGATGGAGGCCTGCAAGGGTCTTGACAAGACTAGGAACGATAACCACAAAGGAAACAACGGATGCATTAGACTTCATCAAAATGCAAAATTTCTCATCAAAAAGTGCAGTTTGGGGAAGGAATAAGCCAGCCAGGGGCGCGGGGTAAACAGAGCTGGTACCTACAACTCGGTAAAACAACCAGTGGAAACAACGGGACCACACGCTTGACAAAAGGAGATGTGCTGATACCCGACCACCGTGCAAATGTCCTCAACAGACGAGTATGGAGGGAGACGGACACCGAAGCCATGGGAAACGCGGTCGCACACGCACCGGATGGCCAAGGTCCAGCCGATCAAGCGTAGGCGCGGCCGGGGAGCCCCTGGAGCTTTCACACCCCATGCATGGCCATTTGGGGGAAATGTCGGTTTCTCATGAGAGAAATCATACATCTACACCTACCCTATGAAACCCCCATTCCACTCCCAGGAATTTCCTCACAAGAAGATAGGTCCGCAAAAAGGTTCGTAAAAAAATGTCCGTCGTAGAAAATCACGTAGGCTGTGTTAGAGGAACCCGTTTCCCCCAAATCTCCTCGCTGAACTACGCAAATGATTCCACAACATCCAAGACTCTTGGCAAAGCCACACACTAGGCGTTATTTGAATACAGAGAGTCTCCAAGCCGCCAAGTCACTGGGAGTGAAGGGGGCGCCGCAGACCCCAACGCCAGCACCCTCCCGCACCTCTCCTGTACCTGTCCCCTGTCCGGCAGGCGCCTGGCTCCTGTGGGGAAAGGGGAGGATGCGGCTCACGGGCCGGGACATGGGGGAGGGGACAGCCACTCCTGCATGCGAGCACCAAGGTGTCCCAAAGGCTGCAGGGAGGGCTCGCCAGCCGGTGCCCCGGGCCCGAGCCCGAGCAGGGTGGCCCAGGGACCAGGAGAAAGCCAGGCAAGCTCTTGAAAGTGACGAACTCACTTAACAGAGGCCAGTGTCATGAAGGCCACACGGGGTCTGAGAGGTCAGCCTTCCAAACACAGAGCTTTGGGAAGGAAAAAAAGGCAAAAAGAGAAACTCTTCATCAAGCAGAGAAAGAGAAACAAAGAGAAACAGAGAAATGCAGGGTCTTCCAAAGACCCCCCCCTCCTCAAAACAGTGCACTGGAAAGTCCAGCGGGAAGAAAAGGGCTCACTGGGGAACCCTGAGAGGCACTCAGCAAAACTTCCGGATTTCTAAACTAAAGACAAAATCCTCAAGGCCAGGGCCTGGGGGGCTCAGCCGGTGAAGCGTCTGCCTTCGGCTCAGGTCGTGATCCCGGGGTCCTGGGGTCGAGCCCCGGGTCCTGCTCCCTGCTCAGCGGGCAACCTGCTTCTCCGTCTCCCTCTGCCTGCCGGTCCCTCCGGCTTGTGCGCGCTCTCGCTCTGTCTCACAAATAAATAAATTCTTAAAAGAAAAAGTCCTCAAGGCCTGCAGACAAAAAGATTAGTTACCTTCCAGAGTCAAAAGAACCAGACTAGTCAGACTTTTTTTTAATTTTTATTTTTATTTATTTATTTTTTAAAAATTTTTTTTAAAGATTTTCATTTATTTATTAGAGAGCGAGAGACTGACAATGAGAGGGGAGAAAGTCAGAGGGAGAAGCAGACTTCCTGCAGAGCCGGGAGTCCGACATGGGACTCAATCCCAGGACTCCGGGATCATGACCTGAGCCAAAGGCAGTTGTTTAACCAACTGAGCCCCCCAGGCGCCCTTATTTATTTATTTTTTTAAAGATTTTATTTATTTATTTGAGAGACAGAGAATGTGAGAGAGAACATGAGAGGAGAGAAGGTCTGAGGAAGAAGCAGACTCCCCGTGGAGCCGGGAGCCCGATGTGAGACTCGATCCCGGAACTCAAGGATCATGACCTGAGCTGAAGGCAGTCGCTTAACCAACTGCGCCACCCAGGCGCCCCGACTAGTCAGACTTTTAAAACTCACACAAAGCAAGGAAACGATGGAGAAACATAAAATACCTATCTATCTCAGTGAGAGGAACCATGAACTGAAGATTCAGAAACAACCAAGTCTGGTACATCCATGGTTCCAGGAAGTAAGAAAGTGCTAAATAATAACAATGATGATGATGATGATGATGTAGTAAAATTTATTTTTTAAAGATTTTATTGATTGATTGATCTGACAGAGAGAGGGACTGAGAGAGCACATGAGCGGGGGGAGGGGCAGAGGGAGAAGCAGGCTCCCCGCTGAGCAGGGAGCCTGATGTGGGGCTCGATCCCAGGACCCTGGGACCATGACCTGAGCCGGAGGCAGACACTTAACCGACTGGGCCACCCAAGCGTCCCAATGTAGTAAAATTTTAAAAGGAAAAGTGGAGCTTGTTGCAAGAACACAGTAGCCGAACGGAAGCGGCTTCCGAAGCCCAAAGCTGGGGCCGCGTGTCACACACAGAACACACACAGTGACTACCCGACGTTCTCGTGGGATGAACCAGCGTCCGTGTGTCCATAATGACGTGACAATCGTTACACCCGTAACGAGGAGAAGACGCAGCTTTTCCCGGCGGGAGACTCCAACAGTGATGTGAGCCAAAGACCGGGCTGCAGGGCCACCAGAGGCAAATGGCATCGTGACCGGCGTCGGGTGCGGGCTGCGCAGGGGTGCTGGGCCAGCGAGGGGGGATCGGAGGGACAGGGTCTGCACGGCTCACGGCAGCTCCCCGAGACACGGACCGCTCCAGTGGGGACACCGGGGCTAGCCTCACTGTTCGCGGCACACGGGCCCCGAGAGCTCGGGGAGCAGGACACTGAGAAGGGACACAGCCGCGGCCAGGGGCTTCTTGCCAGAGACGCAGAACCTCGTTGCAGTCGTGAGAAAAACCCCAATCGTGGGGCATTTTACAAAATAATCAGTAGCCTGCAAAATATCGACGTCCTAAGAGACCAGGGGAGAGTGAGGAATTGTCACAGGTTGGAGGAGACCAGGGAGTCACCACGACCACACGCCGCGCGGGGTTCCGGGTGGGACCCCGGACGGAAGAAGGACTCCGCGTGCAGCCGGCGAGGGCGCGAGAGTAAGGCCTGCGTCTGGTTACCGGCGCCGCAGCAGCGTCGAGGCCTGCTCTTCACCGGGCAGCGTGGCCGCGGGAGGCGTGACCGCGAGCGGGACCTGGGAGCGCTGAATGGAGCTCTGTGCTATGTATGCAATTTTCTGTAAGTCTGGAGCTAGTTCAAAAGAAGGCATTAAAAAAATAAACATGCAAAAGGAGGCTCAACATCACTAACGGGAAGTGCAAATCAAAACCGCAATGCGACACCGCCTCCCATCCGGATCCACGGGTCCACGGGATCCACGGACGTAAGTGAGCAAGGACAGCAGGGCCGGCGAGGACGCGGGAGAGGGGAGCCCTCGCGCCCCGCTGGCGGGAACGCAGGCGGCACGGCCACTCTGGAGAACCGTGGGGAGTTCCTCGAAATATTAAACGTACAGTTACCACGGGGCCCTGCAGCCCCACTTCTGGGTGTGCGCCCGGGAGAACCGGATGCAGGGTCTCAAAGAAATGTTCAAACACTCCGGTTCCCAGCGGCGTCACTCCCACTACGTAAAGCAGGGGAGCAATCCAGGGGTCCATGGACGGACGTGCGGAAAAGCCCGGTGTGGCCCATCCACACTTGGAATGTCCTCCAGCCTTGACCGGCGAGAACTCCTGACATCGGCTACCACGTGGAGGGACCGCGAAGATGGCACGCGGAATGAAGTGAGTCAGTCACGGGGGGACAAAGCCCGTCTGACCCACTCATGTGCGGTCCCTAGGAGTCACACGCGTGGGCACAGACAGCAGAACAGGGGCGCCGGGGGCGGGGACAGAGCTCAGGGCTGCAAGGTGACAGAGTTCTGAAGACAGGCGGTGGTGACCTCTAAGCGATGTCTCTGTGCTTAGTGCCACTGAATGCACACTTAAACGCGGTTAAAATGGTCCATTTTATGACCCACGAGGCTGACCTCAGTCTCCTGCACGTGCTGACAGGTCCCTCGGCTCTGCGGACGAAGCCGCCTCAGCCGCCCAGCCTCAGAGTGAGCGCCCGCAGCCACGGCGGCCTGTCCACCCTGCTCCCGGACTGCAGGCCCCCCGCGGGCCCTCGCCGGCTTCCTCCAGGCCCCCGGGGCTGGCCTGCTCCTCCCCTCGGACGGCTGGCTCCCGGGCAGCCTCCGCAGACCCCCAGCCAGAGGAGACGCCAGGTCAGGGGCCCTCGAGGAACTGGGAAGCATCTCGGTGGTGCTGGTCCCCGCAGAAACGGAACACGCGCTTTCACAGGGGCCTTGGCATGTCTGAGTACTGGCCACTCCCGGGGGGCAGAGACGGTGTCCGTCCCTGTTTATGGCCCGCCCCCCAAGTGAGGGCCACTGTGCCTGGCCCAGAAGAGGTGACTGATAAATGTTTGACAGGAAGGAAAGTGGTGGCATCAAACCATCGGGCGGGGCCAGGAGGGGCCAGCGCTGACCGATGCAGAGGGTCCGAATGGTCCCCAAGCCCAGCATCGAGGCTGCAGCTCCCATCCCACGAGCATCCTCCTGTGTCCCCAGGCAGGCCTCTGCTGTCCCACCCTCTCCTGAGAGTTGCTGGGCCACGCAGAGAGCAAATGTGTGTGGGCGGGGCAAGAGGGAAGGTCTTTCATCTCCCCTCTCAAAGGGAAAAACATTGAGCTTGCCTTAACCTTCTGGCTTCTGAACTTGCCGTATTTCATTCCTCTTCCAGGTTCTTAACTCAGATGTCACAGAAAACCAGCCTGGAGAGCAGGAGCTGGGACAGGTGTGCGGATCTCCCTGGAGGCCGGGCTGCTTGCAGGGAGAGCCCCGCCCTCCTCTCTGGGGGTGCGGGCAGTCAAGAACATTCTGCCTTCCTCTGGCCCCTCCTCACCGCCCCTGCTGAAGACCCCAGAGGCCTCCAGGGGCTCCCAGAAGGAAGTGCATTGGGGCCAACAGAACCCAGCCCCATTCTCCTCCTGGAACCACGTGCGTTACCGAGGAGCCCCGCCCAGAGAAGCCTGGATCAGAAACTGCAAATCAGAAGAAAAAAAAAAAGAAAGAAAGAAAAGAAAAGGAACTGCAAACCAGCAGAATCCCCATTATAATACAAAGGATTCAATACACAGGCCTGTGTAATATACTACAAACTCAAAAGAAAATTCCAGAACCCTCCGACACATTGATCATCGGGGGCACGGAAGCAGCCACATTAAGAAATAAACGACTATGAAGCTTCCCGGAGAGGAAAGGCCGTTTAGAGGACCAGCCGAGTGAGGCTGGCCAGGCCTGTTTCCGCTAATTATTTCTGATACTGTATGATCAGCATAAGTTACCGCGACAGGGACAAGACAGACTGGGCACTCAGCCGTCGCCGTGAAGGGGACAGTAGGCCCGGTGGCGGGACTCGCAGCGCCACAGCCTCTGCCCAAGATGGGTTTGCCCTTCTGTGCCCAAGGTTCCTGAGGGCCTGCGCTCGCTTCCCTGGGCAAGGTGCAGACGGAGGGGACACCGGAGACACAGCCTGGACTGGCCACGCAGGGCAGGGAAGAGGGCAAGGCCCACCAGGACCCCAAAACACGGTCTGAGCCTCCGCAGGGCCAGACCCGACCTGGAAAGCCAGGCACTTGGGCAGCAGGCCCGTGAACCGTGCGCAGTAGGGCAGCTGGGGCGCGTCAGCAGCCGCCCCCCCCCCCCCGCAGACCCCCACGGGTGCCCAGCTCCTCGCTCTGCTCCATTGTCCCCTCTGCCTCCAGCGCAGCGGGACAGATGGGGCAGGCGCTGTGGGGCGCCGGCCGAAATGTACTCGCCCGGTGTGCTTCCCCGCACTCCAGCGCCCCAGAGAAGAGCCGGGCCGCGGGGGCGCGCGACGCAGGCTCCACCCCCCGCTCGAAGTCCTGAACCTCGACAGCAGCTCCCACGGCCGCCGTCGTGGATCGTGAGTCCTGCCCAGGAGCTGTCCCGCCCTCGCCGCCTGGCCCCTCGACCACACCCATCCCGGGCACATGTTAGTGCCAGCGAAGCTCTAGTGTCCCCGGGGCACGCCGGCACTGTCCCGTGTGACCCACAGACACTAGAGCCCCAAGACAAGGTTCGCCTGCTAGGAAAGTTCATTAGGGGCCAAGGATGAAATCCAGCCCAAAGCTGTCATTATAAGGGACCCATTAAGGAGACAGTTGAATATTATGCAGACATGACATAACATTTTTTCACTGATTTTTAAAAATACTCATGAATATGACCTATAAAATGATTATAGTGAGATTCAAATTGTGTGTGTGTGTGTGTGTTGGGGCCTGTGCCTCTGAACCCAGGGAGAGAAGCCAGAATAGCGCCTGGCCTGGAGCACGGGGAGTTTTTACTGTCACTATTTCCTCTTTTCTCATTGTTTTCACTGCTATGCCATTGTTCACAACCTCATGGATCCTGAGAGTATCAGGAACGCAGAGCGCGGGCCCAGCCCCTGGACTTCACTGATCATGAGGCCACCAACTGTTCCCAGGAAGGGCGGACCCTGTGGGCTCCCGGGCAGCAGGCACGGGGGGCGGGGCAGATGGCTCAGGCACACGCGTGTGCCCCCCACCGAACTGACCGGGATGCCGCCAGTCCCTGCATCCTCCCCCTGGGGACCCGGTTCTCAGCAGCCACCGTCATCACTGACAAAAATGGCCACAGTCACGCCTGCAAATCTTCTCAGTACAAATAAAGTTCCAAAGCATGGAGAGGGATGCGGCAGTTTGCTGGGAAATCCTACTCAGAACCGGATCATCACTTCCATCAGCCTCCAGCTGAAAGGTACCATCATAAAAGTTCCTTCTTTCCAACCATATTCTTTTTGGGAGAGAGCAGGTGTGCCCAGGTAAGGAGTAAGGTGCTGGGCTGCTTGATCCCTTCCCTGTGGACGGCGGGGGCCCCAACCCGCTGGGGGCTGTCGGCAGGGCCGGTCTTTACAGCCACAGAGCAGCCCCCGCCCCGGCTCGGGAGCCCAGGGTGGGCCGAGCCGGCCCGGGGTTCTTGATCCTGAGAGCACATCACATCCGTGTTGTGCTGACCTATCCTGGAAGTACTTCTAAAGGGGACATAATACTCCTCCATACTGAAGTTTACAAGGAAGAAAACAGGTCTATGTGTCGTTCATGCCGGGGTAAAAAACATCGCAGGCAGTTGTCACAGCAAGTCTTAATTTATGGGCACAAATCAGCCTTCAGAAAGGCAGTGAAGGGGCTTGGAGGGTTCTGTGCCCCTCCTTCTACCCCCAAACCCTGGCACAAACAGCGCCTGCTGCCTTCTCCCCCCGCCCACCCTGAGGTGGTGGGGAGCCCCCTGCATGGCCAGCAAGCGCCCCAGCACCGACCGACCCGCTCCCTGCTCCCTCTGTGGCTCCTTCTGGTCTCCTGCTGCGCGGCCAGCCATCACCCCGCTCCTCGTGTTTGCAGACAACACGCAACAGAGAATCTTTAAGGCCTTCCTCACAGCAGGAAGAGCACAGGCTCTGCTGACAATCCTGCTTGTCCCAAGAGATGAGGTCAAAGGGACAGGCTGGAGGCTTTTTCTAGGAAAACTGTCCAGGCCGTGCCTCCCCTCTGGCTCCTGATCCCAATCAAACCCTTCATTCTGTGGCCTCGGACACTGTGAGCCTCCCACAGCTATGCCGCCACCCCCGGAAACAGGAACACCCGAAATTAAAGCACTAGACACCAAGGGGGGAGGGGGCACAGCCTAGTCGGCGATGCGGAAACGCCCAAGTCACTCGGACCCTGGACGCGCCAGCACCTGCGCGCTCACCCAGGGCCGGCGTCCCTGAGAGCACAGAGGCCAGTGCACCTGCCGCCCGCTCCCAGGACTTCCCGGGTAATGCGCGCGATTGAGACAAGTGGCCATGACCTGCGAGGGTCGCCTGGAGAGGCAGAGAGGACCCCCGCCCCAGGCAGGGGCGCCCCGGCGGGCCGCGGGACCTCGGCCAGCGAAACGTCACTCTGCCGCCCCTCCCCCCTCACCCCTCCTCCCTCCTCCCCGGCCACCTCCGGACTCCACCCCGAGCCAGCACCGGGCCGCGGGCAGGACGGGAGGGCGCTGCCGCCCGCCACCCCACCGCGCCGGGCGCCCGGGCCGGGACGCACCGTGCCAGGCGCGGGCGCAGCTCAGAGGCCCGGTTCGGCGGCGCGCGGGGGCCGGGGGCGGCGGGCGGCTGCTCACCGAGGCTCCCCGCGGGCGGCGGGCTCCGGGCGGCGTCCGACCGCCCGGCTCGGCCATTGCAGAGGCGCTGCGGCGGGCGGGGGGCGCGCGTCACCGCGGGCGGGCGCCCCAAACCCGGGCCCTCCCCCGACACTCCCCGCCGCCGCCGCCGGGCGCGGCCCCGCGACACCCCAACCCCACCTCATCTCCTTCTTGACAAGGGCGGGTTTGCAGTCCACGAAAACCGGAGACGCCGCTGCTGAAAATACCCTCGGCCGCTGCGCAGAGCGGAGGGAGGGGGAGGCGGAGGCGGCCGGCGCCCGCACTGACCGCCACCCGCCCCCACGGCGCCGGGAGAGGCACTCACCCACATCTCGCGCGGGGTGTCGGGGCCGCCGAGCAGCCCGGAAGAGTTGCACGTGCGTGTTTTAACCATTGACTCCCGGCTGCTGTCTCCCAGCACTGCCTCCCGCCGCCCGGATGAGAGGCAAACGCTCTTTGGGTCCCTGCGCGCAACGATCCTATCGCTGAGATCCAGACCCACAATTCCATCGCTGTGCCGCGGGCCGGGCTCTGGGGCTGCTGGCCTGTAAAGGGCCCCCTCTTAGAGTCCCTGGGGAGGTTCACTGAGCTCATAAACGTGGCAGGCAGGGGGAGTACCCCATGAAAACCTAGGCATAGGGTTAAAGAGCCCCCAGGGAGGACACTGTCCCCAGCGAGACTTATAGACCAGCAGACCCCCACGTTCTGTGCATGGAGAGCAGATACTTTCAAGTGGGCTCCTTGGGCTGTGGAGAGGGGCCCGGCCCCTTCCAGCCCTTCTTCCTGGACCCAGGCGCGCTGGCCACAGGAAAGCCAGAGCCTTCCCTCGGTTGTTAGCCCAGAACACACTGGATAGCACAGAAACTCAGGGCTGAAGGGTTGTTCTCCCCCCGGACAGCCCTGGGCACCTTGAAATGGTGCGCTCCCACATTGTCGGCCATCGGGGGGACAGCATGGAGTAAGACTCGGGGGTCCCACAGCGCCAGCCCTTGCCGCAGGCCTTTGGTTCCTTGGTCAGAGGCGGGGGGTGGGGGGGTGGAGTGCAAGAGAAGACAACACTGGGTAAGTCTCCAGGTGACATCCTGATAGAAACCTGGTGGACTGGATAGGAAACTACCCCAGGTGAGTCTGTGCTGCATTGAGGTCCGACGGAATCAACCGGCTGGTCCCGGGGTGCGGCGGCCTGGGTGGGTCTCAGCGGCAAGAGACAGGGGCAGGAGGCCCCGCAGCCGCCGCGGTTGGGCTGATGGGGGTCGTCAGGCCAGTGTGGACTCCCCGTCGGGCTGCCAGCGGCACGTCTTCCGTGAACTTTTGTGCAGACTAGGGCAGCAGCCGGTGGACATCCGCAGAATGGGTCTTCTCCACCTGGCTCTGGGGGGGGGGGCACTTGCTGAGCGTGCGAGTGGAACACGAATACGTTCACATCCAAGCGCACGCCACAAGGTCGGGCCATCCACCGGCTCCTCCCCAGACCTCCTTAACCCTAAGCCTCCCGAGCTGCTGCTTCTCAGGCCCGGTCGTCAGTGCAGGTGAACCCCTTGGCGCACCCCCCTTCCAAGGACAGTGGATAACGAACACGCTGCTGCAAAGCCTGGCGGGTGGACTTCCCGCCCCATCAGCTCCCCCGCCGCCCGGTTCAGGCCAGTTTGGGCCAGTTCCCGCGGTGCCCGATGCTGTCTGTCCTCGCCCAGCCAGTCGCTCACAGCACCACCGTGGGCACACCAGGCTCTAGTTGTCAGTCATCTGTCAGTGGCTTCTAGGGAGCTTCCCATGAAACTAAAGATGCCACTGGAGGGAAGGGGCCTTCCGAGGCTCAGCTCTCTGCTCAGGAAACTTACTTACACGTTTAGGACGTGCTTGAGACTAAGACCAGCCCGCTCAGGCTGCCATAACAAAACCCTACTGACCGGAGGCCTGGAACAGCAGGTATTTACTTATCATAGTCTGGAGGCTGGAGGTTCAAGATCGCGGTGCCGGCAGGGCTGGTTCCCAGGGAGGCCTCTGTCCTGATTAGTGTTGGTTCAGACGCAGGGTGCGAGGATCCCCTAAAGGTCCGAGTGTTTCCCTTGTCCCGGCACACGGGCTGGGGATCGTGGCTGCAGGTCCCTTTCAGCCCCGGGGGGAAGTGGTAATCCTCCCGGGGCTAGCGCAGGATTCTTGCCGGGGACACCCAGCCTTTCCCTAACTGCGAGGATTCGGGGTCTGGGCACCGATTGGGGCCTGACCGTGGTGGGAACGCTGTGACTTCTGGGACAGTGACTCCAGCCCAGTTCTGCTCACTAAATGTAGAGCTTGTCGTTTCAGTCATGGGGCAGTAGGCCCTGCGGGGGCGTCCCAAATCCAAAGGCTGAGGGGGACAGGCAAGCCAGAGGGGACTTACCATGTGCACCCCAGCCACACGCCGGGCTCTTTCCCCCCAGAATGGCCCCAAAGCCCTCCCCTCCCCAGGGCACTAAGGCAGACATTGGCCGATTCCCGGGGCAGCGTCGTACTGGCTCTTCCTGGGCGTGGAGGCAAAGCGCCCACCGTGACGTGAGCGTTCTCGGATGAGGGCGCAGCGTGAGAAAAGTCACTATAATTACAACCTCTCTGTACCTTTGAATGCTTCCAAAACCAAGGTTCAGTGTGTGTAAAAAGGTGATATAAAGCCCAGCAGCATTTCGTGACGTTCGGTGTCTGTCCAGTTCAGTGTCTGTCGTAGGAAATTAAAAACCAAACATAAAAACACTTCACACACAGGTGAGGACTCACCAGGCCAAAAATCTAAATAAAAGTGGAAACTCTGCTAAGGTTGGGAAAACTCATCCACAGAGGATTCTGTGGTAAAATGGGGTAAGCCCATCCCCAACCTACACCCCCCGCTCCCTGGCCGTTCCTGTTCAAATGCGGCTCTAGAATCTGGCGAGAAAGCGCGCAGCGGCTATTTAAGGGTTCTGGTCGGTACATGGCAGCAGGTAGATGGGGGGAAAACTAGAATTTGGAGCATCGCCAAACTGGTGGTGAGTTTCTCTTACTTCCCGCATGGATCCAATCCATTCCCAAACCTGGAAGTGGGCCCCGGCACTAAGAGAGACCGTTCCAGGAGACCTCTTCCAGTTTCAGCTCAAGGAATAGGAACGGGCTCCCCTGATGCTTAGTGAGGGGGGAGTACATCCTCCCTCTATCTTTTTCCTTTCTTTGTTCTCTCCTGCTTCAGCCCCACATAACCCAGCGGTGGTGACAGCAACCACAGAGACCACAGAAGCCTGACACCCCGGGGGCCATCTCCTGCTCTAATTGGGGGACTCTGCTCCCCAAACACCTGGGCACATCACCTGTGCTTTGTGTCCTCATTCTCCTCCCATGTGGCTCAAGATACAGGTGCAGGCATCAGAAGTATGGAACAAGGGGCCCCCGGGGGGCTCAGTCAGGGAAGCGTCTGCCTTTGGCCCAGGTCATGATCCCAGGGTCCTGGGATTGAGTCCTGCATTGGGCTCCCTGCTCCGTGGGGAGTCTGCTTCTCCCTCTCCCTCTGTGTGCGTGCTCTCTCTCTCTCTCAAATAAATAAATAAAAATCATTAAAAAAAGAAAAAGAAGTATGTAACAAAGCTTTCTGGGAAAATGCCCCAAAAGAGAAGCTCCGGGAAGCTGGAAAATATTGAAGAGACTGCAGAAAGGGGGTAACTAAGAAAAGTGACTTGAGAAAGTTGTGTGTGATCTCCCAGCCTCACCCCTGGGCTCACAGGCACGCGTCTGGCCCTAACCAGCCGACCACAGACTGCAAGAGAGCACGGGGGCCGCTGCCCCAGTCCCAGCGGGTGGTGCACCCGGAGAACAGGCTCAAACAGCACCTCCCAGGTCAGATGGAGCGTCCGGCTTCACACACCTAATACGGTGAAATATATCGGCATTCTCCGTAACTTAGAAAGTCCCACGGTCTCATAACATAGTGTTCACTCAATACATGCAGGATACAATCCAAAATTACCCAGCAAACAAAGGACTATGAGAATCTCAGCTGGAATGTGAACAAGTAACAGTTACCGATGCCGAAACAACTAACATCGGGATTCTCTGACAAGGCAAGTATTATAGAAAGGCTTCGACCAGTAAGAGTAAACACTCTTAAGAAAGTAGAAAGCCAAGAAATAGAAAATATGGGGACACAGGGGTGGCTCAATCACTTAAGCATCTGACTCATGATCTCTGGGGTCATGGGATCCAGCCCCAAGTCAGGATCCTTGCTCAGCATAGAGTCTGCTGGAGATTTTCTCCCTTCCCCTCTCCCTTCCCCTCTACTCCCTGTCTGCACCTCCCCTCTCCAACCCCTCTAAAAGAAATAAATAAAATCTTTAAACAAAAGAAATAGAAAATATAAAGAAAAATTAAACGGAAATTTTGCAACAAAAAAAATAACAAAAATAAAAACCTCTTAGAGACACTCAATAGCGGAATGAAGATGACTGAGGAAAGAGGTAGTGAACCTAAAGACAGATCAATAAAAATGATTTATTTTGTATTACAGAGAGGAAAAGCAGATTGAAAAACAAATGAACAGAGACTCAGAGACCTGTGGAACAATAAAAGGGCTCACAGTTGTGTTATCAAACTCCTGGAAAAAGAGGAAAATGTGGTTAAGAAAAACAATATTGGAGAAGCGCCTGGGTAGCTCAGTCACTTAACTGTCTGCCTTTGGCCCAGGTCATGATCCCAGGGTCCTGGGATCAAGGCCTGCATCGGGCTCCCTGCTCAGTGGGGAGTCTGCTTCTCCCTCTTCCTCTCCCTCTCCCCCTGCCTGTATTCCCTCTCTCACTGTCTCTCTCTCTGTCAAATAATAAGTCAATCAAATAAATATATAAATAAAAATATAAAAATATATATTTATAAATAATTTATAATAATTTATAATATTTATAAATTTTAATTATAATTTATAATTAATAATTTAAATTTATAAATAGTTTATAAATAAATATATATAAATATAAATGTGATAAGTAAATAAATAAAAGCTTAAAAAGATAAAAATATAAACAAATAAAATTAGGTAAATATAAGGAGAAATAGAAAAATACATAATCATAATGGAAGGAAATAACATTTCTGTCTCAATAATTATTAGAATAAACAGAAAATTAAACCATAAGTATATAAAAAATTTGAACAACCTCATTAACAAACTTGATCTGACAGACATATATACAAAACTGTATTCAAAAACACACAATATTTTCAAGCCCAAGTGGTTCTGGACAAATCTTAAAAAATTTTCAAGAATTAAAATCATACAGAGCATATTCTCTGACCGTGCCAGTAAACTGGAAATCAATAACAGAAAGATAACTGGAAAATAGCCACATGTTTGGAAATTAATAAGCACACTTCTAAATAATTCTTTTTGGTCAAAGGATAAACCATGATAAAAATCAGAAAATTCTATTAAATAAGTAAAGGTGAAAATGCTAAATATCATATTTGTGGGATACAGCTAAAGTATACTTAGTGTTTTTATGCCTGGGTGTATACAGCAGTGGAAAACAGGGGAAAGGAAGGAGCCAAGCATCTACCTCCAGAATCCAGAAAAGTGACAAATCAAAACCAAATGAATAAAAGGAGAAATTAATAAATACAAAGCAGAACATGATGACATGGAAACATAACAGAGAGGATAAACTAAGCCAAAACAGATTCTCTGAAAATTCCCATATAATTCACAAGCTTCTGACAAATTTATGAAAACCCTTCAGATAATAAAATAATAAGAATTTTTAAATAAATTCTGTGCCAATACATTTGAAATGAAATGCACGAATTCTTAGAAATGTAGCAAAATTAACTCAGAAAAATGTAATTTAAAAAAAAAATTCCCCCAAATAAAACTCTAAGCACAGATGGCTTTATTGGCAGTTTTCACCAAATGTGCAAGGAACAGAAGATAAAATCTGATACAAACTCCTCTAGATAATAGAAAAATGGGTAATAATCCCCAAATTATTTCATGAGAATAGTAAAACTCCTTAAGAACAGTATGAGAAAAAAGGAGTCATTGGTCAATCTTATTATTAGTAAATGTGCAATTAGTAAATGTGAGTGGAAAATAAATGCAGGAAAAATAAGCAGACAAAATGTAACACTGATTCATAATTTTTTTAAAAATCTAAGCAAATTTGTAATTGAGAGGAATTTCTCAAATCTGGTGAAAGAAAACAAAACTACAACAAAGATCATCTTAAAATAGGTCATCATGATTGATAGAAAAGTCCATAAGACCAGAAATAAGATACACATGCCCACAATCATGTTTTCTATTCTACGTTCTACTTGGGGCCCTGGACATCATCATAATGCAACAACACAACCAAAATGGATATAGATTGAAAAAGAAAGAAAACACTATTATTATTCACAGATGATGTCATTGCACATGTAGGAAATCTCAAAGTCTTCACAGATAAGAAGTAATAAAAGAGCTTTGCTGAATTAAAATCTATCCACAAGAATCATTTAGAAGACAAAATTTTAAAAATGAAAAAGGAACCATTTGCAATGGCATAAAAATTGTAAGATCTCTATGGATGCGATTATGAAAATGTATTGAGAGATGTTAAAGAAAACATAAATAATGTAGAGGTATACTATGTTCTTTGCCTGGAAAACCGAACAATGGTAATGAAGTCAATTCTCCTCAAAGCGAGTGAAAAGTGTAATACGATCCCAATAAGAATCCCAGCAGTATGTGTATTCGTTTTTATCACTCCATCATATATGACCCCAAAACTTAGAGGAGAACAATACACCTTTACTTATCTCACAATATTTGTGATAAGAACCTGGGCACAGCTTTAGACAGGCCCTCCTTCTCGGGTTCTCTCAACGGGGCCATGATCAAGGTGTTGGATGAGGCTGCTGGCTCTGCTTTCATCGCAGGCTGTTCGAAGCAGGGCCTCATCTCTCACGGCTTTGCCCGAGAGGCTTCTCCAGCAGACGGCCCCTGGACGGCGGTCGGCTTCACCAGAGCCAGCTCACGAGAAGAGTGCGCGAGCTGGAAGTCACGGTCCTGTGTGGCCTCACCTCAGAAGTAGCACCCCCAGCTGTGTGTACTCTGTTCACAAGACACAAGCCACCAGGTCTCGTCCACGCCCAAGTTCCCAC
Organism: Nasua narica; assembly: GCA_028533885.1. Taxonomy (NCBI): domain Eukaryota; kingdom Metazoa; phylum Chordata; class Mammalia; order Carnivora; family Procyonidae; genus Nasua; species Nasua narica. Next base: position 72,889,425 of record CM052812.1, on the reverse strand, counting down.
AGGCATGCACACGAATCTCTGAATCAGATGGAAATGTGAGAAATGCTAGAAATGAAAAATACATCAAAGATAAACTATTTTGTGAGATTATCAACAGATCGAATGAGAAAGAAAAGACTGATAAAGTGGAAGACATATCAGTAGAGATCATCTGCCCCAGAACAAAAAAAAGAAAAACATAAATGGAAAATCATACCCAACATCTCTGGAAAAGATCAAACTGCAATGCATGTAATGTATACAGTTGGAGGCCCAGAAGGAGAAGAGAAAGCAGAATAAATGTTTGAAGAGGCAATAGCTGAGAATAGCCCAAATTAATGACAGATGTTACCCACAGATCTAGGAAGCCCAGAGAACTCCAAGGAGGATAAATACAGAAAAGCATGCCTAGGCACATCATAATCAAACTGAAAAGCAAAGATAAAGAACAAATCTTGAACGCAACCCAAAGGAAAGTAAACACACCATACCCAACAGAACAAAAAAAGAATAATGTCTAAATTTCATCCGAAGCAACGCAAGACTGAAGAAAATGGAGGAACGGCTTTAAAGTGATGGTGGACAATACTGTTAACTTAGATTCCATATGCAACAAAAATATCCTTCCCCGATTTGATGGAAGAGACATTTTCAGGCAGATGAGGGCTGAAAGAAAGCATCCCCAGCAGACCTACCCTACACAGACACGCACACACACATGCCAAGAGAGGTTCTGTAGGAAAGAGACATGATGATATCAGATAGAATCTTCACTCTTAGAAAGGAGTAACACCAGAAATGGCAAATAGTTTAAGTATATAAAAGATCTTTAAAAATTATACCTATAATATGCAGCATTATATCTCCTTAAAGACCGCTGACTGTTTCAAACAAGAATGTCCTGGAAGGTTTATGTCACTTATACAGGTAAAATATGGGATGTGCTAGCATGAACATGAGGACCTAGAAATGAAAAAATAGAATTCTAAGCTTCTTGCCATTTTCCTTGTTAAATAATATGCTGTTTTTGATAAGTTTTTGATAATTTAAAGGTATGTCTTATTGTCTAGATCAGCTTCTGAAGTCCCACAGTCACGGAGCAGATAGGAAAGAAAAAAAGAGGAACAAAGAACCAAAGAGCAATGGTTAAAATGAAATGGGATGGGATAAATGAAATGGGGAAAATGAATGGGATAATCAATGGGATAAATGAAAACTCAGTACAGAGATGTTTGAGTCCAAACACGTTGATAGTAAAATAAATGTGAATGCACCGAATACTCCAACTACAAGAGATTGTTAGAAATGGGTATAAAGTAAGATCACACGACATGCTATTTACAAGAAAAAGACACAGACATTTTGGGCGTGAAAGGAGAATGGAAGAACAGCCAATCTCGAGTCTGGCATGTCTACACTAAGGTCAGACAAAGCAGACTTCAAGATAAAGAGCATTACCAGAGATAAAAGTGGGTATTTTGGAATGATAAAAGATCAATTAATCATGAAGACATCACAGCCTTAAATGTATATATGTCTAAGAGCAAATCTCCCAACTACGTGGAGCAAAAGTTGGGCAGAGCTAAAGGGAAACCGAAATCCACAACCAGAGACTCCACTGTCCACAGCAGTCAGTGACAGACAAGTGGACAGGACTGTCTGGGGGGATGGGGAAGGATGAAGAAGGACAGAGCAGGATGGAGGAGGATGGATAGAGGAGGATGGAGGAGGATGGAGGATGGAGGATGGATGGAGGATGGAAGATGGATGGAAGATGGATGGAGGAGGATGGAGGGTGGAGGAGGATGGAGGAGGATGGAGGAGGATGGAGGAGGATGGAGGATGGA
>CM052812.1:72869474-72887099 GCA_028533885.1 Nasua narica | reverse complement strand
TTCCTGCAAAGCCTCCAGGTGGGACAGAGCCAGCACCGGAGGGGACTGAAGAGAGCAGCCCAGGTAGCTGGAGCTTAGACAGAAGAGGCCAGGGCTGCGAGTGGGGGGCCGGACCCCAGCGAGACAGGGGTGTTCAGTAGAAGTGACAGGATCCCTGAGACCGCCAGGGGCCCGAGGTCCTCAAGCGGGCCCGTTTACCATCCCCGAGCGCCCGGGCAGCTGCGGGCGGCCCCCGGGCCGGCGAGCCCAGCAGCACCACCGCCCCGGCGCCCGCGGACTGGCTCCAATTCAGACTCGATGTACCCAGCTTCAAGCGCTGTGCTGACTTTTAAATCTGGCCAGCTCAGCAGAAAGAGGGTAAGCAGGGATGCTGAGAACAAAGGTCACTGGGGAGATAGGGCTGGGGGCAGACACACCCCGCCTCTGAGTCCCGCCCCTGATTACTTACGGCTTTATGTCCAAGAGTGGTTTCAGGTTATTTACAGCAATGCCTAATCCTCCAAAAACCCCAGAGAAGCCGCTAAGCAACAAATGATAGAGCAAATCTTCATGATTTAGGCCACGAGGGGAAAGCCTGGTCTTAATTCAGACCCCAGGTAACTGGTGCAGGACACCAGCCAGAAGCCAATCCGCAGCGCTTATTAACATGGCGGGCTAAGCTGCTCGTTAGCGGCTTGAATAGGAAATGTGAAATGCCACAGCTGTGCATCAATTGTCTTAAACACTGCACAATTTTGGCAGCTAGTCTAAACCACAGAAGGGCCAGGCGAAGGCAGTGTCCAGAAGGCTCCTCCCAATTTGGCGGGGCCCCGGGGCCTCCCCCTCGCCTGTGCCATGATCGACACCCCAGGACGGCCCAGGGGAGCACTCGCCTCGCCCTGCGCGTGCCACCCCCACGGGCTCCCGACCCAGACACTGCAAGGCCCGTGGATCCGTCCTCACTCCAAGAGTGATGCGCGTGCTGGCTGGTTTCTGGCTTCCGTGGAGCCTGAGGCATCGCCCCATCCCATCCAAAGGGGTTTCATTCACGTCTTCTGTGAGTTCCGTAAATATTTGGTAGCACCGTGAAAACAGTAATTCTGAATTGAAATCCAGAGTGTGAAGGCAGGACCACCTGAGTGAAATATCGATCCCATCCAGGTGCCCGGTTCCCGCAAAGCAGGAAAACACCAAAGGTGGTGTTTAGTTTGAATTTGAGATCTTAAGACAAAATAAATGGCTTTCTCTCATCTTTTCACTTGTGTTTTTCCCACCGTAACAAACCCCATGCGGCTAAGACAGCAGAGCAGTAAGTAACTAACACCCAGGCGGACGCCAGAGCCCCGTGCGGAGACCCTGCATCTTTAGACGGTGGGTGTGCGTCGATGTGACTCGCCACTGCGTGTCACCAGACCCAGAGACGACTGGGCCGCGGGGGGGCCCAGGCCACTTCCAGACCCGTCAGCCTCCGCGGGGGGCGGGAGGGACCCACCTCCAACCCACCCCCACCCACCACGGCACCACACACTCCCCCAGATGCTCGGAGAAAGGGGAACGGGCACCCCAGCCCCAACCCCAGAACTCTCTCTGCTGCAGGAGGAGCAGGATGCGGCAGCTGTTCCCCCTCCCCCACTGGCCAGCACGAGGTCTGGGGGACATCCCGTGCGCCTCCATTGGCCCCACCCCCGAGGGAGGAAGCAGAGTCCCCAAGCCTGCCTACCCCCCTCAGGCCCCCCTCTCCCTCCTGAAACAGCCCTAACTCCAGACACCTGAAACTGCCCACCCTCACCGCAGGGCCTCTCCTCTCTTATCTGCTCCCCGAGATTTCTGGGACCGAGGCCTCGAGAGGCATCCCTGGGAGGCCAGTGCTCCCCCAGGGACAAAACGATGGAAGTCATTCTCTTTCGGCACGCACCCTCAGGAGCCCCGGAGGGCCAGTAGAGGATTCCTGCTGCCTCTTCCCCCACATCCAGGAGTGGGGTTCACACCGCCAACGGGGCCGTCAAGGGAACATCTGCACCCGATGCCGAGGTGACCATGGAGCCGAGGACGGTCGTCTTGTTGCGGTGAGATGGAGCGGGGAGGCAGGAAGAAGAGGCCCCCTTCCTTAGCCCTTGGGGACGGCACAGAGGTCTCCGCGGCTGTCTCCAGGGGGCCTGTCTCTGGCAGAAGCATGTGGACCCCCGCGTCGGGCAGCCAGCACCTTCCTGCCCCATCTGGTGCCCGACACCAGGCAGGGTCCTGAGGATGCCTTGGAAGGCAGGCCAAGTTACAGCAGAAAACACACGTCCCGGCTTCAGAAGCACGTGCTACACGCAAACGCGGGGTGGGGGGGATGGGTTAGGAATGTGTCCCTTGCCGAGAAAACGGGGGGCGGGTGGGGGCCAGTGCTGCCCTCGTCTCAGGGTGAGTGGCGCCAGGGGCCGGGAGGAGGCAGGAGGCCGGGCCCAGCCGTCACCCTCCCCAGGCCCGGAGGGCGCCCTGACTTCTCTGTGGGGTCCGGCCGCTCGGCCCTCAGCCTCAGCGCTGCCTGGAGGCCGACCGACCGCGGGGCGCAGGGATTAGGACGCCAGACTGGGCCCGTGGGGATTAGGACGCCAGACTGGGGCCGTGGGTGGGACTACGGGAAGTCACACGGAGCCGGCCGCTGCTCTCGCTGTCGGCCGGGCCCAGGCGGCAGGGACAGGCGAGGTCCTCTCAAGCCGGCTCAAGGGTGAAGCCAAGGTCGAGCCCTCCGGGGTCCGGAACCACAGATCCTGAGTTGGGCAGTTCCGGACTCGGGGGCCACAGGGACCCCACGGCAGGGGCACAGGCACCCTCACTCCTCCCGAGAGCTGCCCGGGTGCCCCTCGGGCTCTGTCCCACCTGCTCCGGGCCCTGGGTCTCATTCCTACTCAGGTCTCTCCTGCCCGCTCTCCCGGCCAAGTGACCGTGCCTCCCGTTTCTCTCCAGCCGATGCCGTGAGACCGGGACAGTCTAGCTGACTAGCTGCTCTACTGACCTTGAGCCAGAGGCCAGAGGTCGCTGGTCGGCCTGAGGCCGGTGCCCTCGGCCAGGTGCCCTTGACCCTGGTCTGTGCCCAAGGGACCCAGGTTGGTGGCTGTTTCCAGCAGAAGCTGCCGGGTGACGTCTTCCTTGGAAGTGAGAGGGGCCGATGGTTCCATGAGCTCACCAGGAACATGAACGGAGAGGAAATGGGGAGTTCGTTCCCTCGGCCTCATCAGACACATGGGGCCTGGCGGGGCCTCCAGCCCTGCGCGCTGCCCCAGCACTGGAGCTCCTGGGGACTGTCCGCGGGGGCATCCGGGAGCCCGGCAGCTGCCACCGTCCAGCCCCCCTCCGGTCCTCCTGGCCCACTCACCACACAACCACCCGTGAGACCCCCAAGAGGCCCTGGCCAGCCGCTGAGAGTCCAGCTGCTGCCCCAGACGTCCCCGGGGCCCCGCCGGGAGTCCGGGGCAGGAGTTCAGCCCCTCCAGGCAGGCCGAGAGCAGTGCCCCACTTAGTGGTCCGCGCGGCTCGTGGGTCTGAGACGGTTCAGAAAGGCCAGACCGCAGAGGACGACGAGCACCTGACCGCGAACACTCGGCTTCCGTGGAAGGGCAGCTGTTTCTCCGGAAAACGTGCGCTGTCTTCCCCATGAAAGAAAAGCTCACAGGTCTCGGGAAGAGGCAAGCTGCCCGCCCCGCGCCCCGCGCATAAGGCCTTTATTGCACGAGGAAACCTGTGTCCCCCACTGAGACCAGGCCACGACGCGCCCCGCCACACAGGGCCCGAGGGAGGAGGAGGCTAACGTCCACGGAGCGCCCCGTCTGCTGACCTCACGGGGGTCACGCTGTCCTGAGCCCCCGAGTCCCTCGTGCTGACTGCGCATCCAGGCCCCCGATCAGACCCCGCCCGCGGCCCCCCAGAGCCACCTTCTCTGAGAGAGCGGGTCCCGCAGGTGGAGCCGGGGCCTCAGCCCCTCATGCCCCACGGAGACCACATGAACTCCGGCTGCCCCAGGAGTATAACACGTCTGGGCGTGCTTGGCCGTCCCCAGGTCCCATCGGGGATTCCATTGTCCTGCCGTGACCCTCAGTGACCCTCAACCGCTTTAGCTCCCCATCTGCCCCTGGGAGCGCAGCGACCCTACACCCAGCTCGAGCTAAGCATCCTATTTCCCAGAAGCTTGCAGAGAAAATGGACCGGCACCCCCAAAACACCCTGACCTAGGGAGGAAAATGGGGCGGACCTGGGGGGCAGGATGACAGCCTAGGAAATGTTCGTGCTTTCTTCCAAAAAGAATCCTCCTCCTGAGACATTATCCTGATGCCCTGATGGGAGATTCTGCTGAGACACGACAGGGTAAACAAAGGTATTCTGGCCACACTGTCCTATAACCTCCCGAAACCAGAAGGAACTGAGAAATGGCAACGGGGGAAATCTGCATCCCACTAATGGACAGGGGCCACGATGGGAGATCCCCAGACATGAGAACTGGAGCCCCAGCCCCCCAAAGCAGTGGTTTGGGGGACACTAACACAGGCAGTTTGTGCCTCCCCGGGCCCCCCAGTGGCGCACACAGCCGGCCCAGCAGAGGACGGGGGTGTCCTTCTGCGGAGATGCACAGACCCCACACTGTACGTGGGATGCCACAGCAGGGCCTGTGCCCAGAGAAAGGGCCTGCAGACTCTCGGTGAGGACCCAGCCCTCCACCTCCACGCCGATCGGGGGCCCGACCTTCAGCAAGCCACCAGGCACCCGATTTCCGGTCCCTTTCCACTTGCCTTACCCCTTAACACCGTGGGGACCCCCAGAGACTGGAAGACATCTGGGAAAAAGCTTCCTACCTTAGGACGGGCAGGGGAATGGGGTGAGCAGGGGTTGGGGGGGAAGCAGAAAAAACAGGGCTCCAAGAGAACTTTTGAAAAGTTATAATTAATCACCTGATATTGATAAGATATTTCATCTACGGAAAAGGAACAGGTTCCTATTTTTCAAATTTAGAGAATAATTTAAATATGAGAGCTGGGGTGGGGGGACTTAGTTGCCAGAAAAGTGAGAAGGTACAGGAAGGAAAAGACGGGTATTTGGAAAACAGGAGAAAGATGAGATGGAATGTGATCTATTCGGGAAATCAAATCTAGAACTAAAACCCATTCCGGAAATTGGAAGCAGAAAAAGAAAAAAGAAGAGAGAGAGAGGAGGACATTACCGAAGAATTAATACAAGAAAATTTCCCGGAAGGGGAGGTTCTGGATTGAATCAATCCACCAAAAGCCCAGGATGGAGCCTGAAAACCGACTTATTCTGAGAACAGGGAGTGAAATTTCCAGAAACAATAAAAGAGGCCCAATTTTTTAAAGAAAAAAGAGGGGAAAAAAAAGAAAGGAATCTTCTCCTTGTGGTGAGAACTCAGGAGTCCGTGTCTTAGCGGCACCCTGTGGGCCCCTGGGCCTTGTCCCACAGTACGTGGAGTGCCCAGGCCTTTTTATCTCACCGCTAAAAGTCTGCACCTTTGACCCCACCCTCTGCCCCTGGCAGCCACGGCTCCCATCTCCTTTTCTGAGTTTGGTTTTTGGTTTTCGGGTTTTTTAGATTCTGCGTGTCAGAGAGATCACACAGTTTGCTTTCTGTCTATTTCACTGAGCATGATGCCTTCGAGGTCCGTCCATGGATGACCTCACTTTGAATGACCAGGGACAGTGATGGTACCCACTCCTCTGACGCGTGCGCGCCCCAGCCACGGGGGAGTAAGACCCGCCAGGCACCTGCGTGCTGCGAAGCGCGGCCGTTAAAAATCATTATGCAGACCCACGTTGGTTGATATGAAAATGTGCACAGTATATTATTAAGTGGGGAAAAGGCGTATTCAGAGATTATTATCCTATGATTCTTCTTATAGAAGCTTACAAGAAAATCTGGAAGGATTCAGGGCAGCGTGGGGAGAGAGGTGATCTCTGAGAGGAAACCACAGGTGCGTTTCCCTCATCCTTGATACTTTCCTGCCTTCGCACTTTCTTTCCAGTTAAAATACAAGCTATTTCAGAGACTGTGTTCATTGAACTTTCTTGAGAAGGTGTCCCCTATGCAGGCCACCCCCAGGGACTCCCTGCAGGTGGCCAAGCACCCGCATGGCCTCGGGGGCTGGTCCGGTCCTCAGGCAAGTGCGAACACCGGGCTACAAGCCCCTTCCCCACTGAGGGCAGCCGGAAGCCGGCACACACAAGTGTCACCTGTGTCTTCCCCAAAGGTGGCTGGAAGTACGCTGGCCCCAAAATGCCCCAGCACCCCATGGACGTCCCCCAAGAATGTTCTAGAAAAGAAGCCCCCACTGCCCAGGAGGTCGCTGGCTTCTCGCAACCTTGGCGCACCTAGTACCAGCTTTTTGGGAGCAGAGGGAGGGAGGAATGACTAACCCATTTTTTTTTCACTTTTTAAAAATGTATGTGTACTCAAGTTCACTTTCTGTGTGCCGTTCTGTAGTTTAGATGTAAACCCCCAGTGCAATCAAAATACAGGACACTCTCTCCACCCCAAAATTCCCTCCCGACCCTTCGCCAGCATCAGCCCCTGGCCACGGAGCTTGGAGCAGAGGATCCCTGGTCCTCCCATCGCGCCTCTTCCGAGCATCACTGCAGCCCCAGTCATTTTGGCCTGGTTCGCCCAGCACACGGGGTGCCCTCGATCTCGTGAGGCAGGTGTCCAGTCCTGCGCCCGCGGCCCCGGGCGCGCTCAGCCGCCGTGAGCTCATCCATCCCCAGTGGAAAGCATCGGCCGTTCCCAGTTCCTCCAGTTACGACCAAGCCGCTGCGAATGTTCGTGGACGGGTTTTCAACTGAACTAACTTCTTCCTGTGCGTTCCCACCATATTCAACGGTGTTCCCGGCCGGCGAGGGGTCCCCCACACCCTCCCTGACGCCCGGGATCCTTCAGATCTCACGCCCGCGTGTTACACGGCATGGTACGTTTTCTCATTCCGGATTTTGTTTATAGATTCCGAAGACAAGTCTCTCTGGGAATGCGACTGGCCAAGATCGGCTCCGGTCTGCGCTTGGCTTTTCCTTAATGCTCCCTTCACAGAGGAGCGTTTCGTGTTGGTGAAGTCCACGCCTTCTGGGGTTTGTGATTTAGCTGTCCTACCTGAGAAATCTTTACCAAACCCAAGGTGGCAAAGATTTTCTCCTGTTCTTAACTGGAAATTTTAAAAAATCATTCCTGTGGGTATTTAAACTGGAGAGTTTGTCAAGATGGAGGAATAACCAAGGAAACCCTGTATTAAGGTCGGAGGGGAGACCGTTGTTTCCGCAGCACATCAGGCTTTTGATTTAGGTGTGGGACGTTCAGGGACAGCACAGGAGAACCTCGGCCCACTGTGAGCCCAACCGGATGACAGATTGAAGCCGGGTCTGCCGGAGCTCCCGCCATCCGCGTCCGGACACTGCCCTCTGCTGCCCACGGAGCGCACAGCGCCGCTGGCCTGCACAGTGGTCCGGGGAGCCCACACCCACGGGCCGTGAGGCAGGCCTGCCATCCCAGCACCCGATCCCAGACCGGCCCTGCTTCACCCTTGTCTCCTGGCTCAGCTCCCCCCATGTCCCCCCAAAAGCAGGAGCCCACGGATGGATCCCGGGAAGGCCCCATGAGCCCTGAGTGAGTGGAGGGATGCGAAGCCGAGCCCCGGAGCCCCTCCCCCAAGACCCGGCACCTGAGGAAAGAAGAGTTTTGAATGCAAACTAGATTTAAGAAATTGGCAACGACATCCGTTGACCCATTTGCTGCATGTCTCATAATGAAATCTAAAGAAACAATGCTGAATATTTGCAACATTTTGCATAAAGACTCCCTATACTGATGTGTGATAGAAACAGCCAGAAACAGCGGAAGTGCCCTCCCATGCTGGGAGGGGGGTGGATTGTTAGGTTGTCATTGAAAATAATGATACAACGGATTTTTAAATAAGGGGGGAAGCAGGATATGACGTTGTATCTATAATTTAATCAACATGTATAAAATTACATATGAAAATAAACTGACCAGATTATTCTAGGGAGGTGGGAGGGTGGCGTCTCTCCTCCAGTCTCCCAACCGCTGGGATAACTGCGTGCGCAGACCCGTAGGGGGATAAGTGACGGCCTCAAGGGTGTGGGGCCCCAGGAAGGTCACAGCCCGGACTGAGCCCAGGGCCCTCGCTCCTTCCAGGGAGGGATCATCCTCAAGAGACTGGGGGGGGCTCTGAGTCGTTGAAGGTGGTCGTCACCCAAAACACGCACAGGACAGCGACGGTGACCCTTGTGTCCTGAGGCTGAGGAGGACCGGGGGGCTCTCCCTGGCCCTGTGGATGTGGGTCAGCTCTGAGCCCCTGGCAGGGCCCATCGCTGGAGGCTCGGAGCTCGAGGCAGCCTCCCATCCTCCCCCGACAGCAGACGCGGGGTTTACAACGAGAGACCAGCAGAGGAGGGAGAACGTCGTCTCCACTGACAGGACACCGTCCATCGTGACATAACTCAGTTGTGTGATAGGAGAAGATACTGAGCCCAGCTCTCCTCCCCGGGACTGACTGACCCCAAAGAAGATAATAGCGGGGAGAAGCTACAAAACTCAGAGGGTTTTACTTTGGCCATTCAAGCCCGAGGAATAACGCCTCTACATGTGCAAATTTCTTAAAGGAATGTTTCTGACGTCTGTCAACTCTGCATAACAACCAACGACTGCCTACGGAGGCACAGCCGCTCTAACAAGGCCTCTGAGGGGCCTGGAGGACCAGCCGTGGCTCAGCAGGGCGGCCAGGTGCCTTCCCAGGAGGGAGAGGGTGAGCGAGAAACCCTAGCTGCTGGCAGAAGACACCATGTGCTGCCGACTCCGGGAGAGCTGAGCCGCGGGGGCTAGAACATGAGCTGCATTCCGGCACTGAGACCACCATGCAGAGAAACAGGCCGGGGGGACGTCCGTGGGGGCGTACACACACGCGCAGAGAGAGACAGAGAGTGTAAGGGATTGACTCAGGCAATCCTGGAGGCTGGTAAGGCAGAGTCAACACAGCAGGCGGGCAAGTTATAGACCCAGGGAGAGTGGATGCTGCAGCTTGAGCTCAAAGGCCATCTGCTGGCAGAATTCCCCCTTCCTCAGAGGAGGTCCGTCTTTTTCTTAAGACCTTCAACTGATAGGATGCGGCCCACCACACAATGGAAAGGAATCTGCTTTACTCAATGTCTACTGACTTAAATGCTAATCTCATCCAAGAAACACCTTCACAACAACATCTAGAATAATGTCTGACCAAATATCTGGGTTCCGTGAAACATGAAAGTAACCACTGCAGGGGCCTTGAGAGAGGGTCCCCCCAGAGCGCAGTGCCATGTGAATGCACAGGAGAGCAGACTCCCCCACCCAAAACCCGAGAGGGGCTGTCCGTACAGCTCCCAAGAAAGGGGGTGAAACAGGGAGACGCAACTGCAGGTAAAACAGAACCTTCTGGAGGTGGCGCACAGAGCAGGACCCGAGTTGGCAGAAGGAGGCACCGTGATCCTTGGGGAATTGGCCCGTGTTGCTAAACACACCAACACTTTCCCTCAGATTGTGTGAGCGTGATGCCCCTCGAGCCAGAATCCTAGAGAGATCTTGTCTGTTTTCTTTCCTGGAATAAGCAATGTGGTGTTTGAATTCACATGGAGAATTACTAATGTCTGTAAACAGCCAAGAATGTTTTTTCAACAGTGAGATGGGAAGTCCACCGACCAGACATGAAAATCCCCGCCGGCTGGTGGGATCCGACCGCCGGGGCGCGTGGAGCTGGTCGCATCGCTATGGCCACGCACAGACCCGCGACCGCAGAACCGGCGAGCGGGAGGCACTGGCAGGTTTGGCCGAGAAGAAGGGCATCCAGAAGCCTGTGTCACACCGCACGTAGAGCTGGGCTCTGTGGGACGCAGATGGAGAGAGTGGAAATACTCAAAGGTCAGAAGCCAGTCTGTGTCCCTGGGAGGGGACGGACCTTCCCCCAGAAGGGAAGGGTCCAGAAACCACGACGCAGTCAGGGCCGTCCCGCGGGCTACGAGGCTTTTCTTCTCCGTGACAGTGAACGTCCCTTCCATGGAGGAGTTCGCACACTGACAACAACGTCCAACAATGGTGTGAAGAGGCATCCCCCCGAAGAGATGTGGCCGCCGGTGACGAGGCCAGGACAGGGCCTTCCACTCGGCAGGCAGGCGGTGCCGGGGGCCGGAGGCTGATATCCGCCGGCCCAGGTGACCGGGCGTTTCGGGAGGGCGGGGGGTGCTGAGCAGAGAAGACCGGTATCAGAGTCAGGGAACCCCAGACGAAACGGACCCAGCAGCCCCGCCGGGCTGTGCCACCACCGTGCATGAGACAGGGACCCAGGTCAGGGGACAGCCTGGCGACCGAAGGAAACATGTCCGGGTCCATAAGGAGTTCACTGAGAGGGTCCCGGGCCCAGGAAAGGAGGGTGTTCCGGGAACGCATTTCCAAGACAGTCCCACCAAGAACGAGGAAAAATGTCCCTGAGAGTATTTGACGCGGGGCCGCAGCATGGGCGCCAAAGTCCCGGCGGCCAGGTCCCCCCGCCAGCCGGTGCCCGCGAGGCGTCCCCAGCGGCTCCCCACCCCGTCCTGTCAGCCCGCCAAGGTGGAAACGCCTCTGACGGCAAGTTCCATCCCAAGAGCCTGGCACTCTCCCAACACAAGCGCTTTTGTTTTAAGCTAAACCAGAGGATGGAGCCGCTGTCTCAGATGGTCCGCCACAGCTCGTCCTTCCCATGAGCTAACTCCTCCTCCTCCCCAGGCTCCAGGAAACCGGGGCCGCAGACGCTCTGTGTGTCTTCCTCCAAAACAGCTATCCTGGTTACTGCTCCGAGATTGTCCCCGTACCCTCAATAAATGCCATTTTACCGATGACACACTCATGCCTGCCCTAAAGCCTGAAGCTTCGTGGAGGTGCGGAGGGGAAGACAAGCACCACGTTTGAACAGGGCGACTCCCGCAGACGGAGCCGGGGTGCCCCCCACCCCGGCCCCCCAGCGAGGTCGGGCCCGCCGGCCTCCGCGGCTGAGCCCCCCTCCCCCCAGCCGCTCACGGGCAGTTCTGGGCACTGGACACAGCCGACCGCCGGCGACGCTCTGGAGAGCCGCACCTCGGACCTGGCCGGAGGGTCGGGGAGCGGCTCCCACAAGCCACACACGCCCTAAGCAAGCTTGAGTCTCCAAGACGCCGTCTTCTCTGGGCCCCCCTGTTGCCAAACCGAAAACCACTCGTCATGTGCTATTTGCTTAATGTCCAGTTAACGCATTTTCAAATAAGCGAACTTGCGGTGAAAATGTGATTTCAAGCCATTCTTGTCACCAAGGGTCACCCTGCTTCATCCCGAGCACCACGTAAGGGACTGTCTCCATCTGGCTTCGTTTCCTGCGAATCTGAAACGGACTCAGGCCGGGCCCCAGACAGTGACGCCCGCCCGGAGGGAGTCCCAGGGGTGACAGCTGTCCCAGCCAAACAGAAGGAGCCCCTTCCAGACACAGCACCAGGCTCCCTCACCACGGCCGCACTCGGGGCACCTCCAGTGGGGTGACCAGATGGGAAGGACCCCCCAGGACAGAGCTGAGGCCCTCCGGAGTCCTGTCGCTGTGGGGAGTCTGTTTGCAGCCAAGCTGCTCCTGCGGGAGCCTGTGTCCCCATCGCCCAGCAGCACAGCTCGGGAAGGGCCCTTGGGCCCCCTCTGGAGCCTTCCAAGCCCGGTTGTTTTGTTTTGGTTTTGTTTTTTGAGACAGAGAGAGAGAGACAGAGAGAGAGAAAGCGTGAGCAAGGACAGGGGCAGAGAGAGGGGAAGGAAGAGAAGCAGATGCCCCACTGAGCACAGAGCCTGACACGGGGCTCAATCTCATGACCCTGAGATCACGACCTGAGCGGAAAATAAAAGTCGGGCTCTCAACCGATGGAGCCACCCAGGTGCCCCGAGCCCGGCTATCTTCGGAGTGTCCCGCTGGGCCTCTGACCTTTGCTGGCCTGGCTGCGGACAATGGCCTTCTCCCCCGTCCCCTGCTGTTACCCAGGCTCTGCTCGGCAAACCGGCTAAAGTTCAAATCCCAGAGTCGTTATGGTTCGTGAGCCCAGTCGGCCCCCGCCTGCCCCCCGAGCCCAGCCGTCCATGGAAGGCGTTACCTGTCGGCATGGGACTGTGTTCGAGGTGGGGTTAACATCGGGAAGTCTGTGTCCTTCTGCAAAAGCAACTGAATTCGCGTTGAAGACTTTCTAGACGTTCTCTTGAAGTTCCTGTGGCCTGGAGCCGACTCCGGACTTCTGGCAGCACACCGACCCCGCGAGACCACACGTCCCAGCGACACGTGTTTGATCTCATCGAGGAAATCTCTATTGGTTCGGTCTCCAGAGCTGGGGATGGGGCAGGAGCCAAAAAGTGAAGCATGGAGGCGTCGGTCCAGCTTTTCCTCTGGTCATTGGGAGCTGTCGTGAGGGCGGCCCCAACGGCCACGCCAGGGCCCTCGACGCCTGGACCAAGCCGGGGTTGTTCCAGGCAGGCGACGGGAGCCCCTCAGCAGGCCCGGCGTCAGAACCCCCGGGCCCAGGCCGGCAGAGCGGGGGTCACCCCCTGCTGTCTGAGTTCTAAACCTTCCAGGCTGGCGTCTGCCCCCAGCCAGGAGTGTGGACCTCCTTTGTGGAAAGCTCCTCAGACACTTCCTGTCTGGGGGGACATCAATGGCCGCTCCTAGGGCTGCCCTCGTAGCTGGGAGCGCAGGACATACTGCGGGCCTCCCTATTGGGCATTCATCTCGGGCTGGGGGCCCTGATGGGGGCCACATTGCTTTCCCCACAGCCAGCCCTGGACTGAAAAGGACATGGAAACGTGGCCAGGTGAAACTGGCCAGTCAGTGGCCAGTGCACCAGGATGTGGGTGTCGGGGGGTGAGGGGACCTGAGAAGAGCCCACTCACTCTGGGGGTGGCCGCACTCGACCCCATCCCCTGCACGTCGTGCTGGGTCCGGCAAGGCCTGGGGACCGGGGCACCAGAGAGGGAGTGAGGAGAAGGGGCCCCAGGCCCCAGTCCTGGGCGCCTACTCCGGGTGATGGGAAGGACCAAGGATCCAAGGGGGTGCATGGACGAGGACTTGTAAATTGCCAAGAACCAAATAAATAAATGCTGGAGTTGTTATTAGTATTGGTATTATTACTTCTCAAGTTAACTACTCACATTCCGTAATTGCAAGCGCTTCGGAGCGGACCAGATAGGGACACCAGTGCTCATCAAAAACGGCAGGCAACCCCACGTCATTTTGCTGACCTTTGCATTAATTCTCGCCTTTTCTCTCCTCACTAAATCCTATTCCTGGAGCTGTTACTAGCTCCCCAGTCTCTCCCCTGATTAAATAATGACCCAGGATCACTCCTGTTGGTGTTTCCCACTTCCATTCCCCCGGCAGCCCGAGGCACCCCACTTTGGAGGATCTGCGTTTGCCGCTGCCGGCCGACAAGGCGAGAGCCGCTGCACCCGCCCCCGCACGCGTGCGCCCAGCGCGCTCTGCACGCCAATTATGAGAAGCTTGCAATTTTCAGGGGGGAAAAATTCACTTTTACAAATAATTAGGTTGGGATTTGATCTTCCTGGCAGTGAAAGAACACTAATGACTCCCATTCTATCAGCCAAATCCTTATCTTGAAGATTGAGGGAGGACAAGGAGGGACTCTTTCTGACGGCCGACGGGAGGCCCTCCTCCCAGTGGTTTCTAACCGGGGCCGCCTGGTTAGCCTGCGGGCAGACACCCAAACGAGCCTGGAACTCCAGCATCTGCCCCCACGCGCCCCCCTTCTCGAGGACTGACTGACTGGTCCTAGAACCCCAGACCTGATGCCTCCCAGGGGCACACACCCCAGGGCAGGCATTTCAAGTGGGTTTGAAGTTCAAGGTGAGTCGGGAACAAAAAAATAAACCAAGTCAACCATGAGCAAGGGACTCACGTAGACATTTCTCCAGAAGAGAGAGACGAATGGCCCAGAAGCACATGAGAAGCTGCCCCACATCGCAGATCACCAGGGACACACAAACCGAAACCACGATGAGATGCCACCTCACGTCCAGCAGGTTGGCTGTTACCAAAACAGCAGCAACAACCGGAAAACAAGGGTCGGTGAGGATGCGGGGATACTGAAGCCTTCGTTGGCTGACGCGGGAATGCGAAGTGGTGCAGCCTCCGCAGACAGTGTGGTGGTGCCTCAAAGCGCAAGGAGCAGTGCCGTAGACCCATTCCTGACCCCACCTGTGGGCGCGCCCCCCAGGGCCCAGAGCCGGGCTCCAGCAGGCGTCGGCGCCCCGCCTTCACAGCAGCGTGGTTCACGGGAGCCACGGGGCAGGGACCCGAGCGCCCAGCACGGATGGAGGGACGAGGGGGCGAGGGTCCCGCAGCCTCGAGAGGAGGGACGGGCTGGCACCTGCTCCCACGTGGAGGGGCCCCGAGGGCCTGACGCCGAGTGAGAGAAGCCGGCACAGAAGGACAAGCACCGTGTGCCGCCACCTTCGCGAGGTCCCCGGAGCGTCCCAGTCCCAGAGGCAGAGGGGGCGGGGGAGGGGATGGGGACAGAGCCGCAGTCCGGGAGGGCGGGGGAGGGCTGGGGGCGAGGGCGGGGCTGGCTGCGCGCCTTGGTGACCGTGCTGGACCCCCTGAGCTGTACACGTGAAAGAACTAACATCGGGGCGCCTGGGCTGCTCTGTCGGTTCAGTGTCCAAGTCCGGGTTTCCGCTCAGGTCGTAATCTCAGGGTCATGAAGCGGAGCCTGCTCTGGGCTCTGGGCTCAGCAGAGTCTGCTTGAGATTTTCTCTCTCCCTCTGCCCTCCCCCTACTCATGCCTGCACGTCTGCGCGCACTCTCTCTCGCCCTCTCAAATAAATAGATAAATCTTTAAAATGGTTGAAGAAGGGTGCCTGGGTGGCCCAGTTGGTGAGGCGACTGCCTTCGGCTCGGCTTGTGATCCTGGGGTCCCAGGATCGAGTCCCACATTGGGGACCCCCCCACACACATTTTGAGATCATGGTCAGATACACGGACAGCTTCCACGGGGCTCGGCGGGTGTCGTGCCCCTCGAGGCCACAGAGCAGAGTGGAGCCGGGCAGCCCCAGGCCAGGCCTCTCTGCCCTGGCCGACGGAGGAGAGCACCTGTTTCACGGTCCTCTTCTGAAAAGGTCTCCATTTAAGGGTGATGAAGAGGCTCTGAGTCCAGCCTGAAGAACTGAGGGGGTCCCTTGTTTGGACTCTTGAAATAGGAGCCTTTATTACCAACAGCAGAAAGAACAGACGGAGACCAGCAAACAGCCCTCTGAGCAGGCCGTCGCATTTCCGGTCCTGGCCGAGCCAGTGACTCCCCAGTGGCTGCCATGCAGCAAAGCCGCCACCACGGAGGACTGGGGGACAAAACAACTCGAGGTTTCTGGAGGAACTGAGGACAAATGGAGTTGTGAGACACACACATCCGTAAAAATAGTCACAGTTGATTTTGTGCTAATCCTACATTAATGGACATTAAATGATTTAAGGGGAGTAGGGGAGGACACTGGAGAAAAGATGAACTTACCAGCTGGGAGGGAGTGATCATTCTGTGGCCATTTGATCTCTGGCTGGCCCTTCGAGGTGGCCCAATTCTCCCAGCATGCACAGCAGTGGCCTGTCCCCCTATCCTGGGATTCTCCCAGGATGCACAGCAGTGGGCTGTCCCCCCATCCTGGGATTCTCCCAGCATGCACAGCAGTGGGCTGTCCCCCCATCCTGGGATTCTCCCAGCATGCACAGCAGTGGGCTGTCCCCCCATCCTGGGATTCTCCCAGGATGCACAGCAGTGGCTGGACCCTCCCTGGAGACAGAAATGCAGGCCAACTACCACAGAGGCTCCTTACTCTTCTGTAAAGAGGGGATGACTTCTAAGTCTCCCACTAGAGTGCACCACACAATACTATAGTCTCATGTAATTCTTACATCTGGATTCAAATTCGTTAAAATCAGATAAAATTTAAAATTCCCTTCTTCAGCCACGCTAGCCACCTTTCAAAGGTTCCACAGCACCACGTAGCCAGTGACCACCTGTATTGGACAGTGCAAACCTAGAACTTTCCATCTTGGCGAGCAGTTCTGCTCGCAGAGTTCTCTTGGGGGTAAAACTATGATTCTGACCTCAGGGCCACAGCCACCCAGTCCGGGTAGTGAGGTCACATCACGGACGAATTGCTTCACACCTACTCAGTGGCCCTCAATCAGTGAGCAACTCCAGAAGCAAGAGAAACTCAAGAGGGCTCCCCTTCCTGCCACATGCTTAGTGGATGTTTCCAGAATGTCCACCAATGTGTAAGCAGCCAATGACATCCCAGTCATGTTGGTGTCCCAGGAAAATGGAGGGCATCTGGCTCAAGAGAGCGACGTTGCTCGTGTCTGCCGGGGGCGAGCTCAGAGCCACAAAGGCACATTTCCTAGTGAAAGCTGCCGCGTCCCCCGTCGAAACCATGGAGTTGACTTTACCTCCTGAAGCCTTCCTAACTGCTTTCATTATTGTGCCAGAATTTTATCTCTGTTGAAATTTTTCTTTCTGCAATCTATTAAAAGTGTTACTAAGCTATATTTAAGACCCAACTTGGCAATTATGTTGGGCGGACTAAATAAATCAACACTGGGTCTTACTCTGTTCAACCGAAGAAATTGAACTGCTGTTAATTCAACAACTATTTTAAAAGTCAGAGCTGATGAACACTTAAATACTGTCCAAAATAAGCATATTTAATTTACGGTAATAAACATGTGAGGCAGTAAACTCTCCCCCGCGAGACCCAGGGGGGCTTGGAGGGTGTCGGAGGGCGAGGCAAAGCCTCTGATGGGGCACGCGCCCCCTCGCTTACGTGTTCACGGAGTCGCCTGAGAGCAGCACTGAAAACACGGCCCCCCTTCAGGATCATAGGTCCATGCGGTCGTGCGGGTGAGACGCGGAGGGAAGCCCAGGGTGACGGGGTCTGCACGGACCTCTATGGGGCCGATGGTCTCCGGGACACAGTGTGTCTGGCACTTTCCACAGCTCAGCTCGGTGTCCACGATACTGCTTCTCTCTGCACCCAGACGTGACGTAGAGAGCATCTTTAAAAGGTAAAACTGAGCCCCAAGCCTGAAATCTAAATCAATTCCCAGGCATCAAGTTTGAATGCACTCAGACGGTCACATCGTGAATAAACACAAGTTGGCTCAGATCGGAGGCCTGAGTGTTTCCGACCGGGGATGCCATCCGGTCTGGGGGGAGGGATGGAGGTGGGGCGAGCAGGCCTGCCCAGCCGCGGGGCCCACATCCATCTGCCTGTGGGGTCACAGCCAGGAGGCAGCCAGGGAGGCTGAGGCTCTGGGACATGGAGCTAGTCACCCGAGATGACAAGCCCAAATACCACGCCCTGCGGGGTGACACCTAACCCAGGCCTGCTGGAACTTTCTCGAAACGCAGAGGCGCGTCAGCTGGCCTCACGGGGATCTAGGGTGCGGCCTGGAGCTGTCTGCCAACACACAACAGATCCCGCAAGTTCTACTCGCTATTTTTCTTTAAAGTCCAACACTTCACTCTGTCTGTGGGACACTCCTTCGTTTTACCATAGAACACAATGTTCAATTAGCGACCACGGTCC
>CM052812.1:72841728-72868974 GCA_028533885.1 Nasua narica | reverse complement strand
ACTGACCGTCACCCCTCACCCCGCCCCCTCCCCTCCTGTCCACTGACCGTCACCCCCACCCCGACCCCTCCCCTCCTGTCCACTGACCGTCACCCCTCACTTCCGACCCCTCCCCTCCTGTCCACTGACCATCACCCCCACCTCTGACCCCTCCCCCAGGTGAGAGCAGAGGAGACTGGGACCCGAACTCCTCAAGCAGAGCCTCCCCAGAAGGAAACAAGTCATCCAGTTACCCTACGTTCTTCGATGCGTCTCCTCTGTCCTAGAAAGCGGCTTTTTTCATCTCAGGTGCTGGAAATCTAACTAAAACAAATGCATTTTCCCTAAAAAATGATGGTTCAGCGGCTGGAAAGGCTGCAGGGTCCCCGGACCCTCCCCAGGGCTCCTTGTTCATGGAGATGGGCCCGTCCCCTCCCGCTACAAACCTGGAGACCCACGACCGCCTGGTGGGAGGTGCCCGGCATCTCAATACGTCAGACTCGCCTCTCTCTGTTTCCTGGGCCTGGTTCTGTGACATGGAAATGGGAGGAAATCCTAAACCTGTGGTCACAGACCTTTGAGGCCAAGCAAGGGCGGTGTTTCCTCGGGGCCCCGCGGGTAAAGTGAGGCAGCCGAGGGGTGTATCAGAGTGTGCCCCTGGGACCACCCCAGGGGGAAGACTCCGGAGAAATGGGCACCGTCCTTGTCCCTTCCCAGGGACGACAGGCGGGGCCGGGGGCTCCAGACGGGAAGGCTGCAGGCACCCCCGAGACAAGGCCGGCAGGGAGGTGGCCCTGGAAAACAGAGCCGAGGGTCAGGATGGATTTCAACACCGGGCCTCCTTCCTTCCACACGTTCTCTGGTTGTTCTCACACCAGCAGAAGGCCAGCAAATTCGGGGTTGCCTGGGCTGGGGCTGAGCCGCCCGCAAACAAGGGACGGGAGCGCCACCCTATGGCAGGGACCCTGCGGCACGACCCTCTCCCGGGGGGCCGCTCCCACAGTCATGGTGAATGTCCCGCTTGGACATTGGCCCCTCGAGTCTGCTCTTTGGTTCATTTGAGGGCCTGGGAGGCCCGCACCCACCAGCCGCACCCCCCCATCCAGCTGGGAGAGCGCAAGGCGGGGGGCGGCACAGGCCGTCAGGGAGCCCCTTTTCTGCCCAGAAGGATCCTGGCCACCCCTGCCCAGGCCTCGTCACTCCCAACAGTGGGGGGCTCCCCGGTGAGGGGCTCTCTCCCCCTTGGGAGAGGCTGGGGCCAACGCCCCTAGTCATGACTCCGGTCGGCCTGGGGCAGGTCTCCTCGGCTGGCCCTGCTCCCCTCTCCCCCAGGAGGACGCGGTAGTGGAGCCCTGCTGGTCAGACCCACACGCTCTGGCGAGGTCTGAGGGGAAACTGAGCCAGAGGGGCTGCCCGCCCCCCACCTTCAGCCGCCACTGCCTTGTGGGGAGAAGAGGCTGCTTGCAGGGTTTGCGTGTTTTCTCTCTTTCTGGGCAGCCCCGGCCCAAGGACAGATGTGAGGCCTTGTCTCCCACCCTGGGCTGTGGGCGTGACCCCAATCTGAGTCCCCTAGACCTGCGTGGTCACCCCGGCGCCCAGCAGCTCCTTCATCCTGCAGGGTGGGCCTCAGCACGAAGCCTTCAGCAGGGGCCTTGGGCCACGACACTGTCCCCTCCCTAACAATTCCAGGGCCGGCGATGGGGGACTCCCTACCGGGTGGCTTTGAGGACCCAGGAAAGGGGGGGCAAAGCCTTCCAAGAGGGCCTGGCCGGACATCACTCTCCCCTCCTGGTTCCCCAGCAGCAGGGGTGCTGGGCCCCCTCGTGGTTAATTCTGGGTGAGGGTCTGGGCCCCAGGCCCCGAGGGTGGAGCTGAAGGAGGTTAGCTGCTCCCGTGGGGAGGCAGAGGGCTCCCTGCTCCCCTCGTTCTACTCTGTCGCCCCAGGGGCTGGGAGAAGGAGCGGCCTGCAGACCAGGCCCCTACCCTCTCTCCCGCCCGACCCCCGCCCTCCCCTGGAGGGGCCAAGGGAAAAGGGGTTCAGCCTGCATGGGAGAGGAGGGCTGGAGGCCTAGGCTGGGACCCCACTGCCCTGTGACCTTGGGAAGGCACGTCTTCCCTCTGTGCCGACTCTTGGCCTGTGAGGGGATCCCAGGAGTCCTTGTAAAAAAAGTTTGCTTGAAAGGAAATGAGCTACACTGTGGTCTCCGATGTGGGTAGAACTGTAGAATGATCTAGACCACAAATGTTTCATTTTTGACAGGACGTGTGGCCTTTTGAGGTCACGTGAGGTTGGAGATCGTTTCTGGAGCTGAACTTGTATGAGGGGCCGCGCGTCCTTGGTGAACGGCCGGACCGCGAGCTGGAACACTGGCCGGGACGGCCGCCACCACACTGACCTCGCAGCCGCCGGGCCGGGGGCTCATTTTCCGCTAAGGGAGTCTGTTGGCTTCTCGGCGCCACAACACGCCTTCCCGGGGCCTCCCGGGAGTGCACCCACGTGTCCCGTCCCCCTGCTCCGGGGACTCCTGCAGAGGCCTCTTCCGGCGGGAGGGGCATGGTCTCCGGGGCCCTGAGCGCCCGAGCACTGAACTCACAACTGAAGCACGACCATCACCCCAAATCCTGCCATCACGGGGTCGGAAGGTGGACACAGAACCCCAGAGGGACCCGCCTCTGATCTGCGCAGCGGGCTCCTGTGGGGAGAGGAGGATCCTGGGCTGGAAGGGCGGCCGGCCGCAGAGGGACACATGGGGAAGCGAGCGGCCGAAGGGATAGAGGGCTGGCAGCGAGGGCCCCGCGCTCTGCGGAGAAAACGGGGCTCCCCGCCGCCTCAGAGCGTGGCCGTGCTGCTCCCTGGTCGTGCACGCTCTCCCACCGTCCCAATGCCCGCTGCTGAGGGTGTGCAGTCTCACAGGTAGACCACAGGCAGGGCTGTCCCCAGCCATCCCGGGAGCCCCCACTCAGCAGCCGGGGTCGGCACCCCGGGGCCCAGCCGTCCCCGCCCTCTGCACTCGGGCTGTGCGAGCCCAGCAGCTCCTTCTCGGCCCCCTGGCAGAGAGACTCGGCGCCAGAGGGCCCCGGCGGGGGCGCAGCTGTGTCCTGGCATGCCCTGCAGGCCGGCCACGGGGGGCCCAAGCTCCCCAGGGACACGGGACGCCGACCCTTAGCCAGCGTTTCCTGGGCACACACGCTCTGGCGGTCTGTGACTCGTCTTCTTGTCCCACGTTTCTTGACTGTAACGAAGTCCAACTTACACATTCTTCTTTTCAAACTCACAGGGGCGTATGGGGGGCTCAGTGGGGTGAGCGTCTGCCTCTGGCTCAGGTCATGATCTCAGCGTCCTGGATGGAGTCCCGCATGGGGCTCCCTGCTCAGCGGAGAGCCTGCCTGTCCCTCTCCCACCGTGTGCTCGCTCTCGCTCTCTCTCACTGTCCCTCAAATAAATAACCTTAACGCACCTCAAACTCACAAACACTTTGCAAGACACGGGCTGTGGGGCCTGTTGGCAGAGGTTGTGTTTCAAGAGTCACACCCTCGAAACCAGGGGCCGAGGACGTGCTGTGCCTCCGGCAGGCCAGCCGCAAGCGCCAGCCGCAAGCGCGGTCCGCGGAGACCGTGCTGAAGGGGTCCGTTTCCGCTTTGCTGCGATGCCTGGGCACAGGGCAGCTGCTAGGGACCACAGATGACCCACTCACCTGCACGCCAGGCCCGGTCCCCTCCTGTTTCCGGGCCGGGGCCGAGGGCGGACACGTGCCCTCAGGGTCCTCGACCCTCTGCTCCAGACGCAGAGACCAGGCTCTCTGAATCGGAAGGTGCCCCACCCAGGCGCTCCCGCCCCGAGGGCCCTGGGGCTCCTTAAACACACAGGTCCACGCGCCGCGGGGAGCTGGGGGGCGGGGGGGAGAACTGGGTTGGGCTTTCCCTTCCCAGGATGACTCTCTGGGCACCGACTGGGGCCTTGTTGGAGCCGCCCCCGCCAGTCCCCGCAGCGCCCTCCTGCTTGTCCCAGCTTGGCCAGCAGAGGGCAGCAGCTGCTAGGGGACGGGGAGCGCCCGGCCCGCCCATGGCCACCGGCCAGGACAGCGTGGCCCATCTGCCCGCGTTTTCCACCCTGACATCTGCAGGGCTGGCCTCGGATGGGATTCCCCACCTCTCTAAAGCTCAGGGACAAAGGCCGGTCACATATATTTAGACGCAGCTGACAGTTTCCAGAGCTTTCAGCCTCCAGGTGGCCCCTGGGGGCCGGCAGAGCTGGGACCACCTGAGGTCCTCAGACGGGGGGAGCAGAGGGGATTCGGAAGCTCGCGGGGAGTCCGAGTTGCCACCGGACCCCCCCCCAACCTGCTCAGGCTGAGCACATGGGCCACCAAGCTCCCGAAACGGGGATCCCTGGGGCACGAGCTCCCCCCAGTTGTGGGATCCCCACGTCCACCAGCAGGGGCTCAGACCTGACACGCCCTCCCGCGGACGAGCCCCCGTCAGTCGGGGGGGCCCTTCTGGCATTTGGGGCTTCAGTCAGCTCTCGAGCTCTGTTCGTGTGAATTTTTTGGAGGTGAGGTCCACAGCGTGCCGCTGAGATGGACCCTCTGGGTTATGGCGAGACTGCGGCAGGCACACCGCGGGCACGGAGCTGGCTGACGGCGCAAGATGAAAAACAAAGGGGCTCGTTCTGAGCGAGGCCTGTCCCCGCAGAATCTAAGTCACCCGTCCTCAGGCTGACACCTTCTCGCAGGAGGAGGCGGGAGCACACCTACGCAAGGAGCCTGTGAAGCACAAAGCTCTTTCTTCAGTATACGGAATCCCTAAGTTGCTGAGACAAATGGGGGAACATTTGACATTTATTGTGTATAATTTAAATTCAAATTGGTTCCCAATGAAGGAAAATTACCAGATATTCTGAACTGTGGGCCTTCCATTCTGATCCTTTCGCTGACATGAGGGTACTAACCTGCCTTAAAGCTGCCTTCGTTGTTATAATTTAGAGGAAAAAACCGTATTGTGGAATATCGTGAAGGTAACGTTTTTATTTTTGAAATGAAATTATGCCCATCTGTGAATTATTTCTTAAAAGAAAAAACACTTAAATCAGGCAAATGTTTTCCCATTTTTAAAACACTTGCTTTACAAATCAGAAGCCCCAGTGGTTGCCAGCGATCCGAACCCCGAGAAATACACAGGTGCGGGTGACTGAGCGTTTAGGGAGGACAGATTTTGTCCGAGGGCACATGCAGATTTCCCGCAGGCCCAGCCACTCCTGGGTACACGGGGACTCGGGGGCTGGTCACCTGCCCGCTCACGACCTCCCCCTGTGGCTACCAGGACCCAGAGCATACCGAAGCGGGGGGGATTTCTGCGCGGGGCCACGGTGGGAAGCCCCTCTGCCGCCCAGGAGCTGGACGTGGACGTGGAGGGGACCACATGGGCTTCGTGGGTAGCACCAGGCCCATCCCCGCGAGCCGCTCTGCCTCCTCTCTCCCCCGCATCAGAAATGAGGCGCTGTTGCAGGAGCAACAGGGTGGGGGGGGGACAGCACAGTGTGGTCCCCCCCCCCCCCCCAGGCTCCTTGGAGCTCAGGAGGACGCGGTGAGCTCCAGCAGCTTGTCTGACCCAGTTCTCAGCCTGGGCCCGTGGATGTCCCAAACCATCTGACGCCCGAGGCACCGTGACTATGAGTTAGTGACCCATCTCAAGGCCACACGGGGAGGCAGGGGCATCTGGCCTAGGGTTCCCGTGGAGCTGCTCAGATGCCCCCAGGAAGAGCCCACGGCTGGGAGCTCCCTCGGGCCAGCCAGCTTCCCAGCAGAGGCGCAGGGCGGAGGTGGGTGGGCGGGGCGCAGCCGGTCGCCCCCACCAGGGTTCCTCGGGGCCACGTGTGCCCTGCAGCTCCCGGAGGGCCACCCCTGGGCCCAACAGACAGCCGGCCTGCTTCCCACTGTCTCCTCCGGAGGGCCACTGCTCAAGAAACCCCCGCACTTCCACCCAGACTCAGGGCCTTGGCCTTGGCTTTACACGGACCCCAACTGGGCCCATAGGCCACCACTGTCCACAGCACTGTAGCTCATCACATTCGGGTCCAAACGTCTTGGCCTCACAGCAAAAGCAGTGGGGACAGACGGACACAACTTTCTCTTGCTGCCCTAACAAATGGCCACCAGTGTGAGAGCTTAAACCCACACCTGTGCGGTACCTGCCATCTCTGGGGGCCGGACGTCACCCCCGGGCGGGTCAGCGGCCCTCTGCCTGGGCTGAGACCCCTTGCAGCCGGGCTGCGCTGTGGCTGAGGGCCCTGGGAAAGCAAGCACTTCCAAGCCCTCTCAGTTGGCCGATTCAGTTCCCTGGGGTCCTGTTTGCCTTTGGGCTCGCAGCCAAGATTGGTCTTTGCCCCTACAGCCTGCTTGCATTCCTTCTAGCACTTTCCATGTGGTCCCTGGCGGCAAGGGCAGGCCAGTCCCTCGCAGGCTCACAAGCCCTCTGACTTGCCCTTCTCTGTCTCTAACTCCCGCTGGAGAAAGTTCTTTGCCTTTTTAAAGCGCTCATGTGATTCGATGAGGCTCACACAGATAATCCCAGATAATCTTCCTACGGGGCAGTCTATAACATTAATTCCTTCTGCAAAGTCCTTTTGTCCTGTAATGTAACGCAGTCCTAATGTAGTCCTTTGTTTATTCCTTCCTCCCCTTTGTCCTTTGGAGAAAAATTCAGGGAAGAGTGAAGAAAAAAGGTGGGACGAAGTTCAATGCCTTGCAGAGCTCCAGCAGGAAGGACGCAGCTGGACGTGGAGTCAAGGATGTTTATAGCAGCCTTAGTCATGATTTCCAAAACTTGGAAACAACCAAGATGTCTTTCGGTAGGTGAATGGATAAATACACGGTGGTCCGTCCAGACTATGGAATATTGTTAATGATAAAAAGAAGGCATTTATCAAGCCATGAAAACACATGGAGAACCTTGAATGCATGTAACAAAGTGGGGGGAAAAAAAACCAACTATAAAACACTCTGCAAAAGGTAAAATCACGTAGACAGTAAAAAGAAGAGTGTTTGCAGGGGTGAGTGGGGGAGAGGAAGAGGCGGAGCACAGGGGATTGTCAGGGCAAGGGACCTCCTCCGCACGACACCGTAATGACGGACACACGCACTCGACATTCGTCCAAACCCAGGGCACGTGCAGCGTGAAGAGGGAGCCCTCACGGACCTCAGGCGTGAATGACACACCAGTGCGGGCTCGTCATTGGTAAACTACACGCCATTCTCATGAGTGGCGATGATTAATCGTGGGGGGTGCGGTACAGGTGTTGGGACAGGGGGCATGGGGAAGATTGCTGTACCTTCCTTCCCATTTTATTCATAAATCTGAAAAACCTGCCCTAAAAAAATAAGTCTTTAAAAAAAAAATCAGAGACACAATTCCAGGCAGCGCATTCTGTCAATGACACAGCTGTGCATCGAATGCAGAGGGTGAAGGGCCCGTGGGACACACACATGGGGGCTTCCCACGGCCGCTCCCTCCAGTCCACGTGGCCCCCAAGCAGCCCCCCGAGGGGGGACCGGGACTCCCCGCACTTGAACACGTCTCTAGACCCCCTGCATTTTCGAATGGAAGACTGTTCTCTCCGCTCACAGGGCACGTCTGCGATCACTGGGAGCTGGCGACTACCTCTGAACTTGAAAACAATCCACATTCAGTATTCTCAATGGGAGGTAGTCACTGAATCTAAATAAATCAAAGGAATTTTTTAAAATAAAAGTGTTCAAGGAAGAACGATGAACAGGGTACCTTCCTCTGTGATTTCCTTCAAATTATTAGGATACATAGTCCTCCTTAGGCTTGGTGGAAAATTAGATATATGTTAAATTAGACTTAAAAACCAATGTACTTAGGGGTGCCTGGGTGGCTCAGTGGGTTAAAGCCTCTGCCTTCGGCTCAGATCATGGTCTCAGGGCCTTGGGATCGAGCCCCGCGTCAGGCTCTCTGCTCAGCGGGGAGCCTGCTTCCCCCTCTCTCTCTGCCTGCCTCTCTGCCTATTTGGGATCTCTCTGTGTCAAATATATACATAAAATCTCTAAAAAAAAAAAAAAAAAACCAAACCAATGTATTGAGACATAACTGACATAAAACGGACCCACTTTCAGACAATTGTTTGATGGGCAGTCTGACAGCCATATACACCTGTGTAACCATTTCTCCAGGAAGATACGGAACATTTCCATCACCCCAGAAAGCTCCCTCGCTTTCTCCCAGTAAGTCCCCTCCCTGCCCTACGGCCATGCTTGCCCCTATCACTGTGGAGCCATTTAGCCTCTTCTAGACTTCTGGGTTCTCCAGAAAAACAGAGCCAATTGCAACTGTGTGTATATATTAAGAGACTCATTTTGAGGGATTGGCTCGCATGATCGTGGGTGCTGGCAAATGTGCTATCTGCATCGCGGGCTGCAAATCGAGGCAACAGTTGATGGTGCAGCCTTGAGGCACAATTTCTTCCCTGGGAAACCTCAGCGATGTGTCCGTGATCCCTTCAACTGATGGGATGAACCCCCTCCCGCTATCAAGGGTAATCTCCGTTCATCAAAGTCAACTGATTGTAGGTGTTAATTGCATCTGCCAAGTATTTTCATGGCAACATCTCTATTCATGTCCAATTACATAAGTAGTTACTATGCCCCAGTCCCGCTGACCTGAGACTACCACTTGCGCCACGACAAACGGAACTACGCATCAGGTGGGATCTTGAGTCCAGCTCCTCTCACGCGGTGAGACATTTCTGAAAGTCATCCCTGCTTGTATCAGTAACCTGTTCCTTCTTATTACAGAATCGTATCTGTTGCATGAATACAGCGGGCTGGATTCTAATACACCCCAGGCATTTCACAAGTTGGCCATGAGATCCAAAAATAATAAAACGAGAAAATTGCCAACTGCCAATTAGAATCTAGAGTAAGTCACTGAGATATTTAAGCCTCTTTAGATCATAAAATAGAATAGCTAAAAATCTCTTCCTGGTCAGCTGACGCACTGGGGGATGCAAGGAAGGCAGCACACTGCTTTCCGGAATATGGCGCCCCTGTGTGGCTTCTGCTGCTTTTTAATTTTAATTTAACAACAGCTAATTAACCAAGGTACAGTCTAAACTGAAGCCAAACATCGTGCTATTGCCTCAAAACACATACCTGTAACACACATTAGAGCAACCATTTATGGGAGAGCCTGATAGCTAGTCTTTGCACTGCTCAGAGGCAGACTGGCTAAATCTACATGTAGAAAGCCACGTTTCTCTGCTCCTCTTCACAGCAAAGTGTGGTTACTGCCTCCAGCTGCTCTCCTCTACCTTTCTCTGAAACCCTCTCACAACAGATTTGCACAGTGCACTCCACAGCAACTGCTGTTGTCCACTCAGCCACGACATCCCAACTGCTACAACCACACAGGCCGTCCTCGGCGTTCATCACACAGCATTGTGGAGCCAGCCAGTCCTGCCCCTGTCTTCACCCAGCTCAGGACTGCGTGGGCTTCTGGTTCTCTGGAAGCCCACCTCGTGGTTATTCCTCCTCAGCCTCCCTTGGGGTTCAGTCATGGTCCTCTTCCCCATCCGCCTTCCCTTTTGGAGTGCGCTCGCCCAGTCTCTCCTGGTTTGCAATGCCCATAGATACTCTCATCCTCTGAATCTAAACGTCCAGGCCCCAACTCCCCCGTGTGTGCCAGACTTCTATGGGCAAGTGCCTTTGCAACAGCTCTGCAAGTTCTCTACCAATCTCGGCTCCTGCTCAGGGCTTCCTCTACAGCCCTTCCCATCTCTGCGCCAAGAAACTCCTTTCCACCAGGTGCGCAGCCCACCCGAGCCCAGCCATTCCTGAGTCCCTTTCTCTCACACTGCATCTACCTCATCTGTAAATCCCAGGGGCTGTGCTTTTCAGGTGCTCATCTCTGAACTGTGACCTGTTCTCGCCCCCCACCAGCACATTCGTGACCAGCTACCCTCATCCCTTGGCCCAGATGACCCAACGACCTTGTCAGGAGGCTCCTGATCTGACCCTTGGGTCCCTACCGTGTCTTCTCAGCCACACTGGCCCTGTTAAAACCCAGTCTTCGCAACCGCCCTCTGCTCGGGGCCCCATAGCCTCCCGTCTCGGGTGAGTCCACCCCACTCCCTGGCACAACCTTCTGCACGTGGCCCCACGGATGGCTCCCTCATCCTCCCGACGTCCTCGCCCAGCAGCTACAGCTACACTCCAGTCCCTCCTGCCGTGCTTTATTGTCTCCAGCTTATCTGACTCACTGCACATTTCGGTTCTTTTCCCTGTCACCGGCGGTCCGAGCCCCCGAGCGCGGGCTTTGCTGGCTCCGTGGACGGCCGCACCCTGCAGACGTGTACAGCGCGGGGCACGCGGCGGGAGCTGGCCGGTACACCGCATTTGTCGTGGACAAACGTTCCTGTCTGGGAATGTAGCGCTGCGATACGGTCACTGCCAAGTTCACAGTACCACCCCGACAGTCCCTCCGCACGCCGCGGGGAGAGACTCGGGAAAGAGAACCGCGCGCGGGTCACGCTGCACGGGGACACCCAGGGTTCCTCTAAGATTGCCCCTCGGAACCAACAGCCCGGCCGGCCGGGGGAGCTCGTGCAGCGCCGCTGCAGAGGGAGGACCCCCGTCACGCCCCACGCGGGCCGGAAGGACGCGCGCAGGTGCTGCGCGCCCAGGTGCGGCCGGGCCCCGGTGCTCCGCCCGCCGCCCTCCGGGCGCGCCCTCCATTGGCTGCTCCGCCCATAGGCCGCGCTCCCATTGGCCGCGGCTCCGGCTGGGGGCGGGCCCCGCTCACGCTGGGGCGAGGGCAACCTCCAGCCCTCCCA
This sequence comes from Nasua narica, assembly GCA_028533885.1. Taxonomy (NCBI): domain Eukaryota; kingdom Metazoa; phylum Chordata; class Mammalia; order Carnivora; family Procyonidae; genus Nasua; species Nasua narica. Next base: position 72,858,149 of record CM052812.1, on the reverse strand, counting down.
GGACCCTGCGAGAGACGCGGGCGGTGAGCGGCAGCCTAGCGGCTGGCCTCCAAGGGCGCGCCCACCCCGAGCGCCTGCAGCCCCGCCGCCCTGACGTCCCCGTCCGGTTCCGGGGGGCGCCGGGATCGGGCCGCGGGGCGGGGCGCTGCCGCAGGCCGCTTGCGCAGGCGCAGGCGGCGCGGCCCCCGGCAGCCCCCGCGGCCGCGCCCCGCCCCGCCCCGCCCCGCCCACATAAGGGAGCCTCCCGGCGGCCCCGCCCCCGCCCGGGTCTGCGGAGGAGGCGGAGGGGGATGACGTCATCGAGCGGGGCGACGGGCATTGGGCGCCATTTTGAAAAGGGAAAAAAAAAATCCCTCCCGGCAGCCGCGGCGGCGGCGGCGGCGGCGGCGGCCGGGCTGAGGTGCTCGGGCGGCAGCAGCGCGGCGGCCGCCTCCTTCGTGCGCCGCCGCCTCGGCGCCCGCCCGCCCGCCCGCCGGCCGGCCGGCCATGGCAGGTGAGGGGCCCGCGCGGGGCGGGGCGGGCGCCGGGCTCGGGGCGGGGGTCCCGGGCGGGTGGGGGCGCGGGGCGGGAGCGGGGCCCTGACGCGCCCCGCGTGTGTTCGCAGGAGCGGGAGGCGGCGGCTGCCCCGCGGGCGGCAACGACTTGCAGTGGTGCTTCTCGCAGGTCAAGGGAGCCATCGACGAGGACGTGGCGGAAGGTAAGGCCGCGCACCCTGCGCGGGGGCGGGCGGGCTCCCCTCCCCCGGCCCGTGGCCCCGGGGGAACCCGCTCGCGGGGAGGGCGCGGGGGCCCGGCCGCCGGCCCGGGAGGCGGCCCGAGGGTTACGTAAGGGAGCCAAGGTCACCGAGCCTCCCGAGGACTGTGCGCTCCGGGCTCCTCCCCGCGCGGGGGGCCGCGTCCTGCGTCCGGCAGGGGGGCCGGGGGGGGCTCGGCGGCGGGGGGGGCCGGGCCGTGGGCCCCGCTCTCTCCGCCCGCTCCCCACGGCAGCTGCTCGGCCCTCGGGGCGGCCGGGGACGCCGTCGGGCGGCCGCTCCTCCCGGGCCTCCTGCCGCGGCGACGCGTGTCCAACTTCCCGGACTCGGTTCCCGTGTCCCGTGTTCCCGAGGGCCGGCCTGGAGGGCGGCGGCGGGCGGGCCGCGCTAACCCCGGAGCAGGAAGTGCTCGGGCTCGGGGCGCGTCTGCACCGCGTCCGCCCTCCCGCGGGGCGGCCTCCGCGGGCCTTCGGGCCCGACCAGCCGCGCCCCGGCCGCTCCGCACGTCACCTGCGCCTCGGGGGTCCGCGCGGAGCGGGCGGTCGCCGGGCTGGCCGTGGGCGCTCTTCCGCGGTGTGGACGACTGGCTTCTCTTCTCGGCGAGCGTGTTCCTTTGTCCTCCGCGCGCGCGGGGAACGCTCCCGCCGGTCGGTGTTTGTCGGGACCGAAGCGGGACCGGCGTGAGGCTGATGTCCGCTGCCCTTCTCGAGGACAGTTGCTGGCCAACCGAAGGAATTAACGGGAGAGCTCACCACGCACCGCGTCTCGGGGCTGTGGCGCTTTGAAAATGCTGTTCTTGCCTTCAGATCCTCGCACAACTAACTTGTTCCCGAGTCAGGCTGATTGGGACTGTGTGCAGGTCTTTGAATTTACGCAATCGAAGACAGTTTGTTGACGGTTTGGAACAGGTCTCTGGGTTTGATGTTGCCTTTTGTGTCAGGTCTCCTCGTGGTCGCTGGCCGGGCATTTTCGGACTGCCGCGGGTGCTGCGCTTGCTCCCGTCCGGAGTGCGCTCTGGCCTTGGTGCTCCCTCGGGGCAAAGGCCTTCGTGACCCTTGTTCTGGTCCCGGGTGGGTTGTGGCCGTGTCTGTCCCATCGTGGAATTGCCACCGAAGTCACTGACAGGGAAGCGAAGTCGTTGGCAGCCGGTGGTCGTTGAGCAAGGAGAGTAAAGCAGCTTGTGCCCACCCTCCGCCGTGGTGGACACAGGTGGGGAGGAGATAACCGAGGCCGGTACCTTGGAGGAGGTTCTCGGGCCCTGACGCGGGAGCCGCCCTTCACTGGCTGAGGTTTGCGGCCCGCACGCCGCGTGTTTGTCCAGTGGGAGAGCTCCGCCGGAGCGCTGCGCAGCGGTGTCTTGCCGCTGCCGGAGACCCCGGAGAGCCCGGAGAGCACGACTGAGGCCCGGCAGGGCCCGTCCCCACCTGAGGGAGCGCAGCACCGGGCAGCGTGAGGCAGTTCAGGGCTCGGTGCTTGAGCTGCGCGCGCGGTGGACGGGGGCTTTCGTGTCCTTGTTTTCGAAACCGATAGTTTAGGGGCCTCGGATCAGAACTTCGCCAGGATGGACGTGTGGTGCTGTGGGAAATTGGTGGCTCTTTCTTTTCTAACAGCGGGGTTTTGCTTGGGCCTGGACCAGGTCTGCACAGCGCTGTCAGGGGCTTCTCATCTCCTGCAAGTAGGAGTAGAGCCGGGCTCGGAGGGAAACCGGTCGCTTTCCGGCTGGTGACCATGCGGGAGAGACCGGTCGCTGCTCCTTCCCCTGCCGCTAGCGCTGTGGCTGTAGCCATCAGCCTCTGCAGGGGGACTAGGTGAACTTCTCTGCCCAGAGAGGCAGGAATCAGGAGTAAAAACCAGGGCGAGGCTTCCGAAAGGAAGTGAGAAGAGAAGTGGTGTGTTAGCTCGGGCCTCCGAGTCCTTGTGCTCCAGGCAGTGAGCCCTGTGCGGAAGCTGTTCGGTGTCCGGGCAGATCTCCGTGTGTGGCGCTCAGTCACCATGGCCCAGGCCCCAGGCCCCAGGCCCTGCACCCTTTCCTTGGGCAGCTTCCACTGAACAGATAGATGCCTCTCGCAGATGCCACCTGGTCCTACAGTCCTTTGCTAGTCTGTCTCCTCCAGCTGGAAGGCTGGCTGGCCCCCCAACACACACACCTTGTAGAGGACCCGGTCTGGAGTAGTGCTCACTGCGGCAGTCGTGGCTCTGTCACCTGATGTGTTAGTTCCTCTCACATGGCCCTCGGAGGGAGGGACTGTTCTTCCCAGTTCTAGATGTAGAAGCCGAGGCACGGAGGGCCGCTAACCCGGTCAGCAGCCAGGGTTTGAAGCCAGGCCGACTGGCTCCGGAGCCCGTGGGTGCCGGACCGCTTCAGGGACGGACCGTGGCCGGTGCTGCTGCAGCCCTCGCTGTGGGATGCAGCTGCCAGCCTTGGGCTGGCTCCTTCTAGAGTTCACGAGAGCACTCACCGGCCAGAGTTGTAGCCAATGGCTTCCACCTTCTGAAACCAAATGAAAATGAGATACCTTGAAAGGAAGTGCCTATCCCAGGTTTGGGAGGTTAGGAACAAGGGTTAGAACGTGGCCATCAAAGAGCAGATGTCACAAAGATGATTTGAGGGGAAAGCCTGGAACCCCCGCGCACCCAGCAGACGGTGCGGTAATTCTGTCTGTGAGTTACTTCAGCACGATTGTACACACCTTCGTGCAGGGAAGCTTTGGGTCCTGCTGCCTTTGCACATTGATTGCTCTTCCAGAGAAGCCCTTCCAGGGAGGGCTGGAGGAGGGCTTTGTAACCAACTATGACCTGGTTTTATAGCTTTTTGTATAGCTTGATGGCCGCTGGTTTATCATCGGTAATTTTACGTGTCTTGACTTTTTACTTGATGGTTTTGTTTTAATCTGTTTCTTAATCCGTGATCTGGTCTGTGGTCTTGAATTGGACATTAATCTTTTTCTAAAGAGATAATATTAAATGTTCATTTGTAACTCCAGCTTAAGTCTGGGGAGTTGTATAAATCCCATGGGCATCTCAGTGATGTGGTATGGCCTTTCTAAAGGAGTTTATGTAGATATATTATTAGAGGAAAACTTGAAGTTGGTGAAGGAAACAAAAATTAAGGGCACTTGGGTATCAATGTTAGGAAGATACTGTGTTTCATAAATTTGAACTATATCTGATTTCAGAAATGTTAACCTGTAGGAACCTGTGCTCCCTACTATCAGTGAAATGCAGTATTTGTGAATGCAAAACCTTTTGGTCATACTATTTTTAGAGTATTGTGGGGGGTTTTCTGTATATAGAAAATGAACACTCAGTATTTATCATTGATTTTTTTTTTTTAAGTTGTGATGGGACCTGTGTCTGGCTATTTGAAGTATTCCTAATCTGATACATTGTCTACATTTCCTTGTAGGGTTCCCACTTAATATTTTTATCTGTGCCATTGAAAAAGTTTTCCAGGAAAGCATCTTGTGGGGTAAAGCCATAAACAAGAAAACAATCTACTAACGTTCTTGCTATTTAATTTAGAAGAGAGTTTCATGGGGAGATTGTGCCGTTAGGAAATCAGATATATGTGGTTTTCTTAAGATTAAGGCTTTTCACATACTTAGGAGCACGGCTACATTGTAATGCTTCTGAAATCAGGCTGAATATTCAAGAAGCTAGACTAGACTGTAGTTATATAATTAGGTGTAAGTATAAGATTTATGGTAATATTGAATCATGCTCCTCATTTTTTTTTATTCATTGATTTTAGAAGTCTTGTTTTGGGATGCCTGGGTGGCTCAGTTGGTTAAGTGTGTGCCTTCAGCTCAGGTCATGATCCCTGGGTCCTGGGGTCCAGCCCCGAATCGGGATCTCCATTCAGCAGGGAGTCTGCTTCTCCCTCTGCCTGCTGCTCTCCCCACTTGTACTCTCTGTGTGTCAAATAAATAAAATCTTAAAAAAAAAAACTTATTTTTTTGTTGGGAAATTCTGGGTTTAGTTCATGTCAGCCATTTATAAGGTGTGAAGGCCTGTTCTGAACCTCAGCTCATTTATTTAGAAATTATATCAAAAGATTTTTGTCAGCGGGTCCCTTGGTGGCTCAGCTGGTTGGGCGTCTGCCTTCAGCACAGGTCCAGGTCGTGGTCCCAGAATTCTGGGATCGAGTCCCAGTTGAGTCCAGCTCCCTGCTCTGTGGGGAGTCTGCTTCTCCCTCTGCCTCCCATGTGCACACTCTCTCTCTCAAATAAAGACATAAAATCTTTAATAAAAAGATTTTCATTAGGCTTAAATAATCTGTAGTATTTTTGTTTCCCGTAGAGTGTTGTTTGAGTGCTAGGTACGACAATTCTCATGTATTTTCGTGTGTTTGGGTTTGGTTGTAGCTATTCTTAGACCTAAAAATCAGTTTCTTCGTTTTTACCTGATTTTCCCCCAGTCTCTTCATTCACCCTAGATCCCTTCAATTAGGCCTAAGCTCTTGGCTTTCCTATTATTACTCAATGTTCCTTTCTTGCTTGTATTTCTTTTCTCATACTCTGTGATCCTTGCCCGTGTTTCTCTCACAACTGAGAATATTCGTATTTCCTGCCGAACTTCCACACCCGACCATTCCTCTTCCTGGCCCGCTTTCTTTACAGACCACAGCTCAGCCGCTCTTAGCACCTCAAGTTCTGTCTTCGGGTGCAGCCTTTCCCTTTATTTAGCATGTAGTGGTATTTAGCCCTTGGTTCTATTCTTGTTCCCCAGTTTTAGTGCATGGGTGCGTCTTGTCTCTTCAACTCGTTACCCAGGATATGGAAAGGCATTTGGTACAAATCCCATTTCAACCCTGTTACTAGCTTTGTGTTCTAACTCGACAGGTTACCTACCGTGTGGTTTTTCGTCTGTACAGCCGGGTACTGTTCCTTTTGGCGGTCACAGGTTGTTAGGAAGGTTCCGCGTAAGTGCAGGGAGAGCTCTGGCAAGCAGGCACACACAGTAACTGCTAACTGTGGGGATGTTGTCTTCGAGACCCTCTCGCGTAGAAGACCTTACTTACTCTGTTGCTCCCGGAGCCAGCGGAAGAAAACGAAGGGTGGCCTTCAGCTTAGTTCATCTGAAGGCTCACGACCATGTCCCGAAGGGCAGCTGGTGTGGACGTTGGAATAGAGGAACCCCGTTCCTGCCTCGAGAAACCCTCTGTTGAGACAGACCTCCTCTGGAGAGCAGAGCAAGTAGAGGGAACGTGCTTAAAGGGCCCCGCACACAGACGTGGGTGGGAAGCAAAGGCGAGGAAATCAGGGTGTGGCAGGTGGGTAGAAAGGGAAGAGGTGAAGAATGTTCCAGATGGAGGAGGCTTGGAGAGGAGATTGGAGAGAGCATGGTGCATTCTGGGAAACCAGAATGCTTGGCAGGCCTTTCCGCAGAGAGGGCAGTGGCCGCGTTGAGGGGCCGAGTGGGGGGGCCAAAGAGTGCCCGGGAGCAGCCTGCGAGCCCCTCGCTGAGGACTCGGGACTGTATCTGGAAGTGACCCTGGCTGCAAGCCTTCACGATTCTAAGCCGAAGAGTGACATCAGCTTGACCTTTTTTAGGGAGGTCACTCTGGCCCTGGAAGAGGGGTTGGCGAGGGGGAAGAATGGAGGCCGATAGAAAGTCACTGCAGGATAGACGCTGGGAACATGGGCTTACTCGGAGTCCAGGTCTGCACGGGTTTTTTGTAAAGGGCCAAGTGGTAAATATTTTAGACTTTGCAGGCCAGGCAGTCTCTCTCTGCCTCAGTAGCCGACAAGCAGCCGCGGACCCCACAGAACCCCGGGCCACGGCAGTGGGCCAGCGTTACTGTTCAGACAGCGGAGGCCGGGTTTCACCGTCAGGTTGTACTCTGCCAGCCCCTGTGCCAAACCCGGGCTTCTCAAGCCGTCGGCTCAAGGAGGAGCAGAGAGCTTTGGTTCGTCTGTCAATATTTACTATATTTGAATTAAAACAGAAGAACTTAAAATATTATTTCACTTTAATAATGAGTCTATTACATGTGAACAAAACGTCTTTAATGAAAAACAACTTTCCCAAAACAAGATCTAGTGAGAAGACTGGCATTGTTTTACACTTTGTAAACCCGTAAGGTAGGGGTTAGTAGAAGATAGCTGGTTTTTCATGAAGATGCTCTGCTTCTGGGTTCAGTTTCTTGGAACTGTTTTATTAAAATATATGAAGAAAACTTGACCTTGCACTTAAATGTAGTTAGAAAGAATAAGAATGAATTAATAGCTTTTTCATATAATTCTGGATTATACACTACTGCAAAACTGGGCATGTGATCGTTTTTCTTCAAGTTCAGTTATGCTTTAGAACCTGAAACTGTCATTGAACTTTCATAACCTGTTACATTAAAATCCATTACTTCTATCTTGTACTTTGAATGGATCTCTTGCTCATGCGCATAATTCAGTAACATCTTACTTTGGTCATTTGGGTCGAGTGTTCCCAGTACTGGCACACTGGGCTATTCAGATCTTCAAAATGTTGGTACATTCATTATAGAAGATGAAAGAAGATCACATTGTTAACGTTACAACTGATTTAATCAGGAAAGTCTTCAATTGGGAAGCTATCAGAGTAATAGAAATAGATACAAGTTTTCCAAAATTCAGATTTCCTCCTGAAAGTGTGGATATAAGGTTGGCAACAAATGCTGTCAGTTATTTTCTGTGAAGTGAGAGGCTCCCTTTGTTCATTTTCAGGAAACTACTCTGCCAGATACCCAAGTCTGAATAACCCTAGTTGGTGAGTTATTCTTTCAAATAAAAATGGCGTTCCATTACGAGAGTGACTGGGTCAGCTTGCATCGCAGACGGCTGCTCCTCCTTAAGGCCGTCACTGCACTCGGAAGTGGAGCTGACAGGGTTTGTGCATAGTGACCGTTTTACCGTAAAGAATATTAAAAAAAAAAAACTCATACCAAGTGGTTGGGATGGAGTAAAATTAATGAGTTCCACTGTTTATCAAGGACGTCCTAGGTGAGACTGGTTTGCTTGCTTTCATGCCCGTGCGTGTGCCGTGTCTGTGTGCCGTGCCCGTGCGTGTGCCGTGCCCGTGCGTGTGCCGTGCGTGCGCGCACGCTCTGCCGCCCAGTATGGCGCGGTGCTGTCGCTGTGCTGTGAGCAAAGGGGCCCGCGGTTTCCACGACCCTTGCCTCTGTTCATCCGTGCGGGTGGCAGCACGTTATTATGAAGATAATTTTGACCTCCAGGTCCACAGAGCACACTTTGAGAACTGTGGTTTAAAGTGAGCTCTCAGCAGTAGGAATAAGAGATAGGGCAGATTTCAGGACTAACTGTCCTTTCTCATCTTTTCTGGATTTTTTGTTTTTGTCTCAGTATAAAAGCAGAGAGTTCAACATTTAAAGAAAATGAAATGATATGGATGTGTAAAGAGTAAAAGTAAAATGTCCACTTTACTGCTCTCCAGGAATCCTCCCCAGGAGTAACGATTCTTAACAGTGTGTGTGTGTTTTTAGACCATTTATTATACATTTATTTATTCATTTCTATTTTAAAACTTATTGTATATAAGCAGTTATTTTTTTACAAAATGTGAATCCTGTTATAAATACTGTTTTGCAACTTTTTTGCATCCCTAGTATGTAATTTAAGATTTTTACAGTGAGCCAGGCTTTCTGCTGAGTTGTGTCTATACTTGACCTGCTTTGACTGCCGCAGCCACCCCTTGGGTGTTGCTTTTGTTTGATAAATGAGAAAACTGACTCAGGAAGAGTAGGTCACTTTGCCCAAGGTCCCAGAGCTAGTGGGATCCATCCAGTCCAGATGTTCTGAGTCCAAAGCCCATACTTAAATCTTTTTAACCATGCTGTCTTGTTGCATAGCTCTGTTTGGTCCCTTTTGACGGCTGCATACTGTTACATTATACAAATCATCTCATCTGTTTAACTGGTCTCGTTGGTGGTTTCCAGTTTTCGCTGTTGCTAAAGATGCCATGGTGCATAGTCCGGTCGCCCACCTGCCCGCGCAGGCATTTCCGTGGCTGGATTCCTAGGAATGGACACACTGGCAAAGCCCGTCGCCTACCTCTTGATGCTGCCAAATTGCCCTCCCAAAGACAGATGACGGCTTACACTTTCCGCAGAAGTTCTCCTTACCCTCCACTGACTGACAACATCAGGCTTTTTCAGTGAGCTGTCTTCACAGCAAATCTAATGCTGTAATCCGTGATTCCTTACCAGTTAGTAACAGAGACTTTTTATTGGCGATTTGTTTCTTCTGTGAATTGTTAGATCACATTGTTACTCCAGGTTTCTCCTGAGCTTTTTAAAAAATTTTAAAAGTTCTTTATACATTATGAATATTAATCTCTAAGTATTCTTTATTATAAATCTTTAAATTTTAATTCTTCCACCCTAGTTCATATGCTCTCCTACCCAGGATTCAGTTAAGTCTGCTAAACATGTATCTTTTACAAGGGGATTTTTTTTTTGTTGCTGTTGCTGCTGTTGGAAATCAAGGAAAGTCAGATCTCTGTATGGGTCAGTGACAGTTTAGATGGGGAACAGTAAGTGGGACAGGAAGGGTGGCTCATAAATTGAATATTAATAGAAGCTGGAGTTCAGAGCGCAGAGGCAGGGACCAACCCTGGAAACAACAATCCTGGGCCTGGCTTGGGCTCAGAGCGTGGCACCGACTGTGGCCTGTCTGACCTCTATCCACCAGGCGACCACAACTAAAATAGGGATGCAGGTATGTAAATGTACAGAATGAATTTATCTTTTTCTATGTTTTGCATGATACCGAGCACAGTGTAGGCTTGCAGGACACGTTTTAATAAATTGTGAGTTTTCAGTGAGTCCTCATCCTTGCCCCGAAAGCAGCAAGTTCCCAGATGATAATTGGGAAATTTGGGGTGAGAAAAGCAGATGAGAGGTCTTTGTCTTTAACCTTATGTATTGACATGTTAATTCATTTTTTAAAAGGGGTAAGTGAAAGAGTTAATATAAATCATCAAAGAAATGATATTGAGCAAAGAAATTTTACAGTAGTGAAGTCTTACTTATGTTGGACATTTCTAGAAAGAATATCTCTCCGCTCGTTTTCTGGAGGGCAGATCAGCGTACATGTCTGTTAAACTTAAAGCCAGGTTGCAGCCCTGCCAGCGCTCCCCTAGGAGCTGCCAGCACTGCACGACCGCGGGTTTACAGAGTTGTGCACTGCGCAGCAAGCCAACATCCAGAAAGACTGGAATGCCCAAAAGTGGTGAAGTGCCGAAAAGCATTCTGGTACGCCCGTACTGTGCAGTAAAGGGGTCCGTGCCTGTCGGGAAGCAGTCTGACATGAGGTTAGAAACAGCTGCTTGGGGCACCTGGGTGGTTCAGTTGGTTAAGGGACTGCCTTCCACTCAGATCAGGACCCTGGAGTCCCAGGATTGAGTCCTACATCTGGCTCCCTGCTGAGCAGGGAGTCTGTTTCTGCCTCTGATCCTTCCCCTCCCCCGTACTTGTGTGCACACACACTGTCTTTCTCAAATAAATAAATAAATAGAATATTTTTAAAAACCAGCAGTTTGCAGAACAGCACTTGGCTGTAAAACGGAGCATAGTTGTAAATGCGCAGGCACGGAGGTGACCTGCCCAGCGGTTCCCAGTGGGGGCCTGTGGACGGGAGGGCTCACAAGTCCAGGGACACTGCTTTTATGCTGGGGGTGCCTCTGTGCTTACGTTTCGCACCAGGGATGCGTTGTGTTTTGTGATGATAAGGAGAACAGGGCCACTAAGAAAAGGAAAGGACTAGCTCTCCAAGAACTGAACCAGGAGCCAGGAGCGTGCCTTGCTGCTGCGCGTGCTGGGCTGCCCCCACGGTGTGCGGACCCCCGGACCCTACCGCTGACTTTTCACGATTCTGCTCCGGTGTCTCAAATGGCAAAGCAGATGTTCATAAAAGCACACTCATTAACAAGCACTAGTATCGTTAACTCGATTTAAAACAAAGCCAGACAATAGCTCATCTAATAATTATTGACGGGGGCGGGGGCGGTTTCAGTGCCTTTTGCGCGTCAGTGTGTTCCTAAGCACACGGAACTTCATAAAGCAGCGGGAGTTACGTCTGGCTTTGTTTCTACTGTTCGCAGCAAACCATCTACCCGCCTGTTCTAAAGAAATGTTAGGATGTCATTGTTTTCAGGATACACCTTACACTTAGGAAAACACCTGGTGTTTTGATAAACTCTGTAAGTCACCTTTAAACAAAATAACGTACATACATATTATTAACGTTGATACAATAATAAATAATCATGCTTTGAATATCTGGTCTTAATTTGAGATTTTTTTAAGAAGTAAAAGTTACAGGGGCGCCTTGGTGGCTCAGTCAGTTAAGTGTCTGCCTTCAACTCAGGTCATGATTCCAGGGTCCCACATCGGGCTCTCTGCTCAGCAGGGAGCCGCTTCTCCCTCTCCCTCTGCCTGCTGCTCCCCCTGCTTGTGTTCTCTCTCTGTCAAATAAATAAAATCTTTTTAAAAAAAGTTACAGTTCACGTTGAAGTCCTTTTTGTTAACCCCCAGTTACATTGCTAGCCCCTCTCTTTGTTGTTCAGTGAACTGGGGAGACCCTGGGCCGAGGGGCCGCATCCCAGCCCGTCCCAAAGGAGTTGCCAAAGGCTCTTGGTCTTGTCCTGGGAAGGAATTCAGAGGCGCCACACGTCAGGGCAGACAGGAAGGAAGAGCCACGCAAGCAGGAAAGTCTTACAGGGAAATCGCACTCTGGAGGTGGGAGAGCCAGGAGCTCCAGGGAAGGGGGGCTGTGCGCCTCAGGGGCCTTGGCTCTCTCTCTCTCTCTTTTTTTTTTTTTTTTTTTGTTAAGATTTTATTTATTTATTTATTTGACAGAGAGGAGAGAGAAAGAGAGATCACAAGCAGGCAGAGAGGCAGGCAGAGAGAGGGGGAAGCAGGCTCCCTGCTGAGCAGAGAGCCCGATGCGGGGCTCGATCCCAGGACCCTGAGATCATGACCTGAGCCGAAGGCAGAGGCTCAACCCACAGAGCCACCCAGGTGCCCCTCGGCTCTCAGTCTTTTATGGAGAGCTGTTAACTAGGGGGAGGGGTATACATCACTTGGGGTAGGGATTTCTCGGGAGCTTCCTGGATTGGTCAGAGGCCCCATCCTGGCACCCACCATCTTGGGCTGGTCTGGTTTGATCCCGCTTCTTGTGGGGTCTTCCTCGACAGGCCCCTGACCTTGCCCATTTCTGACCTCCAGACACCCCATTAGAGCCTGACCACCTGCCTCATCCCCTTCTGTTGCCGGCAGCAGCTTTTGCCATGAAATTGGCATCTAGAATGTCCCCACTTACAAATTTGTACCAAAACAGATGCACAGCTCACCTCTTACAGCTTTTCACCAAGCGAAGTTTAGTGTATCCGCTTTACCCCCACTGCTGCCGGGGTCTGTCCAGCTCTTGCCAGACCGCAGGCATCTTACGGAGTGTCAGAGGTCACATTTCTTAGGTTTTGACTTCATGGTCCCGCAGAGGATGTGTCTGTCACTTGTTGAAGTCATCAGAAATGTCAGAGATAGTTCTGGTAGGAGTAGTAGTTACCAAAAATATTCATCTTCTTTTTTTTTAATTTATTTATTTGAGAGCGAGCGAGACCATGAGTACGGTGAGGGCAGAGGGAGAAGGAGAAGCAGGCTTCGTGCTGAGCAGAGCCTGACGCGGGGCTCGATCTCAGGACCTCGGGATCATGACCTGAGCTGAAGGCAGATGCTTAACCGACTGAGCCCCCCAGGCGCCCCTACCAAAAATATTCTTTTGCCACAGAGCCCAGTTAAGTTCAGGTAGTAATCATGAGGGCAACTGGAAATTTGAGAGAACGAGAAAGTGACCATTCTCAGTGTTCACAGAGGAGCAGTGGATTCAGTAGTAAAAGGAAGAATTGACTTGAATTATGAAATTAACCACTTAGGACTTTCTGTGTAGTCTTTTTTAATACCATTCAGGGTGAAGTGTGTCAATAGGTAAAATAATAATCATATAAATTGTTGCTTTAGAAATCCATTGACTGTTCCCATATTTGCTGGCCATGAGGGCCTGTGGTGTCCACGTGGAGGGGCCATCTGGCTTGGAGAGAGCCCTGGCCCCTGTCTTTAGAACTGGCTCCCGGGGCCACATCTTTTTGTTTCAGCTGATCTAAATACAAGTACAGAACACTCAGGCTAAGGGTGACTTGGACCTTGTTTTTTGAGTTAGATGTCTTTGGAAAAATGTCTGCTCATGTCTTATGCTCATTGTTTAATTTGGATCGTTTGGGTTTTTTTTAGGGTGTTGAGTTATTTAAGTTCTTTATTTTGGATACCAGCCCTTTATCTGGTAAGACATTTGCAAATATCTTCTTCCATTCTGTAGGCTGCCTTTTAGTTTTGGTGATTGTTTCCTTTGCTGTGCAGAAGCTTTTTACTTTAATGTAGTCTCAATAGCTTATTTTTGCTTTTGTTTCCTGTGCCTCAGGAGACATAACTAGAAAGAAGTTGCTGTGGCAGATGTCGGAGAGATTACTGCCCGTGGTCTCTTCCAGGATTTTTATGGTTTCAGGTCTCACTTGTAGGCCTTTGATCCGTCTTGAGTGTATTTTCGTGTGTAGTGTAAGAAAGTGGTCCATTTCATTCTTTTGCATGGGACCAGTTTTCCCAACACCATTCGTTGGGGGACTGTCTTTTTCCCATTGGATAGTTATTCCTCCTTTGTTGAAGATTAGTTGACCATATAGTTGTGGTTTAATTCTGGGTTTTCTATTCTGTTCCATTGATCTCTGTGTCTGTTTTTATGCCAGTATCATTCTGTTTTGATTACTGCCTCTTTGTGATTTACCTTGAAGTCTGGGATTGTGATACCTCCCAGACTTCAAGATTCTGTTTTTCAAAATTGTTTTGGCTATTCAGGGTCCTTTGTGGTTCCATATAAATTTCAGGATTATTTGTGCTAGCTCTGTGAAAAATGCTGGTGTTATTTTGATAGGGATTGCATGAAATGTATAGATTGCTTTGGGTAGTATACACATTTTATCAGGACTCTCCTGACCCTTGAGCATGGAATGTCTCCATTTCTTTGCATCATCTTGAAATTCTTTGGTCAGTGTTTTATAGTTTTCAGAGTACAGGTTATTCACCCCTTTGGGTGAGTATATTCCTGGTACTTTACTGGTTTGGGTGCAGTTGTAAATGAGATTTTCTTAATTTCACTTTCTGCCATTTCATTATTAGTATTACAGGAATGCAACAGATTTCTGTACATTGGTTTTTGTATCCTGTGACTTTACTGAATTCATTTCATTTATCAGGTCTGCTAGTTTTTTGGTGGATTCTTTAGGATTTTCTGTATATAGTATCATGTCATCTGCAAGTAGAGTTTTATTACTTACGAATTTGGATATCTTTTATTTCTTTATGTTGTCTAATTGCTGTGGCTACGGCTTCTAGTACTCTATTGAGTACTAGTTCTTGTGAGGTCTGGGAATTTTTTCTTTAATTATTGTAAAATATACAGAGTTTAATATTGACCATTTTAACCATTTGTAAGCATATAATTCAGTGACATTAATTACATTCACAATGTTATGTGACCATCAGCACTATTTATATGCTTAAACCTTTTTCATTGTCCTGAAGAAAAACTCTTCGCCATTAAATAATAAATTTTTAAAAAAAAAAAACCTTTTCCCCTTGCCCCCAGCCCCCAGTAATCTTTATTCTGCTTTCCATTTCTATGAAAATCAAATGCCTGCTGTAAGGACCTCATGTAAGTGGAATTATACAACATTGTCCACCTGGTTTATCTCACTGTGCATAATGTTCTTAAGGTCTGTCTGCACTGTAGCACGCATCAGAAACTTTTTTAAGACTTTATTTTTTAGAGCAGTTTTAAGTTCACTATAAAATTAAGGGGAAGCTACGAAGATTTTCCGTAGGCCCTCTGCTCCCCTCCCTACCACAAACAGCTTCCTCCGCTGTCAGCGCCCCCGCCAGACAGGAGATGTGTTCCAGCTCAAGAACCAACCCTGACGCATCGTTGTTGCCCCAAGTTCCACTAGCAACCTGTTCACATTATAGTTCACTCTGAGCGTTGAACGCTCTTTGGGTTGGGCAGATGGGTTGGACTCATGTCCATCACTGGAGGGTCATGCAGGGTAGCTTCTCTGCCCTGAAAAGCCTCTGTGTTCTGCACCTCTCTTCCACTCACCCCCGCAATCCCTGATCTCTTCCCTGTCTCCAAAGTTTGACCTTCTCCGGAGTGCCTTGTCATTGGGGCCACACGGCATGCAGCCTTTTCATTCTGGCTTTTCTCACATCATTGTATCCATTTAAGGTTCTTTGGTGTCTTTTTAGTTCTGAATAATAATATTCCTTCGTCTGGTTGGACCACAGTTCACCTACGGAAGAACGAAGAACATCTCGGTTTCTTCCAAGTTTTAAAATAATAAAGTTGATGTGAACATTTGTGTGCAGGTTTTTGTGTAGATGTAAATTTTCAGCTCTTTGGGGTAAATGCCAAGGAGCATAATTGCTGAATCAATCCTATGGGAAGAGAATGGTTAGTTTTGTAAGAAACGACCAAACTTTGTTGCAAAGTGCCTGCACATTTTACCATGCCGTCCGCCGTGAATGAGAGTTCCCGCTGCTCCGCATCTTTCCCAGCACTTGGTGGTGTCCCTGACTTGGGATTTTGCTGTTCTAATAGGTGTGTAGTGGTACCTTGTTTAAATTTGCATTTACCTGAGGATGTGATGCTGAGCATCTTTTCATCTGCTTATTTGCCATCTGTATATCTTGTTTGCTAAAATGTCTGTTGAGGTTTTTGCCCATTTTGTAATTGGGCTGTTTTCTTATTGTTGATTTTAAGAGTTCTTCGCCTATTTGGGGTAACAGTACTTTATCAGCTGTATCTCTTACAAATATTTTCTCCTGGTATGTGGCTTATCTTCTCATTCTCTTGAATGGATCAGAGTTTCATTCCATTTAATGGCAGAATTAAATGTGGATTTTTTGAAGTAGGAAGTTCTACATCTCTAATGGTTGTTTTTTTCTTATTTTATTTTTATTCCTTGAAAATTTAAAAAATTTTATTCATAAAGAATATATTCCTCAAAATCTATTTGGAAATAGAATTATTTATATGCAGACTTACTGGTCAAAAATAACTTGCTACAGTTTTTCTAAAATCACAAACTGGGGGGATGTCTGGGTGGCTCAGTCAGTAAAGCATCTGCCTTCAGCTCAGGTCATAATCTCAGGGTCCTGGCTTCCGGCTCAGGGGGAGTCAGCTTCTCTTTCTGCCTGCTGCTTCCCCCTGCTTGTGCTCCCTAGTGAACACACACTCACTCTCTCTGACAAATAAATAAAATCACAAACTGGGGGTGAGTAATCATTTTTGCTTAAAATTTGATAAAACTTCTTATATCATTTACATGGTAAATATATCACTTAATTGATAATCTTATTTATTTTGGGATTTCTTTAACTTAGAAATATGTGCGAGTTCTTCCACATGTGTTTAAATGTACTGAACTAGGCATCCAAATTGGCAAAGAAGAAATCAAACTCTCACTCTTTGCAGATGATATGATACTTTATGTGGAAAACCCAAAAGACTCCACTCCAAGACTGCTAGAACTCATACAAGAATTCAGTAAAGTGTCAGGATATAAAATTAAT
>CM052812.1:72784191-72833406 GCA_028533885.1 Nasua narica | reverse complement strand
TTCCCACCTGCCCTCTCCAGCCGCGGAGCCCCTTGCGGCCCCCGAGCCGGGTCGGTGGGTGTCCTCGGTCTCAGGCTGCTCACTCCCGCTTTCCTGGCTTTATCTTGAGCAGTGAGTACTGGCTTCCTCTTACGGTAACTGATGGGTTTAGCTCTCCTGCCGACGTCACCTTCCACCCACCTGCACCCCCCCCCCCACGGGGTCTCCCTCGCCAGGACCCCTCCCACCTCTCCTCTCCCCCGAAGGCGTTTCCCCGCTGAGACCCACCCCCCACCCCCCTCCTCTCCCCCGAGGGGTCTCACTGCTCCCAGGGAGCACCACTGCCTCCAGGCCCCTCTTTACTGGCACTGGGATGTCAGCTCCCCCATCTTCCTTCCCCTTGCTTTAGTCTCATTTTGCCAAATTGCATTATCCAGTATTTGCTGAGAAAGGGGTTTTTGTTCTGGTCTTTGCTTTTTTCCTTCATGTTGGAAACATCTTTACTCCTCCCTTTTAAATGCCATTGGAAATTTGGCTAGGTGTAGAATTATGGGCTGAAAATTCTTTTTTCTCAGAATTGGGAGGACGGTTGCTGTTGCAGCCACCATCTTCCTGCACCCTGTCTGCTGCCCTCCGGTTCCCTCGGTGTGGGGCCTGTTTCCCCTGGAGAATTTCAGAATCCCCCTTTATGCCTGGTGGTGTGGTTTTCACAGCTCCTGGGTCAGGCTCCGCCCTCCGAGGACCTGTCAGCCTGGAGGCCCCTGTGCTCCTGCTCCGGGACTAAGTCCTTTGATGTTTGCGTCACTTGCTTCTCTGTCTTTCGGCTCTACCCTTTGGAAGAGGTGTTGAGTTTTGAAATTATTACTGTTCGAGTTTCAGGGCGCATTTCCTTCTTTTCCCTTCTCTGTAGTAGATGTCGCTCGTCCTCCAGGGACCCCGCCCTGCGCCCCGATGGCTGGCTGGGGCCACGGCGCGGTGAGCTGGATCCCGCGCTCAGGGCTGCTTCTCTCCCCAGAGAGGGCTGACGGGAGCCCTGCTTCCTGGGCTGCTGGAGGTGCGCGCGTGGCCAGCATTGGTGATGTCATTCCTGTCGGCAGGCATTAGCCCCCTGAGGATAGTGAGTGTCGTTTCTTTGACCTTTTGTTGATGCGCTGTCCTCTTTGCTCCCCTCGTTTTGGCGTTTTCGCTCGCTGCCTGCAGCTCCGGAGCGATGGGTTCACGTCTAAGGCGCAGCCCCTCTGGAGGCAGCGGGCAGTTCCGGCAGCAGTGGGCCTTCCAGCTGGAGGGCTTCCTTGTGCTTGGTCATTTCTTTAAGGACCCCAAGCGTTTGAATCTTGAGGCCTTTTCTCCCGAGATTTTTCATTTTGGAGAGGAGCCCTTCACCCGTGGCAGCTGGCGTTTGGGAGACAGGAAGGGGGAGTAACCGTGTGCGCCCACCCGACAGGATGGGGACAAGCCGGGGACCTAGCGGTTCTGGAAACGACCTCTGCCGTCTCCACGCCCAGCACCTGGTGTGCAGCGTGGCCGAGGCCCCGGGCAGGTTGAGACTTCGCCCCCGTGTGTGTACTTAGGCTGTCACCTACCGCGCCTCCTGTCCCGCGCTGTCATGTGCGCATCAAAGCCTGCCCACCAGTGTTGCTTTGTGGCCGGACACGTTTCCAGTTCTGTCCAGCCCCGTGCTGGTGGTGGGAGGGAAGGCCTGTGCCCACGGTGGGCCGCGCTTGACAGAGTCTGAGCCGGGCTCTCCGACCCTGCCGGGCGCGCGTCCTGGCTTCCGAGTGTGACTTAGACATTGACGACGTGAGTTCTGCGTCCGCCCGTGACCCGCCCGAGCCTTGCTGCACTGCAGAGACGCGGTGCCGCCCCCCGTGGCCAGCAGGTGCCCGCGTGGGCCCTGCGCAGGGGCCTCTGGCTGCTGGGCAGGCCCCATTGGGTGCCCACGGGACCTTAGCTTCCCTCGTAGCATCACGCTAGCTTGTAAAATAACGGCCATCACCTTAAATTCATGTTGGTGATTTAAAATTTGTTGTTTTTGTAATTTTGTTGGTATTTGGTTTGTATATTTATTTTGACTTTAGAGCTCCTTTAAACTCTGGACAGCATTTTCTAATTTTAGATTCATATATATTCGCGCGGCTTAATGAAAATAATATCTCACCAGTGGCAGTCATAGGAGTTTCTCTTTTAAAAGATTCAGTCCATTTTAATTAAGTTTAAAAATCACTGACAGAGCTAGAATGCCATTAATTATATAATATCATATACCCCTGGGTATGAATGACAGAGATTTAGTCCCGTTTAGTCCAATGCAGAATATTTTAATTTCATTTAAGCAAATTGGGTTATTCTGAGTAATTTAATTTAAAAAGTGACACTTCTAACAAGAAGCCTAATCCTTTTCCCAGCTGTATCTGAAGGGGTGTTTTTGTTTGTTTCTTAAAAAAATAAGAAGACATCCCAAGTAAAAGAATTCAGTGTGTGTTTAAAAGTCGTACACACACACACACACACACAAAATAAAAGTCGTATACACAAAAAATAAATAAATAAAAAATAAGTAAATAACTAAAAGTCGTGCACAGGGGGCCCTGGGTGGCTCGTTGTTTAAGCGGCCGCCTTGGGCTCAGGTCCTGATCCTGGTGTTGGCATCGGGCTCCATGCCGGGCAGGGAGTCTGCTTCTCCCTCTGACCTCCCCCTTCTCCTGCTCTCTCTCTCTCTCTCTCTCAAATAAATAAAATCTTTAAAAATTTTTTTTATTTAAAGTGGTGCACAGTGCAGGTGAGGTGAGAGCTTGTGTTGCAGAAAGTCCTGTGTTAACAACCGTTTGGCTAAATGTGCGCACCTTGAAGAGCTGTGTTAGGTTCTGGACGTTCGGGAGCGGCGGGCCGGGTTCTTCAGGTGCTTTCGGACGTCGGGCTCTGTTTCTTAGTACTGGACAAGGAGCTGTGCCGCAGTATTGGTCTGGAAACACTCCCGCCTCGTCCGGGGGGCCCTCCCCGTGCAGAGCACGCCCCCCCATGTGCCAGTGGGGCAGGCCCTTGGCATCGGTGCCCCCACAGCCGGGGCGGGTTTATACTGACCCAGCCCGGCCTCGTCCTCAGGCAGCCGGGATGAGGTTGCCCCGGGGCCGCTGACGCAGGTGCGGAGTCCCCGTGGCGCGTGGGGCAGGCTGGCCGCGCCTCCCGCGGGACCAGCCCATGGCCTCGTCCTGACTCAGGCCGCGCTCAGCGCCCCCAAGCGGGAGAAACTGTCTTTTCTGTTTTCTTGATCCAGACGTCCATTTCACGAATTCAGATCTATTCCCTCTAGGCCTTAGCCTCAGGACACCGCACTTGGCTTTGTTGCTTGTCCCTGTGGCCTTTACCCATAGTGAGCTGGTGGCCAAGATCTTTGTGTGGTTAGTGTCAGAAATCTCAGGTGTCCAACAGCACTGTCTCACTAGGTAATGATGAGGTCATTATTGATCGTAATGATTGTACCCGGCCAATGAAGTCGAGTTTGTACTGTGTATGATGTTATTTTGTACAGAAGCCAGCAAAAGTTATTGCGAAGAATATTAAAACAGCTGTTAATATCATGTATGAGTCAGATTTATAAATTAATACCAAGCACGTGTCATAAAATCAGACCACAGTCTTCCAGGGTCAATTTTTTGTTTTCCTTTCAAAATTAACTTTCTAAATTCTTACTCCATTTTCTTATATCAAGACAGTGCAGACTAAATAAATCCTGGTGCCCCAGGGACCGAGCATTCAGTCCACTGAGCAGAGCTCATGAGCCCATACGTGCTTGGGCTCTGGGTGCCAGAAGCGGAATCGGCGGCTCGGTAATGACGAGTTCCCCGTGAAAATGTTGCTTTATCCAGGGAGAAAGTTTTATATGTGTCTGTCTTCTGGACCTTTTTTGTTGACCTTTGTTACTGATGATGACTCCTTTCAAAATCCTAATCTGGTAAATTGCTTCTGTCTTCTGTATTTTGTTGACAGCTGACATCATCTCAACTGTTGAATTTAATTACTCTGGAGACCTTCTTGCAACGGGAGACAAGGGCGGCAGAGTTGTTATTTTTCAGCGGGAACAAGAGGTCAGTGATTCACAGTCCACCAGCCAAATGAAAGCCAGCCTTTCTCGTGTCACTTGGAAGGAGGGAAAGAAACACGGGCACTTTTCAGTCTGTGACTTCACGTAGATTCGGTTTCGTCACGCTAACCGTGTAGAAGCCGCTTATCTTGGGCGAGCAAGAAGATCTGTTGTTTCCGCTCCCTGATGTCCAGCCACTGAACTCCGAGGGAGTCCCCTGTGCCCTTGTCTTCAGGAGAGGAGTCCTTGCCCCACCCACAGGCTGTCGTGAGGACCAAGGCAAGGATGCAGGTGGTGGAGTTGTGCATCTCTCTGCTTTCGTCCTCTCGTTAACTACAGTGGCTGTGGGTGAGCACGACTCCCGCACCCCTGGAGGTGCTGGCCCCCAGCCCCGTTGTCCGGCAGCGCTGGCTGCGGGGCAGGTTCTGTGTGTGCTGGGGGCCGTGAGTCCTCTCTCCCTCCTCAGGCAGAGGTGAGCAGTCTGCTTCTTCCATGCCCCCCAAGTTCCCCACTCCATGCTGAGAGGAAGGAGTCCTCAGAACGGGGCCTGGAGGGCCCCACAGAGGACTCACACTCATGAGCCATTTTGTAGGTCACTCCCTCTTTTGGGGGGAAAGGACAGAGAAAACTGTCTTTTTCAGTTATGTGTAAGAAGGGAATGGGAAGTAGACCCGGGCCTTGCCGGGGGAGCCCCATCAGCGTTTGCGGTGAGTGCTAAGGAAGGAGGCACGGCGGCCCGGAGCTCTGCAGGTCTGTTATGCACATCATCTGGGCCGGAACCATGGTACAGCCCGGCCTGGGTCTTCTCCCGACAGCTTCACACATGGGGCCCTTGTCTGTGTCCAGGCAGGTCAGCAGGCAGTTACTTTCTCATCCTCAGATTCTAGTGTCTACACTTCTGTGGTCAAGCTTTGCAATGGCACCTTGTGGGCCCTTGTTCCCTTCCAGTAGATCTGCACGGTGGCGAAGGCCAGCCCTGCCAGCGAGACGGGGTACTCGGGGGCATCTGTGAGAGGGCCAGGCCTGGGCTCCCCCAGCCAAAGTGGAGGATTGCATAGGTAAATGAGAAGATAGTTCTGGAAGGTCAGCATCTCCTCATTAGAGCATCCCTGTTGTAGCTTGATTATGTCCACGTAGATTTAAAAACATTCGTAATCCTGTTTTTTCTGATTTGGGATGGTGAGAATTCTTTTGTGGATAGTATGTATATTGTCATTAGCCTTTCTAGGTCTTCACAGATGGTTTGATAAGTTCATAACTTTGCATTCTCTCGCAGAGGTAGGTCATTGCCCGGTGCTGCTGCGAAAGAACCACACTTAGAGCTTGGAGTAGAAGGGTCAGTTAGCAGATGGCCGACTCACCTGTCTGCAATTTACGAGTTTACTTTCAGCGCCTTTAAGTTTGCTGTCTACATGATATCCTTACAGAAAATGAACTTTTTCTCCTTTTGTGAGTCATCATTTAAACCTAAAAGATACTAGGTTCAAATGTGAGATAAATTATAGTCAAACTTGAGCATTTTGTTACAAAACATGTTGGGCGTCAGAGTTGTGAGAACCTGTAGCATAAAGTGTTTAGTTAAGATGTATCGAGTCATGGTTAATAATGTGAAGCCGCAGACTCATACGGTGGCGGGTTGTTGACATTGTTTAAATTTGATAAACCCGGCCATCTGCAACTTAATAAATCCTGGGCAACTTTTCTCCCCCATCTTTTTCTTCATACTTTGGTTAACATAAAAAGAGCCTCCGTGTTCCATCTGCTTGTAAAGTATTTTGGTGGCTGCCGTACAGAACCCTCCCCGTGGACTTGGGTTTTTCCGGTGCTCTCAGTTCGGCCGCTGCTGCCCTCCCTCCAGAGTCCCCGGGCACAGAGCTGTGCCGGACTGTGGAAGGTGGCATGGGTGTCAGACCCGGGGATTGGGGCAAGAGGGAGCCGCCAGAAAGTTCGGGGTGTGCACAAGACAGGAAGCAGGGAGCATAGTTAGCAGTGTATGTTCGAGCTTTTTTCCTTCTTAGCGGCAGAGCCCTCTGCTCCTGGAAGCCCGGTGTGTCGGTCCCAGGTGGGCAGGGTTTAGGGACGTGGCTCCGCTCCCAGTTCTCTGTGCAAACTGTTGGATGTGAGGAGTTCTGACACCGGCACTTAGCGGATCAAAACCCAAATGCACCTTCCACCATCTTCCTGTCCTCCTCACCGATCCCGTTCCCAGCACCTCCGGCCGGCGGCCTCGGCGGCTCTGGCTCTGCCCTCTCCTCGGGACCCAGCTGCCGTGGACAAGCAGGTCCCCCTCGAGGCCCTTCCACTCACCTTTTCTGTTCTGACGGCTCCCTGCACAGAGCACGGAGACCGCTCCCTGCCTGGGGGTCTTCGGAGCCTGATGCAGGGTCTCGGTCTGTTGGACAGAGGTTTTAGGCGCTGGGGGGACGAGGGGAGGACGGTGCAGTCAGTTCCTAACAGGAAGACGGGCCTGCAGCGCGAAGACCGTCTGTTTGTCTCGGAGAGCGTGGCCGGGAAGCACAGGCGGCCCGAGGGGGCGGGGCTCACGTAGTTGTCCGTATCGCGCTGTTTCTCGTAGGGGTTACGGTCTTGAAGCCGACTGCACAGCCTCCAACTGACGCCACACATACTTCTTTTTTAACGATTTCAATTTCCTTTTTCTCATGGGCAAGATAGAAGCACCTGCTGGTGTATTCTGCTTTCTCATGGGCTGGGGAGGGCGTGGTGCGGGCCTGAAGAAAGAGTCAATGCAGCTAACACAGCCACGCGTGGAAGCCGCGTTCTGGACCCTGGGGTCGGTGCGCGATTCCCGGAGTGCGCGGCACATAGGGAGCCGTGCGGTAGAGGGATTCAGGGAGCTGGGGGATCTCTCATAATCCGTGATCTTAATTCAGAAGTACGAAGAAATCTAAAGATCTCTGTTTGGTTTTTTTAAGATTTTTTATTTATTAATTTGGCAGAGAGAGAGAGAGATCACAAGTAGGCAGAGAGGCAAACAGAGAGAGAGGGTGAAGCGGGCTCCCCGCTGAGCAGAGAGCCCGATGTGGGGCTCAATCCCAGGTCCCTGAGATCATGACCCGAGCTGAAGGCAGAGGCTTTTAACCCACTGAGCCACCCAGGCGCTCCAGATTTCTCTGTTTCATTCGATTTCCTTGACACAGCCTAAAGTGTAAAAATGTAAGATTTTAGTTGTTGATTATATAGTGAGAATTAAACAAAACCTTGCTGTCCTTGTTTTTTAATTATGTAATATTTTTACTGTTTCATGGAAAGTGTCATTTTGGTTACAGAAGATTTCAGAGATTAATACAAATACATTTATGAACCCACCACCAAGGTTTTCCTCTTTCCTAAAAGGAAAGCAAGCCCTCGGCAGGTAGATGAGGCCCCCGTTGTGCTCTCCTTATTTTGTCTTCCAGCTTTGTTCCCAAATCGACCTCCCTCTCACTCTGCCTTCCCAGAGTTGGTTATTATTTTGAAGACATGAATCTTCCCAAGCATGTTTTTCTACTTTTACTGTAACGTATAGAATTGTTGTACGTGTGTTTAAAATTCCATCACGGGGGTCCTCGCTGGTGCCGGTCACTGTGGAAGTGCCGTTCAGTCATGCTCATGCTGGGGGGCGGGGCGCTGTGAGTGTTGTCTCCGACCGCTTGGGGCCCGCAGCCCAGCGCAGCCCCTCCGTGGGCCCGCCAGCCTCTCCAAGACACGGGCAGACGCGGAGAGGCCCCGGCTCCGTGTGGGCGGCAGGCCCGGTCCGCAGACCCTGCCCCAGCATGCGGGGGGAGGGGGGGGAGGCCTGCGAAATCATCTGACACTGGTTTTTTCCAGGTAAATTATTTCCAAGTGTCCTCTGCTTGATAATTTTTGACCCCGGATTTTCTTTAGCTTTTAGAAATGTGTGTGGTCATTTTATATTCAAATTGGTAGTACTGAATTTTTCTCTGTACTATGCTTATTCATTAACCCGGCTCATGTTTTCTTGCAGAACAAAAGTCGCCCTCATTCTAGGGGAGAATATAATGTTTACAGCACCTTTCAAAGTCATGAACCAGAGTTTGACTATTTGAAAAGTCTAGAAATTGAGGAAAAAATTAATAAAATTAGGTGGTTACCACAACAGAATGCTGCTCATTTTCTACTCTCTACAAATGGTAAGAGCTTTTTTTTTTTAAGTGGTTATTTGATTTAGGATCTTATTTTTAACTTGTTGGGTGTAGCAGACTTTTACTTGTTACTTTAACCCATTCTCCAAGTAGTTTCTGCTTTAAATTTAGGGGAGAGGGTAAATTATTAGCTAGGTAACAGGTGGTAGGCTAAAAACTTACAGTATACCAGAGTGAGCGAGCCCGCGGAAGTCAGCGGGACGTCCCGGTCTCCCCGTAACCGGGAAGTAGCCGTCAGTCTCGTAGCTTCTCAGTCAACGTAGGACCATACAGTTTTCTAATGTAATACTCGAGTAACGGTGGTGCGTGGTATGGTTTCTCTTTTAATATGGACACTAAGGTTCTTATTTTCAGATAAAACTATTAAATTATGGAAAATAAGCGAACGGGACAAAAGAGCAGAAGGTTATAACTTGAAAGATGAAGACGGGCGGCCCCGAGACCCGGTCCGAGTTACGGCGCTGCGGGTACGCGCTGCCCCCCTCCGGCCCCGCTGTCCTCCTCGTCCGTCGGGCGGCGCGCCGGTCGGCTGTGCGGAGAGGAGCCCTGAGCAGGGCTGCTGGGACGTCCGCCCTCTCCGTTCCTGGAGGCTGGTTGTGTCGTAGTCGTCAGCGCGTGCGTGTGCCCGAGTGGGGTCCCTCGTATTTCACATGACCAGGAAGCCACACAGTAACTCCAGAAAAAGCTAACGATACTCGAGACTCCGGTCCATCCCTAGTGCAGAGATCTTTCTCAGTGTATCAACCGTCTTTCCCCGCAAAGGTCTTAAGTAGAACGCTGGTGGTGACGAGGTCCCGTGGGACTCCGCACAGTGCCCCGTGACGCCGCGCGGGCCGCGGGTGCGAGACGAGGGCTTTCGGGGCATTTCGTCAGTCAGCTAAGGCGCACTCTGAGCTTCCGGCTCTCCCTGCCTGCCAGTCGTCACCTCAGACGATTCCTCACTCCCTGTTTGGTTTCCCCGGGCCCCCGTGACACGACCGTCTTCCTCAGTTCTGATGCCTAGCTCGGGTTCACACGGTAACGTCCGTGACACTGAGTCCCGTCATTGCCCGGTGCTGCCCACCCCGGAGGGTGCGTGGGAGGAGGCGGGCGGCAGGACGCGCCGCGGGCCCGAGACAGCGGCAGGAAGGCAGCCCTGGCCGGGCCGTGTGAAGTTGTTGGTCGGCTGGTTTGTTTTGTAACGTGATTTAAAGCCTTGCTGAGTATTGTTTATCGCGTGAAGACCTCGTTAGTGAGCACGTCGCGGGTTCGTAAGGCGCTCCGGGGAAGGACCCCCGTTGCAGAGCCCGTGGTGGCGCTACGTGCCCAGTGCTCGGGGTCTGTCTGGGCTCCGACCCCAAGCTCTCGGGGCTGGGCGCACGCGGGGCGCAGGGATGGCAGGCGCACAGGAGGGCCATGGCCCAGCCGCGGGGACGGTGCTCCCCAGGGTGCGGGAACCAGCACATTGTCGAGGACAAACACAGATGGGCCCGAAGTGTCACCGCGAGTCCAGGGTTGACATGGAGAAGCAGCGTGAGTGACTCAGGGCGAGTTTCTAAAACCCCGACTTGAACCAGGGTGTTTTCATCTAAACACTGGTGGTTTCTCCGCCACACCCTTGCCCCCACACCCGCGCAGCAGAGATGAGCCACGGTGACAGTGGCTCTCGGGTTCCAGCTGCCAACCTGTGGCGCTCTGAGTGTGACCGAAGGGAGAGGACTTTGCGTGTCCTGCCTCCTGCCCTGGTGTCCTCTGTCCCCTGCCACCTTCACGGCCTCCCACTGAGCACCCTGTCCCCGCTGTCAGCCGGCTCCGCCGCACCAGGCGCTCACGTGCCTGCTGGAAACACCACAGGTCTCGTTGGGCTCAGTGTCGGTTTTATGCACAGGCTCCTTTACACGCTCACCTGGATGCACTGAGTGTAACTGGGCCGAAGCGTCGTTTCATCAGAAACAGCCGTTCTGAGCACACTCTGATCTCAGGGTCACAGGCTATAAAATTGACCTTTGTGACTTTAGGCCCGTATTTGATTTCTTAATGACCTCTCTCAAAGCTAGAAAAGGACTACTTGTCCAAACTGAGCCGAGTAGGAGTCAGATGTTGCTCTTTCTAAATTTTGTTTTTCTCTTAAATGTTTAGTGCCAGGAGAGGGATTTAGTTAGGAGCCTCTAGTCCCAGCATGAGAGTTGCCGTAGGATTAGGTCACGGAGAGACCGGGTCGGAGGGCCCTGCGGCCTGCAGGACAGGATCCCCTCTTGCTGCAGCCACCGCTGCGGGGTCTGCACCTAGCCGCTGGAACACGGGGGCGTATTTATTTATGCATGCTCCCCCAAGCTTATGTCTGCAGACTCTGGGCAGAGAGGGCAACAGGAGAGCTCGCCTCTAAGCCTTTCCAGGCGCTCCCCTTGGCTTTTAATTAGAAAAATAACAGAGTTACTACTGTTAATTTTTTATTTTGCTTTTAAACTCCTGCCTTCTTTCCCACTAGATGTCAGTGGTGTTGGGACTCTTTTCCTCCTTTCTCACACGTGGACACGATCGATCACCCACGATGGCGCCCTTGCCTCTGGTGGTGGCCTGGGTGCGCCTGGGCCGGCCCCACTATTTGCACACCACTGTCGGTGTGCTGCCCCCGCCCACAGTGCCCAGCGCAGAGGTGGGGTTTTCGTTGAAGTGTATCATCCGTCCCAGAAACTCTGCCAGAGTAAGTGAGCTGCTGCACGAGCGCTCACGGGCAGACCAGCCCACGTGGCCGGCAGCCGATGGAGCGCGGCGCCGCCCCGGCTCTGGGGGGCCTCCTGTGCGCTCTCCCCTCCCCGCGCCCAGCCCCGGCACCCGGCACATGCGCGGAGCAGCAGAGCCCCCGGGCAGTGAAGAGGCTCAGACGGTCACTCTGCAGGGCAGCGGTTACAAGGAGGGGAAGGGGGGTCCTGGACGGTGTCTCGTGTGAGCTCACGGGGGCTACGGGACAGACCGGAAAGTGGAGCCCCACCCTTTGGAGACCCCCGCGCCCTGGAGGCAGTTTCCATGCCGAGTACCCTGGACTTCGGGGTGAATGGCCACAGGCATAGCCGCAAGAGGGACGAGACCCCGTTCGCAGCCTGTTGTCCCAGCTCTGCTTGTTGGTTATTTGGGGTAGTGCCTGCCGAAAACTCCTAGTTCGCTGGGAATAGAGATTTGTTCCCTTTTGTTTTCTACTTTAAGTGTTGTAATTTTATGCTGCGGTGATCTTTGTTTTGAATTCCTATTTCCTTCCATTTTTAGGTTCCAATGTTGAAGCCCATGGATCTTATGGTAGAAGCAAGTCCACGACGAATTTTTGCAAATGCTCACACGTATCATATAAATTCCATTTCAGTAAATAGTGATCATGAAACATATCTTTCTGCAGATGACCTGAGAATTAATCTATGGCATTTAGAAATCACAGATAGAAGCTTTAGTATCCTTCAGCAGTTGGCCATCTTGTTCTTGAGGGCCTTTCTGGGTGCGCGTCCGTGGTGCATCTCCGAGTCTGCACCTCGAAGCGTGGCTTGCTGCACGGGAGCCTGTGGTCACAGTTCTCTGGTCTTACGTGCCCCTGACCCTGGAAACTGCTCCCTCCCTTTGGGGAGAGTTCACCACAAAATGAGAAGGATCTCAAGTCCGTTGCACTCCTGGGTTCCTGAGAGACAATTTTAAACAGTTTGTGTCTGGAGGTTCAGTGTTGCCTGGTCCCCTGCCCTCAGCCCAGACCTGCGGGCGGATCCTGGAGTAGAAGACCCTGGCTTTGGTTAGCGCGGTGGTTACTTACCAGCCCGAGGAGGGACTGGTGGGTGGGGATTCTGTTTTAGAAGACAGGCTGTTTCAGGACGATCCAAACACTCGTGTCTTCAGAGTGCTGCCGTGGTGCTGGACCCTTTAGGGGCCACTGTGCGTATGGCTGCCGAGGCCTGCCTCTTAGAAGTCGTCGATTGGTGCAGAAATGAGAGCCCTGTCCTATGTGCACATTGAGGGGCGTCGGTCGGCTTCCCACATTTGGGAGCACGTCAGCCGGGCCAGAGTGGGACAGACGTCCGTGGGTCGCCCAGGCTGCCACCGAGAAGGGGTTCGGCGTGAGTTGCTCCCTTGTACTCAGGAAGGTCCGCTAGATGACATAGATGTGGTGTTTTAAGTTCTAGCATTTCACACTCGGTTTTTATGATGCTGCCCTTGTGCTTGCCGTGGTTGTGGACTCGGCGTGTGAAGAGAGCACGGCGGTTCTGCCATCCGTGTGGCCCCGAGGTGCTGTGGCCCTGACCCTGCCCTCTGGGTCTCTCCTTTCTGCAGCCGGCCAGAGCCCCCCCCCTTACAGTCGTGCCCATGCTCCTTGCTTTCCCTCCTTAAACTCTTGTGTTTTAAATCCTTCTTTCTTCTATGAATGTGCGACCATTTTGAACAAAATTCAGAGAATTCAGAGGAAGTTCTTCCCTCCAGTCCCTCCCCACACAGGTGACTGTTGTAGGCGGGGGGTGCGTCCCTTCCGCCCTTTCTGTGTCTGTATAAGGAAGTTTGGGTTCAGGAACAACGGAGTCCTCCTCCACACGGCGGTCATGAAGTCCGAAGCACTCAGGGTGCCAGGGCCCGAGTTCAGCTTGATGACCTTAATGAGCATGAAGTCCCTCTGTCTGCCCAGGCCTTTCTCTTCCCCCGTAAACCCACACTCCTGGGGTGCCGCCTGCTATTCTGCAGGACCCGAGAGCCCATGGGTGCGGGGCTCTCCGCACAGGGCCTGCCGCATGTCCGAAAGCTCCGAAGCTCCTGCCGCTGGCCTCATCGGTTTCTTAACGCTTCGTAACCGTCTTTCCCTCTGGGTCAGAATGCGGGTTTGCAGCCGCAGCGTTGGTAGTGCATACTTGGAGCCGGGGCGCGTCTGTGAGCCTCAGTCTCCGGGACGTCAGCCGCAGAGCCTGGCTGCGTGGGGGACGCCTCCGGGCAGGCTTGGGGACTCGGTGCTCCCGCTGCCTCTGAGTGTCCACTTTCGTGTCTATTTAGATCCCTGGACCTGCTTTAAAATAATTTTTCACATCAGTAAAAGCAAAATAAGACCACTTTTAATTTATTTGATTATAGGTGAGTTGAAATATCTTCTGTTAACTTACTGACCATTAGTGTAAATTTTTTATCGTCCTTTGTGATTTTTCTCCTGTTGGAACCTTACCTTTTTTCTTCATGATTTGTGAGAACTATAATTTATAAATGATTTGTGTATGCAGTCGTATTTTTCGTTGCCTTTGCAAAATATTGCCTCACAGTCATGTTTCAGATGCC
Organism: Nasua narica; assembly: GCA_028533885.1. NCBI lineage: Eukaryota > Metazoa > Chordata > Mammalia > Carnivora > Procyonidae > Nasua > Nasua narica. Next base: position 72,819,915 of record CM052812.1, on the reverse strand, counting down.
CTTCCTTGTGGCGACTTAGGTATGACACACACAACACTTTCATATACGCGCTTGTATTTATGAATCCAGTTCCCTTCAGGGAATTTCACTCCACTCACGGGAGCACTCTGGCAGGGACTCGGGCTTCTCCCAGAGGCTCAGCCCCCGGCCTCCTGCCCCGCACCCCCCCCCAGCCACCCCCCAGCACACTGCGGGGTGCCGGCCTCCTGGTTAGCTCGGCAGGCCGTGCCCTGTGTGAGAGCGGGGGCCCTGCTCGGCCTGTCGGGGCGCTTGCTTCCTGGGCTGCTGCCCACTGCTCCTCCCAGAACTTGCTGAGAGCGGCTCCCGGCTCCCAGCAGCCCCCAGGCCAGCGCCGTGTCCTGTCCAGCGGCCAGCGGTGGTGGCCGGGTTCTTTCTTGTTTCGGTGGAAGGGTTCAGCTGGACTCCGTTATCCCATCCTGACCCAAAGCCAAGTTCTACTCTTTTCCTTTTTTTTTTTTTTCTCGTTGAATGATTTCTAAAGCGGGCAAGCTGTAGTATTAATACTGTTTTGCTTAGAATGGGGTCTTCGTGGCAGATCAAGGAAAGATTCTTGAAAAAGCGGAATCATTTGGAATCTGGCAATTCTTTTCTGTGTGTAATTTGTGGATGGAAGTGTGGGCCTTTCGCACAAGTGGCTGCTTGCTTCCTTTCCTTGTTTGCATCCTCAGGCGTGTCCGGTCTTGCCGGAGCGGCGTCCCGCGGAGGCGCGCGTGGTCACGGTGGGGCGTGGGCGCGCGTGGGCCCGGCCGGGACCCAGCTTCTCTTCCTGGGCCCCTGTGCTGTGCGCGTCTGCTCTCGGGCCCCGCGGCGGGTGTCCCCACCTGACGTGTGCTCGAACGCGGACCGAAGCCTGCCACGCGCTCCGCCTTAACCGTGCGCCTGCAGACATCGTGGACATCAAGCCCGTGAACATGGAGGAGCTGACGGAGGTCATCACGGCGGCCGAGTTCCACCCGCACCAGTGCAACGTGCTTGTGTACAGCAGCAGCAAGGGGACCATCCGACTGTGCGACATGCGCTCCTCGGCCCTGTGCGACAGGCACTCGAAGTGTAAGTGTCTCCGAGGGCCAGCGCGGCTCGTGCTCACGCTGTGGTCCAGGCGCGGCGGCATCTCCGGACACTTAGCGTTTCTTCAGGCCCCGCATGCCCGTGCAGGCGTAGGACCGCGCGGCTCCTCGGGCCGTGGGCGCCCCGTGCACTCCCAGTTAGACGTCCCCTGGTGGGGCGGCCCGTAGTGGTCCGCCTGCCCCGCGACTCAGGGCTTTGTCAGAGGACCCCCTGGCCGGGTCCAGCCCAGAACTGTCTGTCGCCTCCGCCTCTGTGCGTTAGGACCTCGGCTGAGGCCGTCGGGACGCATCTCACCCGCGGCGGTTCTCAGCTGTCGGGACGGGCTGTGTTCGCGGTGGGCTTTGCCGGACTCGGAGCCGGTCCCCAGGCGGAGCCCTCGCGCTGTAATCCCCCGAGCCTTGCCGTCCCTTCTGGTTGAGGAGAGTTTCGTCTTAGTTTAGCCATGAAGAGTAGGCCCGACCTTATAGGGAACCGGAAGTGTGTGTGTCGCGCATTAGGTCCCACGGTGGGGACTGGACTAGGTCCCGGAAACTGCTCACGCGGCTGGCGGTCCGTGGACAGGCCCAGCCAGCCTGTCTGAGGACGCGCCTTCCATCTCCGTTTCCTGGGACGCCTTCTCCTCGGGTGAAATGCACTCACGGGTCGGAGTGGCTCCCGGATGACGCGTAGCGCCCGCACAGTGCCTGGCCCTAGACGGGAGGGCTCCGACCGGTTCTCGTGCCGCTTTGCCGTACTCATTTTTCTGCGGCTGTTTCGGAGAACCCCTCCTCGAGGACTCCCACCATGAAGAACGAGCGTCGTGTGACGTTGGCCTCTGTCTTTCAAGAGAATATCCTTTGGTGGTGGTGGTGGTGGTCGTTGGTAGTCTCTGCACCCCGCGCGGGGCTTGAACGCGCAACCCCAAGATGGAGAGTCGCGTGCTCCAGCGGCGTGAGCCAGCCGGGCGCTCCTTGGACTGATGTTCGGGAGTCAGCCACTCTACCGGCCAAAGTGGTTTTTGTCAGCAAAGTAATTTACTTCAGTGAGTGTTTGTGTTGCCGGTGGCTTGCTTAGAATTACCTTGAGACGCGGAGCCAAGAAACCTGGGTTCCTACATTTAAACACAAAAAGACTGACGCAGCTTAAAATGGGAAGTACTCGCTCGAAGCTTCCTGAGCTGAGGGCGTGATGCTGCCCTCGGGTCCCACGGCGCAGGTGGGGGGCCGCTGAGTTCGGAGAAAGGAAGCTCTGCTAAGAAGGCATCTGGAATCTTTCTAAAAGTAGCGATTGGGTTTTGTTCCGTGGAGGTTGACTCCCGGCGGTAGAGACAGACCCCTTTCCCTGACGGGCTTTGGTATATGGGGCCGTCCTGGAGGTTACGGTGCGCACCCGGTGTCCCAGGTGACGCCGCTTCCGGGTTCCTGCAGCGCGGCCGGGACGGGCCTGCCCGTGGCTCGCGAGGGCCTGGGCTGCTCCGGGCCGCAGGCACAGACGTGGCACTCCTGAGCCCGAGTGACGCTGGGGGACTCTTTCTGACGCTGGCACTGGGACGGGTCATCTAAGTCTCTTAAGCTCGGCAGTTGAAGGCCAGGAAACACTGAGATCAGAAAGATGAGAAGCATGAGTGGTGTGCAGTCTGCAGCCCCCTGGGGTTCCCAGGGGGGACCTAGGGACTTGGAAGGGGGTTCGTTCTCTGGATTTGTTGTTTTCTGTTCGGGAGGGTTGTTTTGTTTAGAGAGCGTGAGCGGGGCGTGCGGCAGAGGAAGACGGAGAGAGAATCCCAAGCTGACTGCGCTAAGCGCAGAGCCCGACATGGGGCTCCATCCCACGACCCTCAGCTGAAATCACTTAACCAACTCTGCCACCTAGGCGTCCCCATGTTCTCTGGGTTTTAAACAGAATCTGAATACTTTTGTGTTTTTCAGTTTTTGAGGAACCTGAAGATCCCAGCAGTAGGTCCTTCTTCTCAGAAATAATCTCCTCCATTTCCGACGTAAAATTCAGCCACAGTGGTCGGTACATGATGACCCGGGACTACCTGTCGGTGAAGGTGTGGGACCTCAACATGGAGAGCCGGCCCGTGGAGACCCACCAGGTGAGGCCGCCGCTCAGGGATGGCGCCACACCCGCGCACCGCGCTGTCTAACCTTCCTGTGGTTTTCTTAAGGTCCACGAGTACCTGCGGAGCAAGCTTTGTTCTCTGTACGAGAACGACTGCATCTTTGACAAGTTTGAGTGCTGCTGGAGCGGCTCGGACAGGTAGGGCGCGCGCCGTGCAGGGCCGGCCGCGGGGGCTGCCGGGCTGTGCGGCCCGGGCCGCCGTGCCCCTCACTCGCGATCCTGTCCTTATTCCGACAGTACGCGTGGGACTAAGGTTCCTCTTGGCTGTTTTTTAAAATGCTTTTTAAATATTTTCAAATTGAGTTTTTCTGTGTTGTCTCCAAGGTGAGTGAGAAGGAAGGACGAGGGGTGATGATTTAGCGCTGAGCGTGCGCAACGGCCGCGTTCCGGTTCGCCGGCTCCTCTGGAGGGAAGAAGAAGGGAAATGCCCTCCAAGTTCACTGGTGGGGTGGCTCGCGTGAAGTCCCGGTGGCCGCGACGAGGCAGCGGCCCTGGCGTCTCGTGGTTTATTTCGTGCACCTTCTCCGAGGAGGGCAGTCATGGCAGTTCCGCTGAGGGCTGTACCTTCCGTCTCAGATGACGCGGTGCATTTCTGGTGCCGGAAAGAGACTGCCACCGTCCCCGGTAGAACGATGCGTCAGGTGGGGCCTCCCGGCGATGAGGGGCAGGGGCTCGTGCTGCCGGCCCAGCTGCCGCACATCTCTGCGCGTGGGCGGTCGAGCGCACACGTCCGCGAGGGAGAGTGCACAATGGCCGGGGTGAAGAGGGCGCGGGATGCAGAAGGTCCGGGAACCTGGCATGCTGGGCAGCCCTGGGGCATCTGGTCTCAGGACCCTGCTGGCAAGGCTTCCACAGCAGAGGGCTGGTGCGCACTGGCAGCGAGACCCTCAAGGGTTACGGAAACAGCTTCACCCACCTTCGTCCAGATGGGGGTCCCGAGGAGAACGTGTCTGAGACCTTAGGGGGTGGAGGAACCATAAAAATCCCCGGAGAAGTGGGCCCGTTGGCCTGCCCTCCCTCCCGGGATATGGCGTTTGTATCTGGACCGGCTGCATGATCTGGAAAAGCTCACTGAGGAGTTAGGCCCTACAGAGCGGGCTGGGCTCAGGGCGTCGGCAGGAGCCAACCGCTCTGGGTCCCGGCTTCTTGACACGCCGACCGCCACGCCTCACGCGGGCACCTGTCTCCCAAGTCCCTGGCAGCGACACCAGGGGCCTAGGCAGGGCTGCGCAAGCAGGGGCCTGGGGCTTCCGCAGAGTGGTCCACACGCCTGCGCTCGCACGCTGCGGGGCCCTGGCGCTCGGCCTGGGAGACCGCACTCAGGAAGCCACCGACGACACAAAGACATGGCAGTGTGCCTCGCGCAGACCCCCAGGACTCAGGCGTTCCCCGGGGGAAAATCCGTCCCACGTGAGTGTGCAGGTAAAATACCAAGTACACATAGGAAAGCTCCTGTGAACAAGTCAGAAACAGCAGCAAAGCCTAACATCTGAGGAGTCAGATGCTGGAGCCTTAAGTTGCAGAGTATAAGATAAGAATGCTGAAAATATTTTCAGGTTCGTGGAAGGAACCGTAAGCAAGACTCCTAAAAATGACCTTAGAGATTTGTAAAAGAATCAAACAGAACTTGTAGAAATGAAAACCACAGTAGTTGACAATCACTGTGGACTTGGAAGGAGATTCAGAGCAGGAGGAGAGCACTTGGGTTAACGAACATCGGAGGTGCCCCGGGGGCCTCGCGGAATGGCCAGTGGGACCCGTGGGAGGTCGGGAGCACCGGAGTGGGGGGCGCACAGCGAGTGCGGGGGTGTGCCCAGGAGTACCTGTGACACGGCCAAAGCCGGGAATTTTCTGTAGCTGATGGAAGACTGAGCACAGGGATTCAGAAAGCCCAGACGTCATCTCTGTGTCCGAATGAAATCACAGGGTACCAGAAGCAGAGATCTTAAAAACAGCCACGGAAAACCTGACGCACTGCTTCAGAGAACAGACGGTCAGGCTGAGAGCGGCCTGCCCCGCACAGTAGACGCCCGGCGTCATGCAGCCCTTGTCCCTTCGGCGTGCAGGGACAAAGCTGCTCTCCCCCTGGTGGGGGAAGTCGAGACGGGGCACGCTCAGAACGCGTGTGCAACAAAGGTGCTTTCAGACAGAGAGCAGTTCACCCAGACCGGGGCTCATGAAACGGATGTAGGGGTGCACTCCCCGGAGAGGACGCCGTCGTTGGGAGCAGGCCTGCGACGTCGGGGAGGCAGGCAGCCGCCGCTGGCCCCGGCCCTGCGAGCACAGCAGAGGAACGTTGTCTCTGAACGATACCGATTATCGGAGTTGGTCGTCCGTGCTGGGGGGACAGGTTGTGGCTCGCTCTCAGCCAGAGTAAACAATCTCCGCGTGTCGCGCACACCCGCGCCCAGCAAGCCCCCGATCCGGGTGGCGAAGAAGGTGTCAGGAACCTCAGCTACGTTTACGTGGTAAAACTGATTTATATTGGAATACAGCAATAAAAACGAAACCCCCAAGAGCAGATACATGTAACTGGCAAAGAGAGAAGTATCCAGACTACGCGAAGAATTCTCAGTCGGGAGGAAAGTGACAGCTCATAAGTGGGAATTAATAGAAATGGGAAGACAACGGATAAAAATGCTCATCCTCAGTAGGAGTGAGCAGGTCAGAGTGACTGGGATGGCACCTCACAGCTTCGGCACCGACAGCGATGTCGGGCGGGGGGTGGAGGCCGACGACCACGGCCCTTTGGAGCCTGGCGGCGGCCCCCACGAAACCTCGTGCACAAACAGGCGGGAAACCGTGTTCAGAGACCGGGACCAGCGACCGCCTGCGGGAGCCCCTGCTCACCGTCGGGTGCGTGGACGGGGAACTTGTCTGTTCACAGCCTTCGGGACTAAGAGGGTCTCACAAGGATGAAGAGCAGAGGAAGCGTGTCTGTGTCTTCTGACCCGGACAGGATGGCTGCGTTTCTAAGGATGTGCAACTATTTGAGATGTAAACCTACACTGGCATGATGCTCCCCTGCTCCGAGGACTGACCGTCCCCTAGGGGCCCAGGGTGGGGGGCCGCCGGGCTTTCTGGCCCACGCTGGCAGCGGCCAGTGGGTGTGTGGACAGTCTCTGTGTTTTTCTTTATGCCTCGTGGCATATCCGAAATACTGAAAAGTGCCCGTACGTTACCCAGCCCGGGAGCATCGGGAGGCTTTCCGGTAACACTGGCCTATTCTTTCACCGGTGCAAGCGTCCCCCTGCCTTCTAGCCGGAAAGCACCTGTCAAGGGACACGGGGGAGACCTGCACTCTGCCTGGGACCCAGCTGTCGCGTGCCACCGCCTGGCTGTGCTCAGGTCGTCCTGAGTCCCCTTTGCCCCCAGGAGCAGGGTGACCCCTGGCCAGGGGCTCGGGAAGGCAGTCGTCCGTGTGGTTTGGGTCACCGGACCGGTGTTGTGGGAACGCTGCCCCCCGCCTCCCAGGACAGCTGGAGAAGTACCGAGGGCGCACACCCCCTGCTCGCCTTCCGTGGACGTGGCCCCGGCGCCGTGCGCACCTGGGGTTCGAGGGCAGAGGCGGAGCAAGGGCGGACGCGAGTAGTCTCGGAGTTTAGCCTGTTTTCTGGGTGCAGTTTAGTCAGACCCTGCGGGGTTGGCCCGCAGTCAGGGTCAGCCGTTAGCCGTGCCTCGATGAGACGGGAGCCGCTGGGACTGGGCTACGCCACCCGCAGGGTCCGCGGGGCGAGGTCTGAGCCCCCTCCGTGTCTGCGGTGGGGCTCGTCCTAAAGCCACGGGCCAAATCATGGCAACGCTGGCTGTGAGCCAGTCTCCTCTCAGTTTTATAGAAAAAGACTGGAAGTTTCTCCCAGTGTAACAAGCGTTTTCGACTGTACAGTCGGTGGAAGCCGTTAGAATTCTCGCTCGAGAAGTGAGAACGTGGGCAGCGTGGCAGCATCTGAGACCCACACTAAGGTCTAGGATTTCTCCCCTCTGTGTTCCTTTTGCTTCCTGTGAAAGAACTTCTTGACATTAAAACGAGTTAAGAAGTATTCTTTGAGCAGCCGTGTGTCGTGCTGGGACGAGTCTAACGTCCGCTGAACTCAGGCCAACCCCGAATCACTGCCGGAGTCTCAGACGTTCGGGGTCTGAGAGTAAGTCACTGTTACCGTGGCCGGGACAGGTGACTGCTGGGGTGTTTGCTTTCCTAAAAACGCACTGACGTGGGGCACCCGGCTGGCTCAGTCGGGAGAGCATGGGACTCGATCGCCGGGGCGTGAGTTCGGGCCCTGTGTTGGGTGCGGAGATGGCCAAAAAGAACAAGGTGTGATTAGAAGTGTGATTATTCTGTTTCCTTTTCTGTACTGTCTTTGCTGACGTGATCGCACATACGCAGCCCAGTAGGAGGTTTCCCCCGCATGTCTCTCGGGACCAACCTTAGTGTCGTGTTTTCTAGAAATGATCCGGTGGGGGGTGAGGAAGGTGCCCGCGCTGGGGTCCGGGGCGCTGGGCCCGCGCGCGGCGGGGCTGTTGCACTTCGTCCTTGACACGCGTTACTCTCTCCTCTTGCCTCGAGCAGCGCGATCATGACGGGGTCCTACAACAACTTCTTCAGGATGTTTGATCGCAACACGCGCAGGGACGTGACGCTGGAAGCTTCCCGGGAGAACAGCAAGCCCCGGGCCAGCTTGAAGCCGCGGAAGGTGTGCACAGGCGGTAAGAGAAAGAAGGACGAGATCAGCGTGGACAGTCTGGACTTCAATAAGAAGATTCTGCACACGGCTTGGCACCCGGCAGAGAACATTATCGCCGTGGCCGCCACCAACAACCTGTACATCTTCCAGGACAAAGTCAACTAAGGACGCCAGCGCGGGGACTGAGCCCGGCCGTCTTCTCAGAGGAGGGGCGCTGCCGTCCCCCCGTGTGCAACAGGGAGGTGCCGCCCGCTCCCCTTCCCGGGCTGCGGGGGCCGGCCTCCCGCCTGCGGCCAGCCGGGCCTGGGGCGCTGCTCCGTGGGCCCCCCTCGGCACGGAGTTGGTGGACAGTGCTCAATAAAGGCCATTACTCAAAATAAATGTATTTATTTCAGTCTGAGCCTTCCTTTCCAGTTTGTAGACCAAAATAACACCCAAGAGAGAAGTTGTCTGATGGAACATCTCTTTTTCTGCAGCTCTTACCCCCCAGGGCCCCCAGCACTCTCGGGCCCTCACACGCGCGTGCCGCCGTCCTCCGAGCCCGGGCGGCCCCCGCTGCGGGCGTGGGTTCCCCGAGCAGCTCAGGCCGCTTTACTGCCCCCACACACCTGTACCTGTCATCGCACCATCTGGTGTGACTGAATAAAAGCAACGCACTATAAAAAGTGTTTTTAAATCCAAGATAAGTATCGGCTTTTTATTTGCTTTCATTGCACATAATGAAATTCTGCAGAATCGTGCTTTGGAACGCGGTGTAAAACGTCTGTCCTCCGCTGGCAGAGTGGCGGCGCTTGGGCCCCGGGCCCGTCCGTCCCCGACTCTGCGACTGTGGAGATGGTGCAGGTGACGCACCAGGTGAGGTCTGCGCGGGGCCCGGGACGCCCTCTGAGAAGGAGCTGCGGGCAGCAGCGTCGCCGCTCTGAGGGCCCCTCCGGGTTCCCGCACGCCTCGGGCCACAGCGGGACCACCGACATGCTTTCCCCTAACCCTTTTTAGAGAGTACGCGTGGGAGGGTTGGTTCTTTTTAAAAACTGTTGAAATTCCGTGTGTGCTGAATTTCATAGCGCGTTTCCAGCCAGCAGCGCGAACTGTAAGCACGTCACGCCGGCACCGCCGTGGCGGTGGGTTTTTAAAGCAGCATCTTTGACACGAGAAATCGGCACTTCCCAGGACAAAATACAGACGTGTCACGCTGCTGAGTGACCGGGCCTCCAGGGGTCGGGAGCGCCGGCCACACGCACTGCTCTTGGAATTTGAAGGCGTGTTTTGATTACTAACGATATCCATCTGTAAGAACCAGCGTCTTGATAACGTTCCACTCATTACCCTGAATTAACGTTAGCAGAATGCCGCTTTACCACACATTAAGTTAGAGATGGAGAATTTGAAAGTACAATTAATTTAAAAATGATTTTTACTGTGTGCCCACTGTTGGCACCAGTTGACGGACCCGAGGTGCGGAGCGGAGCTCCCGAAGGGCTGGTCCACCCTGTTCCCGCAGGAAAACCGACTAGTGCGATTGTGGATCTGTGTTCGGCTATTTCGATCCAAAGGCGTAATTGTGTTTAAGAGGATTTGCACCGCGTGTCGGCCCGCCCCGTCGCGGAGGGGCCCCCGCTGAGGGGAAGCGCTGTCCCTTCGCGTCTACAGACACCGTCTCTGTCCCCGACCGGGAGTCGGGTGAGTGGTTCTCATGCTCAGACATCTGTGCTGTCTCCCCGGAGCTTTCGTGTTCTCCAGGCTGGTGGCCTGGATGGGGGTGAGTACACTTTATTTACGCGTGGATTTAGACGTTCTTTTTTGTTTTGAAGGAAAGCCGAGCTTCTAACAAGCTAGCGTAAGACTCAGGAGCCTCCTGCTCAGCTGTGCACAGTCACTGGCGTTCGCGGTGGGACGACAGCAAAGGCCACGTCTCTGCCCACTCTCCCAGGGGCTGGGTGGCCCGTGTCCGCAGCGGGAGGCCGTCCCCCGCGCCCGGGCGGCCCTGCGGGGTCCCCACCGGCCAGGCTGGGCCGGGGGCTTGGTGCCGCTGCCTCCCTTCTCAGGAGGACTTGTATGCGGCTCTTTGCTGAAGGGGGTTGAGAGGCAGGTCCGAATCGGCACTCGGGCTTTTCTCTCAAACCCGTGCCCTGCGCGCCGAGGGGCAGGATTCCGGACCCAGTCGGCCTGGGTGCCGGCGACTGCCCGGCTGAGGACTTCGTTCGCGCACAGGGCCCCGGCCTGAGGTCGAGGTGCCCGAGGAGCCTGCCGGGGCGGGGAGCGGGGACAGGAGCGTCATTTCCGCCACGGCCTGGCTCGGGTGCCCAGCGGCGGCCTGCAGCAAGCCCAGAAAAGTCTCGTACGAGCTGAGCTGGTGACCGTCCAAGACCCTGGGCCTTGGGCGCTCCCGGCGGAGAGAAGGCGGCACCCGGGGCCCACACCTGCCCGGCCAGACCCAGCCGTGCTCGCCTCGGGGCCCAGCCTCTGCGCACAGGGGTCCTGTGTGCCCGGGGCAGGAGCACCCGGGGAGTGTCCGCAGGCCGGGGCCGAGTACAGATGGGGTGGGGGCCACGTGTGGGTAAGAGGCAGCCCCTCCGCCCGACACGGGGCGTCGCTGGCCCCCCTTGTACCGGGCGCTACACGCGGGCCCTCAGCTGGGGGTTTCCCTCGCGCCGGTCTGGCAGGGGTGCAGGTGGATCCCCTGCGGCACGTGGTCGTGGTGGGGGCCCCACACTGTGCCCCCCCAGAGCTGGCGAGGGGCAGGCGCGTGCAGGGCGCGGGAACACGTGCACGCCGTGGAGCCGGGACCCCGGAGCGACGAGCGGGGAATTGCCCACAGAAGAACGTGTGCAGGGGAGCGGCCTCTGGGCCTGGAGTCCGGCCGCTGGACCCGGCCGCACCTCGTCCAGCAATGCGACCCCCTCCTCAGGGCCTGAGCACAGGTGGGGTCCCGGCATCGGGTGTCCAGGGTGGGCAGCTGCCCCACTGGCTGGGAGGCTGCACTGCCGCCGCGCGGGGTCACCTGGCCTTTCCTGCCTCCGGTGGCACTCCTTCCCCGAGCCCGCGCCCCGCGTCACCATCAGCCCCGTGCAGTTGAGGACGGCGAGAACCTGCGAGAGCCGCGATTTCTCCGATGACCCCGTACCCGTACCCGGTGAGCCCGTGCCGTGGGAGATCCCCTCACCACCTGCAGCGTCGCCGGCACCCCGGGACACCACTGACGACTCTGCCCGCGGACCTGCAGCCCGACGGGGACCGGCGCCTGTGCGGGCGGCCGCTGGAGCGCGGCGGGGCCCAGCTGCGGGCAGAGCTCCGCCCCCAGGCGCACCCCGGGCCTCACCCTCCCGGGCTGTCGGGTGCTCCACTTGCCTGCCCCGAGCCCGCTGTCTGTGTCATTGGAGATCTCGAGGCATCTTTGAAAATGTGTGTCCCTCAGGTGACGTCTTAGCAGAAAAAACCAAGATCGCACGAATGAGATCACGCAGTATTTGACTTCGTTCACGTAGCATCATGGCATCAAGGCCCATCCGTGTTGGAAATGAAGGAAATGGCAAGATTTCCTGCTGTTTTATGGCTAAATAACATTTCCGTGTGTATGTGAGAGCACATTTAATCCATTTACCTCTTGATGAACACAAGTTGTTTCCAAATTTTGGCTGTTGTAAATAATAGCATGAACCACGCTAGGGCATAGGTATCGTCACATTCGCGTTCTCGCTTTCTGGAATAAGTACCCGGAAGTGCAGTTGCTGAGTCGCAGGGCCACCCCCACACCGCCGTCCGCGGGGGCCGCAGCAGCTCGCATCCCGCCACAGGCACGAGGGCTCCCTCCTCCCCACGTCCTCGCCAGCACCGTCGTTTCTCGTGTTCTCTGTTTCTAGCCATTCCGGCAGTCTGAGGTGACATGATGACCTCTCATCGTGGTTTCGATTTGCATTTTCGGGATGACAAGTGACGTTAAACATTTTTTCCTGTGTCTGTTGGCCGCCCGGATGTCTTCTTTGGAGAAATGTCTCTCATGTCTTCTGCCCATTTTTAATCCAATGGACTTGTTACTGGAAACTTGTAGGAATTATTTTAAATATTAGCTCCTTATCAGATACACGGTTTGTAGATATTTATTCCTATTTAGTAGGTTTGTTTCATCACGTCGGTGGCTTTCTTTGGCAGAGCATAAGCTTTTCCGTCTGGTCCCACTGGCTTATTTTTGCTTTTGTTGCTTTTGCATTTGGTGTCAAATCCAAAACACCGTCCCCGAGACCATCAGGGAGGCCACTGCCCGCGGTCTTAAACCCCGTTGGGTGTTTTTAACAATTTTTCTAAAGATTTTATCTTATCGCCTAGTGGGTGAAGCGGCTGCTTCGGCTCAGGTCCTGGGATTGAGCTGCATGCCGGGCTCCCTGCTCCCTGGGGGGCCGGCTTCTCCCTCTGCCTCTGCCCCTTCCTCTTGTGCTCTCAGATAAAATCTTAAAAAAATACATTTTAGAGGGCGTGCGAGCAGGGGCAGGCACAGCGGGGGAGGGGGAACCTCAGGCCCCACACTGAAAGCGGGCCGGTGCGGGGCTTCCCCTCACCACCCCGAGATCATGACCTGAGCCGGCTTCACTGACAGAGCCACCCAGGCGCCCCAAATTTTTAAAGTCATCTCCACGCCCCATGTGGGGCTTGACCTCTCCACCCCCAGAGCCAGCCAGGTGGCCCGCACGGCGCCGTGCGGGGTCCGGACCGCCCAGGCCTGGCCGCCCTTCCCATAGGGCCGTCGACCGTGTGTGCGAGGGTTTCTTCCGGCTACGAGGCCGCTTCGCCATCAAGCTGCAGATTTCCGTTTTGCGATGACTCTATCGTGGGAAGGCATCCTGCCCATCTCCACACCTCTACCCACTCACTCTGCCACCCACCCGCGGCTTCGGGGGCTGTCCGGCCGCTGGTCGCTCGTCCATCAGCCCTTGTGTATGTGGCCAAGTTCCGAGGGCGCACTGTGCCCGTCTCCCACCTGTCAGCTGTCAGCGTGGCCGCGGGGATCCCGCCCGAGGCTCTGGGCCAGGGTCCGGCACTGCCGTAGCTTTGCTCCTTGGTTGTCCACTCTGGGCCGCTGTGGGTTCCTGCACTTTGGCTCCTGCGTCCTTTCTCTCTATTGGCTTTGGGGCCTTCCTGACTTCCGCCCCAGGAACCAGCCAGCCCCCCTTCACACAAGGCCCTTCACACAAAGCCAGCAAGCTACGTCTTTGCGTGCACACTTGTGTGGACGGCCAGGATTTAAGACGTGCGCAGGGACAGACGCCCCCGTTAGCCAGCATGCCCCACGGGCTCCGCGGACTCGGTGCCGTGCGCGGGTCCTGCTCGCGGGTCCTGCTCAGCAGCTTCATCCGCCTCCCCCCACCAGCGTGGCCTCGTTGACTCGCAAGTGTTTCCCTGCTGGCGTTCCCTTTCGAGTTCCCTTGAAGATGCTGGTGTCGGTCCCGGATGCTGGCCGTGACGCTGCTGCGGTTCTCAGTGCGCCACGAGAAAGGCACGTGCCTGCCCCCGTCCCCACCTGCCACTGCCCAGCCCTGGCAGCAGCCGATCTCCCGCATATCTCCACTCGTCCGTCCTTGCTCCACAAGTGAGCAGCAGTTCTGTTCTCTCCGGTTCGCCTGTGCACAAATGAAAGCTCGCCGCGTATGTTTTTTCAAAGACTTTGTTTTGTTCACCAGCCCGCAGGTCGGGCTCGGCCCCGCTTCCCGTCAGCGCTACGAGTGTCTGCGGGGGCAGCTCGCCTGATGCCCGAAGCCCTCCCCAGGGAAGCCTCTCCCCGAGGCGCTAAGAATCCCTGGGGAGCGTGGCCTCCACCTCCTGCTGGCCGAGCAGGTCGGGCCCGGGAGGGAACACAGGCGGGGATACCGGCCCATCGGCAACGTGGCGGCCACTCTAGCTGCCTGCTGCCGACTCCAGTTCCTGTTTGTTGGGGACCCGGCACACCCCAGAGATCGCCAGCCGCAGGCTGAACCCTCGGGGTCGCCCGGAGGAGCGGCGCCGGGCCCCAGCACGGGAGCACCACGGCGCGTCCGCCCAGCCGCCTGTGCACCTGGACCGCGCCGTGGAGTGTCTCCTACCGGCCGCACCGCTGTGGGCCCCAGGCTTCCGGGGCTCGTCTTAGGGGGAGATCCCTGCAAGCGGGTCGCGGGTCCAAAGCAACGAGCAGGCGGTTTGCCAGGCGCACCCGCCGGCATCGCAGCGCCCCCCGGGGGTCCGCAGCTGTCTGGACCAGGAAGCCGCGTTCGGAAGGGGTGCCTGCGGGTTTGGGTTACGCAACGCAGACTCGTAAACCTGCCATCCAGCGGGTCCAGGGGAAAGTACAAAGGGCCTCCTGCCAAGCCCCGAGGACTGCAGCACCGGCATCCCGCACCAGACGGAGAACAGAACCCGCGCACAGCACTTCGGGGAAACAAACGCCCCCTCCGTGCTGAGGGCGGGGCCCCGGGGGACCCCCGGCCAGGTCTGCTCACGGCTCCGCTGCTGCCACCAAGACGGGGACAAGAGGGGTCGCGCGGCCGCTAGGACACAAGCGGCGGAGGGACGAGCCCTCGTTTCCCACGAGAGGCAAACCCACCGGGTCACAAGGGAACGGGCCCAGCCGAGCTCGCCCACGCGACTCGGAGCTTTATCTTTTCGAGAAGTTACGTGAAGTGCAGCCACCTTTCTCCCGGGGAGCGGCTGTCCACGGCAGGTCCAGGGTATGAGCACTTAGGTATGAGCAGACATTTTATGAACTGAAAACGTTACTCAGTTTAGCACAACCGAGCGGAGGGCGGCGTGCGGGACACACGCGCCAGGCGGCGCCCAGGCTGTCGGGAGGCAGCCTCGAAGAGGCCACGCCGCCGCCGGGCACGGGCAGGCGCCTGGTTTAACCGGAGCTCTGACGTCTCACGTAAACCGAACGTGACCACAGTCTTCTCTGAAGGATTTGGCAAAGATTTATTTTTTTCTATTTCCAGTCTTTTGAAGTAGACACAGGTTTGCTTAGAACGAAGCGGATTCTAAGAGCACGAAAACCGAACACAGAGTAGGACTAAAGTCGGCAATCCAGGGTGCAGAGAGGGAAGACGCTGAGCAGGTGCCCGGGACAGAAGACGCCCGTCGGGGGCGGCTGCGGGGCCCGCGGCCTGGTGTCGGAGTCGGCCGCGGGCGTCCACGGCAGGACCGACGGCGGAGTTCCACGGAGTCTTTAGGAAGGACAACCTGCATCCACTTAAACAGTATTTCTAGGACAGTGTGAGTGTAAGGCCACAATATTCATTTGGGACAAACCCCTTATGTAGTCATTTTAAGAAACATTATTCATTCTTATTTTAATAAACATTATTCATTCTTTTCAAATATAAAGTATTTTAACTGAGTAACTGGATACAGATAATTTTTGTTAAAATACTACGTATCATAGCTAGTACGTTAAAATTATTTATACTTTGATATTTATAATATCCAAACAAAATTTACTACCAAATTATTACAGTAGATGTTAATCAGTAGAACATGCTTATTAACTGATCCCGCAGGTATGGTTACAGGGTAGCACACTGTGGTTTTGTCTTTTCTTTCATTCCACTCGGTTAGGAGCGCGTTTACAGACCACACAGACCAATCGAGCGCCGGGCTCCGCACGGCCCGAGGCGGCTCTCCGGGTCGCGCTGCCGCCGCCTCCGGCCGCAGGACAAAAGCCGGCTTCCACGTCTTCATCAAAAGGTGCTAGTGGAAGTTGTTAGGCGCCTTCCAATGTAGATCCTTCACGAAAAAAGCAATGAGCAGTTAGCGCGGGGCCCACAACTCGGGCAGCGGAGGCCTGGAGCTCCTGTGGGCAGGGACGGGCTACGGGCCGCCTACTCCTAACAATGTGGCGATGGGGACGCCTGGGGGACTCAGAGGGCTCAGCGGCTGCCTTTGGCTCAGGTCGTGATCCCAGGACCCTGGGATGGAGCCCCACATCGGGCTCCTTGCTCGGCGGGGAGCCTGCTTCTCCCTCGGCCTCTGCCTGCTTGTGCTCGCTAGCTCTGACAAATAAAATCTAAAAAAAAAGAACCTGGCGATCAACCTCTCTGTAAGGAATCTCTTCTCCGGAAAGTGCTTTGGGATTCATCGGTCCGGGTCTTCTCACTACCTCTGAGCAATCCCAGCTGTGCTCTAGCCTCCGCGCGCTTTGGGCCTGTACAGAGGCGGCCGCCGCGGTCCCTGTTTGTAAGCTCGCGCAGTAACACGCTGCCGGGAACGCTCCAAGGCCTTCGCTCAATAGCAAAGCCCCGGAGCCCGCTGACCTCGCTGGGGAGCCCCCTCAGACGAACAAGAGGCTGGACTCCAGGCAGCAGCACGCTCCGCGAGCCCGGCAGGAGCCATGAGGCAGGGCCGCTACGCGGGAGCGGGCTGCAGGGACTTACCCTGAAACCAGGCCCAAGCCAGGCACCGACCGTGCCCCAGGCGCTGCCCCCACAGACCCTAACTTGCTGGCTCTGGAGAAACTCCGAGCCCGGCTCGAAGACACACGGGCCAGAATAAAGCCAGTGGAGCTGTGCTGAGAGCCACAAGTTCGAGCGGGAAGGGGGCCGGCCGGGTCTGGCCCAGGACCGGGGAGAGCTTTCACGTCGGACGCAAACGTCCAGGAGCCTGTGCCCATCGGGAAGCCACGTCCCAGGCACGGTTCCCAGAATGAGGGTCTGAGGGTCTGAGGCCCCAAAGGGAGGGCGGGGAAGGCAGCCTGCGCTCGCTCGCTTCCCGCAGAGCTGGCAAGCCAGAACCTTGCAAGACCAGGAAGCGCCCACCTGCCCTAAAAATCTGAACAGTCCAGGTCTCATGCGCCCCATGGCCGGGATCGGGGGAAATGGGCGGACTGTGCTTCAGGGGCTGTCTCGTCCTGTCTCCCTCGGGGCCCTGGAGGCCAGCCTGCGTCAGATGCCCGCGGTGACCATCCGGTCTGTCCGACCAGCTGCACGCACAGAACGCCGCGGCCCCCGGGGCGCGAGACGCCGGAACCAGGCGGGGCTCGCTTCCCTGCTGCTGGAGCGGGGCCACGCCATGGGACGCATGAGGGGTGCCCGAGCCCAGCCGGCTGCAGGGGGAGGCACGGCTCCGAGAGCCCACCCGCATAGCGCGGGAGCGGAAAGGGGGGAGGCACCGTCCACACGGAAGCGGGACGACCTGGACTGCCCTGCCAGGCGTCAAGGAGGCACCAGGCAGACACGCTCGGGGCTCAGTCGGGGCCATCCGCACAGCAGGGCCAGGAGCGAGGGGGCTCAGGGCCCTTCCTGGATCCGGGGTCCGCGTTCTGGGAGGACTGACAATCTGTACCTGAACGAGGTTTCCAGATCCCCGCACGGCAGATTACAGGGGGCGGCCGGGTGGCCTCACTCACCCCAAGCCGATGGCCAGCAGGTGAGAGAGCAGCAGGGACGGGAGGAAGACCTTCAGGAACTCCGCCGAGAAGATGCCCCCCTTCTTCATGACGCTCGTGTTCCTCATGCTGAGCGTGGCCGCGCGCTTTGGGTGCTTGAACAGCAGCTCCCTGGGGAGGAGGACGCCGTGAGCCGCCTGCCCCGCGCCCAGGCAGCCCCCGCGCCGCCGCGGCCACTCACTTGGGGGGGATGTTTTCCGGCCGACTTGACCAATCCCAAATCCAGTCTGAGTTTTTCTTCAAGATGCTCTCGACTTCTTTCCTTCTCTCGATATAATCTTCCTCCGACTACGACAGAATCGCCGCGAACCATCGCTTAGCACCGCCCCACTGCGCCCCCAAACCCCAGGATTCCCCCCACACCGCCCTCCCGCAGGCCGCTCCGGCCTCCACTCCCGTCCCTCCGTCCCGGACGGGCACCGAGGCTGCACACGCGGCTCCTGGGGAAAGCAGGGCGCGGTGAGGACAGAGGCATCCGCGCCCCGGCACCGCCGGCGGGGTGGGTTTTCAGAGAAGAAACTGGGGCGACGCAGTGCCCGCTGTGGTCCTTTCAGCTCTTTGAAAGGAAGGTTTCGCTCAGTGGGAGGGAAAGAACCAAAAACTCACACACACCTGTGATTCCAAGCTACATCTAAAATACTAAAGCATGACACTAATTCTAGGAGACTTGAAAAATAGGAAGATCACAGGTAGTTTTCTAGTTTTTTGCATTTAAAAAACTCTGAACCTGAGTA
This sequence comes from Nasua narica, assembly GCA_028533885.1. Taxonomy (NCBI): domain Eukaryota; kingdom Metazoa; phylum Chordata; class Mammalia; order Carnivora; family Procyonidae; genus Nasua; species Nasua narica. The sequence continues at coordinate 72,801,913 of CM052812.1, read as the reverse complement.
ATTCCTTTTGAAAATCAGCAAAAGCACTGCTTAAACTTTGGAAATACTCTGGAATGCAGTAGCAGACCCAGCCCGCTGCCCTGAGAGTACCACCTGGGGGGACGCGGGACAGTGCCAGGAGGGACTGGGGGCAGGCGAACCCCAAGGGACCAAGGGCCTCAGTGGTACTGACCGCAGGACCTCGCTCCCTAAGTGATTTTGAAATAAATACGGTCAAGGAGTCCACTGTTCCGTTAGCACCACTGAGAACACCCGAGGGAAGCCCTTCCCACGCACGCCAGCGCCGGTGCGGCGGTGCCGGGGCCGCGTTCTCCTCGGTCTCCGAGACGTAGGCCCGGCGTGAGGCCCGGGAAACCTCCGCGCACGTGCGCACAGGGCCTCCGACTGAACTGACTGCCCTGTTGGCTCCCAACACTGAACAACGCGAGCGCCGGGCGGCGCGGGGGCCACCTCCATGGCGGCAGCGTCCCCAGTGTCCCCGAAGTCCCACCAGGCTCTCCGGAACAGCGGAGGCGAAGACCCCCCGACCGCCCCACTGCGAGCTGAGACAGAGCGGCCCCCGAGTGGCTCCCGGGGGCCCGGCCGGGCTGCAGGCGCCAAGAAGCAACCCCTGTGCATGTGGGGAGGCCCCCACCGCGGAGTTCTAAGGCGAGGGACCCCCCTTCTCTCCTCAGTCCCGCGCTCGCCACGCACGCGGCCCACCTGAGAACTGTTCTTCTCGCCGATGCTGTGCGTGTCGACCTCCGAAGCCCGGGCCGTATCCTGAGGGGTCTGTGAGCGCGGCGGGCTTGGCAGGGACAGAGGAGAGAGCAACGTAACGGGATGTGAACACGGTTCCGGTCACGAGAGGTGAAGGCCCCGCGGGCCCGGCCCCGTCTCCTCGGGGGAGGGAGCGCCGGCACCAGGGTCTGCCCTCCTGCCGCCCCCCCGTCCCAGTCCCCTTCGGTCCCAGTCCCCTTCGGCTGAGCTCCCGGTGACCGGGCTGACCGAGCCGGGACACACGGGGGCAGCGGGTGCGTGCCGGCCACCCCCAGGCCCCCGGCGTCCCGTGGTCCCTCGCAGACCAGGCCCCATCGCTCCCGCGGTCCGGGACATGGCCCGCGCTCAGCAGAGCGGCCATGCGCCTCGACACCCACCTGTCGCAGTGGGAGCTCTTGGAGCTACTCCGTCCGGACTCGTGCTGGGCGTCCAGCAGGATTTTTTCCAGGTCGCCGTTATAAATAGAAACAGAGGCCGGAACACCGCTCCCGTTCCCGTTACTGCTGAAGTGCAGCTCCACCCAGGAGCCTGATGGAGACACAGAAGGGCCCCGGTGGGGTCTGCTGCCCACCGCGGAGCCCCGTCCCGACGAGCCGCCAGCCCGGCCCCTTGCCGCGCCCCCCCCCCCCCCCCGAGCCCGCCCCGGCCGGTCTCCTGCCATTTCGGGACCCCCAGGTGCCTGGCCACCCGCTGGGCCAGCAGAGTCCCACAGACCACAATGCTTTTTTTCCACTCAACTTTCAGAAGACAAAGGGCATCAACAAGAGTTTAAGAGATTTAAGTTTTTTTAAAGGTTTGTACGATCTCTTAACCGCTTATTTCCACAGCAGCATCACATTCTGATCCCGAGGCCCCACAAAACTCCTGACTGCTGGTCTGGACTGACTTCCCCGGAAGCCAGAGGAACACAGTCCGCCTAGAACAAAGGCAACTTCTCACTGAACGCGACTGACCAGAGCAGGCCGTCCCCAGGGGCTCAGTTAGCCAGGACTTCACCGGAAGGAAGTCCGCCTTCTTACTCGAAGGAAAAACAACCCGTTACACATCCGAACTGCTTCTGTCCGGACTGCAGATTCAGAGCTGAGCACAGATCCTCGGCCTCCCCAAACAGAACCGAGTCCCCACTGCCCCCGGCCCCCCTCGCACCTGACACGCAGCCACTGTCTTCGGCGAGGCGGGTCTGTGGCCAGCCCAGTGGCTGTGGTTCCGTGGGAGGTTCCGATCTCAGATCGGGCACACTGAGGCGCGCAGAGGGACCCCGTGCGCGTCAGCACCGCAGGCACGGGCGGCAAGGACAGGCCGCGGCCTGTGTCTGGGGAGGCCGACGGTGGGCAGAGCCCAGAGCAGCCCCGAGCCGGCGGGAGAAGGGTGGACGCGAGCGCCCCACGCAGACATCCTGCAAGCGCGGCAGGCAGCAGGCTTGACCCGGCGGGGAGGTGGGCCGGGACCCAACAGCAAAGCCCGGGGGGCTGGACGTGGGGGCCACGAGCGCTCGCGGACACACGCACGTGGCCGAGCACGCTGCGTGCCACACACGCCCCGTGTGTGGCTCACGGGGCACCTGTGGCTCCACCACAGGCCGTCCGCCCGTCGGGTCTGCGGCAGCAACCCCGAGCGCTTCTGTAACCACCAGCGTGATTTTTTAAGATGAATCATTTGCAGAAGAGCGAGTGAGTGCGCCCCAGGAGGGATCCTGATCAGGACCTGAGCCGGAACCAAGAGTCAGCCCCTAGCTGACTGGGCCACCCCGGCGCCCCCGGGGTGCTCACGTTTCGTGGCAGCCACTCTCTCGCTTCTGTCCACATGGACCGGGGGCCAGGCCCGCAGCCAGAAGCAGCAGGTGCACGTCCAGAAAGGCCGGGTCTCCGATGGCCGAGCCGAGGTGCGGTCCTCCCGGCAAACCAGTCTTCACATTCGGCCGTGCTGTGACGGCAACTCGTGCGGCTTCTTTTACGTTTCTCAGACTGCAAATGGCACTGGCCACCTTTTCCTAGCTTTACCGGCCATGTGGACAGCATCTTTTTAAATTAGCCGTTCACATCGCTTCTCGTTGGCTAAGATCAAGTGTAAATTAGCCGTTCACGGGGCACCTGGGTGGCTCAGTCGAGTGTCTGCCTCCCGGTTTGGGCTCCAGTCCTGATCTCGGGGTCCTTCGATCAAGCCCTGCACCGGGCTCTGCCCTCTCCCTCTCCCTCTGCCCCTCGACACGCGCGCGCACTCTCTTGCTCTCTCTGAAAAAAAGAAAATAAGCTGTTCAAAAATCTTATTTTCTATAGAAGTTTAACATTCAAGATACAAGCCTTTCTCCATCTGAACGTGCTGCAAGTTCCCTGCAGCTTGCCTTTTCAGTTTTAATGTCATGTCCTGACTGACTAAGTCTGATTTTAATTCCAAGTTTCAGTCTCTTCCTATTCTTAAGGCCTGGACCTGGCAGATGGGCCCCCTCACGCAGATCTGGGTTTAACGAGCCTGGCGTCAGTCTGTGCGCCGGGTCCCAAATGGGTGAGCTCTTCCCTGCGGAGAGACAGCTGCCCGGCCCCGCTCGCTGCCCAGACTGCCCTCGCCCCCTCGGCCGAGCTGCTTCCTCAGCCAGAAATCAAGCTGGCCACATGCATGGGTCCGTTTCTGAGCCCAAGACAGTTAGTCTCCCTATTCTGTGTCACAGGTCTGTGTATCTCCAGAGGCCGCCCCGGTGGCCTACGGAGGGCAGGGGCAGTACGGGCGGGGTGAAGGCAGACCACAGAAGACAGAAACGCAGGGACCAGACACATGCAATGAGCCCCGTTGGGAGTAATTCGAATACAAGCACCGTGACCCAGAGCTGCCCCTCTGCTGACACCAGCACGGCCCACACAACACCGTGTGATCGTCCGGCCCCCACCCACCGTGGGGCTGCAAGACCCCGCGCGGCCGGCGGGGACCGGGCCAACCGCTCGGCCCCGCCGTGAGGGCGGGGACCAAGCGCCCAACGGGCAGCTCTCCAGAGTCCTAACCTATCATCAGCAATTGTTGAATAGGTCACCTGTATCAGAAAACAGCCAAGACCTGCCACCCAGCTTCCCCTAGCCTCCCAGGTAGCTAACAAAACGATCACACAACCTTTCCAGTTAGCACACAACTGGTCTCTTGAACGTCTCAAGTGCTTCGTGCTGGCCTGGCCCGCACGAACGCGTCCCTAACGCCCAGAGCCCGCAGCCACGCCACACGAGCAGAAGCTGCAGTGACTCCAGGCCGCTCCACACCCCAGCATCCCGGAGACCGCGCGTCTGGCTGGCTCTCCGCGAGCTCCGTGCCTCCTGACCCTGACGCATCATGAAGAAAGCTCCAGAGTGGGAGTCCTGCCCAGGAGCCACTCGGCCAGCTAGGACAGCGGCCCGGGCACGGTTCCATTCTCCTAGGCTCCACCCGTCACTCAGACGGCGGGCCTGGCTCCCGTACTCAACTAGGCCAAGGTGCGCTCCAGATGGCCGGCGCTGCGTGCCGTCAACGGAGTCTGAGAGATGACATCACTCTGGACATGACACATGTCATGAGGGGGGCTGTCAGTCCCACTGGCACACCAGCCGGGGGACATGGGGCCTCCGGCACACACACACCCGCGGCGGGCCCCCAGCTCAGGCTCCGGCGACCACCGGCCCAGGGCCAGTCAATCCCTAGAACTCACAGAACTCAGCAAGCGACTTTACTCCGCTTAGCCCGGTCCTCAGGAAGGCTGCGGTTCGGGGACAGCCCGCTGGGTCCGTACCCAGAACCGGGCACGAGGGAGGGGGCCCAGCCCCCCGCGCGTCGGCTCGTTCAACCCAACTCCCCCCGAGCCTGGCTGCGTGAGGCTCCTCTAACCCGTCGGCAGCCCCTGCCGCCCCTCGAGGGGGTGTCCACCCTCCAACCCTCCCCCCGTGGCGGCCACCGCCGGCCCCAAGTCACCGCTCTACCGGCCTGTATTCCAAGGGGGCTCATGAATGAGCCACTGGTATCACTCAAGAAATTCCAAGGGTTTGGGGGGCTCTGTGCCCAAAAGGGAAATGTTCACATATGAACATGTTTTGAAGCAGATATAATCCGAACACCTAGCTGGTTCAGTCGCAGGAGTGTGCATCTCTTGATCTCGGGGCTGTGAGTTCATGCTTCATGTTGGGTGTAGAGGTTACTTACAAATAAAATCTTTGAAAAAAAAAATAAAAAAATAAACATATAATTAGCGCACACCACTGTTAGACGCACGTATATATTTTCTTGTCACATTACAAGGGCCAACTCAAGACTCCAATGAGACTAACTCGTGTTTTTTAAAATCACACCCTAAGAAGCCCTAAGCATCCCAAGAAAGCAAAAAATCCCATTCTGGACTGTCTATACCTTTGAGTCCAAAAGCTGTATTCCAAGAATGATTTACTAGGTTGGGAGTTTTATTATTAACCGGAACGGCCAGGAAACACACCTCGGGTCCAGGGACACGGAGCTGGCTACCCAGCTACCGACTTCACCCAAGTGTTAAGATCACTCACTCACCTTTTTAAGCAAGAAACGTGGGGACTAAGGTGGCTTTGCCACCTCAGAAAGCTTCCTAGAATCACGACGCATCTCGTACCTTGGTATGGCTGACGGTATCCGATACGTGCCGTACGGCGTGCGGTACGGTTGTGTATCGATCATATACGGCTCCATCCAATCAAAGCAGCAGACTGCGCTGTTACCCACCCGAGGCAAAGCCTCCTTCCCAGCTTCCCGACCGGCTCCTCGCCGTCTGCCCCCACGCACATCGCCGACGGGACGCCGGCACACACGGCAAGTCCATCCCATCTCCCCATGAGCTAGAGACGGGGTGCCCACCTAGCGCAGCGCCTGCTTCTCCTGTGACAGAGGACACTGCGTCCCCCAGCCCCACTGCCCGCTCCACATCCCAGAGCGTGTTTCCAGCCACAACGGCCACAAGGAAGGCCACCCCGCTGCGTGGCCCCGGTGGCTATGGGAAGCCCGAGGCGCCCCATGAGCCTCGCCCAGCACTCTGAAAACTCTGGTTTGGAATGCTGAGGCCGAAGCCCAGCACACGGGTGTTTTGCGAAAGTCGTAATGGAGACGTTGGGCAGCCAGGGTGGGAGAGCACTGACGAGGGGAGCGGCAGGCACCCCGGTAACCTTGAGGACGGTGGGGTGGAGTCCCCACGGACGGATGCTGGAGAAGGCGTGGCATTCTGGAGCGGGCCTCCCCCCTGGGAGGGGGGTTTTACTTAGGAAACTCCAGGTTCTAAAAGCTCTCTATAAACACAACTGTTATTTATGGTAATAAATCTGTGTTTTAGAAAATAAATAAATAACAACAGATAAAAAGGCTTCTCGAGTTAGGTGAGATAGGAACAAAAGAGACCTGACAGGCCGGTAACTTTGAACTTAAGAATGGAAACGGGCTGGTTGAGCCCACGTTCCCCCCCGGGAGGGCGCCAGGACCCCGTGTCTGGGCTGTTCTCCTTCAGGCTCCCGGCACCCCACCGGCCCGTCACTGGAGCCCAAGTCTTCGGTTCCTTGTGGCCGCCTGCCGTCTTTTCCACTGAGCCTCACGGTGACCCTTGGTGAGATGTGGGGGATGGGCTGGGACCCAGACGGCTGAAACCTCTTCGCTGTCAAACTTCGCGACACTACCATCTCCCTTCAAAAGAAATTCGGTTTCTCCCTTCAGACACCTGCCTGCGACACCCGGCCCGTGGGGCTGGCTGCAGAGAACGCGGGGAGTGCAGGGGGCGTCCCATTACTGAAGCCACGCGCTCATGAGCAGCTGGGCCTCGCGTTCAGGGCTTCCACGTGAAGTCGGTGATGCGACCCCCTCCCCATGATACACAAGGCTTCTCTCCCGTCGGGACTGGGGCAGGTGCCGTATCCCCGCTAGATCCCGCTAGACGACAGCTTAAACCAGAATGGATGGGGGGGGAGAAAGGGAACAATCCTGCCATCACCCTCTCAGGGAAGAGGTCTGCTGCGGTCTGCAGGCCGGGCTCACCAGGGCTTGCCCAGTCCTTGGTTCAAATATAAACCAGGGCTAATAAATTCAGAGCAGACAGGGGACAAGCACGGCCTCGGCCAGGAACCAGGCCTGGATTCACATTTCTCGGGGCAGAGGTGCGGCCCACGTGATGACAGGCGGGTGACTCCACCCACAGGGGCTGAGGCCCAGCCAGGGCCCCGCAGCACGTCCGCTCCAGAGAAGGGCCCAGAGAAGCCGCAACGCCAATGTCCACTCAGCGTGTAACCATCTTTTTATAGAATAAGCAAAACACAAAAACAAATCTTTTAACTCAGAAGCTGGCAATTTTGTATTGCCAGTGACTCAGCAATTGGGGGTCAGTCGGGGAACACGGATCTGAGCCCCTCAGGAGAACTCAGAGCGGCAGAGACAAAACCCCAGCCGGTGCGTAAAAATACAGTGTCGAGAAGCAAGTAGCTTCGTAATTAGAAGGCTAATCCTAAAGCAAAGAGCTACCCAACTGGATCTCACAGAAGAGACAGAGAAAACTTAAACCCTTAATCCATTTATCGGTTTCAAAGAAAATCAGTCCAAGTCGAATTTTAAAGAGCTTACAAAACTTTTAAAAAGTGGTTGCAAATTTTAAGTACATGTTACGCACTGCATGAGACTACATCTTGCCCAGTAAAGTCATGTTAAAGAACAAGAAAAATAATCAGCTGCTCACTAGATTTTCCTGAATACAAGGATTTAAACGGTGCTAATGAGCTGAAAAATTCACTCCCAAAGGTTTTAGCAGCACATCTCCAAAGGTTATTTACATGCTCATTTTGCTTCCAGAACGTTTGCTTCAGAGAATACAAAGGTCGTGGGCCAGCCGGCTTCTCCAGGGCCAGGGGGCATCACTGCAAGGCCGCAGAGAACAAGGCCCGGGTAGCGACCCTACTGAGGCAACACCCGGCAGGCAGATCTCCAGCGGCCGCTGCCGGAGCGAGCCCCGCTCCCAGACGCAGGCTTGCAGGTCCAGAAGGGGCAGGCGCAGGGCTGGGGCGAGCATCTGCTCCGGGTCCCTGCAAGCCATGGGGCAATGCCCTTCTGCTTGTATTTGTCTCAACCCACATACCAACTCCCAGCTGTTTTGGAATGATAGTCCAGTACAAGTGGAGCCTAAACTTGAAAAAAAAAAAAAAAGCAAAACAAAAACTATTACCTTCTGATGCCATTTTTAAGCTATTTTTAAGCTGTTTTAAGCTGTTTATCCTACACTAAAGAGCGGTGGGTGGACCTGAGCCCTGTAACACCAGTAACCCCCTTCATCCTCTCCTTCCTCTGCAGGAAGTCCAACAGTCACCGGGGACAGAACTAGCAACGCTGTAAATCTGAAGGCCGCACGATCCAACCTGAAGCCCCCTGGCCCCCGCTCGCTAAACCCGCACTCAAGTACGACGGGGAACACAACGCGACCTTTAGGCAGCTCTGCGGACGCAGGGGGCTGGGACTTCAGGGCACGGCTGCCAGTAGCCGGAGGGCATTTAGGCTCGTAGGAGGCCCCGACCTGCGACCCTGCCCGCCAGCCCCCAGAGCGGGTCCTCCCGGCGACCCGGGGCCCGCAAACCCCAGGCGCGGGCCCTCCCCGCGAGCCCCCGGCCTCCGCCGCGAGCCCCCAGCTGGAACCCCGACCCGCAAGCCACAGCCTCACCCAGTCCGCGGACCCTCCGCGCGGGCCCTCCCCGCGGACTCCCGCACCACCCCCCCAGCCCTGAGCCCCCGACCACCGTCCCCCGGCGCAGGCCCTCGCCGAGAGCCGCCGACCCCTGAGCCCCGTCCCCGCGAGCCCTCGGCCCCCGTCCCAGCGAGCCCCCAGCCTCCAAGCCCCCGGCCCCCGAACCTCCGGCCTCCGAGCCCCCGCGAGCCCCCGCCCCCCGTCCCCGCGAGGCCCCCGACCCCCGAGCCCCCACACACGCTGTGCCCGCCCCGCCCCGGCTCCCCCGCGGCCTCACCCTGCAAGTTCTCCTCCTGCAGTCCGGGGGTCCCGCTCTGCGACATGGCGCCAGAGGGACGGCGCTGCGGCAGCGGACCGGGTGGGCGCTAGGAGGCGGGCGGGCAGGGTCCGGAGCTACAAAGCGGGGCCCGAACGTGCGGGAAGCCTCGGCCGACTGGCCCAACCGACTGACGCGCCGGCGGACGCACGACAGATAAGCAGCGGATAAGCCGCGGCGTCGCCAATTGGCCGCGGGGCGGGGCCTGGGCGTGCGCGAGAACGCGGGGCGCGTGCGGCGCGTGCAACGCGTGCGCAGGGCGAGTGGTAGCCTCGCCTAAGGAACCCAGTGCGCGTGCGCGGAACGGGAACCGACGAGCGGAGCGCGCGTGCGCAGGGCAGGATCTGAGAAAACGAACGCGCGTGCGTGAGGCGGGATGGAGGGGTGGGATGAGGAGCGGGGCGCGTGTGCGCAGGCGCGGGGACTGAGGCGATGTGGTGGTCGCACTGCGCGGGGCGGGGTCGCAGGCGGGGTGTGGTCCGAGGAATCACGGTCCTGACTCGCAGGACTCGCAGGACTGGCCACCAAAGACGCTTCGGGACTGCGGATTCGCTGAGTACCCGCGCCTCGCCAGCAGAGACCGCCCACCAATCCCGCCCCTGCAGAGACTGAGACCGCCCACCAATCCCGCCCCTGCAGAGACCGCCCACCAGTCCCGCGCCTCGCCTGAAGAGACCGTCCACCAATCCCGCCCCTGCAGAGACCGCCCACCAGTCCCGCGCCTCGCCTGCAGAGACCGCCCGCCAATCCCGCCCCTGCAGAGACCGCCCACCAATCCCGCGCCTCGCCTGCAGAGCCCGCCCACCAATCCCGCCCCTGCAGACTGAGACCGCCCAACAATCCCGCCTCGCACCTGCACAGACCTTCCACCAATCCCGCCCCGCACCTGCACAGACCTTCCACCAATCCCGCCCCGCACCTGCACAGACCTTCCACTAATCCCGCCCCGCACCTGCGTGGCCAGTCGGAAAGCCGGCTTGCTACGAGTGAGACTCCCAGGAAGTGAGCCCAGTTCTGGAGCAACTGGTCCTGGAAGCCACAGGGCAACGCCGTGTCAGTGAGCCCCAAAGAGCCAGGCCCTGCTCAGTCACCGAGGGCTGCCCCACTTCCTGGGCCTGCCTCCATCTCAGGACCAACCAGAGAAAGCCAAAATGCTCCTTAGCCAGTCCTGAGGGCCCCTGCCGTAGTTCCCACCCCAGCCTCCATCAGGGCCCCCTGAGCCCCCTTCCCACGATGACACCCTGCACTCCCCTCCCTGCCCCGGGTCTCTGCCGCGCAGGAGTGCCCTGGGACCCCTGCTCTGTCTGCTTTGGAGACACACATTCATCTTCCGAGCTTTCCTTCCGGATGCAGAGCTGCTGGCCTGGAGTTTGAGTCGTCTCGTTTATTTAGCAGGTGCTTACCACGCGCGGCCCCTGTCGCAGCGGTGCTGTGGACGAGTCGGCCGAGTCGGCCGAGGGAACAAACAGCGCAGCTGCCCCACAGAGACCGCGATTGCAAAGGCGCTCGGCCAGGTTCCCACCCCACCCCTGTCCTCCCCGTGCATCTTGCAGCTCCTCAGGCCCCCTTCCTGGGAAACTTCCTAGAACAAGCTGCCCTTCCTGTCTTCCCACCCACAAAGCCTGCTGCGCCCTTATTTAGACATTGTTTTCTCTTGGCGAAGTTTCAGTTTTCAGCATGCAAGGCTTGCCCATCTTTTGTCAGATCTATCCCTAAATATTCATATGTTTAATGTAATTACAATTGCTATTAACTTTCATTTGATTGCTTATTGCTAATATAGAAATATGACACTTTTGTGTATTGGCACACCCTGCAATCTCATCAAAACTTACACTTTTTTTTTTTTAATAAGCCTTCTGAACTCTCTATAGGCAATTACTGGGAAATGTTTAAGGAAACACGTTTCTTCCCGCAACCTGGTTTTTCCTCTCCACGCGGGACCTTCTGGCAGGTACCATCGGATGGTCACAGATAAGGTGGAGTCGGCTGCCCGGGGAAGCCCCACGGTGCAGTCAAGGGTCCAAGGAAAGCTCAGTGGAAAATGGGAAAGGGACTTGGTGACGTGAGGATCGCACAGCTGACCCCTGCTCTCAGGGGTCCTCAGAGACCCCTGCTCTCAGGAATCCTTGGAAACACGGCTGTTTCCAAGGCAAAGGTCATCAAACTTCTCTGTTTCCCCGTCCTCTGAAAGAATTGTGAAAAATTCACCTTCCACACTTAAAGTAGACGTTTAACTTCTACATCATAAATGTAAGCAGTTGCAAAGGATATTACTTCTGGCATACCGTCATTATTATTGTTTTAATCAAGGTTGCTTGTGTTGCAGGGCTTCCTGGAAAAGGGCAGTTTTTATTCTGAAATGATTCTAAGTCAGAAAGGTGAGAAAACAATGATCAGTTGCAGAACTGTAGCCGGGCAGCGGAGGACGCCTGAGGTATTAGGAGCAAATTTCTACAATCTATAGTCACCCTCGTTTTTACCAGCGATATTCCAACAAATCAACACTGATTTGTTGACAAAATAAGCCTAGTTTTGAGGAAACCTGGCCTGATTATTGACCCAAGTGCAGCAAGAATAGCGATCCACTACCAACTGTCCTCCTGCGTCCTGTCCCAAAGGGAACAGATTCTTGGTGAACTCACGTTCTCGCATAAGCTTGCTGAGTTTCCGAACTGGAGGGTGCAGGCGACAAGAAAAGGTAAATGTTTCATTTGTTCACGCAGGCGACAAGAAAAGGTAAATGTTTCATTTGTTCATGAAGGAATATGTTACCAATTTGCTGAAGATAAAAAGTTGTCTTAAACATGGAAAAACAAAACAATTTTTAAAAGTCAGCAAAAAGTCATAGAAATTGGAACCATCCTCCTCAGTTCAGTAGTCCCACGTCACTGATTCTGGTTCTGCTTGGATACAGTATTTCCACTAGTTCTGGAAATTTTTACCCAGCTCAGCTTTATGATCCTCACATTATTAGAAACCTGTGCTCACGGAAGATGAAACACAGTTGCCTCAAGGCATCTGAGTAGAAGCAGGACTGTGTGCGAACGACAGAGGGGAGACTAATGCCCTTGGTTACAGATCTGAGGAGAGCTCAGGACAACGCAATGGAAGAATTTGGTGATTTCCGTGACGCGCCACACTCCAAGACGCTAATATCCCAGGACACCGGACTTCTGGGAGTTTCATACAATTTTTTTTTTTTTTTAAGATTTTTACTTATTTGTTACAGAGCGAGAGACTGAGAATGAGAGGGGAGAAGGTCAGAGGGAGAAGCAGACTTCCCGCAGAGCCGGGAGTCCGATATGGGACTCGATCCCAGGACTCCGGGATCATGACCTGAGCCGAAGGCAGTTGCTCAACCAACTGAGCCACCCAGGCGCCCCAACATACAATTTTTAAAACACTTGTTTTAACTGCATAACCTCAGAAATGCACTCTCCGAGGGTTTACTACAGCCCGTTCGACAATGCTCCCACGTATTTCGACATACCACATACGCCTGACTAGCTTGATTTCTCAAAAAAAAACATTTTGAAATGTTCCACAAGCTCTCTGGAAGATTTCAGTTAGATCGTGGTAAAAATACTTTATTTCATATTTTTTAAGAATGATATTGGGTTGTAACTTTATTTATCCATTTATGTTTTTAAAGATTTTATGTAGTTTTTTGAGAGAGGATGCGCACAAGGCGGGGGAGGGAGAAGGAGAAGTAGGTTCCCCGCTGAACAGGGAGCCTGATGTGGGGCTTGATCCCAGGACCCCAAGATCATGACCTGAGCTGAAGGCAGATGCTTCAACTCTTCACTGACTGAGCCAGCCACCCAGGAGCACCTATTTATTTATTTATTTTAAGTAAGCCTCCCCCCCCAACCCTGACGCAGGGCTCGAACTCACAACCCTGAAATCAAGAGTCACATGCTCTTCTTACTGAGTCAGCCAGGTGCCCCCTACCAAAGACTTTATTTTAGAACTCGATTTTAGGAAGTGTTTCCAAACAAAATATTGAACGGTTTGAACATTTGATTAAATAAGATCACAAGTCATTATGAACTCATATCAGGTATTTATTTCACCACAGGGACGATAAAGATGTCGAAGGCAAACACAAGACCGTTCTACCGTTGGGAGCCTGGTGTAGCTCTTCTAATGTTGAAGGTCAGTTTCCCTAAGTCACGAAGACATGGTAAACAGAGGTAAACAAAATTGGTAAACAAAATTCTATGTTGCCAAAACATAGAATCCTTTGTATGGGGGAAGGGGGGATAACTTTCAAGGAAAAGAAAAACTTTCGATTATAATTTTTCATTAACTGCAGACAATAGTTCAGGAAAACTTTGTTCTTTTAACAGAGAAAATGCGGCCCCCGGGTACTTTCAACTCTGAAACGCCTTGACTTACTTAAATTGATCTTAATCTTCATTTTAGCCGATAAGGACCACCCAGGCACACCCTTCCAAAGGTTCCTTTTCCATAAGCCTTTCAAACTTTCCTGTTTACACCTAGATATTGTTCTAAGGATATAGTTTTGGAATGTAGGTGGTTTGGTGGGGTGAGGTCCAGAGCCCCCGGCCGAGAGAAAATTCTCGAGATGTCTTTGGTGCAGAATAGTGATTTTATTAAAGCCCGAGGACAGGACCGGACCCGTAGGCAGAAAGAGCTGCTGCCCCAGGGTAGTGAGGGGTGGCTGATTATATATTCAGAAGTTGGGGGTAAGGAATAAAAGATGTTTTCAAAAGAATCTTCATAGGCTCCCTACCTGTGGGTCAATGTTGGCCGGTCAGGAAAAGTATAGAGGAGTTAGGAGAGGGGGACGCAGCTGAATCCACGCGGACACATATATGAGCCTCCTTGAGCAGAAAGGATCGTCTTTTGGCCGAAGTTAGGGCGGCGAAGGAAGTCTGGCACAAGGCAGGGAGACACTGGGAAAAACAACAAAATACGGTTACTAGTGAGAAAAAAGAAGCCTGATGAAAAACGCCCATTGATAGTTGACCACAATTTTCCTCCAGTCCAGGAGTTGTAACCAAACATTAAAGGAAAGAGAGGGGATGTTGAAAGCACCAATTTGAGTATTCACGTCAGTTAGAAACCCAGAAATTTTGTGGAATTCTGGAAGGTACACACCGCAGTTTTCACGAGAGCACACGCCCCACCTTGTGCAGCGGTGAAATCATCTGATGCCGCTCTGTTTTCTAGAACGGCTTCATGACCTGTGTTCCTTCAGCATTGAATAGAGAAATGCTGTTTTGAGTATCGCTTGGGAATTTGGCCCTGTACTTATAAGAGCTTCCCTGTGCCACATGACATCCTCCGGTCCCAAAGAGGGAACAAAGATGGAGGCTAGATGGCCATAGTGATGAGACAGAGATTCCCACCATCATGCTAAATGTGGAAGGTTGGCTGGGTTCGGAACGGTTTAGTAACGCGTCCGTCCGTGCATCCAGGCAAAATTCGGAGGCCAGCGGCCTGCTTAGCCTGGGAGACGGCATGGCCACAGGCTAGAGTGTCATCGCCATTGGGTCCCAGGACACAGTCCTCTCGTACTGGGCCTCCTTGAAGCACAGTCAGGATTTCAGGGGCTATTCGGTTTTGGAGGGCCATCCTTTGAATTTGTGTAATCATTTCAGGCCCATATTTGATTGGAGAGTCACGGCTTGATAATAATCCCCCTTTCTTCAAATTGCTCCATGGGCCTATCGGACAAGGAGGGCATATGTGGGGTCAGTATAAATACGAATTTTTAAGACTTTGGCCAATTGCAAAGCACAGGGGGGTGCTATTTACGCTCTATGGGGGCCGGCGTGTCTGTGGCGGGGCTCTGACCCCGCAGGGCTGACTGAGACTGACTACAGCGGCGCCAGCATCTCTCACCCCTCGTCCCGGGGCACTACCGCCGCAGCTAACGGTCGTCATCCGCAGTGCCGATAGGGGCATCTTTTAAAGCCGGTCGGCAAGAATAAACAAGATCGATAACCTCTGAACAGTTGCGCTCTACAGAAAAGTGTAACAGTCAATTTTTCCCTACAAATTTTGCAGGAAGTAATATGAATGTATTTGACTTCTGGTCAACACAAAGAAGATAAGTCTATTTCCTGCTGATAATTATAAAGACACGTCTGTTTTAATTGAACCAACAACCCTAAATTTGCTTCAGGAGCGACCCGTTTCCAGATCCCTGGAACTCGACAACCCCGGCCCGTTCTTCTGTCTGGGTTTCGGGGCACCCCTCTTCGCATGCGCCGGCCTTCAGACCAGCGAACTGGAGCGCTCGGCGCCGGGGTTCCCGCGGTCCCGGCCGGCAGCCCAGAGCACACCTTCCGTTTACTCGCGCTCACGGACACACGCAGAGGAGATGGCACAGGCCCGATTGTCAACCACCTCCCTCTCCTTCCCCCAGAGGAATGTGTTTCCTTGAAGTTTGCATTTCAGAGAAAGGCTCTCTGGGGTCCTGGAGGAGCAGGAGGAGCGGGAGTGGGAGGTAGAAAATCCACAGCCTACAGATTCAGGGAGAGCATCTCCTCTCCTCCTGGCGGAGCCGGGCCTCTCCGCCGCTGCTCGGAGACACGGAGACACGCCAGGCCTCTTCTCCTTCTTTTCCTTCAGTCTCAGGTGACTCTGAGCTGTGTTCACATTTGAAACACCTGTAATTTTAAGGGACAGAGAAAGGATGTAAAAACACTTTTTTCTCTAGTTTCAGAGTAAGGGCTATTTAAAATGTATGCTCTTTTTCCTTAAGTACGGGGCCATTTGGTTCCAATACCCTGGTCTTTTACAAAACCCACAGCGTTCTGAAGGAGCAGGTGAGTGCGGGGATGGGAAAGGCCTGTGGGCTTGGACTTGACTTCAGCGCGGCATTTCGGGTTCAGTAGAGATTTGGAAGACAGAGACAGTTGTGCCGAATTCTCCCAGAACTGGATTACAGCCTAAATATGAAGGGATTGGCCCGTCTTTTTAACAAATTTTTGTTTTCTATCAGGGAGATTTTTAGCTAAAATGAGAATCAAAAGATTTCTATGTTTACATGTGTATGTATTTTCTAAAATTTTATTTTTTTAAGTAATCTCTACACCCAATGTGGGGCTTGAACCCACAAC
Organism: Nasua narica; assembly: GCA_028533885.1. NCBI lineage: Eukaryota > Metazoa > Chordata > Mammalia > Carnivora > Procyonidae > Nasua > Nasua narica. Next base: position 72,786,063 of record CM052812.1, on the reverse strand, counting down.
CCCGACCTCAAGAGTCACGGGCTTTACCAACCGAGGCAGCCAGGTTCCCCAGATTATATCTTTATAAAGTCTTCATGAAGCATTTTAACAAAAGCCTTCTTTTTGGTACGCAACTGAACCCCAGCTTCTGTTAAGTTCTGACACTGGCCTTTGGAAGACCACTCGTCAGGGGGCCTCGGGGAAACCGTGCTGCTCTTCTCTCTGTGAAAGGGGAGTGAGTGATGTCATCGGTCTCCCGAATTTCTCTCTAAGGTTGGTGGGATACTTCAAAGCAGAGGTAAAGGGGCTTTGTAATTTAAGAGCTGGGTTGCGGGTGGGGGGACAGGGACTCTCTGGGGGTGGGGGGTCTGGGACCCCGAGCCAAGCCCACAGCCTGGACGGCTGGGCCAATGCCAGCGTCCCCTCCTCCTGTGAAATTCGTTTCCCGGTTTTCAGCATCTAGTTGAGCAACCCGGACCTGTTGAACCTGGACGTTACGCCGAGGGCCGTCCGTGAACCTGGCAGAGAAGTTAAAACAGGGACACGAGGCTGAGTTTTAAGAAGAGGAGTTTACGCTGGATGGGATTTGTTTTTAAAGTCTCGCTCTGTTCTTTCATCCGGTCGCAGGAGGCCCTAAGAGCAGCCCATTCCACTAATGAGACCCGTCGAGAGCTCTCTAAAAAGGAAGTTTTGCTTTTGAATGTAGCCACTTTGAAGGACCACTGTCAGGCCACGGACGGGTAGGATCTATTAACGGGACTCAAACCAAAAGCCCTCGAACGGCTTCGCCAAGGACACGAGGGCTGTCCAGGCTGGGCACAGAGGGTGCGGCCCCATGATGCGAAAGTTACTTCCGAAATTAGGCTCAGAAAGCACAAGCTGCGTGGCGCCAGTGGTAGGGGTCCCGTGGTGAGAACCACTCGTCTGGGACGCGGGCAGGCGCTCCTGGAGGGGGGGGCTCTCCAGCACCGACCGGCGACGGAGGCTGAGACGACAGACGTCCCTGCGGCCGGCACCTCCCACGACCAACAGCGGGCCGGCGGGGGAGGGGCGGCGGTGCCCAGTCTGCTCCCCGGCCACGCAGGTGCACCGGGTACCCCCCTCCGGGTGGGGGAGACCAGGCGCCGCGTCCTCGCTCATGGCTCGGGTCTCTCGGGGCCGCACTGAGACCGAGGCCCGATGCTCGTTTCGGCAGCACATATACTGAGACCGAGGCCCGAGCGCCGCGGGGTCGGGGACCACGGGCTGTTCAACCGTGGCCCCCTCCCTGCATGGACCTGTTCCTGAGGTCGGCCGGCCACCCACTGTCCGCCTAACCCCCGACCGGCTTACCTAGCCCAGGGGTCTTCCCGAGGGGCCCAGCCCGCTAACAGCTGGGCCCTCACGCCTGCGGCTCTGGCTTTGACGGCGTGGCAGACGGCGGGCTGGCGGGGCCCGCACCCGCCTTCTGCCCCGTGGGGATCCCTTCTCGTGACAAACTACATGAAGGACACACGCAGAGGAAAACAAGGACCAGCGCTGGGAGGCAGTGGATCCGGAACCGGAGGGCTCGACCCCATCTAACCAGAGTCCTGGGCCCGAGGAGCGGGTGCTGCTGGACCTCCTCCTGCGGGTCTGAAAGCAGGAGGAGGGGACAGGACCGTCACCACTCTGTCTCCATCTGAGGCCGCAGACAGAGATTCAGGGAGGCGCACATGGAGCGAACTCTTACCTTCTGCGGCTGCTTTCCGCCTGTCCTGGCGTCTCTCATGGGATGGCGAGTGAGAAGGGTCCGGCCGACCAACCCTCTGGCGGGGAGCAAGAACCTCCGTCCCCTTCTGGGTCCTTCCGGCCGGACTGACACAGATTCACGGGAGGAAATCAAATGTAAGGGCGTGCCTGCGGGGAACCCAC
>CM052812.1:72762747-72777593 GCA_028533885.1 Nasua narica | reverse complement strand
AAAATCTGTACCTAAGTATTTCATTTTGGAAAATACTGTGAATGATACTGTGTTTTTAATTTCAGATTCCATTTGTTCATTGATGGTACACAAGAAAGTGATTAACTTTTGTATATTATTCTTGTGTCCTGAAACTTTGCTATAATTGCTTATTAGTTCCAGGAGTTGTGTTTTGTTTTGGTTTTGGTTTTCAAATTTTCCATAAAAATGATCATGTCCTCCATGAAGAAATACATTTTTTTTCTTTCTTCCCAATCTATATACTTTTGTTTCCTTTCTTCTCATACTGCATTAGCCAGGACTACCGGTACGATATTGAAAAGGAGTGGTGAGAGGGGATGCCTTTACCTTGTTCCTGATCAGCATGCTTTTGAGCAAGAGTTTCTTCTTCATATATTTCTCTTTCTAAAATTAACTTGCTTTAATTAATTCTTTCAGTGATTGTGTGATATCACAATTGTGTGATAACACAATTTCAGAAATGGCTATACTTATGACCTATACATCATAAAATGAACAGCCAAAGATTCTTTTGTTCTTGAAGAGGTGAGAATATTTTGTTTCAAAGAACTTGGGAGAGACTGTACACCAGGACTTTCACAGGACAGTCTGAATAAAGTGTGGACTTTTGTTAATAATCATGCATTGCTCTTGGTTCATGAATTGTGACAGGTGCCCAGTACTAATGTAAGATGCTAGCAGTAGAGGAAACGGTGTGAGGTACACAATCCTTCCCCAAACTATCTCCGCAGTAGTTCTCCAAATCTAAAACAAAAATATTTATTTGAAAAATACAGCGGATGGGAACAACAGCAGATTCCACACTCTGAGAGAAAATTTTAGTGAACTTGAACACTAGAGACAGGAACTTGCCGAATGAAGCACAGAAAAAAGAAGAACCAAAAGTGAACATCCAGCAAATTGTCCTGGAACAGTTGCATATCAGTTTGGGAAAGCAAATCACAAATATATCTCAGCATCATATAAAAAAAATAACTTAGGATGGATCCCAGACCCGAAGGAAGAGCTAAAACAGTCACACTGCTGTGAGAAAGTCTTTCAGCTTGGGCTGGCGAAGATGTCTTAGATAGGACACAGAAAGCAGAGCCATAAGGAAAAAACTGAATAATTGGACTCATCAAACTCTAAAACTTTTATTTTTGAAAACTATTAAAATTAAAAAACAAGCTAACTGGGAGAGAGGGTTACATGATTCTCTCTGGTAAAGGACTTGCAATGAGAATATATAAACTCTTTGGCGACCCAGTAATAAGAACACAAGAAAAAAATGATTTTAACAAAATTTTATTTTATTTTAGTAGAAGAGTGGAACGGATACTTCACAAACGAACATACATGAATGGCCAGCAAGCGTGAGAAAAGATGCTCAGCATATTTGTCCTGAGGGAGACGCCTATTAAAACCACAATGAGATACCGCTGTATATGCACTAAAGTGGTTCACTATTGGTAAAACCACAAAATGACGCGGCCACTTTGGAATATAATTTGCCAGTTCTTTACAACGTTACATATATCCTCAGCATGTAACTTGGTAACCCCATTCCTCGTATTTACCCCCAGGATATGAAACCCGCATCCCCATGAGGACGTGCTCGCCAACGTTTGAAACAGTTTTATTGGTAATAGCCAAAAACTGGAACGGACACAAATTCTCATCAATGGGTGAAGAACTAAGGAAATTGCGGTCTATCCATGAAACAGGATAGTAATCAACAATAAATAGGAATAAGCGACAGATGCAGACAAAAACAACGGGTTAACCTCAAAAACACGATGCTGAGTGAAAGGACCCAGACACAAAAGAGGCAGAATTTCCTGAGTGTGCATGGGGACCAGGAACTGAACGCAAAGAGCCCGGGAACTTGGGAAAGCGACGGAACTACTCCGCGGCGTGGTGGTCGTGGCGGCCCGATGACGTGCACAGGTGTTGAAACCCATCAAACTGTATACTTTAGCGATTTTTTTCACATAAATTTTGTCATCAAAGGTTGATGTAAAGATATTGATCTTGGTGTTCCTGACGAAAAACCCTATAACACCGTCTCTCCAGCCTCATCTCTGGGCGCTGTCTTCTCTCTCCCTGCCCTAAACCCCACGCCCCCTACAGCACTCCCAAATCCTTGCACCCTCCGTCCGGGTCCCCTGTACCAGTTCCTTTGCCTGGTGCATCTCCTCTTCATTCTTCCTCCATCAACTGGAAGAGTCGCCTGCTCTCCGAGACCAGCCAGAAGCATTTGCGAAGGATGCTCAGTAGGGTTTGCCAGGGAATGAGGGGCTCCCCGCGTAACTCCCACGCCAGCTCACGTGGTACCAATTCCTGCCAAGGCAATACGTTCATTTTTTAAAATTAGGTACACAAATTATAAAAGATGAAGTAATTATTAGCAGATCTTTACACCTTTGTACAAAAAAAGATAAAGGAAATTTACAATTAAAACTCGTACGAAGGTTCAATAAGGCCAATGCCTACAAGCTCGACACACAGAGACGAAAACATTGTTACACGTCAGCAATGACTAATTAGGAAACATGATTTACAGAAGATTCCGTTCACAATAGCAAAAAAATAAAATAAAAAGAGAGAGAGAGAAAGACTGTAAATTCTCCAAAACTGAATCTAACATAAGATGCCCCAGATAGTGTGGAGAAAGTCATAATAAAAAGCATTACTCAGAGATGTTAGAAAAGACAAGACTAAGTACAGAGACATCCAGCGTTGAAGAATGGGAAGACCCAATTTCATGGAGATACCAATTCTCTCCAAATTAGTCTATAAACTCAAAGCAATTACCATCAAAACCCCAAAAGATTTTTTTTGTGGAACTTGTCAAACGGATTCTAAAATTTATTTGAAAGCATAAAAGTCTAAGAACAGTCAAGACCAAGCTAAAAAAGGAAGGCGTGTCATGTGAGATCATAGTCGGCACGGCGTGAGTTGGGAAGGTCCCAGGCGCACAGCGGGGTCAGCAGAGCAGATGAGGGAGCCCGGAAGCAGACCTACAGACCCCCTTGCACACACAGACGGCACCTGTCACACGGTACAGGACACACTGCCCATCCACGGGGGAAAAGGACCGTTTGCCATTCAGTAACTAACTCTAGAATGTTTGACTTTCCCCACTGGGAAAAATCCTAGGTCCCCAGTTCTCAACAAGGACAAGTATGAATTCCCAATGTATCAAAGGCCTGATGGTGAAAACCAAATTAGAAAGAAATATACAAGAACATGCTAATTAAATGCAGGGAAAGAAAGGAGAAAAGCATCACTCGTGAAGGAAAAGGCTCATCAATATGACCGTGTCAAAAATACAAAATTTGGGTATAACAGGACGCAGCATAAACCAATCAAAAACAATGAAGGCACAGGTGAAGAGGAAAATTGCTTGCAACGTATGCTACCTATAAATAATCAGTATCTAGGAAATATAATGATTTTCCTACAAATGAAACATAGAAAGAAAAAGCCCAGGGGACAAAACGCACAAAGACCCTTCATAGGGATGGCCACCTGAACGTACTGGCAAAATTCAAATTAAAACAATGAGATTCACTGGGCGCCTGGGCTGCTCAGTCGGAAAGCGTCTGCCTTCGGCTCAAATCGTGGTCCCGGGGTCCTGGGATCGAGTCCCGCATCGGGCTCCCGGTTCAGCGGGGAATATGCTTCCCCCTCTCCCTCTGCTGTGCTCTCTCTCTTTCAAATAAATAAATAAAATGCTTAAAAAGTAAATAATTAAAACAGTGAGACACTCTTGCACCGCCTCAGATCCGCAAAAACTAAACCATTCATCCCCACGAGGGCTGGGATGGCGGGCTTTGGGGACGCTCGCGGGACCTCTGCTCGGGAGGGCATTTTGGGGTCCCTTCGTGATGTGGACGAACAGAAAAAGAACCGCCCAATGGGCCCGGCCCTCCCTCCACTCCCACCTTCTTCCTGCACCAAAGGCAGACACAAGGTGAGGGACGGAGGAGCCGTGGAGGCCCGTGTGCTGGTGACCATGGGGGTACTCTGGAAGGTTCTGGTCGGGGCAACCCTTACTCCATGAGGTCCCTACACCCTCCTCCTGGTGCAGACGGTGAGGCTGGGATCTCGGTGTCGCGCCAACACCCAGCCCGCGGCCCCTGCAGAGAATGGAAACCAAGAAAACAGCACCGGATTCCCTGGTGCAAACAGGCTGGTGCCCTCCGGCGAGGCCACTGTCCCCACAGCCCGTGTGTGGCCACCGTGGGGCTGGGAGGGCGGTGCCGGCTCCCAGGGCTGGGCTGGACGACCCCCGCATGCGTCCACACCAGCGCAGCTTGGCGGAGAGACCCTGACCCGGCCCCGCGGCGCCCTCGCTGGAACCGCCCCCTGACGCCGGCCAAGCAGCAGGTGGCAGAACGTCACCAGAGGTCCTGCCCGCCATTCACCCTCCACAAGGGCAGCGTCACCGCTAGAGGAAGGACCCATTCTGGGGAGGGGAGAGGGAGACGAAAGATCCGACTCCTTGCGATTTAATTTCTCTCATTAGGGAGAAATTAATGAATTTCATTAATTTTAATTTAATTAATTAAAATTTTAAATTAATTTTGTTTAAATTAATTTTTTGATTTAAATTAAATTAGTTTAAATTTAGTTAAATTTAGTTAAATTAGTTTAAATTAAATTAAAAATTTTAAATTTAATTAATTAAATTAATTAAATTAATTTTGTTTTCCTCCTGCCGGGGGCGATGACGGGGAAAGACAAAAACACTGCCAGACACGCGGGTTTCAAACACGCACACGCCCTCTGGTTTTCAGACCTCTGTGCCAAGTGCGGCGATTACCACAGCCAGAACGTGCCTCAGTTTCCCCGGCGGGGAAGGTGTCACGGAGGGCTACGGTCTGGTCTGGTTCTTGGCGGAAGGAAGCGCCGAGGTGAGTAGCACGACGCGAGGCCGCGTGGGGTGACGGGCACCCCGGTACTTACTTCCTGCATGCACCTGGAATGTCCCACGACGTCGGCCACGGGGCCGTCCTGTGGCCCCACGGCCCGGGCCCGCCATCAGAAGCCCCGTGGGGTGTGGGGTGTGGGGCGCCCCATCATTTTGGGGGTGCTCCTGGTTTGCGGGGAGCGCGAGGCCCAGCCCCACGGTCGGGGCGCTGACTTAGCCTCCACCCTCAGAGGGAGGGTGTCAGCGAACTTGTGGGCGGATACTCTCAGATTTCACGGTTAGGTGATCTCTACGCCCAGCGCGGGGCTCGAACTCACAACCCTGGTATCAAGAGCCGCACGCTCCTTGGGCCGAGCCAGCCAGGTGCCCCATGTGGGCAGAGTTTCCCTGCCCTTGACCCCAGAAGGGGGAAGATGTCACCAGAGGCCCGGCGAGGAGGCCCGGGTTCCAGCCGAAGCCGCAATTCCGGCTCCCGAGGCCAGAAGAGCCCGTCCTCCCCACCACACGCGCCGCCTCCCCGCCGTGCACGACCCGAACTCTGTCCCTGAGCCACCCTCTCTGTCCCCGGGTGACCTCCTTGGTTTATTTTAATCAGCTAATTGGAGAGCAAAAAATCATATTGCAAAATAGTTACTCTCGCAAAACGGGAGCTGGTTCACGTTCCACAAAGTTAGATTAAATGGCTGTTCTTTTTCTGTGACGTAAATTAAGCTGGGAGCTCCTTAATCTTTCTGCTCCAAGACTGTAACAACCCGGCTACTAAATCTTTAAGTCCCCGAATCATTTCGCTTTTACGATGCCCACACACGGCCTCGTGGAGAAGACCATCTTTCTTAAAGCCTTCCGAGAGAAGCCGATTCGGACAAAGGGGTTCAGAGGGCACATTTTCCCCCATGGATGAGCTGGTGCGACGGGTGTGGGCCCAGCAGGTGCAGGTGGGGCCGTGGGCCGGGCCGGAGTGCACGTCCTGGCCGCCTCCGGCTCCCGACGGGTGAACAGAAGCAGGACCACCACACGGAGGCGGGTTTTTACACGACATTTCCGGTATTTCCTTGGGGATCACTGAAGTGTGAAGGTTAGCTGGAGGAAATCACAAAGACTCAGAAAAGCCCGAAGAAGAAAGCAGCGTCCGTCCCCCATCACTCCTCGTGGGGAGAAAGGGTCGCACCGCAGGGACCTTCAGCTCCTCCGTGGATGGCCCGTAACGCTGCTCACCGGCTTCTGGTTATTAAACTTTACATTGTTTCTAATTTTTTCATGCTTCTCAGCAGTCTTTTAATTACCATCCTACGGAAAATCGTATCTAATCGCGTCCCCAGGACCCACTTCTAGAGGAGAACCTGCGGGGTTAGAGGGTCTGCAGGTCTGTGAAGCTGACGAGCGGCCCCCAGAAGTCTGTCCCACGCCGCGTGGCCCCGCGTGCGGCTGGCCCGGGCTCCTTGCTCCATCGTGTTGTCCAGGTACAGGGGAAACGCGGTGTCACTTCATCTGGATTGTGCGGACGCACCACTGCTGAGGTCAACACTCTCGAGAATGTGGGATTTGCGTGAGGCCTGAACAGCGGGAGGAAGGTGAGCCCACCGCCACCGACAGCCTCGGTTTACCTGTGGCTTACCGCCCCGGCCGGCCACCCATGCCCTCCCAGGAGCTCCGTCCCCACCTTCTCGGACATCCGGGAACAACCGTTACCACGGCTACCGGCTGGCGTGGGGGGACCCCCAGACTGCCCACTCCCCCTCCGGCGCCCCCAGCCCGGGGCACCCAGCTGAGGCACGTCCCACCAACAATCCCGTCCCCTGCATTGGGATGGGATTTTGAGACTAAGGGGCATCCTGCTGGGAACGTGCGGTTGTGACCGGCCTGACGTTTCGCGGGTGAGGGGGCCAGGTACCCGTGAGGGGCAGCCGGCTCCCAGGGCGTCCATCCCCGTGGCCTGCGTCCGGGGGGGCCCGACATGGCCTCTCTCCAGCTACAGGGACGCCAGTCCTGAAGGCAGCCAGAAACCCCGGCACTGAAGACAGAAGTGAAAGTCAAAACAATCGCTCTGGATCTTTATTTATATTCTAGGAACCTGTTTCACATGGAAATGCAGATAATGAATAAGCACTGATTAAATTGTCGACATGAATATTCATCAAATCACCTGGACTTTGATGTAAATTTTGTTCTTTGTCCCCAACTGTCTCTGAATAACAAAGCCTCCTTCCCTCTCCAAAGAGGGGCATCCAGCTGATTAGAGAAAGCCAGCTGGGCACTGAGTTCGAATTTCTGGGGGCAAAGGCTTTGGTAAACAATGGCATTGGGTTTCAGGGTCTAATTTGATCTCCCAGTTTAACGTAAGTCCCACCTTCGAAGCCTAACCTAATACAGTCTCTGTGCGACAGCTACGAGAATGAACAACGACCTCCTGTGAATGGACGTGCGCTTCGTGAGCGCGGGGAGGACATTGTCTCTGAAAGGGTTATCATATTAAACTGTAGTGCTGGACTGTCCGAGGATAAATGCTGAACCAATGTCCACCTTTCACCGAACACCAAAAGGGGAAAAACTCCTGAAATACCTAAAAAATAAAAATAAAAACAAACCCTTTGAATGCACCTGGATTGTGAGGCAATGTCCCTGTCTACGCAGATGTCTGCTTTGGAGGCTTCTCTGAGTCCCTGGGGAGGGTGCAGGGCGCCCCTGCAGTGGAGCCCAGGCGACCCAGGTGTCACACGGGCTCGCCCTGCCCTTCCCGCCCACTCCTGCCCAGCTCACAGCACCCCCCTCCAAGCTGGAGAAATGGGCCCCTCTCACCTTTGCTCCCAGGCCTGGGGGGGAGCAAGGGGCAAAGGTCATCCCTCGTCCCACTGGGCTGCGCCCCCCGCCCCCCGCACAGAGGGGTGCTGCTCTGCGGGTGCAGTGAGCCCCCGGCAGACCCACTCAGTCCATCGGGTCTGACGCACCCCCCCAGCACCCACACCCCACACGGGGAGAACGCGGGGTCCGCCCACCGCCGGGGGTCCCTGGCCGGTGCTGGGCCTGCCTCCGCTGCACTGGCTGGGGTGCACACATCTCGGGCCCCGAGGACCAAACCCTCCCTCGGGGGGGACACTGACGGTCACACCTGTATGGTCTTAAGGCCCCAACCATGTCCCCGGCTGCACCCCATCCCCCCACACTCCCGAGCTCCTCGTCCCCCTCCCATCTCTCTCCCCCAGCTGCTCCTTCCAGAAAAAAACCCCAAATTCACACTTAACTGTATATTTAGTTCTCCAGAGAAAAATGGGTCGCTGCGTTGGGAGGTGCGGGCGCGCGGCCCCTCTCTGCCTCCCCGCTGGCTCCCCCGCTTCCCCAACTGGCCCACGACTTTGCAGGGCAAGGCCTCCTGCAGGCAGAGGGCTCCAACCTTGAACCCGGGGGCGAGCACCAGGATCCCAGTGTCCCCGCGACCCCGACCGGGCCCAGCATCGGGGGCAGGGTAGGTGCCCGGAGACTCGGCCTCTTGGGGTGAGGGGGTGCCGCTTCAGTACTAATTGTTCGGACCAGAGAGCCGGCGTCGCCTGCGCCCCCTGCCGCTCCGGGCGTGATCCCGACACGACCCTGAGTCGCGGCCGGCCGCGGGACACACGGGGGGGAGGAGCCACCAGGCCAGAGGACGAGGGCGCAGGGGTCCCCAAGAGCCCTGGGCAGACAAGGACACCCCTCCCCCGGTCACGGAGCTCGGGCGGGAGGAGGCCGTCTGCGGGCTCGGGGCCAAGCTCCGGCCATCCCGTCCCCGGGGCTCCCGTGAGCGACAGCAAAGCACAGAACTGTCTGAAGAGCTGTGTTCCATCAACAGACAGCCGAGCAGCTGTGTAGTTCCTCAGCATTACCGACTAGGAGAACGAGCCGTCTGTGTGTCCTCGGCGTGCTCGCCGAAACAGTCAGCCCCGGGAACGACAAGATGCTGGAGCGCCGCCCGCCCGTGGGTCGCGGGCGCAAGGGCGCGGGGCCCGCAGGGAGGACAGGGCACGACCAGGGAGGGAAAGGAAGTTGTTGCAGAGAAGCGACCGCCCTGCGCCCCCGTCTCGAGGCCATGGAGGGACCAGGCGTGTTCGGCCCGTGTTCGCGGCCGGCTAGAATGCGGCCAGAACCCTGCAGACGGCGGCTCTGGGGCAGGAGGTCCGGGAAGGCACCCGGCAGCTGCCACCCCACCACTGAGGAGGAGCCATTTCCAGGTCCCAGCAGGGCCCTGCGTCCTGGCGACTGTCCCCTCAGGGCTGGTGCAACCTTCTACCTGCCCAGGGCCCAAGGTCGCTCAGGGCACCCGAGCCTTTCCCCGTGTCCTGAGCCCGGAGAAGCCTGCCCTGACAGCAGGAGGGGGGAAGGCAGGGCCCACAGATCAGGACAAAGGCTAGTGACTCCCCTGCCCCGGCCCTCCCTGGCAGGGACGCACCAGGATGTGCCGGGCTCCGTGGAAGACCAGGAGCCCCCACGAGCGATTTTCCCGTGGCAGGTGGAGGCACAGACGGCACGGAGGCCGGCGGTCACAGCCCGACCGCTCCCGGCCGTGGTTCCCGTGGAGTGGGCCGGCGTCAGGCTAGCCAACGCCTGCGTCCAGCAGCCTTCGGGAAGCACCTCCCGGAAAGGACAAAACCAGGCACCGGAGCGGCTGGCCGCGGGATCCCCCCGTGCTGGGGTTAAATGGGTGTGCAGTGCTCCCCCGGGCCGACCGCCTCCTCGCCGGCCGCACGCTGTTACAGCAGGTGCTTCCGCAGAAGTGACCCGCAGGAAGGAACCCCAGCCTCGTGGGCCTTGTCCCAGGGGCACCTGTGTCGGCTTGGGCCCTGGACTCCCTTCCACGGACGTCATTCCCCACAGACAGGAAAGGTATTCCCGTGGTCCTCGGCGACACGGCGGCTCCCAGAGCGTCTGGGTCGCACGCCTGTGGCCTGCAGGACGCCGGCCTCCCCCAGGCACCCACGTCCTAATCCCAGAACCTGCGGCTGTTTCCTTATGTGTCAAAGGGGACCAGCCACTGGAATTATACTGAGGTTCTTGAGGTGGGGTGACCTTGGATTGTCTGGGTGGATGTGACCCCAGGACAAGCGACGTAAGTGTAGTTGCCGGGGGTCCCCAGAGAAACAGAGGCGGTGGGAGGCACACGGGTATACAGAAGGACACCTACCACGGCAGAAGGGCTCACGGGCGATGGAGCGGAGAAGTCTCCCCATCTGCCGCCTACAAGCTGGAGACCCAGGAGAGCTGGGCGGGGGTCATTCTGGTCCAAACCCAAAGGCCTGAGTCCCGGGGGATGGATGCCCAAGGGCCCGAGCAGATGAGCATCTTGCTTGAAAAAAAGCCAACAGCTCCCTCTCCCTCAGCCGGTTAGGTGCGGCCCACCCGCAGGGGGTGGGTGCTGGTCTTTGTTCCGTGGTCCAATCAAATGCTTATCTCTTTTGGAAAGACAGCCCTCAGGGTGGGTCAGGCTCCTCACAAGGGGCGGCGGGAGGTCAGCCCGCGTGGGAAGAGGCTGGAAGTGGCTACGTCGGAATGCGGATGACGGGCCTGGAGCCGAGGAGCTGGAGGCAAGGACACGTTCTCCCCCAGAGCCTCTGAAGGAGGGACGGAGGACGGGCCGCTGCCCGCACCTTGATCGCGGGCCCACGAGACTCGGTTCCGACTTCCAGCCCCCGGAGACTGAGCGTGGCTCCGTCTGTATCTTCAAGCCGCTGACCTTGTGGCGATTCGCGAGAGCCGGTGAAGGCAGCTAACGCACTGCCTGGAATCCTTTATTTAAAAGTGCCCTTTCTTGGCACTTCCGAAGTGGCCGCCAGGCGTCGGGAAGTATCAGAGGCCATCGTACATGCAGATCACGAGATGGGTTTGTTTCTGGCAAAAATGACGTCGCTGCTGAGTCTGAAAGAACATTTCAGCACGAGGGTCTGAATTCCTGGGAGGCAAATTCATCTTCGTAAACTGCACGGGAACCGCCAGGGCTTGGTGACAGAAGTCACTTCAATTAAATTATTTATGCACAGATGTGAGGCCCCGAGGACTCACAGCAGCCTTGCCGGCAGCCGGAGACAGGGCCCCGGGGGCAGCAGGCCAGCCGCAGGGCCACACGAGACCCCGGCCCTCACCGTCCTCGGTGGCTGTGCCGACGCCTCTCCCGCCGGCCTCGTGGGTTCCAAATCCACACAAAAGTCAGTACATCCGGGCGCCCGAGGGCTCAGTGGGTGAAGCTTCTGGGCGGAAGAGGGTGCAGCGGGCAGGGGGCTGCTACAGACTGAGGGTTCGTGTCCCCGAAACCCACACCCTGCAGCCTGAGCCTCAGGTGATGGTGAGGGGGTGGGGCTCCTCGACGGGGATCAGAGCCTGATGAAGGAGAGGCCACTGAGCCCCTCGTCCCCTCCGCCTCACGCGGACGCAGCGGCTGACAGCGTCCACCACCCAGGACGCGCGCCCTCACCAGATGCCGGGTCTGCCGGCGCCCGGGCCTCCGACTTCCAGCCCCCACAGCCCCGGATTCCGCAGGAGACTGTGGACGACTGGTTCGAACAATCCTGCGGGCCGGTGGGGACCTGAAATCCGCCCGCCGGGGATGAGCAGGCACTGGGCCACGATGCGGGGCCGTCTGGGTCTCGGCCTGACCCGCGGAGGCTCCTGACTTTGCTGGAACGCGGAGCCCTCACTGTGGGCCTCACAGCACGGTGTCCCTCCCCATCCCCCGTCTTCCCAGACCACCTCCGCCATCAGACCCTCCAAGGGCACATTCGAGCGATCCCTTCCTATGTGACGCGCTGTCCCGCCCACCGATCAGCTCTGTGCGGCTGATGGAAAGCAAACCTTACGTGTAACCCTTCCCAGGACATCGAAGACGGTTCCACACATCTTCTGGGGGAAGGAGCAAGGAGTGCAGGACGAGAATCAGAAAGCAAACAGTGCACCTCGCCATCGTGCTGGTGCTCAGATTGTTGCCGAATATCAGAAAATGCTCGTGCTCCTCGTCCAATGCCAGACGCGCCATCACGAGTCAGGCGAATGCTGTGTGCCCGCGGGGTCAGACCCTCACGGGGGAGCCCCGGACGCTGCTTCAGGGCCAACAACCCGTGCGGTGCGACAAGAGACGGCTCCCGGGGTCCGCGGAGCACACGGCACGTCGCACCCGGGGTGGAGGGGACGCCTCATCGCCGCACTCCCCCGAACAATGTCCACACACCTGCCCAGCGTCCTCAGAGCTGGTGGCCACACATCAGAGATGTGTGAATGCGCAAATGTCTCCTGAAAGAGGACATTCTCTTCTCCAGATAGCAGGAAACAGTCACAGAAGAGTTTCAGGGACATTACTAAACAGTGGGTTCCGTGATGAAGTGACCATCCATAACGACTTCCGGCGCTGGGGCATCCCCTAAACCGGCCGGAACGCAGGAACCACCCCGCGGAGCCGGAGGGCTCCCTGGGCAATTCTGGAAGCCAGTTCGGGTGCACGTTCTCACCCTCGCTTCCCGTGACCGGCCCCTATGTGACAGAAACAGGCCTGATCCAGAAGCCCAAGCTGCCCCGAGGAAAAACGTCCACAGACGCGGAGTGACCTTGCCGTCGTGCCCGACCTCCGCCAGAGGGCAGAGCCCACCTTGGTAATGACTCCCGTCTGGTGCTCCCAGCCTCGGGGACCCGCGCTGACCGGTGCTGAGCACGGCCGCTTCCTCGTCTGCCGTCTGCCAAGCCGGCCCCTCCCGGGCCTCTCACTGTGTCCACGGCGAGGGAAGGGCGTCCTCTCGCTGCGTCCACGGCGAGGGAAGGGTGTCCTCTCGCTGCGTCGACACGCAGGACAAAGGAGCTCGCAGGCCATGGCCGCGCCTCGGCTGCAGCGGGCGGAGACGCCCCCACATAGGGCTTCTCCCCACGTCCCCCACTGCTTCTCCAGACCCCTGCCATTCTTCCAACAGGTAGAATTTCCTTCAGTTTCACGTTCGCACCACTTAAAGATGAATCCGCGGCCCCTGTTCCTGCGCTCGGTCGACCGTGGGAACGTCCCTCCGTGTTCCGGTCACCGCCAGGCCAGAGCGGGGGAATGCACCTGGAAAAGCCAAGGCCAAGCCCGCCCGAGGTCACCTGCAGCCTTCCTGCCTTCCACGAAGTCCCAGGCCGGGCGTCACAGGATCCTTGGCGACCTCCGATCCCGTAGGCGCTGACTGCAGCTGGGACTCTCGGCCACACGCCCGAGCGCGCCCAGAATGCCACACTCCTTTGTCTCTCCTCCTTTACGGGTCGTGGGGGGTGAGTCTGTGTCACTCTGCGGAAAACCCCAGAGTGGGCTCCAGGGGCCGCACCGGGGCGGCCGGGCCCCCAGGTCTGGTTGACCTGTTCGCAGCCGCTCACCGGCTCCCCCGGGGCCGGGAACTACATCACCGAAGGGGCAGGGGGCGTGTGGCCAAGCGAGGGGCGCTGGCCCAGCACACACGCTCCCACTCAGGCTCCGGCAGAGGGTCCTTTGGGGTCTCCAGCCGGGGGAAGGCTGGCTGCCCTCATCTACTTCCATCTGCGGGATGATCAGCGGGGTCCCTATAAACGACTGACATCGATGCCCCACTCTGCCGGGGGGACCGGCTGGGAGTCGCGTGTAACATAAAGAGCCGAGCCAGCCTCAGGCCCGCCGCCCCTCCTGCGCGACTCCCGGGCAGACCCCCCCAGAAAGCAGATCCTCTGCAGCGCTGGAGACGCGGGGTGCCCATGGGGGTCAGGCCAGGGGGTGTGGGCCTAATCCTGGCCCTCCGCAAAAGTCACGGAACTTGCACCTAAAGGAGACACGTCATTTACTGTGTGTGACTTTGAACCACAGCGCATTCTTTAGAAAGAACAATTCAAACTAAAGGTTGAGTAAAAACGTTAAGCGCCCACGCTCGTGGCGCCCTCCCAGGCACGGGCCGGCCGCTGTGGGGGAAGGCTCTGCTCCCGTCCCTCTGAGGCAGAGACACCCCCCCATCTCCCCGCGGACCCCCCTCCGGACCCCGTGCTGCCACACCTGCCCTCCCACCTCACCCCTCTTTCCGCCGAGCCCCTCGGCCCAGGGCCACTGGGGCCTTCTCTGTCCCCCCCGACAAGGCTGGTTACCCCTGGTCTGACGTCCGGGTCGTTCTGGGGGTGTTCAGCTCCTCTGACCGCCGTGGCGCCCCAGCAGATGCCCAGGAATCCACTTCCCACCAGCACCAGCCGCCTCGGATGGCGGTGGTCGGTCGCAGGACCGTGGCCCTCCTCGGGGGGTGGCCAGTCCATGCAAAGGGGGGACAATGTCTGCAGAGACACTTCCTGGGAGAGACGCCGGGACCTCTGGTGACCCTGGAATGGTTCGGGGCACCGGAATCGTGGTGCTGGAAGGGCCAACCCCGGTGACACGGGCTGGAGTCATGGGACAGGCAGGTGCGCCCAGCACGGGATTGTGGCCCCGGCCCCAAGACGCGGGTCATGGGCACCGATCTCAGCAATCAGAGCCGTGTCCGAGCAAAACAGTGAGCGTAGAAAATGTGTAATATACTATGGTTGGCACACAAACTTGAGAAATACACAAAATAAATCTAATGCTGCTTATGAATACATACATATCATTAGAAGTATTTTTTACATATGCGCAGGAGAGATAAGCACCCTGTTCGGAATACTGGCCCCTCTGTGGAGAGGGGGATGGGGCTGGGGGGATTCCCAGGGAGCCTCATTTCTGTCATGTTTCATTCCTTAAGACGAGTGGTGGGTTGTGGGTGTTTGGTACATTATTCTCTATTTTTATATGCCTTAAATATTTCATAAAGAAAAGAGCAAAGTACAGAACAATAAATAATAGACTCTTGTACACCAACTTAACAAAAAGAAGATATTTACATATTTGCAGGCCTGTGGATGATTCCAGGAAGGCTGGGCTGGGGGGGCTGGGGGCGGGGGGGCGGGGGGG
>CM052812.1:72734048-72762247 GCA_028533885.1 Nasua narica | reverse complement strand
GCACGGCGCCCGCCCGGGGGGGCCGGCCTGGAGGGGACTGGGGACCGAGGTACTGCGGGGCCACAGCGTCCGTGGAACAGCCTCCTCTGCTACTCCGAATTTATATTTTTAATTTGGATTTTGTTGCTGTTGTGTTTTGTTTGTGTTTAATTTATAAATGTGTTTTCTTTCTAAAGTCATATAGAAACAGAAGGAAGAGGAGTTTATATCTGGTTGACTAGTGATACATATTAAAATATTAAAATAAGCTTATAAAGAACCCTCTGAAGTCCAGACTGGGGGTGGAGAAGCCGTTCCTGTTTTCCTTGTGTTCTCTCGGCGTGCCCCGCGGTCAGCTGCCCTCCGGGGACCTGCCTGGGGCGGCCGTGCATCCAGTTGTGTCCGGACGCGGCCCCTCCGTCGGCTTCGCTCTTCCTGCGTCGCCTGCGGGGCTTTGGGTTCTTGCAACAGGTGCGCATGGTCTGTGAATCCGAACACCCTACGAGGTCCCTGACGATCTTGCGGACCCCTACCGTCAGCAGCTGCTTTTCTGAAGCTGCTGGACATCACGATCACCAGGAGAAATTAAAAAAATAAGGTACAAGTCTGGCGGCCGGGCCCCGAGTCTGACTCCCGGTCGGCAGGCAGCCCACAGCGCCAGGCTCTCCGCGAGGTCCCAGGCGGCTCCCTCGCTTCTCTGGTCCCTGCTGGTGACACCTGGCTCGACCCCAGCCCGTGTCCAGCGTCCGGGCTCCTGTGGGTCCACAGCGCCTGTTGGGGGGCGGGGCTTCCCGACGTGGGACTGTCTCAGTTCTGAACTCATTCCTTTAGTCCCCGAACGTATTTATATAACTGTCCACTTCCCAAGTCACGGGGAAATGTGTTGGAAACATTTTCTCCAATTTAAAGATTTTATTTATTTATTTGACACACAGAGAGAGAGAATACAAGTAGGCAGAGAGGCAGGCAGAGGGAAAGGGGGAAGCAGGCTCCCCACTGAGCAGAGAGCCCGATGCGGGGCTCGATCCCAGGACTCCGAGATCATGACCTGAGCCAAAGGCAGAGGCTTTAACCCACTGAGCCACCCAGGCGCCCCTATTTTCTCCAATTTAAATAGCAGTTTAATTAGATGTTGCTGAGATGCCTGGCAGATGGAGCTAAATACTTTCTTTGTTCTTTTCTTACCTAGAAAAAGAATAAAGCAGAAAATATTCATTTGATCGAATGGAAATGATTTTCTCCGGATAACAGCAACTGCTACTTACCTTGTGCCGGAGACGAAGCTGCGACTGAGGGGCCGGGCCTGGCCTGCTGGGGCTCTCCCTGGACTCTCAGCCGGCGCGCGGGGCCCGGAGCTGGGGCGCAGACCAGCCCGGGGGAGCATGGCGGTGGGGGGCGGGGGGGGAGCGGGAACCGGGAAGAACGCTGTGGGCCAGGGCACGGGTTGCGCGTGTCCTTCCCAGCACGGCCACCAGGGCCGTCCCCCCACAGACAGACAGGCTTGCCCCTGGAGCCGAGCTATTTATTTTAGCCGTGAGAAGGGAGGGCGTTTCTGCGAGACGGATTGGTCACTGGCAGTCAGTGTGGCCATCTGTCACTTGATAAAAAGAGGTTTCCGTGGGGAGCAGTGGAGGGAAGCGGAGTTAGGACCCGCAGGGAGGCAGGAGGCTCAGGGCCGAGCAGCCAGCTTGTGCCCACATCCCCTCCTGGGGGCTCGGTGGGCCGAGAGCAACCCCGTGGGGGCAGGGGGTTTGACCCTGGGATGGGCCCCCCGTGGGGTGCGGGGGACCAGAGTCTGAGCCCATACACAGCCTCCGGGCAGACCCTCAGGCCGTGCCCCTCCCCCCACGGGACACTCGCCCCGTTTGAGGACCAACGGTACAGGGGTTTCCTTGGGTGGACACAGACGTGGAGGAGGGAAGGGTCCTGTTCTCTGGGGAGACAGGCTGGGAAGGCCGCGGCGAAGAGCGCCCCTCCCGTCCCCCTGGGGGAGCGCCGTGGCCTGCCGTGGCCAGCCGTGGTGGGGGCCTGCGAGGCGGCCGCGTCAGGAGCCCCCGGCCCCAGGGCTGGGGTGGGAGGGGCAGGAATGCCGGTTGGTGGGACCGGGCCGGGCTGTTGGCATCTACCCCATGGCGAGAGGACATGGCAGATTCGGTGAGTTCACACACGTCCGTGAAACGTGGGTGGTTTCCGGGAGCGGGCGGGAAGGATGCCGTCGGAGACCGTCTTTGGAGCGGCAGCCCTGCTTCCCTCAGCCCTGCGATGGGGTTCTCGGGACTGAGCGAGGGTGATCTGGGGCAGCTGGGGCGCGGACGGGCGGCGGGCGCCCCGGGGCATGCGTGGGGAGCACATGTGCCCTCAGTGGGCGGCCGGAGCCGCTGGGAGCCCGACCGCGGCCTCACCAGGATGGCACCATGAGACGCAACTATTTTTCTTCTGGGAATCAGTAAATTTTCACTAATTTCCCCAAACATTACCAGAGTCTGTTTTCTTAAAGTACAAACATATACAGTATGTTCATCATTTAAAATATCATTTCCTTAATGGTTGAAAATGTTCTCTGGCTGTTTCTTCCGAGCTGTGAACAATTAGGGAACGGCGCGTCTCGTTTTAGAATCAGCAGAGCTGGTGGAGCTCGTAAGCATCGTCTGCAGGGAAATTAAATTAGGGCAACACACCCGTCTCTTGGCTGACGCCCCGTGGTGACCGTGACGACCGGACTTGCGGTGTCGGACCAGCGCTGGGGCCGACTGGCACCTCCCGTTCCCGGGGCCCCACCCGCACCCGTCCCGCGCCTGCGTTCGCGGGGACCGCGGCCTCGCGGTGCCTCCGTCTGGAGGGGACCCGAGGACCGGGCCACGGAGGGACTCTCTGCGGTCCGGCTGGGGCTCACGCTGGGTCCGTAAAGAGGAGCGCGGGGGGCCGCTGCCTGTGTGAGTGTGTGTCTCTGCGTGTGTTCGGAGTCTGCGTGTCTACGTGAGCGTGCGGGCGCGTGAGCGTGCGGACAGTGTGAGCGTGCGGTGCGTGAGCGTGCGGACCCGTGAGCGTGCGGTGTGTGAGTCTCTCCCACGGAGCGGGCTCTGCACCGGCCGCCGGCCCGGCTGTTTGGGGGCGCCGGTCCAGGGCCCCGGGAGCCAGGCGGCGTGCGGGGCGCCGGGGCCGCGGAGGTCGGACAGCCCGGGTTTCCGCTCACGCCTTCAGCGCACTCCCATCGGCCCTGAGCAGCTGCCAGCGGGCCGAGGCCGCGGGTCCCAGCGGGGGCGCCGGCAGGTGCCAGTGCCTCTCCCCCTCCCTGCGGCCTGGAGACCGTGAGGACCGCTGCTCAGGCCGACCGTGCGTAAAGCCTAGTCCTCTGCCCTGATGTCCCCAAGGAGGTGGGGGCACGCCCACCTGTCTGCAGCCTCTGGCCCTGGGGTGGGACACGCAGAAAACCTATATAACATCGGCCCTCATTAAAGCTACAACCCACCGGTCACTGAAGAATTGTCTGTGAGCACAGGAGACATTTCTGGGCCGCAGAGGAAGTAAAGACCACAGGGTGGACTCTGGCCTGGGGCTGGGTTTGCTCCCAGGGCCACTCCAAGCCTTCCCGACTCTTCTGGATGTGGGGACCAGCCACGCGGGCTCCCGGGGCTCCTGGGCTCCTGCTGGGGTCTGCGGCTGGGAGCCCTGGTGGGAGGGGGGCCGGAGGGGAGGGCAGTCAGCCGCTGTGCTCTCCCGGTTCCCTGACTGGGTCGTCGGCTGATGGGCCCGTGCTCGCGGCTGAGGGTGGAGCCCCTGCCCCTGGCCCCTTGCACAGCTCCCTCCGTCGCTTCCTGGACTCAGGGTGGCCAGGCTCGCCCTGCCGCGCTGGGGGCTGCACTGACCCGGGGTTTCCCCACCCTGCCTGGCTCTCAGAGGTGGCTGCTCCCGCTACCCCCAGGAGTGCCCTGTTTCCGGGCTTATCATCAGACAGGGCAGAAATGCACCTTTTTTTTAAAGATTTTATTTATTTGACAGAGAGAGAGATCACAAGTAGGCAGAGAGGCAGGCAGAGAGAGAGGAGGAAGCAGGCTCCCCGCCGAGTAGAGAGCCTGATGCTGGACTCGATCCCAGGACCCCGAGATCATGACCTGAGCTGAAGGCAGAGGCTTTAACCCACTGAGCCCCCCAGGCACCCCAGAAATGCACCTTTCCCACAAGGGTCCTGGGAGGGGCCATCCCTCCAGGGTCCCCGTGGGGGCAGGGAGTCACCGAGTCTGCATCTCAGGATGTCTTGACCCCCGTGCCCTGGCCGGGTCTCCTGCACACAGTAGGCACTTTGCATGATGTGGATTGGACTGGGCTCCTTGGCGGGTGCAGAAGCCGATGGGCTGCAGGTCACGCTCCCTCCTGCCTCTCCTGAGCACGAGGCCGAGACCCGGACTTCTGAGCGAGGACCAAGGACGCAGACGCCGGTGCTCAGGGGCGGGTGCAGTCTTTGCCCCTCCCTCGGGGTCTGTCCTGAGCCTCAGGAGAGAGGGGCCTTGTCACCACCGAACTGAACAGCAGCCGCAGAGAGACAACAGGAGGCCTCTGAACACGGGGAGATTAACACCCTTGTAAATGATTCGTAGGTTGAAGGAGACATTTCAGAAGAAACTACAAAGAAAAGCTGAGATGAAGGAAAATGAGGCCACATTGGGAAATACACGGGAGGCAGCCAGCTGTGGAGGGTGAGCTTGCAGGCCTCCCCCGAGCCCGTGCCCCAGCCAGCCCCGCGGCTGCCCCTGGCCCCCCAGAGACGGTCCCGGCCGAGCAGACCCCTCACTTCCCTGGACGAGGAACAAAAGAGCTTCGGTTCGAATCCAGTTCTGCTGGTGAGTCCATCTCGTCTGCTCGGGCTGCTGGTTCAGAGGCGACCGCGAGGCGCGCGCGTGTGTGTGTGTGTGTGTGCGTGCACGCATGCATCTGCGGTGTGCACGTACACCGCCGCGCTCTGGGGCCCCTGCCCACGCTGGATGGGCGCAGCCCTGGGTGGGGCGAGCATGACCCACCGCAGGTTCCCAACGCCGAGGGAAGGGGCAGCGTCCCCACAGCTGTGTGCCCCGGGAGCAGGGAGGAAGGCTCTGGAACGCAGTCGGGTTTAATGGGTGGGAGGGCCGGGGTGGCGGGGAGTGCCGGTTTGTTTTTCCCGACCATTATGCTTTTAGGGAAAGTGTAATTGTAATATTTCCGGAATTGGCAGAGTGAGTGTGGAAGGCAGGGGCCTTTCAACACTTCGTGCTGCGCATCAGACAGATTTTTTCCAGTAATAACTTTCAATTTGACAGTTCACTTATCTACGATTATTAACCGCGATTCTGCTCCGCGAGAGCGGTGATGGGCTGTCTGAAGGGTGTATTCGTACTCTCTGCCTGCAGACCAGGCCGACTTCGGGCAGCCTTTCCAGGAAAACTCGGTCCGGGCCGGTCTCATCACACGGAACGAGGCTCCCGGGATAACGGGGGGTGTCACGCGCTAATCCGGGCTGTGTCCCAGGGCCGCTGCGAGCCACACGCGCCACTGTGTTTGGAAATGGAGGGGGTCAGCGGCTCTGGGCTGTTTCCTCCCACTAAGAGTCAACTAACCGTGTTATTACAGCAGCTGTGTAAAATTATGAACCACTTGCCACGCGTCTGTGGAAATCAAAGCTTCAAGATGCCTTTGCAACTCTCATTTGCATATTTTTTGGACTGCGATTTGGAGGCATTTGGGTTTGCATCCACATTGCTATATATAGCCGCTGGCTCTCATTACTTCGGTACGGGGGCTCACCCTGAGAGAGATGCCCTTTCTCGCCCCGCAGGCGCGTTGAGCTCCGGGTAAGCTGCATTGCTGACAGGTCCAGGCCCGCAGTGGGCCTTGGGGAGCAGCCAGCGCCCCTCGCCTGGGGCGCCCAGCTGGTGGGCTGCACGGGCAATGCCTCCCCCTCCAGGCCCTCCGCACGCCCCTGCACCAGGGTTCCCCGGGCTCCCTCTTCCAGCTGCCCGCACCTCTGACTCTCCGCCGACTTCCCCTGCACCCTGCGCGCAGGTGCACCTGACCCGCCCCGTCACTAGGCTGTCTCTAGCCTCTGCTGGGGCTGCATCCCTGCTCCCACCCGGCTCAGGCTTCCTGCCCGCCTCCCACGCCGTCCGGCTCTGCGATTACTACCCCTGAACCCCGAGGGGGGCGGTCGGCTGGGGCCTCGGTGCTCAGCTGCTGGCCTTGGGGGTACCGGCCATGCTGGCTTTGTCCTGGGCACGGAGGTCGAGCCCTGATGTGGGCTCCGGGACGATGCTCAGGTTGGGAGTGTTGTTGGAGGTGGGTGAACGGTTTCATCCCAGCTGGAGGGAGCCCGGCCCAGCTCCGCGGCCTTCCTGTGCGTGTGTCGCCATCCCGACGACGGAGTGGGCAGCAGCAGAAGCTCCAGGACCGGTGGCCTGGACCGGACGAGGTCAGCCATTGTGTTTGCTACCGAGCGCCGCCTGTCTCTGGGCCGTTGCGAACGCCCGCCCATTGGAGGTGCGGACGGCCCGGCTAAGCCTCGCGTGGACGCGGTCGTGCACACGGAGGAGCAGGTGCCCAGATTCATGAGGGTCTGCGCGGTCACGGTCGGAGGGGGGGAGGCGCGTGTGTGCGGCCGGCTCGGCACCAGGCCCGCGGGAGTCCCGGGAGCAGCTGTGGGTCCCGCCACCCTGGCCCAACCAGGAGTCACTGGCCCCGGAGCAGCACGAGCTCAGGTGTGGGGGTGGACGGTCCCTGGGCGCCCCCCACCGGCCCTTCTGCGGGGGGCGGGGGGACAAGCAGCTCGCCCCAGGGGCCCGCGGGCCCCTCCTGCCCTTCACTCTCCTGTTTCCTAACTGGGCCGATTTAGGTCCAAGGATAGGGCCGCCTCTCCCCCCGTGCCCGTGACTGAGCTGCAGAACTTGCCCTTTTAGTCACAGACTCAGGGCTCTCAGTCCACTGACTGCTTCGCTGAGCCCGGAGTGACTGCGGTGAAAAATGCTCACGACTCCTTGTGGGATAATTCATGGGAGTTTAAAAAACTTCCTCGTGGTGCTTTTTGAGCTTTCAGTTCTGTGACAGGGGACAGAAAACGACCTCTGTTCTGCAGCAGCCGACCTCCGTCCCGCCTGGAGGTCTCGGCACAGCCGCCTGAATGGTTAGGGAAAACAGCCACGTGGGGACAGGCAAGATCCCAACTCCTAGTAGCTTCCTGCTCACGCCCCCTAACCTGACGGCCAAGGACAATGTCGTATCCAGATGCCACAAGCTCCCATGTGTGTGAAGAAATAATTAAAATGCACAAATGATGGGAAGTTTACCACCACCATTCACAGGGGCAAGTGCTCTTGGAGGTTTTTAGGGTGATACTTTGTGGAATGTGTTTTGGGGACACCCTTGGGAGTGTGGGTACAGGGAAGGTCAGCCGTGGGGCAGCAGGTGTGTGTGACGGCCAGTGGGCGCCGCTGAGGGGGAGCACTTCTCTCACCCCGCACGCCCGGGATCTGCAGGCTTACCTCCCGCTGTGCCGCCTGTGGGCGCGGCGTGACCAGCCGAGCCGGGGTCCTGGAGAGCACAGCGCCCCTCCCTTCGCTCCGTGCCTCCCCCCGTGGTGCCTCCGGGTCACATGCGAGCAGCTCTTCCCTCTGATGTTCTTCCAACATGAAGTAACTCAGTCCCCAAAGATGCCCATGTCCTGATCCCGAGAGCCTCCCAGCCTGTCAGTCTCCACAGCTTCCACAGCATGGAATCCAGGTCACTCCTCAGCAAATAGGAAGAGGATGTTCCCAGAAACAGAGGATTGGGAGGTAAAGCACAACATCATACCACTTCACAGCCACGTAATTGGCAGAAATGAACAAGTCTGTCAATCATAAAAGGCAGGGTCTTAAATTGGTCCTCTCATTTCAGAGATGAACTGGAGAGTTGCACATATCCTCCAATTTCCCTCTCCCCTGCAAGCTTACCCTGGAGAAGCTTGTACGCATGAGAATACAGAGACTCAAGCAGGACTCTTTAATGGACATTGCTCCCAGCAGGGAAAACCCAGAAAATCCTAAGCAGCAATCAGTAAGAGAATCTATAAGAAATTTCTGGGACATTCATGCATGGATCGTATCGTAGGAATTAAGGCAAATGCGTGAGAGTCGTATGCACGCACATGGGTGGATGAGACACAGAAACAATGCTGAGAGGGAAATACAACCAGTGGAACTTCGCTTCTGATCACAAAATCCATGGGAGAGTTACCACTGGGGAAAAGGAGAGAAGGGAAATGAGTTTTTGGAGAGGCTCAGATGGGGTTTCCATTGTGTCTGTGATCTCTGATTTCTTTGGAAAAATCTAAGGCTAATGAGATAGTGTAAGATTTGCTAAAGGTGAGTAGTACACTATTCCACAAATTTACTGTGTGTTTGAAATATTTTACTATAGAAAATTAAAGCTATGATAATTTTTAAAAAGAAGGTATCAGTGGTGACTTCTGGGGACCATTCTGAGAGTAGACTACTTGTGGGGTTCAATGGGCGAACCCAGAAGAGAGAAGTGGCAAAAATGGGGACTGTGGTCAGCTGAGTAATGGTTCCCCAAAGAGGTCCACATCCTAATCTCTGGAACATGTGCATAAAGCACCCTACATGGCAGAAGGGACTTTGCAGATGTGATTAAGTTACAATCCTAAGATAGGGGCAGCATCATGGCAGAAAATGCTGTTCCTGACATCAGTTTCTCACCCAAGAAAATCACTAGAAGCAATCCTTTTGCAAGCCTTTGTGAAAACCCTGAAACCTGAGAGTAAAGCTGAAGGACCCCCTAGACCCAGGATAACAGAAAAAATGCACTAAAAGGGTAAGAAGAGCAGTTTCCCTTTACCACATCGCCCTCCCCCAGGCTGGAATACAGTCCTCCTAGTGCTCTAGTTTCTACAGGGGAGAAAAAGACAGCTGAAATGAAATGACGCTAACTGACAATGTAAATCATTATGAATATCTAAAATTTGCTGGTAAAGGTAAATGTATGCTCATGGTCACATTCTCTAATTTTGTAATGGTGGTGCATAAATCACTTTTTTTTCATAAATCACCTTCAACTAAGGTTTAAATGTTAAAAACAGATGTATTAAAATAACTCTTAACTACAACAATTTGTTATTGCATACACAATATAAAGAAGATATAAGTTGTAACCCAATAACCTAAAATATGAGCGGGGAGAAGTAAACATATAAGATTTTTGTATGCTATCAAAGTTAAGTTGTTACCAGCTTAAAATAAAATGTTATTACTATAAGATATTATATGTAAACATCATGGTTGAGAATCAAACACAGCATCGCAAAAAGTCACTAAATCACCAAAGAAGACAGGGAGAAAGAGAGAACTATACCGAACTACAGGGAGAGGGAACTATACAAAACTACACAAAGAGAGAGAACTATAAAAACAGTCAGAAAACAAAAGAACTATAAAAACAGTCAGAAAACAATGAACAAAATGGCAAAGACAGTCCTTAGCCATCAATAATTACTTTAAATATAAGTGGATTAAATTCTCTAATCAAAAGACACAGAATGGCTGAATGGATAAAACTCTATCCAATGGTCTACTGCCTGCAAGAGACTCGCTTTAGCTTTAAGGACACATGAAGGATGAAAGCGAAGGGATGGAAAGGATATTTTAAGCAAGTGGTACCCAAAAAGAGCAGAGCTCACTATACTTAGATCAGATAAAGTAGACTTTTAGTAAAATAGACTTTCTGCTATGTTGCTGACCTATAAGAGACAAAGAAGGTCATTACATGATGATAAAGGGATCAATTCATTAAGAAGATATACAATTGTAAATAGTTTTGCACCCAACATATATTGCTAAATATACAAAGCAAATATAACAGAACTAAAAGGAGACATAATCAACAATACAATAATAGTAGGGGACCTTAGTGCCCCACTCTCAACAGTGGATAAATCATCCAGACAGAAAATCAATAAAGAAAGAGCAGATTAGAACAACACTATAGACCAAATGAACCTAACAGACACATTCAGAACACTCCAGCCGATGGCAGCAGACTGCACATTCTTTCCGAGCACATATAAAACATTCCCTAGGATAGAGCATATGTTAGTCCACAAAACAAATCTAAAATGTAAGAAGACTGAAATCATGTCAACTGTCTTTTCCAACCACAATAGTAATCAATTATAAGAAGCAATCAGTTATAACTAGCAATCAATTATAAGAATAGCAATCAATTATAAGAAGGATAATAATCAATTATAAGAAGCAATCAGTTATAACTAGCAATCAATTATAAGAATAGCAATCAATTATAAGAAGGATAGTAATCAAGTATAAGAAGAAAACTGGAAAATTCACAAATACACAGAGACTAAACAACATGGAAGTGAACAATCAATGGGTCAACAATGAACTCAAAAGAGAAAGAAAAAAATATCTTGAGAAAAGTGAAAATGGAAATGCCGTATACCAAAACTTATGGCTTGCAGCAAAAGCAGTTTTAAGAGAGAAATTTGTAGTGATAAATGTCTATATTAAAAAAATAAAGATCGGGTGCCTGGGTGGCTCAGTTGGTTGGGCGACTGCCTTCGGCTCAGGTCATGATCCCGGCATCCCGGGATCGAGTCCCACATCGGGCTCCCAGCTCCACGGGGAGTCTGCTTCTCACTCTGACCTTCTCCCTTCTCATGCTCTCTCTCACTCTCTAATAAATAAATAAAATATTTAAAAAAAAAATAAAGATCTCAAATAAACCTAACATTATACCTCAAAGAACTAGAAAAAAAAACCAAATAAATCCCGAAGTTAGTAGAAAGAAGGAAATAACAATGATTAGGGCAGAAATAAATGGAAAAGAGACTAAGAAAACAATAGAAAAGATCAATGAAACTAAGAGTTGGATTTTTTTTTTAAAGATAAAACTGACAAAACTTTAGCCAGATTAACCAAGAAAAAAGGTGTAGGATTCAAATAAATAAAATTATAAATAGCAGAGGAGACATTACAACTTGTGTCACAGAAATACAAAGGATCATGAATTCAATGAATGATTATGTGACAACAAATTGTATATCCTCAAAGAAACAAATAAATTTCAAGAAATATATAACCGAACAAGACTGAATCATGAATAAATAGAAAATCTGAGCAGATCAATAATTACTAAGGAGATTGAATCAGTAATCGAAAAACTTCCAATAAAGAAAAGCCCAGGAAAATATGGTTTCAACAAATTCTACCAAATTTTAAAGAAGAATTAATACCATCTTTCACCAACTCTTCCGCAGAACTGAAAGAGGAGGGAACACTTCCAAACTCATTTCTAAGGCCAGTATTATCCTGATACCAAGTCTGATAAGGACACTAAAAGAAAAGAAAACCATAGGCCAATATCACTGATTAATATAGATGCAAAAATTTGCAACAAAATACTAACAAACTGAATTTAACAGTGCATTACAAGGATTTTACACCATGACCAAGCAAAGTTTAACCCTGGGATGCAAGGACGGTTCAATATCTGCAAATCAGTCAGTGTGATGCACCACATTAACAAAATGAAGGATGAAAAACATATGATCATCTCAATAGATGCAGAGAAACATTTGACAAAATTCAGCACCTTTCATGATAAAAGCTCTCAGCAGATACAGAGTACAGAAGAAACATCTAAACATAAAAAGGCATATATGACAAGTCCATAGTGGACATCATACTGAATGGTGAAAGGGTGGCAGCTTTTCCTCTAAGACCATGAATAAGACAAGTGTGCCCACTCTCAGCACCCTTATTCAATGTGGTGCTGGAATTTCTAGTCAGAGCAATCAGGCAAGAAAAGGATATAAAAGACATCTAAATTGGAAAGGAAACAGTAACTGTCTCTGCAGATGACATGACTTTATATATGGAAAAAAATAAGGACTCTAGCAAAAAAATGTTAGAATTAATGAATTCAGTAAAGGGTTGGAGGATACAAAATCAACATACAAAGATGAGCTATGTTTCTATATGTGAACAATGAAACATTTGAAAAAATAAAGAAATCAGTTTCATTTCTAATATCAAAAACAATAAAATAACTTGGGAACAAATCTAACCAAGGAGGTGAGTGATTTTTACCTTGAAAACGCTAAGACTTTGAATGAAAGAAATTGAATAAGACACCAACAAATGGAAAGATCTCTTGGGTTCATGGATTGGAAGAATTAATACTGTTCAAATATCCATACAACCAAAAGCAATCAACAGATTCAATGCAGTCAAAATTCCAACGACATTTTTCCTCAGAAATGGAAAAAAATGTTAAAATGCATATGGAAGCACAAAAAGTTCTGAATAGCCAACACAATCTTGAGCAAGAAGAACAAAGCTGGATGGATTACATTTCCCGATTTCAAACTACCTTACAAAGGTATAGTAATCAACACAGTAGTGGTATAAAACCAGACACACACGGACGAATGGAATGAAATAGAGAGCCCAGAAATAAACCCTCATGTATATGGTCAACTCAAGTGCACCAAGAACACAGGATGGGAAGAGGATTATCTCTTCCATAAATGGTGTTTGAAAAACGGGATAGTCACATGCATAAGAATGAAATTGGAGCCTTTTAAAATATTACTCACTAAAATGAACTCTAAATGGATTAAGGACTTACATGCAAGCACTGAAACAATAAAACTCCTAGAAGAAAATATAGGGGAAAAGCTACTTGACATGGATCTTGGAGATGATTTTTCAGATGTGACAAAAGCACAAGCAACAAAAGCAAAAATCAACAAGCAAAAATCAACAAAAGCAAAAAACAACAATGTTGCAATCCAACTAAAAAGCTTCTGCACCCCAGAAGAAATAATAAAATGAAAAAGCGATGTAGGGAATGGGAGAAACTATTTGCAAACCACACAGCTGATAAGGCTTAATATCAAAATATATAAGGGACTTATACATACTCATACTCAATAGCAAACATTAAATGGGCAAATGACTTATCCAGATATTTTTAAGGGAAACATATAAATGGTTAAAAATGGGAAAATAAATAAAAAATGAGGCAAAGAGATTTTTGTAAAGAAAACATAAATGGTTAAAAAAACGGGCAAATGACTTATTAAAAAGTCATTTTTAATACAGATATTTTTGTAAAGAAAACATATAAATGGGCACCAGGTCCATGAAAAGATGCTCAGCATCACTCCTCAGGAACAAATCAGAACCACGAGGAGATGCCCCCTTACAGCTGTCAGAGCGGCTATTACCAGAAAGACAAGAAGCCACAAGTGTCGGCGAGGACGTGGAGAAGAGGGAACCTCGCGCACTGTTGGTGCAGCCGCCGCGGACGAGATATGGAGGCTCCTCCAACGGTGAGCGGAACTGTGGCGACAGCAATCCTGCTTCTGCGCTATAGCCCGCAATGAAATCCCGACCCGAACAGTTATCTGCTCTCCCACGTTCATTGCACCATTTGCTCCTAATGCTTGGATATGAAGACAACCTGCACATCTGTCGACGGATGGACGGCTGAAGAGAAGGTAGTACATACGCGTAATGGGTGTGCTCCAGCCATACGAACTAAAAATCTCACCATACGTGACAACATGGATGAACCTGGAGGGCCTTACGCTGAACGAGGTAGGTCAGGCAGAGAAAGGCCGATACTGCACGGTCTCACTTACACATGGAATCTAAAAGAGGGGGCCCCTGGAGGGCTGGCTCAGGTCCTGATCCCAGGGTCCTGGGAGAAGGGGACATGCTGGTCCAGAGGCACAAGCTTCCCGTTGGAAGACGCGTGAGCTCTGGG
The DNA here is from genome assembly GCA_028533885.1 of Nasua narica. NCBI lineage: Eukaryota > Metazoa > Chordata > Mammalia > Carnivora > Procyonidae > Nasua > Nasua narica. Next base: position 72,748,462 of record CM052812.1, on the reverse strand, counting down.
GATGCTCGGTACCGCGTGGCGACCTCCGTGGGGCTGCCAGTTGCTGAGATGCGATCGTGTGCTCTCACCACACGCACAAAGTAATTACGGGCACTGGTGGGTGTGTTAACTAACCTTATTGTGGTGACCGTTCCCCAGTACACGCTTGTGTCACTACATTGCAGACCTTGAACTTACTCAACATGACATGTCAATTATACCTCAAAAAAGCTGGAAAAATCCTACTCATAATGTTATGTTAAAGGGCATAACGTTATCAAGGAAACAGATAATTTTTAAAACACACATTATTAACATTGGCTGGGGAAGTAGAAAATCTATAACAGACACGAAAGATATGGAAAATATTGTCAAAGAATTCCCCCAATAAAAGTATTACGTCCCCCTTCGGCCAAATCTTAAAAGTGGGAGATTGTCCTTGATTATCCAGATGGGTCCAGGGTAATCGTAAGAGTTCTTATAAGGGAAACCATAATGATAGACAGATGCAGGGGTCAGAGAGAAAGGGGGGGAGGGGGAGACAGAAACAGAGACAGAGACAGAGAGATAGGTGGGGAGAGAGTTCTGGCTGCTCATGGGTTCCCCGCTGGAGATGGGGGCACACAGGACATAGCGGATATTGGGGGGACCCGTCTTGCCACATAAGCCACAACGCCAAGACGTTTCCGTTTCCCCCACAGGGGGGTCTTCAGCCCGAATTAGGATAACCATTTACAAGTATCTCAGTGCTCATCTCTTAATCAAAATTCTCTGCTGTTTTGTTCAAATAAGAATCTAATGAGGAAGCCAAATAGGAGTAGAGGTGAGAAAGAGATGTGGAAATGCTAGAAATCCCCAAAGCAGGCTGTGAATTTCAATCACATGACTTTATTTTAAAAAGCAATTGTCTGATAATATTGAAATTCATATTCGTAAGAGGGATGTGTGGCCGGAGCAGCCGTCGCCAGGGTCCCGAGGCCCCATTACCCGCCACGAGGAGAGGAAGGAGGGCCTTCCCGGAACAGCAGCCCTGCTGGCGGGGGCGGGGCCGGGCCCCATTCAGGAAGGGCCGATTGCCCAAGCCCCGGGTGCTGTCTGGCTGGTTCTCTCTTTAGAAAGAGGTAACGTCAAGTAGTTGGACAACAAAGGCCGAGGGCATGTCCTGGCGGTGCCCCTCCCACAGGTCTTGGGGTGTGCAGGGCACAGGGCCCCGGGCCGTCCACTCACGCTTCTCTCTCCCCTTTCTGGACGAGCTGAAGGCTTGAAAGTCTTCTGGGGACGCCCTCGGTGGGGGGACCAGATGTCAGGGCCGCCCCGTGTGGCTGAGCTCGCGGTCCCTCCATGCGGAAAGGAGGAATTGGGAGGGACGACGAGTCACATCGCAGAGCTGCCAGATGGAGGTGGGCCCCCCCACTTCACAGCTTCCAGAGGGCCTCACGGGGCTGATTTAGTGCCTCAGCCGAGCAGGCACCGGGAGGCCCCACATGCCTCTGGCCATCCCCACCTCCACACCGCCATTCAGGCCATCTCCCCTCTGGGGACACCCTCCCCTAACACTGGTGCCAACCTGTCCTTGCTCATATGGTCATCACGTACGCTTTAGACATGTCTGCCCGGCAACGTCTACACTGTCTCCTGCGGTAAGATATGGACGTGAGTTCACCGCCTTGTGTGGAGCATAGGGGGAGGTTTGGTTTCCCCTTGGCCTTCCCCAGTGTGATAGCCTTTACCCCTTGGGCCAAGGACCCAATGAGGGGGCTACACCCACTGTGAGGAAGCTAGTCCTCACAGTTCACTTGGGAACTGGGACACGACCCAGGGTGCGACCGTGGGCCCAGCGGACATACCGTAATCCAGGCCTGGGCTACACCTCATTTGCTCCCTGACTCCCACGTGCCCTCCTCTAATTTGGGGGCCACAACGACCCTTCACGTCCTTGGACATCAGCCGCAACTCAGATGCTGTGTCCAACTGTCCCTGAAATATCCGAGTCTCTCCTTTCCGGGGTGCGGAGTTGTGCAAGTAAATGGCACAGAACCAGGAATTCTTACCATGGGGGCCACCCCGGTGTTGCAGGGCCCTCTGTCTGGGGAACTGCTCGTGGCTTTTCTCGGGGTGACTGTTTGGCCCACAGAGGGCTGGGCCATCCCCGCGCGGGGACTCGCAGTAGACAGGAAGCTTTGGCGGCCAGGTTCCATGTCTGCCTGCCCCCCCGACCCCGGTGCACAGCTGTTGCTCACGGGTGAACAGCCGGGTGGAAACCCCACCTCCATGTTTGCTTCCGGAGAACCGACTGTGGCATCTACTTGTGGGGGTGCCGGGAAGGGGCTTGTCTCGGGGCGCTGCCCAAGCCAAGGATCCAGGTATGTAACTTCCGAAGGCAGTGCTCCTGGGGCCAGGAAGGGGGGAAGGCAGGCAAGGGGCTAACCTGGGCGGAGCCCCAGACTCAGCCTGATTCCGCAGGCAGTTCTAGAATAGGCACCCCTCCTTGGGGTCCGTCTTGCCTCGAGGCACAGAAGCCAACAGGCTTCCATGGTGAGGAATCTGCACCTGCTGGTCATGGGCTACGAAGGGGCGACAGCGGGTAAAACCGCAGGCACCCCCAGCTGTCTGACCGGGGCGTGGGAGATACCTCGGTGCCCAAGGGCAGCCTCCGAAGGCCTGGTGAGCCTCCTGCTCAGAGCGGGTGAAAGGCATCACGGGGGGTGGGTGCAGGCGAGGGTGTGCAGGGGCACAAGTTGGGCACGTGTGTCTGCTGCTGAGGACGCCTCGGGCTTGTCCTGACCTCACCTAGCAGCAGGACCAGAAGCCCCCGGGGAAAGGCAGGAGCCAGACTCCTCAGGAAAACAGGCCTGTCCCAGGCAGGAAGGGCGCGGCGAGGTCTCAGTCCGGCAGACAGCCGGCCCGGGCCGCAGGAGCCGTGCCAAGCCCTCCCTGCCTCCCAGCGACAAGTGGTCAAGGCTCAAGCCCAACCCTGGAGGGTTTAGCTCGATGGCTTGTCACCGGCTGAGTCAGGTCAGAAATTGCCCCCAGGGCCATGTGTGTGGGTTCAGCTGGAGCAGTCATCACTGCCTGCTGCCCTTGCTTTTTCTGTCCCTGGGAAGTACCCCAAATGCCATCCCTACAGAACTGGCCACACGGGTGCTGGCATGGAGCTGGTGGCACAGCTGGGTCAGGGACCCTAGCTCGGTTCTGGCCCAGGGATGGCCCCAGGCTCTTGGCTCTCTCTCTATACCAGGCGAACACCTGTACGTGCATTAGCACTGTGTAATGGTTTTGCCCGTGGTAGCGCTACCCGAGGGCATTGTTCTTGGGGTTCATGTTGACGGGGTTTGCAGTCAGGGTTGTGATGACCCAGCAGCTTCGGGAAGGAAAGACATCTGGTCTTTGCCATCGCCATAGACAATGTACGTCAGCCAAGGCCACTGTCCGGTCCCGTTCACCCTTCTCCGATTTTTCCCCAAACATCAGGCAATGGAGGATGCCTTGGATGGCAAAAATATGGCTGGTGGAAAATTTCTACCTTCAGCGAGTGAGATCTGACTTTTTGCTAGGAAGATTTTTGAAATCCAGATGGAACCTTCTCCAAGCAGGTAGGAGCAGTCTAGCCTTCAGGTAATCTGCTGAATTATGCTGTCGTTCTAAAGCATAGGTGCGCACCTGAAGCGGCATCTCTCGCACAAGACTGTCATTGCTCAGTGACGTGGGAAAGTGTGACCCGTGGGGAGATGCTGGGACAGACGACAGGTGCCACACCCCACTCCTTTAAGCTGGCACTCCAGTGACGTGGGAAGGATAGGTGCAGGCTGGCATGGGAAGTGGGTGCCCATGACTAGGTAACCAGGTAACTAACTGATCAAAGGAGCCATCCAGATAGCCCCTGTTTCCACACGTGGCTCGGAGACAAAGCTGTACCAATAATCAGAAACACTGCGGGTCTTACCTGGGAAGGCAGTGGTCTCTGTGTGAAATGTGTGTGCACAGCTTGCCTCCAAGAACCTGGGCTCTCACAGGACCCTGGGGACTACACTGGCACCTTTCTAGGACAGTGGCTGCAATCACATGCAAACCCATCAAAAATCTAGTTTGTTTATAGGGATTGTATCCATTTCATGAATTTTTAAAATTAGTTAATGGCTCCAGTTTTAAAAATTCCCGAAGTCTTCTATTGGAAATAAAGCAGTTATTACATAGCAAAAAATGATGGTGATGGTGGTGGGGATGGTGATGGTGGTGATGATGGTGATGGTGACAGTGATGGAGATGGTGATGATGGTGATGGTGATGGTGATGATGGTGATGGTGATAGTGATGGTGATGATGGTGGTGATGGTGATGATGGTGATGGTGATAGTGATGGAGATGGTGTTGATGGTGATGATGGAGGTGGTGCCGATGGTGTTGACGGTGGTGATTATGCTGATGGTGCTGATGGTGACGATGGAAGTGATGATGGTGATGGAGGTGATGACGGTGATGATGATGATAGTGATGGTGATGATGGCGACGGTGATAGTGATGGCGATGGTGGTGGTGTTGATGGTGATGATGGTGGTGATGGTGATGATGGTGATGGAGGTGATGATGACGGTGATGATGATAGTGATGGTGATGATGGCGATGGTGATAGTGATGATGATGATAGTGGTGATGATAGTGATGGCGATGGTGGTGATGGTGGTGATGATGGTGATGGAGGTGATGATGACGGTGATGATGATAGTGATGGTGATGGTGATGGTGGTGATGGTGGTGATGGTGGTGATGGTGATGGTGGTGATGGTGATGATGGTGATGGTGATGATGATAGTGATGGTGATGGTGATGGTGATGATGGTGGTGATAGTGATGATGGTGATGGAGGTGATGATGACGGTGATGATGGTGGTGATGGTGACAGTGATGGTGATGATGATGATGGTGATGATGTTGGTGATGGTGATGGTGACAGTGATGGTGGTGATGATGGTGGTGATGGTGGTGATGGTGATGGTGATGGTGGTGATGGTGGTGGTGATGATGGTGGTGATGATGGTGATGGTGATAGTGATGGTGATGATGGTGGTGATGGTGATGATGGTGATGGTGATAGTGATGATGGTGATGGTGTTGGTGTTGATGGTGGTGATGATAGTGATGGCGATGGTGGTGATGGTGGTGGTGGTGATAGTGATGGCGATGGTGGTGATGGTGATGATGATGTTGATGGTGATGGTGATGGTGATGGTGATGGTGATGATGATGATGGTGGTGTTGGTGTTGATGGTGGTGATGATAGTAGTGATGGTGGTTGTGGCTGCCATGGAATGCCCACCTGCATCCACGCTATGGTGAGAGAAGGAGGAAGGACTTTCTAAGAGAAGGGAGTGGTCCGAAGCATCAGCTATCACAGACACGTTGAAGTAAGAAAGGGCCAGGAAAGGGCTTCGGGCTGGGCAGCCAACGGGTCCCTGGCGGTCTAGGGGGAAGGCAGAAGGCAGCTCGCAGCTGAGCCTGCAGCGGGCCGGTCAGTGGCCAACGAGACGCGGCAGTGAGAAGTTAGACTACTTCTCAGGCTCATCTGTTAAGGGAGGAGAAATGGTCCTGAGATGCTGGTGAGGGTCCTAGGGTCTCTGAGGAGTTTCTTCTAACGTGGGAGAGGCTTGCATGAGCTTAGTTGTTAGCAGAAAGGGCCAGAAGAGAAGGGGCGATCAAAGTCCAGAGTAAGCAGGGATTCTGGACTTGCAAGGTGCCTGGGAAGAAGAGGCGGGAGGTGGGCACGGCTGGGAGGTCAGCCTGGGCCCGTGCGGAGCCTTCCATGGGAGCGGAGGGGCGAGACCCGGGGCGGACACGTGCAGGTCACATCCTGGGCAGGGCAAGCAAGGGGGAGGGAGCTCCCGCCCACGGCCCTGTCTATTATTTTGAATTCTGTTACAGTGTTTGCCGAGCACGCGGGCCCCAGGGCCGTCTGGGGGCCACAGAGAGCGGGCGGCCACAGAGCAGCCTTCCGCGGGGCGGGTGGGGCCAGGCTGGGAGTGCATAGGCAGCTCCAGTGGCGTTAGCCAGAGGGGGGGCCGTTCTCGCCACCAGCGCCCTGGAGCCAGAGGGCGGGGGTGAGGGAGGCAGGGACCGTGCAGGTGGCGGGACCAGAGTGGTGGGGGTCGGAAAGTGACCAAGGGTCTGGGCACAGCAGGATGGAGGACGCGTGGGGAGGAGTCAGGAGGGCGAATTGCGGGGTGGCGGGAGAGGAGGGCAGGGGGTCTGAGGAGCCGGGGCTCCTGGGAGGAGGGGGTGCCGCCCTGGGGACTCCAGCTGTGCCCCTCTAGCAGATCCTGAGCTGTCGGGCCGCACTCCTCAGCGGGCCGCACCCACCGGCGACTCTAGCCCGGCACTGGGCCTGTTCGGACCAGCGGCCGAGAACCCCCGGGGCGGGGGTCCGAGCTGAGGGGGTTGAAGCTCCGCGCGTGCGGGACGTGGGCGGAGAAGCTCCCCGAGGGGGCTGGTGGGCCCAGGGGGGTTCGGGTGAGCACCTGTGGACGGCGAGTCTGGTGGCAGACGGCCCGGCCCCCCCACGTGACTTGGATGGGTCCGAGCGCCTGCGCCTCTCCCAAGTCTCCGGGTGACCCCGAGGCTGCTGGCCCAGGGACCCAAGTCAGAGAAGCGGCACCAGCCCGGGCGTCACGCGCTGCTGTCCACGCGCTGGGGGATGGGACCAGACGGAAGAGGCCCGGGCCCCAGCGGGCAGGGTCAGCGCTTGGCCGGAAAGAGGAGGCTGAGACGTGCCTGAGCGGCCGGCACCGAGCGGGGCTTACTCGGGGGTCTGAAGCAGAGAGGGGTGCTGGCCGCCCGCTCGCGCCTCTGGCCTCGTCCCCGACGCGTCACGGACAGCACCTTCTGGGGACAGTTTCCTGAGCGGCGCACTCAGTGAGCACCCCTCTGATCAAAGTCCCCGTCTGGGAAAACCACTACGATCCCCTCTGCCGTCCTCGGGAAGGAGCTGAGAGCTGGGGTCTCGGGGTGCCCCCGGGACGCGGCCGGGATGAACTGGCGCTCGCGGCCCCGGACTCCCCGTCAGCGGCTCACTGGATCGGCGCTAATTACGCTGCTCTAGCTTCGCAGGGAGATAAGTCCAGGAGGCTGTGATTAGAAGAACACCGCAGTTTCGTGGGAAGGCAGATCACAAAGGACAACCCTTCGGGACTCGGCGAAGTGACTGTTACCGGGCACCGCTCAGAGGCCGGAGCACACGCACAGCTGCGGGCCCCGTGCAACCCACCCATGCCCACGGCCGACCACGCGGCCTGACCCGGGACCCAGCGTGAGGCCTCCCTATGTGGCTCTGGGCATGGAGTCAAGGGCCCAAACTACACCTGCTCCTATAAAAACGGACTGCCCATGAGTTAGGACTTCCAGGCGTTCAGAGAGACCCAAGCCTCCAGGCAGCTTGGTCCTCAACGCCGAGCTCCCAGAGCCAGCTCCGTGAGGGGGTGAGCCCCAGGCGAGAGCCAGGAGCCAGCAGGCATTTTCGGGACTGCAGGGAGGGCGAGAGAGCGCTCAGCGGGGTCTGGGGGCTGTAGGCGGTTCTGGCAGCTGGGCGAGCGTGGGGCAAGGCGTGGGAGACAGGGAGACACGGAGCTCCGCTGTGGGAACAACATGAGCGGACTCTGTGGTTCCTTGGTGGCCTGGCTCCTGCCGGGGACACACGGATGGTGTGGTGTGGGGCAGGGCAGCTGGGGGACCGGCTGTCGCAGAGCCAGTGGGGAGCCCCCGGTGGGGAGTGAAGGGGCTGGATCGGCAGGCTGTGGCTGCAGAGGGGGGTGATTCCAGGTTTTGGGGTTTCCCTGGGATGCCCTGAGTGGGGCCGTCTAAGCAGCGGGGTCCCTCAGGCCGTCTGGTGGAGGCCTCCGTGCTCAAGAGAGCAGTCCTGCCGAATGGTGAGCGTCGGAGCCACACTCCGAAGTGTCGGAGCCCACGGGCGTCTTCAGGGAGGCCCTGACTTGGTGCATGCTTGCTTGTGTGTGTTTCAGGGGGGTGTGGGTATGCATGTGTGTGCACACATGTGCATGTGACTGTGCACGTATGTGTGTGTGTCAGCAGGGCACGAGTGTGCACAGGTGTGTGTGTGCGATTGTGCACGTGTGCTATATGTGTTCATGTGCATGTGTGCGTGTCAGCGGGGTGTGAGTGTGCATGATTGTGAGTGTTGCTGCGTGTGTGACTGTGCATGTGTGTGTGCATGCTCTGTGTGTGAGTGTGCATGTGTTTGGTACACATGTGTGTGTCAGCGGGCATGAGTGTGCAGGCTGTGTGTGTGTGCATGTACGTGTGTGATTGTGCATGTGTGTCAGCAGGTGTGGATGTGGGCTATGTGTGCACATGTATGCACATGATTGTGTATGTGTGCATGTGTGTGTCAGCGGGCATGAGTGTGCGGGCTGTGTGTGCACGCACGTGTGTGGCAGGGTGCAGGGGTCACACTTGCTCGGCCTCCTCCTTCAGGCGAGGTCTGAGCAGTCAGTCCGCGGTCACTGTGACTGCGTCCGACAAATCGGAGCACCCTGACCGAGACCTGATCATCGATTCAAGACCATTTAAGCCAAAACACACTTCTCACTTATCCAGCTTGCCCTTGAAGTGTACTTCTACCTCCGAAGGGATAACCCCTGCGGGAGGGAGGACCCCGTACGGCCCGAGACCCGCAGAAGGCCCTCTCCCAGCGCTGAGCGAGTTGACGGAATCGGGGACGCTGGAGGGCGCCAGGGTCACTGCTCCGAACTTACCAGAGCGCGAGTTTCAGGGGCTGTTGGAAGAGCGTTCTCGACTCCATTCGCACGTCCGGCCCTTCTCGAGGACTGGCTTTGTCCTCTTGTGACCGGTACTCGGGGCCGCGGACCCGAGCCGCTCCTGGGGAGGCTATCGCACCCCGCGAGAGCCGGTTTTCGGGACACCAGGCGTGTTTTGAGGCTCTGACAAGAGGAGACACTTACAGGAAGTGCGCGCGCTGGGTTCATGTAGATAATTGCTCATTAAGCAAATTGATTTTTTCCACCCTTCTTTTTCCTAAATTGACTTGATTCGCCCGCGTGACTGTGGTGCGGGAGGAGCGTGTGCGGCGGGGCACCCGGGGCCTCACTAATCCCGTGGTCAGCTAGAGAGCAGGTGCATCGTGACCCCGATTTATGGATGAGAAACCACCTCTCGGCAGGGGCCACGCAGCAGGTGCCGAGGGAGGATCGGCACGCGGGGAAAGCAGAGGGGTGCGGGGTGGGGGTCTGGTCGCTGCTGGAGAACATGCGCGGGGGGCGTCGGGCGGCAAGGGTGGGAGAGACCCAGTGGTCATCACTGGGGTATCGGAGCGGGGACCAGGGGTCCTGCCCGCACGGTGGGTGCTGGCGCAGCTTGGGAAACAGTGTTGTGTGGTCGCCTCTTTGTGGCAAGTGGGTCATTGTCTGCATGGATGTTGGCAGGACTCGGGCCAGAGGGGTGGAGCCTGGGTCGCCCCGGGTGAGCACTGAGGGGGAGAGCGGGGGGCGTGGCCTGACCCCACGCCCTTCAAACCCCACAGCCCCCGTTTGACGCGTCATCATTTTAAGTCTCAGAGATCATGTTTTTTTTTTTTTTTTTTAAAGATTTTATTTACCTATTTGACAGAGAGAGATCACAAGGAGGCAGAGAGGCAGGCAGAGAGAGAGGGGGAAGCAGGCTCCCCGCTGAGCAGAGAGCCCGATGCAGGACTCGATCCCAGGACCCCGAGATCATGACCCGAGCTGAAGGCAGAGACTTCAACCCACTGAGCCACCCAGGGGCCCCAGGGATCATCTTTTTTTAATTTAATTTTTATCTGGCTTATTTATTTTTTTTTAATTTAAATCCAATCAACCAACATATAGTACATCATACTTTCAGACGTGGTGTATAATAATTCATCAGCTGTGTCTAATGCCCAGCGCTCATCTTTAGGGATCGTTCTAAAGGGGAGGGTGTCCAAGTGTCATTAATTTTCCTCCAATGTATATCTAAGAACGGGTGACGGGCAGGCCAGGTCACAGGGTGTCTGACTGCAGAGAAAACCGTGCAGGTGGGCAGCCTCTGGACGCGTGAGGTCGGGGGACGGTCCCTTCTCAGGACACTCGAGCCAGTGAGTCCCCGCAGCTGCCGGGCCCTGGGTCAGGGGCAGGTCCCGCGGCCGGCTGCCAGGCTCCCTCGCCGGGTCCCACATGCCGCTCTCCCGCCGCCGGGACCGCGAGGTGCTCCTGTGTGTGGCGTGCTCTTCCGCTGGCCCCCATCACGCCACCCACCCTGATTTGGGGGAGGGTAATGGCCGGCTGGTTTCTACTGGCAGATATCTCTGAATCATTGTAGAACAATTCTAGTCTTCGGCGAGACTCAGTTATGCAGTGGCTTTGGCGAGGATTTGGACTAATTGAAGTCGCTACCAAGACCTTCGTCAGAATGGACCGGGGGTTGCGAAGCCGCGCCCGCGGGGCTGGGGTCTCTGTGCTGCTGGGCAGGACGGCCGACGTCGGAGGTCCGTCCCAACTTCATACCCCTCCAAACGGAATACCCAGTGCTCCCCGCAGGACCGAACCGACGCCCCTGCCAACAGCCCGCGAAGACTGCGCTCACTCGGTGTGGACGAGATTTCCCCGCGTGGGCTCTGGGAGGACCGGGCACGGTGCGCGTGCTGTGAACACCCCGAAAGGCCCCCGAGCCGCTGGGGGGCCGCAGGACGGAGAGCCACCGTGCACGTCTCGGGCCAGCCTGTCTGCTGCGGCCGGCGGGAACTCGCACGGCTTTCCAGGACAAGCCAGAGAAAACCAGTGGGTTTAAAGGCCTCTTCCCAGAGGCGCGCCGCCCAGCTTTGCCGTATGAGCAGCATCTCCCGGAACTCCCTCAGAGCGTGTGTGACAAAGCCAGCGAAGGTCCCCGGGGACAGGGACCGCGGCCGGTGCCAGGCTTGTCCACATGCGCCCCGCCCGCGCCGAGGCGCCCGTCCCCCCATGGAGGCCAGCCTGGCCTTGCCTGCGGCCTCGGCCGCCAGACGCGCACGCGGGATGGGTCCGTGTTCGGTTGCGGGAGCTCATCTCTCCTCTGCTGCTGTGACCGGTTGTGTGCCTTCCGACCGGCCCTGGGCAGACGGCGGCGACGGGGGCGGAGCCTCTGCCCCTCCAGAGTGAGCTGGAAACGCGCCTCCAATTTCATCCACTGAGATTTGGGGGCTCTGTGTCCGGGCCACATGCCAAGGTGCTCCGACCATCCTAAACGGCTCTGTGACCTGCCTTGTCCTAAATCGCTGTTTCCTGATAAGAAAGCCAGGTTATCCCCCAGGGGAGGGCCATGCATCAGCTCAGGGTGCACTCGGGCGGGGGCCGGGTTCATCCCGCAGGAGGTGTGGCCACACTGGCCCGGGGCCGGGGTCGGCTGCTGGCCGCCTCTGCCGGAGGAGGGTGGGGGCCTGTGCTGGCATCTGGCTCCGGTGGTGCTGGTCGGAGTGCAGGACGGCAGGGCGAGGGGGTCCAGCCGCGACACGGATTTCTCCCGAGCAGAGGTGTGGAGGGCTGAGGCGGACACTCTGCTCGAGAGGGAGGGAGGGCTGGCTGGTGGGACGGTCCCGGCCCGGGGCGGTGGGCTGTCCAAGGTGGGAGGGCCGCGGGAGCCGCTGCAGGGCTGACACCGACTGCACCTCTGGGGGGACCGTCCCCGGGGGAGCGCGCTGGGGGGCCGTGGCCAGCTGGCCCCTGAGCGAGGCCCCCGGACGGCCGTCGGCCACACTCTCTTGCTGTGTGTGGGTGTTTTTGACACGGTCACAAAGCAGGGCGGTCCCAGCACTGTTCGCGCCCCTCCAGCAGGGGACGGAGGACACAGGACACATTCAAGGCGGGCAGTCAGCCTTCCCTTTGCGGGTGCGGGCGGAGGCGTGGAAGCCTTCCGAGGACAGGGGAGCCTGTGTGGGGCGGGCTGGCTCCTCGCCCGGTGGGTCGGCCACAACTGAAGGGCTTAGATCCCGAGCTCCACGGGCAGACACGACAGCCCTCGTCCTGCCGTAACTGGGAACTCATGATCTTAGTTAGCTGTGCTGAGACGCTGGCGTCGGGGGGACGTTTCCGCACCCGGCAGGTTTCGCAGGCAGAACGTTTCCCGTGAAATCCATGCAGCACGGAGGGCCGTGCAGGACGCAGCTCATCCCACGCCTTCCGGGAACATCAGGAATTAATGCTGATTAAAGTCCTCTAATGCCTACTTGGCGGCAGGTGTCTGGGCCCCTTCTGCTTGGATCGGGGGCCCCGAGCAGGGCTTTCCCCCAACGCTCCCCGCTACCCAGCGGCCGGCTGGGCAGAGGGCTCCCCGTGTCCCTGCGTGAGGGAATCGGGGCGGCCACAGGGCCTGGAGGAGGAATTGCCTGGGCTCTGGGTGCAGCTCTTCATCTGGGAGCCGCGCGACGTGGTTTCCGGAGCCCCGACGCCTCTGCGGACCCCGCCAGCCTCCCGGCTGACCCCCAGCCCCGCCGTCTCTCAGCTGATGCTCTGCGGCGCCAGCGCCTCGGGGGAGGGCCCAGCGGTCCCCACCTGCACGAGGCGCGTGAGGCCCGCACCAGACTCCTCTGCGCGGGCGAGGCGGGGAGAGCGTTTACGGCGGACGTTGTCTCCGACTTATGGACGGGAGGCAAGCAGAGCAGGTGCGCGCTGCTCAGACGGTGTCTCGGGCTGGGGTCTGGCCGTGACCGTGACGAGAGAGAGCAGCGAGTCGTGTCCACGACAGGAGCCCTGCGGTCGTCTGCACCAGAGCTGCCCAGACCCTAATGTGCACACCTGGGGGCCTCGTGAAGGTGTGGATTCTGCTCACTAGGTCTGGGGGAGCCCAGAGTCTGCATCCCCCAGACCGCCCACCCCCGTTGTGCCCGTCCAAGGCCACACCCTGACCGCAGCCCTTGTGTCTGCGCCATGCAGGGAGGAGGCCACTCGCTTTGAAGTCCAGGTTTAAAGTTCAGTTTTAAAAACTTGGCTCCTCGGTGCCCGGCCACAGAGCCGTGTGTGACGGGAGCCGCCAGGCTGGCCTGTGCAGGCGTGTTTCTGTCACCGAGAACATTCTCTTGGACGGTGCCGTGCAGATTGCGGGGCGCGGGTGAGACGCGTCTGAGACACCGCCTGGAGTTCCTGGGCCAACCGCAATCCTGTTGCGTCATTCCATTATCATAAGAGTGTTTGCATCGAGCTTGGTCAAGAGTCAGGCCATGGAGGTACGGGAGAAAATTAAAACAGCTGTTCATTTAATTTGAGTCCATATTCTTAGAGAACTGATTGTAAACTGGGAATGCTAATTAATCTCATTTCTCACATTTTCCCCACCGGTCGGCCGACTACAGCCTGAGAGCAATGGGAAGATGGCGCCCCTTCCTGGCCAACGCCGGGGAGTCCGAGCCCAGGGCCTGCAGCCCCGGGGGGCCACGCGCCGCCTGCCCGAGCCCAGCGCGGCCCCTGGATCCTGGGGCAGGTGTGTCGCCTGTCCGAGCCCCTCGCCATCACCTGTCGCAGGCCCGAGTCCCCCAAAGCCGCGTGCTCTGTGGCCGCTGCGTCAGCCTGCGGCTTGTCCCCTGTCTCACTCCGCCTCCCACAGCCGCGGGATGTCATCAAACCAGCGCGCCTTCAGAACGCGCACTGCGGCCCATGTGGTGAGGCGGGAAACAGAAAAGTGGGTCATCCCGCGCAGGAAGCAATCAGAGTATCGGCAGGCCTAGGACTGAACACCTCGGAGACTCACGAGGGGTCCGTGAAACTCGTGGAAGCCACGCGCGCACACACACACACGCACGAACACACACACGCACGAATACACAATCACACACACGCACGAACACACACACATGCAAACACACACACACCACAAACACACACGCAAACACACACGCAATCACACACACGCAAACACACACAACACAAACACACACGCAATCACACACACACAACACAAACACACACACACACGCAAACACACACATACAACGCAAACACACACACACGGAAACACACACGCAATCACACACACAACACAAACACACACACAAACACACACATACAACACAAACACACACACAAACACACGCAAACACAAACACACACACAAACACAAACAACACAAACACAAACACATGCAAACACACACACAGAAACACACACACAAACACACGCAAACACACACAAACACACAGGCAAGTTCGGTGTATTTGTTTTTCATTTCAGATATTTTTGATAAGGAACATTTCTCTATAATGCAACAGCCGATTGCTCTAGTAATGGGAGAGGCAGCGGGAACAGCCTCCCCGGCCTCGGCAGGCCTCCGGGGGCATGACTCTGTGTCTCGGGGTCTGCCTCTGGGGGATCCCCCCGCTCCCTGAGACAAGCAGTTCTAGAACCTCCGCTTCCAAGGTCAGCGGGATGACCTTGGCACCGACGTTGACC
>CM052812.1:72703321-72733548 GCA_028533885.1 Nasua narica | reverse complement strand
TTTGCCCTCCCTGCAGGCTCAGTTACCTGCTACCGATTGTGCAATTCTTGAAAACAGAATTTCATGTATTTTGTTAGGTTTTCTCTTTGTTTCTGCAAGGAGGTCAATTCTTAAGGCAGTTAATGCTCCATGTATGTAGAAGCCTACTGGGTATAAAGTTTCGTTATTTAGTTTACCTTTAGAAACGATATTCTTTCCAGCCTGCCTTATTGGTCCATTCTCTCATCTTGAAGAACAAAAAATGCAATCCCGAGGGGGCCTCTTCTCCTGCAGAAAGCCAGCTCCGGGCTGAAGTTGCAACCCCCACTGCATTGCACCTGGAAAGCACCCGTCCGCTTCCTTCGTCAGGTGGCCAAGCTCCTGGATTCGGGGGCCAGGACTTACCCATCTTGGACCACGTCCGCTGACAAGGTGTGCAGAGAGAGGGCGGAAGCAGGCTCCCTGCTGGGCCGCTCGGCCTCCTGGGGGAGGGGAGCCTACTTTCCTACTTCTGAATGCTCTGTCACTTGCCCTGACCCCTCCAGATGCTAGTTTCCCAGGCCCCGTGGTCCTGCCTCCCTCCCCAGTCCCCACGTACTGTGGCTTTGCATTGGCCATTTCACATTAAGGCTGGCCATGGGGGCACGTCCACTGGTCGGCCACCAAGCTTTCTAGGTGTGTGTGCTGTGTCCATTTGCACCCACACTCTGCACCCCCCGGGCCTGTGCTGCTGACCTCTCCTGACGACGTGGCTCGGGTGTGGGAGCCGCAGCACAGTTTAGGTTTTGTGCTTCGGGCAGTCTTCACAGGTGCTTTCTGCCGTCCCCCTGAGACCTCAGGCCGCAGCGCTCTCTCCTGAGGCCCCATCTGCCTCCCCACCTCCACTTCCACAGCTCTTTGTGGCCCTTCTGGCCACTTCGGGTCCTGGGTTTTCGTTCCTTTCTGGTTTACCTTTTTGTTTCTCATTCTGGTGGTATTGGGATGGATCCCGCGATGGGGATGTGCCAGCTCTGCCGCCGACCTCTCCGCGCCTTCGCCCTCCTCCTGCCGCGTCTTGGGCGCTGGGCACCTACTCCTGTGCGGTCTGCACGTGCAGCCGTCCGTGAGAAACGGGGACGCTTGTTGGAGTCCCCCCAGCCTGAGACAGGGGCTGAACCGACATAGGTGCTCCCACATCCGTGCAAAGCCCCTTCCCCACCCCCGCTAGGGAGCCAGCCGTGTTCCAGATTTCTCTATGCACCAAACATCGATGGTTGGCCTCTTTTCTGCAGACAAGGCCTCTCGGAGGGGTTCCATCCAGCCCAAGAGCATGAGGACCTCCTTGGAGGTGGCTAGGCTGGAAAGGAAGACTTTAAATTAAGATTAGCAGGTAGCGCTGTGACCTCCACGGGCTCTGCGACGGGGTCGACAGTGAAAATCTGGGGTATGACCTTGGCTGTGGCCGCCTCCCTGGACCACAGCGCAGGGCGTGTGCGTGGAGAGCCCCTAACACCCCCCCCCCAACGTGCTGCCAGGCGCCCACTGGCTTCGTGGCGTGAGCTCAGGGTTGGGGGCTCTGGGGGCGCAGGCGCCGGGCACCCCCCACCAGCTCCGTGAAAGGGGCATTTTCAGGCTGTGTCCTTGGTATGGGGTCAGAAGAAGCAAGCGGTCTCTTGCTTCTCTCCGAGTGAAGCAGCAGAGGGCCAGGGTCGGCCCTGTGCGCTCGGGAAGGAGCAGCCTTGTTTCATCACACCTCAGCGGGATCGGGGTCTGCGCGCCTCGGTTCGGAGCTGCTTTGGGAAGCCCGTTGGCATTGGCACGAGGGGCGTGAGGGAGCTCCTCCTCACCCGGGCGGGTGCAGGACACGAGGCCCCGTCCCAGGAGAGAGGGAGAGCCTGAGCCCCACAGAGGGAGCACGGTTTGCTGAAGGCCCACAGCCTCTAGGGGAAACACCGAATCCGTAGCCTCATTGTCCACTTAGGGCTCTCCGGGGAAGGAAAAGGCAAGACTGTGGGGCAGCTATCGAAACCCACCCGGCCAGTGGGCCAAAGACTCGTATCCGTGCCTTGAAATGGAGAGGAAAGCGTTCTGCCAGCCAGCCTCCCAGTCGGTTCCCCGTGAGGACTCCCGAACGCCACCCCGTGCGCGGTGCCGCTGTGGAACCAGGTGCGTGTCCAACAGGAGGCCAGGAAGACAGACGGTTTTACCTTCTTACAGGGTAAATAGAACAGCGACAACACGGTCACCACCGCCGAGGAGCCCCCCGAGAGTCGTAGGAGGGAGCCCGGCCGCCGGAGGGTGTTCAGCGTGGGGCCTCTGTGGGGGGTCCGGCTGGCTGAGGTCACGAGGGTGGGCTCTCTCGAGGGGAGCAGTGCCCTTAGAAGGAGACCCTCGAGAAAGGGGGTCTCTGTGTGCCCTGTGAGGACGCAGTGTGAGGGCGGCATCGGAGAGCTGGGAGGGGGGCCGCCCCAGGAACCGGCCGTGTGAGCACCCACTCCCGGATTCCAGCCGGGAGCACCGCGAGGAGATCAACACCGCTGGTTCAAAGCCACCGGGTCTGCGGTGTTGAGCCGTGGCGGCCCGGGCCGATGAAGACACCGGCGCCAGCAAACGGCACAAAACGTGCATTTTGAAGGATTTCCATTTCCTAGAGCAAAACATGGTGCTTGGCCAGCCTTTGTTGACAGCAATGAGTATGCGTCTAGGTTTTAAATCTGATTTCAAAAAGCATCAAAGAGACAAACCCATAGCTTTTATCTCGTTAGCAAGCGGTTTTAAGAGTACTTTGCTTCCAGAAAAACACCGCATGCAGTGACCGCAGTGTTTGTGGCCCTGTCCCATCATGAAGGTCCCTGGGCTTCGATTCAGGTCCCGTCTTCAGAAGCAGCGCCCACTTCCCCGCTCGACGCCTTCACAGAAGACCGATTCCTCTGGGAGAACAAAGGGGGCGGTTCAGACGCCTCCTTGATCAAGGAGACTTTGAAGGTCGAAATGACCGTCCATCAAGTTCCTTGGCCTGGTGACATGATCTCCAGCAAAGAAGCTCCAATCTACGCAGCGTTTCTGGATTCCAGGGGTAGAAGGGAGCATGGAGCTCACTGGGTCCCAGGCGTCACTGTAGCCGGGAGGAGAGCTAGGTTTGGCGAGAGAGGGACTTGGGAGGGTCTCCGGTGTGTCATTCCTCCTGCCTGGGGCTGTAGGGGGAGGGACAGGATGCTCAGCGGGGAAGCGGCACCTGCTGGGCGTCTCTGTTGGGAGGACAAAGCCGTGCTCCCTCCAGAAGCACCAGGTGTCGGATGCACGGCAGTCTGATCGCTGCACCTTTTCTGACGCCCCCGGAGACCACCTCTGCCATCTGGCCTCAGTGACAGCGGCCACCCAGAGTGCCCCTCTGGCGTCCCACCTTGGTGACAGCGGCCACCCGGAGTGCCCCCTGGCGTCCCGCCTCGGTGACAGCGGCCACCCGGAGTGTCCCCCGGCGTCCCGCCTCGGTGACAGCGGCTGCCCCAAGGAAGCTGTGCTGACAGGTGCTGCTGCGAATGTGCAAACACCGGGCTCAAGGGCGAAGGGCAGTGTGGACGGAGTGGGGACCGGAGGTGGCTGTGGGGCCCAGGAATCTTCCCTCGGTTGAATCCATTCTGAGAAATCATCCACGACGTCGAGTCTCCTGCATTTCCAGCTCAGAATGATGATCATCGGCAACACCTTTCTTCTTGTCAGCTCGGGGCTAATGTGATTTGGAAACCTGAGCGTGTTTCCCTGTGGAGGTAAGTTTTCATTTCTCCAGGATGACTGTTCCAGATTGCCACCGAAGTTCCGCTGAAGAAGAAACTGCCTTCCTCCCTCCCGCGAGGCTGCTAGGTTCTTCGCCTGCCCCCCAGGTAGGAGGGCTCCCGACTGGGCTCCGCGGCGGGGTTGGGGTCCCCAGGTGTGTTTCCGCCGCGCAGGCAGCGGGCGGCTCTCGGGGCTCATGGTGCGCGGGGCTCCCGATGGGCGGGGCTCCCGGGGCGCGGTCCCCGCTACTCACCGGGCGCCTTTCATCTGCTTACTCGCTACCCGGGCTGTACCCTCCGTCAGTAAGTAACTCCTCATGTCTGCTGTCCAGCCTCTTCTTGGATCATTTGCTTTTTCCCTGTCGAGTTTTGAAAGCTCTTCACGCATTTTAGGTACTCATTATCTGTTGGATGTGGCGTTTGCAAATATTTTCTCCCAGTCTCAGGCTTTTTTTTTTTTTTTTTTTTTATCATCTTGATTCTTTCTCAGAGCAAAAATTTTTAATTTTGATGCAGTCAGATTTACCCATTCTTTCTCTCATGGTCTGTGCCTTTGATGTCAAGTCTAAGAACTTTTCTGCTAGACTTAGTTCCTGAAGATTTTCCCCAACATTTACTCTAAAAGTTTTATGGTTTTATACTTTACATTTAAGTCCATGATCCATTTTAGTTAAATTTGGTATTAGGAGTGCAGATTAAGTCAAAGCTCCCTGTTTTGGGACGATGGATGGCCAATCATTCCAGCATCAGGTACGGAAAAGGCCATCTCTCCTCCTCCTGTGCTTTCACCGGAAATCGGTTGAACGGTTTTCGAGGGCATATTCCCGGGTTCCCTACTGAGTCCCGTTGGTGGACACATGGTCCGTCTACCCACACCACAGTTTCGGCTGCCTTTATATGGGTAGCCGGAACCCCCGTGTCGTTTTGTTTTCTGTTTCAAAATTGTTTGAGCTATTTTAGTTCATTTGCCTTTCATATATTTTTAAACTGATTTGTTTATATCCACACAAAAATCTTGCTGTGACTTTGATGGGAATTGTGTCGAATTTGTGTATCAACTCGGGGGAAGACTTTACATACTCACTGGGCTGAGTGTTTCAGTCATGAACATGGTCGTTCCCTCCACCTGTGTGCACCTTTCGTTCTTAGAATGTGCACGTGGATTGTTAGATTTATGCCTCAAGATGTCGTGTGCTTGAGTGACTGTCAACAGTATTGTGTGTGTGTGTGTGTGTGTGTGCGTGTGTGTTTTAGAAAGAAAGCACGACTGGGGTGGGGGGCTGGGCAGAGGGAGAGAAAATCTCAAGCAGACTCCCCACTGAGTGTGGAGCCCGAGGCTGGGCTCCATCTCACGACCCTGAGATCACGACAGGAGCTGAAACCAAGAGTTGGATGCTCAACCAACTGAGCCACCCAGGCGCCCCTGGTACTGTGTCTTAATTTCAGTGTTCGTCACTTGGGTATAGAAGTACAATTGACTTCTGTAATTTATATTGAATCCTGAGGTCTTGCTGAACTCATTTATCAGTTCTAAAGGTTTTTTTGATAGATACTCTGGGATTTTTTACACAGAAAACCATGCTTTCTGCAAATAGAGTTTGTTTCTTTCCTCCCTACATTAAAAAATCATCCTCCCCACTGACTATTTGCCTTACTGCTCTGCCTAGAACCTCTAGCACCATTTTGAATAAAAATGAGGGTATGCACTGCTTTTTCCCTAATCTTATCAGGAAAGCATCTGGTCATTCAGCATTGACTATGGCGTTAGCTTTGTTTTTATTTATGTTATCTGAACTGATTTCCAGTTTCCCCCAGTTTGTGGGGTTTTTATCACGGGTTGGTGTTAGATTTGTCCAATGTTCTCTCTGCATCAGGTGATAGGTCATGGATTTTTCTCCTCTGACTTACGGATGTGGGTCTCACACTGCCTGATTTTTTTTAAGATAATAGTGAATTATTATTATTTGCTATTTTTCTATTTTTAATTTTTTTATTATGTTAGTCACCATACAGTCCATCGTTAGTTTTGATGCAGCGTTCCGTGATTCGTTATTTGCATATAACACCCAGTGCTCGTTACAACACGTGTCCTCCGTAACGCCCATCACACGGCACCCATCCCCCACCTCCCCCCTAAAACTCTTAGTTTGTTTTCTGGAGTCCATACCTTTCTCATGGTTCATCTCACCCTCTGACTTCTCCCCACTTCATTTTTCCTTTCCTTCTCCTAATGTCCTCCATGCTATTCCTTATGTTCCACAAATAAATGAAACCGTATGATAATTGTCTTTCTCTGCTTGACTTATTTCACTCAGCATAATCCCCTCCAGTCCCATCCGTGTTGATGCAGTTGGTGGGTATTCATTCTTCTGACGGCTGAGGAATATTCCATTGTGTATGAACCACATCTTCTTTATCCATTTGTCTGTTGAAGGGCATCTCGGCTCCTTCCACAGTTTAACTATCGACACTGCTGCTATGAACATAGGGGTACATATGGACCTTCTTTTCACTACATCTTTATCTTTGGGGTAAATACCCAGCAAAATCAACACCCAAAAGAGAAATAAGTCAAAAAATGGGCAGAAGACATGGACAGAGACTTCTGCAAAGTAGACATATGAATGGTCAACAGACACATGAAAAAATGTGCATCATCATTAGCCATCAGGGAGATTCAAATGAAGACCACATTGAGATACCACCTTACACCAGTTAGAATGGCCAAAATCAACAAGACAAGAAACAAACAGTGTTGGTGAGAATGCGGAGAAAGGGGAGGCCTCTTCCACTGTTGGTGGGACTGCAAGTTGGTGCGGCCACTTTGGAAAACAGTGCAGAGGTTCCTCAAAACACTAAAGAGAGAGCTCGCCTATGACCCGGCAATCACACCACCTGATTTCAGGTGCAGACTTCTCCCCGCTGGGGATAGATCTCAGCGAGTCGTGATGTGCGATTCTTTTTACACACAATTGATGTGTCACAAAAATATTTTGCTAATTTTTACATGTAAGTGGATGAGGATGGTTTGTATTTTATTTTACATGTGACTTTGGTGTTATCTTTACCTGGGTTTTCTATCAGGGCGGTGGTGTCACAGGATGGATTGGAAAGTGTTCTATCCTCTGTTCTTTTCTGGAAGAGATTATGTGGAATTTGTGTTAATTCTTCTTCAAACACTTGGTAGAATTCTCCACTGAAAGCATCCGAGCCTGGAGTGTTTTTTGTTTGATTTTTTGAAGTTTTTAAAGTTACAATTTCAATATCCTTAATAGTCATAGGACTATTCAAATGATCAGCTTTATAACTGGGTGAATTGAGGTAGTTTGTTTTGGGGGATCTGGTCCATCTCATGGGATTTGTCAGATTTCCCTGCGAGTCTCCTCGTTGTCTGCAGGGTCTGCAGTGTGTCTTCAGCCTCGTTCCTGATGCTGGTCGTTGCTGCTGGTGAGAAAGGAGACAGCACGTCGGTTGGGTCCTGTTTTTCAATCCACTCTGCCAATCTCTGCCTTTTAATTAGTGTATTTAGACCATTTCCAGTTAATGTAACAATTCGTCTCTTATTACTTGATTTCTGTTTGTTATTCAGTTTTCCATTTCTAGTCTCTTTTCCCTCCCTTCCCCTGGGTTACTTGACCTATTTTCTCCTTTCTAATTCCATTTTGGCTTATTCATAGTGCTTTGGAGCGTATGGTTCGCGCGGGTGTTGAAGGTCCCAGTGGCCCTCCCGGAGAGGGTGTGTACGTGGTTGCAGCCCTATGGGGGTGCAGTCCAGACTCTGCAGGGCCTTCCGGTGGCAGAGGTGGATGTGAGTCACAGCTTCTCTGCGACATCTGATAGGAAGGGAGGATCATTCTCTTCTTGATGGGCTGATGCTTTTCTTGTCCTTGTCAGGAGGCACCAGGCTTTCCAGGGACTTTTGAGACTGTGTGTGTCCACTGGTGTTTCTGGCTTGCCCGCCCCCGTCTGCCCCAAGCCCGTGACGAGTGAGGCAGGAAGAAAGCCAAAGAGACTCGCTGTGTCCCCCCCAGTCCTGAGGCCCCCAGCTTGTCTGCCTTCTCCTCTCCTTTCCTAAGAATCCACTTAGGCTGGTTTTTCACACAGTGTGCAGGGTTTTGAGCTATGCTTAGTGGGAGGAATAGAGAGAGTATGTCTACTCCATGTTCCTGGAAGTCCCAGTTTGTGGTTTTTTAATGCCCTAAAATTGGGGTACTTTCTTACCCAGCAACAGAAAACTGATATCGTACATATTTTTCTGAGATATTTTATTAGGGAATTCTGATTTTATTTGGAACTGGAAAGTAGCAAAAATGACAATATTATGTCTTCTGGTGGTTTCTACAAAAGATTATGTAATCTACATCAAAAGGACAATAACATGCTTACGTGGTCAGTGGAACTCTTAAGGGAGAACTCGCTCCCCTGGGCACTGAGAGCCAACTGTAGCCACGTGCTCTCAAAGAACAAACCCAAGCGAGGAACACACTTCTCCGAATGTGATTTTCGGGGAGTCGCAGCCCCGGAGGAGGCTGGGGATGGGGCGACGTGGAGGACAGGCGTGCAGGGAGCGCACACTCTTCACGGAGAGTGCATGCGGCTTGCCCACGAGGTGCCAGGTGGCAGAGAAGACCACAGCGGCTGGGAGGGTCGCTAAAATGAGGACCCCCTCTTTGTGCGGTCGAGTGCAGTAGACTGTGGGGCAGTGTCCAGCCAAAGAGGCGTCCCCCATGGTGTGTTTGCCCCTGCGCCTCTCCACCACAAGGTGCTCAGCCCACGTTGTGACGCTTCATTCTAGAAGCACGTGCTTTACTTGGGTGCTCAGCCAGGGAGCACGCGGCTGATAAACGCCACGGCTATTAAGCATGTTAATTGCAAAGCCATCCGTTAAGATGATTTGTAAAGCCACACATCTTGTTATGACTAATGAGGCTTGAATGGGGGAGGGGCGGGGGGCTGGGGGCTCAGGTCACTGTTTGCTGGAAAGTAGAATCAGCTACAATTTGCCGCAGATCCCGAGGAAGCTGGAATGTCCGCATCTCTGTGGGTCTCCCCGTGGCTGAGACTTCAAAGCTTTGCCCCCAGCACCCCTGCATCGATGATCTCAACAAGCCTTCTTGGAGCCTGTGAGTGGTGCAGGCCATGCGCTGGGCACACGGGGCTTGAGGACTGTGGGGAGGGTATGGGGCTCCTCGTCCTCCAGGAATCACAGTCAGGATGAAGGCAATGGCCTGTGGCCAACGAGGGGGGAGGAGAGGCCTGGAGGTGTGGACGGAGCCCTGAGGGACAGGGACACAGAGAGGAGAGGCCATATGAGGGTGGAGGCAGAGATGGGGAGATAGGACCACAAGCCCAGGAGTGGCCAGGGCTGCCAGAAGCTGAAAGAGGCAGGAAGGATCCTCCCTAGAGCTTCCAGAG
Organism: Nasua narica; assembly: GCA_028533885.1. Lineage (NCBI taxonomy): Eukaryota > Metazoa > Chordata > Mammalia > Carnivora > Procyonidae > Nasua > Nasua narica. Next base: position 72,724,402 of record CM052812.1, on the reverse strand, counting down.
GGAGTGCAGGGCCACCACACCTTGATTTCAGACTTCCGGCCTCCAGCATGTGAGAGAATGAATTTCTGTTCTCTTAGGCTCCCCAGGTTGTGGTACTTTGTTATGGTAACCCCAGGACCCTAGCATATGCACATCTCTCCAGCTGGGCAGGCTCCGTGGACACCAGGAGGGGCTCCTGAATTTCCCACCCAATTACGAGTTCACCTGTTGGCTCCTTTTTTCGGAGCACCTACTGGCCGCCCAGTAGGTTAGGCTGGCAGGGAGGAGGGAGGGGGAGAGAGAGAGAGAAAGAGAGAGAGAGATTGAGAGAGACAGGCTCTGGCTTCCAGACGCAGGCTGCTTGTTTGGGAGGGAGGACGAAAGTGGAAGAAATTGGGACAGGAGGAGGAGGCAGAAAGAGGTGCCTCCTACTGTTCTTGGGAGTGTCTGGGGGGGCCCTGGGCTTCGCCCCAAGGACCTCGGAGCATCCGTCTGGCCTTCCTTTTCGGGGCTGGTCACCGCGTGTCCTGCTGGGCCAGCGTCGGTGGCTCTGCGCCCCTGTCTTCTATGCACCTTTCTCCCGAGCTCTGTCTCCATCCCGCCTGCTCCTGCACAGGTGGGTGAACAGCAGTGCTGCTCATTTCCAAAGAATCTTCCTCTTTGTGTTTCTTTCCATCAAAGGGGGTCTGGGAGGCCTTTCTATCTCCAGGAAAAGCCCCCAGGAGAAACAACATGTGACATCGTGCCCCGCTGGGAGGTTGGGGCCACGGTGCTCGTGCGGCTTAATTACAAGTCCCCCCATTACATCAGGTCACTGCCATCCCACGACTCACAAAAAACAAGTGTTCTAACGGAATCTTATACACGTCCCGCCATTGCACCAGGAAACCTTGAAACAGCAGCTCTGAAGACTCGTAAGTCCGAGAACTTCAGGTGCCGCTGGCTCGGGGCACCGCCCACGGCTCTGGGGGGAGATGGTCCAGCCCCAGCCCCCTCCGAACTCAGCATCAAAGAACTCACTGGTTGAGGTGATGGATCTAAGTGAGATTCAGAAGGGACTTGAGGCCCGCTTTCTTTCCGAAAGTCCTTCATTCCCCTGCTTTTGTGTGACTGGAAAACCACTTCCCTTCTTTCTGGCTCACTGAGCATGCGTCCTGCTCTCCCTTGGTCCAAAGCGCATCCAAACAGGTACCTTTCCTGCCTCCCTCTTCCTCCCTTTGGCTGCTCTGGTCGTCCACCTAAGCACGTCCTCAGCTTTGCTTGGCTTCTGCTCCTCCTACTGTTTCTAGGCATTGCGTCTTTCTCTGCCCCAGGGTCTTTGCATATTCCATTCCCTTTACCCAGAAAGCCTCTGGTCCTCCTCCATCTGGTCACCTCCTTACCCCTGGAGTAAGAGGGGGTAAGGCCCTTAAGGGGGCCCAGCTCCGGCCTCTCTGCAAACACCGGGACCCTGCCCCACCACTGGAGCCCCTCTCTCCTGTGTCCTACTCCCTGGTCCTGCCTTTGGACACGGATTGCTCTGCTTCTCCCCCCAGGGCCCTGCCCCGTTAGCGAGTGACCCTAGTAGACCATGGACGGGCTCACGGAGAGGCCTGGGGGGATCTGTGAGGCCATGGGCGGGTCCTGGTGCAGCTCGCGCGTCAGCCCCCAGCGACAGGGTCTTTCATGTATCCTGGCGACAAAACACAGTACCCTTCCAATAAAATAATTAAGGGCAAAACATAATCTGCGTTCCAGGGACACTTTAAAGAAAATTACATTTTAAAAAAAGGGAAGTAACTTTGAGGAAGACACAACAACTGTTGGGAAAATCAGTGTTCTTAAGAGACTGAAAAGTAATTGAGCGGCAAATTATACCTTCCAGATGGCGCCCGCAGTTAGCGCCCGGAGATCCTCAGCCGCAGCCCCACGGAAAAGGAGGTGTTTGCAGGAGATGACTACAAAAGCTGCGGAAACACAATGATCCCCGTAAATGTGGACAGGAGGAACGGCGGGAGCGGGCGGCTCTCTGGTCTCAGACGTTCGAGGCGCGGATACGCAGCATCGTGTCTGCGGGCTGCTCCCACGGTCGGCCGAGACCTGACTGTTCACGGGCAAATCTGTCCGCATCGGGCTGTGTTTTCCAGTCGCACGGCTGACCCCAGAGAAGGCGGTTGTGATTGTGCTGGAGACGGAGGCCTGTGTCCAGCCTGGACGCGCCTTCTCCCGGACACAGAGGACACGGAGGGGCCCCACCTCCCCGGCCCCTCCCCCGGGCCTCCCGCCTCCACTCTCACCCCTCCATGCCCCGCGCCCCAGATTCTGCTCTGTCGAGTGGAAGCCCTCAGGCGCCGGGGCGGTTGTGGCTGCCGTCCCTGCTGGAGCGACAAGCACGCCAGCGTCTCGCCCCGCGGGGGTCCTGCTGCAGGACTGGGGTGCTCCTGCCCCGCTGCGGGGGGCCGCCGCCCAGCCGGGCCGTGTCCGGGCTTGCCTTCAGCTGGAGGAGGCCGCCCGGCATGGCGCGGGGTGCCCAGGCTGCCCAGGCCCGCCCACTCCAGATCAGCTCCCCTGAGACGTCTTCTGCCTGGGACCGCACGTGCCCCTTCACAGCCCCTCCGGGGCCATCAGAGACAGATCCTGGGGACCCCGCCTTCCCCGGGGAGCTGTGTCTTCCCTCACCCGCCGTGCTGCCCACTCGGACGCTGCTTTTATTTACTGGGCATCCCCGTAACGGAGCCCGGCACACAGTAGGTTCTCAATAAATACGGGCTGAAGGAACAATAGTCTATACCTTACACTTTACAAATACTTAAGATCTTGCTTTGTTTCTCCGTAAAGTTACTGTCTGCGCACAATGACTTTCCATCATCCGTAAAACGTTGCTTATGTAGGGGCACTTAAGTTTAGTCATCAAGTTGCTAAAATCTGGTGAAGGAGACAGAACGCAGGTCCCACGTGGCCCGGGAGCAGGGGTCTGCGGAGGCCCTTTTGTCCCCTCCACTGGGCTCGACCCTTGCTCGCTGGGGTCAGGCAGCCACTGGTAAGGTTTTGCTCGGATAAAGTAATTAGCGGATACCAGCTCGGATTCAGTGGACGTCCGGAGCCAGGGCTCGGTTAACTGAGAACGCGGTGTGCCGTGCACGGAGAACCCGCGGAAGCTAAAGGGCTTCGGGACGAAGGCACGTGGGGCCTCTGCAGATGACCCTGGGATCCTGCTGGCCTGGGGGGAAGGTACTGCTTCGAGAACGTGCAGTAGGCATGAGGCCTCGGTGTGTGGCTTGGAGGCAAACAGCATGCTTCCTGGACGTTGTATTCGACTTCAGTTGCCCTTGACCTTGCTGCCTGGAGTTATAATGGGCTTTGCATTCGTGTGTCGCCCTAAAACTTCAGGCTTTTCAGAAAGGCTTGTGCCAGGTTGTCCCTTGTTTCTGAATGGGGACACGGCTGGCCGGTTGCATGGGCTCAGCCGGCTGCACTTGCCGCCCCAGACCTGGATGTCCACGGCCGTCCAGGGCTCCGCCGTCCAGCGCAGGTGCTCCCCGGGGGAGGGAGGTGAGGGAGGGGCCTGGCCCCGGGGGGCGCATGGCCATTCTCTTCCCTTCCCTCCTGTCACTGCTTCATGCGCCTGGGAGCCGCTTGCCATGGTGAAGAGATTTCAGAGAACTTCTACGGCAGGAGGAGAGGGCCTGCGGCTTCCGGGAAGAGCAGAAGTCCTTGTGAGGACGCAGCTTGCCGTTTTAAGGCCCACGTGCCGCGGGCCCCATTTCCGGGATCCGGAGCCCCCATTCCCAGGGGACTATGGAGGGACCCGTATATAAAGGAAACGTTAAAAAAATGCAGAACTTGAGGGATGAAAAAGGACTTTTAAGAAAATGTGCTTAAACCAAAAGAAAAAATGAAACTGTATCTTCAAGCTGGAAGGAGAAGAGCCACAAATAAATAGGAAAAAAAAAACAATAGGCAAAGAGTAATATTTTCTCAGATCCCTTGGAAATGTTTTAAAGGCAACATAATAGTGTATTTTATTTTAAAATGATCACTTTTTAGTGTTAAATGGCAACTTGCAAGAGAGATTTTGTAGTGCAAATGATCCTGCTATTTTGGGATAAACACAACCTGACAATGGTCCCCTTGTTTTAATTAAGCCCTGAGACCCCGCCGAGCGGGGGCTCCCTTTGCTCAGGGATTTCCATTAGCAGGTGCTCTGCGCTCATGCTCACGGGTGAGAGGAAGACACGTTCGCAGGGAGAGATTGGAATTAAATTGTCTCCCTCGGCTGCTTCACGCTCCGCACTTATTAGCACTGGCTAATCCTCTCTCTCCGCGGCCCCCGCCTTAGCCCGCGTTTGGTCCCTCATTCATTCGGGAGTTTCCGAGCCTTGTCAGCAAGCAGAGGGTCTCGCCGTCCTGCTCCAGGCCGACAGCGAGTGCCGGCTTTCCCTCCACACACGCACACTTCCTCGGAGACCCTCACGCTGCCCCACGGGAGCAGATACCCCAGGAACAGGCTCGCAGCCGTAAGCATCAGCATCGGCCGTGCCGATGGTGACCTTGGCCGCTGACCTATACCCCAAACATGGGCCCAACAGGGTGGAGCTTTGCTGCTGCTGCCGAGGCCTCGCTGGTGGCCGTGGGCGCCTTGTTCCATTTCCAGGGAGGACCGGGCTCCTCTCACCGGCGCGGGAGCAAAGTCGGCCTAGATTTCACCGGAGAATCACCGTGGGGCTTTCCTACCATCTTCGAAGTTGGACGAACTTGAGGGGGGTACACGACAACACAAACAGGGAAGCCTCACGAGGAGACGTCTGGTCACCTGTCCTTTGCTGGAAGCCTCACGAGGAGCCTCGGGACAGGGACAGGGCTGACTGCGGGGTCCCGGGAGTGCACCGTGCACGTGGCACCTGCAGGTCCGACGCCCAGGGCAGCCCTGCTCGTGACCACGGTGCGGGAGGCTCCTCGTGGAGGCCCACAGGGGCCAAGGAGGCCTGACAGTCGGCGAAGAGCCGAGCACAGCCCGGCTGGCGCAGCGGCCACCCTCTCCGGGCCCGGGCTCACAGTGTTCGCGAGGGTCAGCGTGGGAACTGATGCCGAGTCCGCACCAGAGCCCGCGGGCGGCTCAACCTCACTGCGCGTGTCCCCTCACCGTTCCCACCGGTTGACTCGTCCACAGCATTTCCTGGCTCACTCCGTCCGGGGCCCGGGTGCCGCCTCCCTTGTCAACCCAGCTCTATAATCAATTATCTTTAAGGTCGCCCCGGAACCGCGATCCCTATTACGCAGATCAGAATTTCAGACCTGAAATCACATTTCTGAGAAACATTTTAAGAACCTAAATAACTTTTCACTTAGCCTCGCTTGGAGGCAGTGAATGCAAATGCTCGGCCCCGAGTCCCGGGTTATCTCGGGTCACTTTATGGCTCGGGACGCGATCTCGGTTTCCTAAGGCACCAGCTGGCGCAGACACCGACGCTCTTCCTTCTCATTGGATGACTCGGCGTGAAAGTGGCTTGAATTTCTGAGGCTGCGGTTCCGGCACGTCTTTGCCGCGAGGACTGCAGTCTGTGTGCGTTCGTTCATTTCTCAGAGAAGAGCGGCGTCCAGACAGAAAGCAGGCGAATGGCGGGTAAAGAGGCGACCCGTCAGCACGGCGGGAAGGCCTTCCAGCAGAGGGGACAGGCCGGCCTGTCCTTCTGGGAAGTCATCGTCCCTCTGCTGTCATGTTGGCTACTTTTGGGAAGTCAGTTCCAACTGGGCAATGAAGTCGCGGTGCCCTCCCCTCTGTCACGGCGTGATTTCTGGGGCAAGAGTCCCCCTTCTCGGAAGCTCCCAGGGCCACGCCCGCTGCGGGCCTCTCCGCCTGGGGTCTGGTCACCACCGAGCTGCCTTCACGGAGAGGCTCTTCAAAGTCAGCGTTCAAGATTCGAAACTAAAACCAGCAATTAGAGTCCATGTAGTAAAAATCAGGAAAGAGCAAGACGCCGAGGGCCTCGTTTTCGAAGCCAGAGTGTGTCGGGCCGAGTGTGGAAGCCACGGCCAGACGCCAGAATGTTCCATGGCTCCATAGGAGGAAGGGCGGCCGAGCCCGCCGCTCCCGCCCCGCGAGCAAGCCGCGGGCGCCTCGCTGGAGAGCCCCGGAGGAGCGGGCGCTTTGTCTGCGGCTCGCAGAGACTGCCCTTAACGGGCGAGCGTTTACTGCCATTTCCTGAGCAATAAAGACATTAAAGATGTTTGATACTTAAAATTATGTGTATGTTGTCTGTGAAAATGTGATAAGTCCGCCCATAGAAGCCGCGGGGGCGGCTAAGTGGTGGCCTCCTGGCCTTCTGCTAAGTGGTGAGAGCAGAGGCCGGGCCGGAAAGGCCCCCGACGACGCTCGGGCTGCGTCGCCCGCGGGATGTCCTATCCCTCCGGCACGGCCAGGACCCAGGGACCCCGGCTGGCCGCAGCCCCATGGGGAGGGCGCCCCTGCTGCTGTCTCCCCCCACTGCCAGCCCCCCTCCCCACGGGTAGGAAAGGATGTGAGCTGGGCCTGGGGACCAGGAGGGAGCCAGGAGGGAGCTGCAGGCTGTGGGGGGGGCAGCATTTCTATGCAGATTTGCTGATGCAAATGAAGGAGCAGCCAGGAAGGGACCCTGTGCATCTCCTTGAAGTCCCTAGTGATCAAAATGCAAATACCCATAAACGAGGAAGTGGAAACAGGCTTGAGTGCTATTTTCCTATTTTCCACAGAGGCCAACAGGGCACAGGGCTCTTCCTGACCACCGGGGTGCAAATCAGCCCACTTGAGCCTGGGGTGCTCGGGGAGGCCTGTTTGCTTCGAGGTGATCAGGCCACGGCGCAGGGGCGTGGGGGTCACCGAGGGTCTCCCGGGGAGCAAGGGGACGGGCGCTGTGTGCCATCAGGAACACTTGGCCCCTGGAGACCAGTGTAGCTATGGGGGAGGCTCAGCGGCGGGCTCCCTGATGTCCCCAGCGAGGGAGCTGGTGGCCTCACAGTGGCAGGGCGAAGGCCTGCACAGGCCCCGGGATGCCTGCACTCCCCGCCCAGGTGAGCCCCGTTTCCTTTCCTGCCCAAGGTGAGGGTGAGCTCCTGGCCTGGGGTAGCCAGGCCCGTGCGCCGCTCAGCCAAGGTCACCAGCACGTTGTTTCGGGGGTCTAGGCCCTGCCAGATGCTCGCTGTGGACGGAGGAGGCCGGGAGCATGGCACAGAGGGACACGGGCAGGGCTGCCCTCAGTCCTGCACACCAGCCTCACCGCCGTGGCGCCCAGGACGAGAAGGGCCGGCTGGAAACCAGCTCCCACCCTCGCCTGCCTTTGGGAGGGAAGCAGGGTCCCAGAGACCCTCACGACCGAGCTCTAAGAAAGGAGCCACACGGGCCTGTTTCCTTCTCCTGCTCTGCGGAGTGACTAGGGTGTGACGTACTGACCTCTTCCTTCAATTAGTCCTTGCGTAAAACAGTGTTAAAATATCAGCCCAAAATTTGCAATGACAACTAACAAAGCTAATTAAGGGTAATCAGGAAACCCTTTATTACCCACAAAGACTTTACGGGGAACTTCTAAGATAGGAAAATAATGAAAGATCAATACGGCTAGTGGACAAAACTCAGTGTGACAAATCGATGGGGACTTGCTTAAAAGTAGGATATTTTACACTTGTGAGGCAAATTAATCTGAGTGTCAATAAGGAAAAACAATTACAAAATGGACATTAGCCAAATGTTCCTCAGGACCCGTGAGGGACCAGACCTGCAGGAGCCGTGGCCGGTGCTGGTGGCAGGGGCGAGCCACTGGGGCGGCCAGGGGGTGGGGAGGGGACGTGGTCGCAGGGGTGAGCCCCTCCGAAGCCGGCCAGCAACCCCGGGGCTGTCGTCTCCGTTCGTATCCCAGGTCCTAACAAATGGTGCGCGGGGAGGGAAAGCCCCCTCCGATTTCTCACAGAGGTGACGGGGGTTAAGGTTCACTTAGAAATGTCAGGCATGTGGTTGGGACTTTGCGGGGTCGTGTCACGTGGGTGGAGACTGGGTTTACTTGATACTTGGAGGGGCGTTCCCCTCTTGATTTGCAGTTTACTGTTACTTGGGGTCGTAGGAACATTCTGCGTATAAACCCCAAGTGCACGCAGTGAGGAGGGAAACGCGGGCCCGCAGACGTGTGACGCCGTGGGTACCCCCCCAGCGCGCGTCAAACCCGAGTGCAGAGCTCCGCGCTGCGGCACCTGGAACAGACCTAAGGAGGCCGGTCATTCGGGGAATGTTAGCAGCAGGCAGAGGTCGTGGGAGCTCCTCATCCCCGGGGGTCGGCGGGGAGAGTTAACCACGACGAGTCGGGGGTGGGGTTTCGGTCACACTCCCTCCAGCTCCTCAGATGACAGGAGTCCCGGTATCTGCAGGGACCTACGGATGACGGGGAGGCAGCTGGTTGTGATGGAGGTTGTGGGGGCTTCCGTTGGCGGAGTGACTCTGGAAGTGCACAACAGAGATCGCTAGCCGGGAAGCCAGGACGGCTTCCTGGAAGAAGCGGCATCTAGGTTGAGACCTGCAGGGATCCAGAAGCGGCAGAAGAGGGAAGGGTGGAGGGCCTGTCAGGCCCGGAGCAGGGAGCCCGACGCCCTGGGGGAAAGCACACAGCTCAGGGCGGCCGGAGCAGCTCCGGCAGGGAAGTAGAGGCTGTCTCCCCCTTGCGGGCAGGGGAGACGGGGTGCCCTCCCTATGGTACCCCCAGGGGCCCCTCCTGAGCCCGGGATGCGGCCGCTCACCCAAGCCCGTGCCCCACCTCTTGTTGGTCTGGATTGAAACAACAACCCTTGAGGTTATGAGCCTCTTTGGTCAGGAGAGATGAAGCACTCCCTGCCCCAGCCCGAGGGCCGCGGGAGACGCGCATGTCCCCCACGTGACTGCGGAGAACGCGGCACGGACTCTTCTCTCTAACAGGAACCCCGCGCCCGACACTCAGAGGTCGGAAGGGCTCGCTTTCCCCCAGGTGAGCAGGCCGATGGAGAAGGGGCCTCAAGGGTTTGGCCCAGTCCTGGTCGAGGACGCAGCTGGGCTGCCGTCGGCCTCCTGGGGGCCTGGAGGCTACGGGGGAGAGGGGTCCCGCCAGGAAGGGGATGGTGAGGGTCCTTGGATGCCGTCGATAGGCCAGCGCTCTCTGGACAGGCTGGCGTCCCATTCGGAGGAGGACGGTGTGGGCTGTCCCTTACAGGTGGGTCTCAGAGACTGTGAGCTCCTTCCCCAGCCTCCGGCGAGGATGGAATTCCCTCCCTGCCAGGAGGGTCCAGACCCCCATGAGGGCAAAGGGCCACCTTCAGGGACAAAGAATAAGGCTGTGGGACAGGCTGGGCTGTGCCTGGGAGGGGAGCGAGGCCTTGAGAAGGTGTGCAGGCTGGGGGAGGGGGGCCCCTCTGATGCGGAGGACCCCCCTGCAGCCTGAGGGGTGTATGGACGGGAGGGGGTCGGGGGAGTACCTCTCACGGGTGGCTCTTGTCCAGCTCTGTGAGCCCCCAGGGCTGTGGGGCCCCGTGGTGGGCCCGGCAGGGGGAGCACGTCTGGCCGGTTTCCATTTGAACAACTCTGTCCTAAGTCGTGCAATGTCACAAGCTTCTCCTCACCTGGGAGAACAAATGTCAATCCTCTCAGGTGGACGGCGGGGTGGGCAGGAGAGGGGAGGCCCCGTGCGCACAGCCTGCGGCCCGTCCCAGCCCCCGCCCCGGCCCCGGTCAGGGCCAGTGCGTTTAGGACCCAACCACCAGCTGACAAACTTGGGGACCATCGTTTCTCCCCTCTGGTAAGTTGGTGACAACCGTGTATGTGCTGCAGGGAAAGCCTAGTGAAAGCGCCCCGGGCAGCGAGGGCAGCCCGCAGGGTCCGCGGGGTGCAGCCCCGGTGCTCCTCTCGAGGCTGCTGGGAAAACCGCCCAGCCGGTGGCCAAGCGCCACAAACGCTGTTGGCGTCCGACCTAGCGTCCACCACTGCCCCGGGCCCCCCCTCGCTCTCGATGCCCCGAAATCAGGAATTCTCCTTCCCACGGAGTTTCTCTGCGAAGGTTGGAGTGCTGCCATAATTTATAAGCTGCAAGGAGAGGTGCATTTTATCGATTTCTGGAGTGTGCTGAATCTTTCTAAGCTCATGAATAATAAATGGGTTTTGATTTTTTCCCCCCAAAGTTACAGGTAGAGTTGCTGGGAGTGTAGCTGAATGTCGTATGAGACACACACGTCGAGGAGAAGCCGACAGTGGGCCTGAAGGGGAAGGAAGTTCCTGGACCCCTTGGATGAGGCTGGGGGAGGGGTGCGGAGCTCCTCATCGCCCCAGGGGCGGCCGTGACCTTTCCCCTGGCTGTGCCTTTAACCTTGTTGGCTCTGATGTCACCTCCCAGTGGCATATTTTCACTGGTAACTTTTTTTTTCCCCAAATACGTTTATTTTATTTTTTCAGTGTTATGAGATTAATTGTTCATGCACCGGTAGCTTTGCCAAAGCCAGTTGTGCATCTGAACTTTGGGGGTGGGGACGGCGGTGGGGGAGCAGGTGGGGGGTTGAACCCCAGTCACATGCCCAGTTTCACCCACAGGTGAGTGAGCCGCGCCTTCAGCTCCGTGGCTCCGTTCAACTTTAAGATTTTTAGAGCTAATTTTCTATTTGTTTTTATGTTATAAAAGCTGTTGCCCAAACCTCCCTCACCAGTGCCGGTGATGCCCGTGTGGATGGCACACAGGATGCACACAGGACACACACGGCACACAGGACGTACATGGTGCACACAGGACGCACACGGCACACACAGCACACAGGATGCACAGGCCCCCCCACCCACTGTCCTGAGACCATCTGGTCGCCGGGATAGTATTTTGTTCAAGCTCAGGGACGACAAAGGCATTCGGCTCAGCTGGAGTCTTTCCCTCAGGCTCACCTTCGCCGTCTGTCGTCCCCCCGGAGGTCAGCGTGCCTGCACGGTGATCACCAGGCTCGAGCCCCCTGGGAGGAGCCATCTGGGGTGACCGCCCCACCGGGTTCTCCTTGCAGCAGCTCCAGACTTTGGAGAACGTGTGGCCATGGCGGCTCCTTTGACGATCCTGGGAGTGCGGGGAGCAGAGATAATTTCTCCTCAGAGGAACAGAGTCACTCGGCTGGGGAGCGGGAGAGAGTGGCCCACGGGCCCGGGGACACCTGCCCCTTGGGCGGCCTCAGATGGCTCGGTGGACTGGACCGCGGCAGGCGGAGGCCAGCCCCGGGAACGCCAGGTCCCGCTGTCACAGACTGGCTGCCTGGAGCACGCCACGCCGAAGGAAACCTCTGCAAAGCCTCCCCCTGCGTCATTGCGAAGACATCTCGTCCGAGGATGTTCAACACAGTGTTGTTTATCCTGCGTTCAGAGCGTCGTAAGCAGCCCAGTGACCAAAGAGAGGACGGATGAAGTAAATTATTGTGTATCGATAACAAGGACACTTGGTGGGACTGGATGAAGAGGAGGATGCAGACCTATCTTCATTCTGCGGCAAGAGCGTCTCCAAGGCTGGTCGGACCCGCGGGGGTGGGGGGGTGGTTATCGGATTCCTTTCACTTCTTCGCGCTCCCTTTCTGCCGCATGACCTCGCAGCCCCCGGGGTTGGGGGTGAGCTTGTGTCCACCTGTGGCCCACGGGCTGTGAGCAGATCCACGCGGCCGGGCTCTGGGCTGCGGGGCTCTGGGGCCAGAGCAGAGGCGACGGGTGGCACGCGGGGCACACGGGGGCTGTGGAGCCAGGAGCTGGAGAAGAGAGCCGCTGACATTCGGGGTGACTTGCTCTGCAGTGATCACAGTACGAGGCGCCTCAGACGGAGGACGGCACGACATTCCAGGCTGTGTGACGTTCGTGAGGAAAGCCGCTGTCCGTGTCCGTGAAGGTGCCTCTCCACGGGTACACCTGGATGCAATTCCAGAATGATAAACACTGTTTCTTTTCCCGGGGCAGGATTAGGAAACATCTCTATTTGCTTTTTTAAATGTTGCTCTGTATTTACAAACATATAATTTATTCACACATTTTTTTTAAAGAACACTTTTTTTGGTGAGAAATGATCCACTCTCTTTTATCAGTGCACACATCTCTGCGATCCTAATAGCAAAGTTTAAACTCTGCATCAGGGCTGGCCTTTCTAGGGTCTCTAAATAGGGTAGAGACATGTCTGTTGTGTCTCCTCGGACTGTGGTACATGGAAGTTTTCAGTCGATTTTCATTACATCCAACTATTCGCAAACAGCCCACTCGCCTCTGTTCGCCAAATGTAATTTTCAAAAATTATCCCGTTGATAGATTTTGTGCCAAATTCACAGATCTTATTAGCCATTCGCTCTTCCAAGACGGGTCAGGGAACAACCTCGGACTGACTCCCTACGATGCACGAGGCAGATGTATTTCCTCCGTCCACCGATGGTGAGGACTCTTCCTTCTTTGCCTGCTCGTCGACTCTGGGTCTGGCGTGGGCCACGGTGGGCAGGACCAGTGGGAGATGGCGGGGACAGCGTCCCCTGTGTCGGGGACTGTGGGCTGCAAGGGGCTGTGGCTTGGGACCCAGCCTCAGTGTTCCCGGCTCTCCTGGGCTCCGTCCCTACAGCAGGCCGTGGTGGCTGTTCTCTTGAAGGAAATAAACCAAACGCGATTCTTGTTAGTAACAAATGATGGCGGGAAGCTCAAACCTTGCATATATTTCCATTTTTCTGTGCAAATTCCATGTTTTCCATTGTCTGATTTCAGAAAGCTTCCTTTTCTGTCATGGGGACATGATTTCTAGAAATGTACGGCTCTGGTCCATGTAAGGAACAAGCCTCTGTGTCTTTTGCAGACAGGCATAGACCTTCTGAGGACTCGATGAAATATGCAGACTACCCCTTTCCAGAGCTGGGGGGTTCCGACGGCTCCGGCAGCAAACGCCGGCAAGGCTGGGGTCGCGAGGAGCCGGCCGGAGCTTCCCGGGCGGCCGTCTCAGGAACCTTCGGGGGGGCTCTGCTGGGCTGCGCTCGGCCGCGCTCCAGGCGGGGAGTTCTCCACTTGAACCGCTAATAGCTTCCTTTGAAAACCAACGTGTGGGTCCCTTCCGATCTGACCTGGAAGGACCCCGAGAGGCTGGTCTGGCTTCGGGGAGACAGGGCATCTGTTTGCACAGGCTTAGCCGACAGACGGACCTTCGCTCCCCCTGCCGAGTGCGAGGGGACCGACAGACGGAACGTGAGCTCTCTGCACGGGGTGTAGCAAACATTGTTCCTCTATCACGCGGCCACACACGGGCGCCGCCTCCTTAGGGAGCTCGGTGGGGTCGATCTAGCCACGCACTTTTGCTAAAACATCCGCTCCCTTGGTCATTCGGTTCCAGGGAGGTTACGTTTTCTCCCCAGAGCTCCCAGGTCAGGTACGGCCGGCGAGCGTGGCCGTGGCTGAGGGATTTCAGGCTCGCTGGCTGCCGTCGGCCCCGGGCGCTCTGCATGCGGGGAAGCGGCCACGGAGGGAAGGACGCCGTGTTCGCCATCGTGCGGTTGAGCTCGCACAGGCTGTGACTCAGTCCGCTGTCACGCTGAGCCCGCTGGGCTGACCTGCTGCTCGGGGTCGTTGGGACAACGGAGCGCGTTCCCCGGCGACCGTCAGGCTCGGTTCCCCGTCAGAGAGCCGGGAGACCCGCCGAGGGGCTGCTTCTCGGAAACGACCCGAGGCCCTGTACCTTTTGGCCGGAAAGGTCCGGACGCCTGCCCCCGAGGGCCCGAGGAGGCCACGGCGTGCCTGGCTCAGCACCCCACCCCAAGTGGGGGTGACACAACCTCGCCGTCTGCGTGCTGTGAGCCCAAGGCAGCAGAGCTCCAAAGACGGCCTGGGGGCGGCCGGGAAGCCGGGAAGGAGGCCTCTGCTCCCCGACCTCCTGCACTGTCTGTGGCCGGTGGGACCCGCCCGGCCCACCCCACCCCTGCAGCTTCCAACCTCTCTGGAGCCGCGGAGGGCCCAACGATGAGGCAACCCGCGTCCACTCCGCCCTCCCTGGCTCCCCCGGGGCCCGGGGCGGGGGGACAGCCTCCCTTTCCCAGCAAACCGCACTGGAGCTTTGCTGGCTCCTTGCCGCGGCCTCGGGGCCTCGGGGCTGGCCCGGGGGCTCTGCAGGGGTCGGCAGGGGAGGCCTCGCTGAGCAGCCCGAGGTGGTCTCCACTCGCATGACCGCACGAGGGGCTCCGGGTCAGCCCAGGTCACCGGGCTTGGTTTCCTCCCCTGGATAAGCCAGTGGTAAACACACGTTGTTACTGGAAGACTCAAGAAGAATCCAGATCCCTGGCAGCTTTGCAAGCCTAAGTAAGAACTCCCGCTGGCTTGTTCCTGGGGTGACTGTTTACAGGACCCACATATGAGGTCTGGACTCGGTTCCCCCGGCTCGCCGCCCGGAGCAGCTGACTTCCCCCCATTCGCTGTTTTACAAACAGCTACGGGCCCGGCTGCTTCAGCGCGAGGCTGCTCACGGAGATCTGAGGACTTGTCCCCTGGGGACAGGGTCGCACAGGAGCCCGGACACCCAGCATCGCCACACCCAGGACCTGCGGGCACAGAGTTCATGCAAGGAACTCGGTCACCCGTGGAACAATGATCTTTCGGGCTTCACAAATGTAGGGCTCCACAATTTCAAGTTCAGTCGTCTCCTAGGTGTGTTGAAGGTTCTAACATCTTTATTTAGAGCCTTCCGTCTTCCTAAGAACAAAAACCGGCAGACTCCCAGGATTGCACTGGGATTAAGTGAAGTGCAGGGCGCTTCGCACAGCCACTCCCGATTTTGGGGGGAACGGAAGCTTTGCTGTGAGTGAAAGATAGCGGCTCTTGATGGACAGAGGAGAGTAACGCCCGACACAAAGGAAATGCTAGTGAGCAAAGGTTTCAGTTTCATTTTGGCTACAAACTTACTCTACGTTTCTTAGTCAATTTGTGACAATGGGAAGTAGGGTGATGGCTGGGGAGCGTGGCCCTTGCGCCAGGCAGAGCTCCGGGGGAGCATCTGGAGCCCCGGAGCTGGTGAGCAGGTGGGAAGAGGGACGGGCCACCCCAGGGCCCTAGTGCTGGCCAGCGAGTCCCTTTGTGGGGCCGCCAGGTGGAGGGTGGGGGACACGTGAGACCGGGGTCAGCAGGACTTTTGACGAGGCCCCTCTTGCTGTGTTTGGTTAACGAAAGAGAAACCCTCAGGCCGGAGGGTAAGCGCGCCTGGTTGAGGGAGTGAGTCAGACAGTGGGCTGCAGGTGCTGGGCCTCGGAATCATCCGGTGTCTGTGTGGGGTGGGGACACCGTGGCTTCCATCAGACTCTCCAGAGTCCGACCCCCCACGCGGCGAGACCCCCGGCGCAGAAACCCCGGTGTCCGATTCGCAGGCGGAATGTAGCAAAAACAAACACACTGAACCGCAGGATCCAAAGTGATGGGGACAGTCTGGGACCGTGGGCGGGATTTAGCTCTCTAACATTTAGAAGGAGCGTTGGGGAATCCTGTGACAGACCTTCATCGTCTCTCGTCACCAAAGTCGTTCAAATGATCACGTTTGCCTTTCAGACTAAGAAGCACAGAGGAGACGATTGCTGACACTCAGGCAGGGACGCGGCTGGTGACACGGGGCTCACGTGCGCTCCTGATGGGAGGGTATCGGCACAGCCTTTCGGAGGGCGATCGGGGTTGTGAGCACCCTGATGCCCAGCAAGCCCATCTTCCCGCAATAAACGAGTTGGAGTCCGAAGTGGACGAATGTCCGTGTGGGGTTGTTCAGGGCGCTGAGGGCGCGCCGAGTCGTGGTCCCTTGTTGGTGCGATAACGTGCTGGGTGAGGGTCTGGGGCCCCCCTCTCGAGATCACGTAAGCCGGGGGACCCACCAGAGTTCTATTCCAGGAACTGTCTGCTTTTAAAAAACATACACTATATGCCCCCGAAAGGCCTTGTTCAAAGAATTTGATTAACTATGTCTCGATGTACGGATTTCCCGTCTCCCACGTAATAAGAGCACGTGCGTTCAGGTCGTGACTCCCGAGACGCACGGCCCAGCTGTCCCCGTCCCCCGCCCCCACTCCCGGTCGAACCCGACGGCGGACTGAGTTTGCATCTAGTGTGGCCACTGCGCACGGCTCACGGGGACCCGCTGGAGGGAAGTCGGACGACCCTCCTCTGTCACCTCCGAAGCTCGGGGGAGCCTGTAGTTTCCAAGGGGAACATGGCCCAAGTGTGTAATACCTACATTTTCGTTTTAAGAGAAGCTGCAGGTATTGATCAAAAGTAAAATAATTTTGTGATGTTGAATGCTGACATTTTAAATGTTAATATTTATTAAAATGTTAATACTGCTTAAAAATAAAATCATGTGCCTTTAATGTGTCCCATTCAGGTGATTTAATACATCTTCCTGTCACCAGAAGAGCAGTGTTACCAGCGGACAGCGGGCAGAGGCTGGGCGGTCCTACAACCACAGGACACGGTCCTGAATGCGCCTGAGGCCGGCCTCTCCCCGCAGGCCCCCAGGTGAGGACGTGCCCGGCTGATGTCTTGACTCAGCCTGGGGCCCTGAGCAGGGAACAGTGGGGGAGCCCGCGAGCCCGAGATGAAGAATGGGTTGTTCCAGGGCCACCAAGCTTGCGGTGACTCGTCCGTGGCCCAGGAAACCCGAGCAGCTCCTGGCGGGAGGGACGTGCCAACTGTGCTGCAGGAGGGTCTCCGCGGGGGACCTGGTTCATCCTGAGGACGGGGCCTTCCCGGGTGCCAGCCTCGGACGTGCAAGGCGACGCTGCCTAGCCAGGCTTCGGGGTCCTGAGCAGACAGGTCCGGAGGCGGCCGGCGCGCCCCGGGTGGGCGCTGATGTCTCAGTCCTCACTGCGCGGCGGGGCGAGCCAGGGAAAGGCAGGACACTCACGGGATCCCAGGGCCAACCAGCCCCAGCCTCCCAGCGGCCGCTGCCGCTCCTCTGCCCAAGGGCAGGGCCAGGCTGGGGCCCTCCTCACCCTGCCATGCCCCGGGCCCTGTGCTCAGACCTGCTGGTGTGCTCGGCCGGCGTGAGGGCCCAGGAGCGCGGGCTCGAGTTCCCTGGTCCCCTTCCAGAGGCCAAGCTCCTGACCCCTGGCGGATGCGTGGAGGGCCTGGGGCTCCTAGGCGGCCACCCCATCTACCCTCCAATCCGACCTTGCACCGACCCCTGGCGCTCACGACGTGCGGGTCGGACGGCCTCCGGCCTCAGCGTCATAGGGGTTTCGCGGCCGGGCCCACCGCCCTCTCATGCCGGCAGCCGTGGGAGGAGACGATGGGAACTCGCGGGGGGCCGTTGGCCTGGCCGGGTCGTGGGGGGGCACGCACCTTGTCGTTCCTGCCGGCATCCCGGGGACAAGGGCGCAGGGTCTGTGTGCGAACACTCACGCGGCGGAGCTCGAGTGTTGTGGAAACCGACGTTTTTCTAAACCGCTGGCTCAGCAGCAAAACTGGCCGGCAGGTGTGGGCGGGTCCGGGTAAAAGCAGCTGTCTGTGACACGGAAGGGACTCTGTGAGCTCGGGGACGGTCACAGCACAGCCTGCCGCGCTCCCAAGCCCATGACAACCATGGTCCCATTCCGACAGCGGTGCTCCCGCCCACTCAGGTCCTGGGAACACGGACCCCTGACTCGGGGAGCTGGGGCCCCCCCACACCCCGGCCTTGCTCTTCACCGGCCACCCCTCCCGGGTGCACGCAGACGCCTGCTGGCGAGGACGCGGTGTGCTTGCCACTGCCTTGTCCCCCAGCCTGTGGGGCTGGAGAAAAGTCGAGTCAGGAAGCCAGCTTTCCAAGGGCCGGGCCTCCGTGTAGGGGCGTCTCACCGTGGCCGGACACAGGGAGAGGGAGGCCGGCCGGGGGCTGGTCCTACAGCACACAGTGTGCATGGGGTACATAGAAACTCCTCCTGCTTTCTGTGGCGACCACAGTCCAGATCTGCAGCCGCGAGAACAAGACAGAGTCCCTGCCGTGTGGGGAGCCCCTTGCTGGGGCCGATTCTGCCTTCTCCCTTCGGGGCACCAGCGACCGCGCCCGGGATGGCGGGCCCCATGGCGGCATGGGAAGGGCCGGGGTGGGTGCACCTGACGCACAGGTGTGGGCCAGAGGGATGCTCACGGGGACACACACCTGTGGGGTCTGGCTTTCCCAAGCGTCCTTAGGCATATCACCTCGGAGGGCAGAGCCCTCCCTGGAGGCTTCCCGTGGCAGATGTGGCTGCTGGTGTCGTGGGCTGAATATTTGTGACTCCCCCACGTTCACAGATTGATAATCAAACCTCGGAAGTGATGGTTTCAGGTGGGGCTTTGGCCGGTGGTCAGGCGATGAGGACGGGGCCCCCGTGACGGGATCCGGCCCTTGGGAGGAGAGACCCGAGAGCTATCTCTGTTCCCTGTGAGGTCGCGGAGAGAAGACGGTCATCTGCAAACCGGGGTGGGGGGCCCTCCCCAGACACGGGCTCTGCCAGCACCTTGGTGTTGGGCATCCGGCGTCCAGACTGATCTCCCGCCGTCTAGGGCTCCGGGCCTGTGGCTCTGGTCTGGCTGCGTGAGCAGGGGCTCTGTCCTCTACCGCGGGGCGAGGCGTGCGCCGTGAGCTCCGGCAGCCGGGACGCGGGGCGCCTGTGCCCCTCCAAGACGGGCCCTCGAGGGGCTCATGGGGCACAAGAGCCGCTCCCCGGCTCCCCCTGCTCACCCCACCTCACCCACGTCTGAGGACCAGCCGCGTGGCGGGAATGGGCACCTTCCGTGTCTCCGTGGCCACCGAATGCTGGGCGTTTAGTATGAACAGTAGCCCCGCCGCAGCCGGGAGCGCCGTGAGGGGCAGGGCGTCCCTTCCAGATGGTCACCCTGTTCAGGCTGTCACCCCGTCCAGGCGGCTGCCCCATCCAGGTGGTCACTGTGTCCAGGGGGTCACTGTGTCCAGGGGGTCACTGTGCCCAGGCGGTCACTGTGTCCAGGCGATAATCCCATTCACGTGGTCACCCTGTCCAGGCGGTCATCGATACCATAGACAGTAACCAACGACCTTCTGTCAGGGCTTTGGAACGTGATCCCGCTCCCGGCAGAGGTGTTGGTCCGGGTGAAGTACGAATTTTGTTGCCGTCCTCCTCCCAGCGGTGGGCAGCGGTCCGCCGCCGGAACCGGTGGCTCCCTCCCCACCCTGCCCACGTCACGGGTCTCTCTTACGGCACTTGATCCTTCCCTCACTAAAAAATGCCACTTTAAAAATCCCTTTTCCCTTACTACGTTCCTCCCTAAAGAAAGACACGATGATTGCATCAAACGTGGGCACAAGATAAGCCGCAGTAAGAAACATAACCGCCTGCGGCACCGGAGTTGGCTGCTCTTCCTGCATCGCTGTGGACGCTCCCTGTCTTTTCGGACTTGCGCACATGGGTCACGAAGCACGCGTGTTGTTCATATTATTTTGTAGGTCTTTCCTCTTAACCACACATGGCGAACATGCCCCAAAACATCAAACATTCCTTGGCGACACGGTTTCCGTGACTGCGGGGACCCCTTGCCGCGAGCCCACCAGCTCGCTGACTAGCTCATCCCCTGTGTTGGACACGCGGGGAATTTCCAGGGTTTGTTCTGATGTCGTACGTGATCCTGTGGCAGAATCTTTGAAGACATGTCTCCGAGGATGAGAATTTGGAAGTAGCCCACTCCCCAGAATCTCTCTTCTTGGCTCCCGAGACCCAGACATTCTCTTGCTGCGTCTGTCTGCCTATCATCTAGTTTCCTTGTCGGCGCCTCCGTGTGCAAAGTTGACCCTCAGAACACCATCCGGACCATCTGCTGCGTACGTGAAACACACTCTAAATACAGAGATGCCAACTGGTTAGAACTGGGAGGATGAAAACAAACACACTGTGCTCATGCTCCTCAAAATAAAGCTGGACTGATCAAACGAACATCTCAGTAGATCTCACGTGAAAAAAAATCCTGCCAGGGATAAAGACGTTCTTTTGTAATGTTAAAGGGATAATTCATCAATCCTAGGCATGTACGTACCTAATAACGGAGCTTCTAAATACAAAGAGCGAACGAGGATAAAGTTACAAAGAAAAACCTTCTGTACACCAGCCTCGACTCAGAGTTAATCGTAATGCTAGATGTTAAACTACGAAAGAAGGTAATATCAGAGGTAATATTTGTGTCCAAGGAGAACATTTCTTACATCATCAGAAGCAAAATCCATATAAGAAAAACATGATACATTTGGCTTCCTCAAAAGTGGGAATTTCTACTGTTTGAAAGACACAGTCACGTTAATAAAAAGACAAGCCACAGACTAGGAGATAGTATTTCTGAGCTATATTTCTGATAGAAGTTGTTTGCAGCCTATAGAAGGGACTCTGAAAACGCAACATAAGAAAATGAATGTCCACTAAGAAACCGGGAAAGAGGCTTGGATGCGACACTGAAGGAGACATGCACCGAAAGATGCTCGACATCCTTAGTCACGAGAGATGCAGATTAAAACCATAGAGAGATGGCAGTAAGCCCAACTGGACCGTCTACAGTGAAAAGGCGGGCCCTCCCCAGGGCCGGGGCGGAGGTGGCGGGCCGGGAACTAGGACATCAGTCGCTGGCGGGATGGGAATGCGTACAGCCCTTCGGCAAGCAGCGGCTCTAGAAGGTCGAAGCTACACCTGCCGCGTGCCCCGGCCGCTCTGCTCCGTGGCGCTCACGCCCCGAACACAGCGTGCGTCCCGCAAGAAGGCCGACGTGGATTTTCATAGACGCGTAATTAGCGGTACATCCGGATTGTACAAAAACTCAAAGCTCAACAGGTGGAAGGAAAAAAATTGTAGTAAGTCTGTTCAAGGGACTGTTACTTGGGAAAATGAAAGAATGAACTACTATTGATGACCAAACAATACGTAGGAAAGTCAGAGTACTTACTCTGAGTGAAAAGAAGCCAGTGGAAAATATAATACAAACTTATGGTTTTATTTATGGAAAACTCTGTAAAATGCAATTAGTTTGTACTAACTGCAAACAGGTGAGTGGTGCCTGGGAGCGGGGTATCAGGGAGGGTTGGGGGCGTCAGGGAGGGTTGGGGGTATCAGGGAGGGTTGGGGGTATCAGGGAGGGTTGGGGGGCGTCAGGGAGGGTTGGGG
>CM052812.1:72657934-72702821 GCA_028533885.1 Nasua narica | reverse complement strand
CTCTGCCGGGGGGGGGCTCTGCGGGGAGGGTTCTGCGGGGGGCTCTGCCGGGGGGGGCTCTGCGGGGGTCAGACACCTTCACCCCCTCCTGTATTCCCTTTGCTCGGCTGAGTCTGGCTGGCCACCCGCCCGCCAGGGTCTGTGCTGCTCTTTCTGTGAGTTCGTCCTCTCCTTCCTCCTTCCCCAGCCTCTCCCTTCCCATTTTCCGTCATCCACCCTCTTTGCAGAGGCGGGGGACTTGCGAGCCGAAGCATCTCGGTGGCGGTGGCGTCAGGTGCGGGCTGGGAAGCCAGCCGGTTGGGGTACAAATGCCTTATATGGATAGACTAACGAAGCAAACTTCATTGCCTGGAATCTGGCCTGTATTTATATGAGAGCTTAGTATTCAAAAGTCGAGGGGAAGAAAGGGTTATTTAATAAGCAGGGCTGGGAAAATCGGTTACTCTTATAGCAAGAGTGGACCCTACCTATCTCCTTCACTACAGAAGAAACCCATTAAGATCTAAATGTGCAGAGTGAAATATTAGCGGTTTTAGGTGAATATAAGGTGGAGTGTCTTGATGACATTGTGATAAGAAATGCACAAAGGATGCAGGGGACAGATGCTTTTCACTGTCCCCCCCCCCCCCCCCGCCCAGAACAAAGGAGAACAACACCCTGCAAAGAAAGGAAGACCTTTCAAAGGAAAAAAGAAGCACCTCAGACAGTGAAGAACACAATTATAGACTAGGAGAGGGTATTTGCAATGCTTGTAACCGACAGAGTTGAGGCTAAAATAATGAACTCTTACAAATTAATAAGAAAAATACAAGAGAAAGTATAAATAAGCTGAGAGGAAACAGGAAGTTTAGAGCAGAAGTAAGCTGAGAGGACGATGAACAAGGACAAAAGTGCTCGACCCCACTTGCAAGTCCGACTTGACGTTGAAAGTGTCAGCTTGATGCACAGTGGGGGGGCTCCTTCTCAGGGAGCACAGGGCACTGGGGGACTGCTGTCTTCTGTAAACAGCTAGAAAACTGGACAGCATATAACAGAACATGTTTCCAGACCTCAGAGAGCAGGCAGCGGAGGACCACGCTCTGGGATGGCACAGAGGCACAGGGAGAGGGTCTGCAAGCTTCAGGGCAGCGGGGGACACGGGGAGAGAGCCCAGCAGTCTCACTGGGTTTAGGAAACAGGGTTTGGAGTTAGAAGAGGTGGGGGCAGCCGGAAAGTGTGGGGACGGTACCCGGGAAGAAGGACCCGCAAGCGATGGGAGCCTCGGAGACCTGGGCACGCCCCCCAGGAACATTGCCTGCGTCCTGATCTGCCCACGGGCCGAGCCTTAAGTCCCAAGAAGGAACCTCCGGGAGGCGGTGCTGACCAGATCCCGGAGTGAACAGCGGCTGTGTGGGTCAGCCGGGACAGGAGAGCGTGACACCCGGAGCATGGAGTCGGCTATGGGGACACACTCACACCGATTCTAAAATTCATGTGGGAACGCGAGGGACCCCGAAGAGTCCAAGTGATTATGGAGGGGATCGAACCTGAGGAACACACCCTCTGAAAGGAAAATGTCCTATCAAGCCCTGGAAACCAATGGTGTTCATTAGCATAAGAAGAGAGGGAGAGAGAAGAAGAACAAGACAGAGCCCAGAAATAGAAGCATGGTGTTGGGCTAAATGATTTTTATGAGAGTGCCAAGGTTACTCAATAGGGAAAGAATATTCTCTTTAACACATGCTTTGAAAAATTGAGTATTTATATAAAAAAATGGAATCTCAGAGTTTACCTTACATCCTGTGCAAAATTTAACCCCAAGTGGATCATAGACTTAAATTAAAACTTCTTGAAGAAACTAAGAAAAATAGCTGGGACTTTGAGGCTGGCAAAGAAGTTCCTTAAATTGGACACACACACAAAAACACAGAACCACAAATGCGAAAGGAATTGCTAAACTGAACTTCATCAAAACCGAAACATTTGCTATTCCAAATCCTCCAGTGAGAGCAGTGGTGAGACAAGCCACAGTGGGGAGAAAATAGCTCAAAAGCTATGTCTGATAAAGATCCTGTCCACTGAACCCTTATAAGGAGCTCTTACAACTCGGTAATTAAAATAGAAACAAAGTGGAAAACACAGAGGGAGAAGACGCTTGTGTGTAAAGGGCCGACGTGCCGAGAAAGATGCTCACATTGTTAGCCATTAGGTAAAGAGAAAGGAATGCGAGTTAGTGCTGCTGCTTCCTCTCCACCACATGGACGGGCCAACAGAAGCAAAGGAACCCGACTGTCCTTCCCATTCGTAGTTCACCGCAGTGGGGGGGGGGGGCTTCCCAAGTGACTCCTGAACGTGGTATTTTGACCTTACAGCCCCAGGCTAAAGACAAGGTGAGCCATAATCCCATACCCAGTGGTATGTCAGCAATCCTGGAGGTTCTGAATGTGCTTTGTGCGGTTAATCACGTCGCTAAATACATTGTGGTTGATGGTGTTGGGGTACCTTCTTAGGAGAACGCGGACATGGGAGCACCGGCATCCGCCCCAGCTGTGGGATTGGAGCAGGGGTGTCAGGGGGGTTCTCAGTGATGGAGGACAGGTAGAGGTGCTCTGTGTGTGTGCACAATTCCTAGAAAGGACCCAGGAAAACTATTTCTAGAGCATTTTTTAAAAAATATAATTTTAATTAGCCACCACATAGTACATCGTTAGTTTCAACGCAATGTAGTCAGTAACTCATCAGTTGCATGTGGCCCAGTGCTCATCACAGCACGGCCCTCCATGCCTGTCACCTGATTACCCCATCCCCTCAGCCGCCTCTCTTTCCGAGACCTTCCGTTTGTTTCCTGGAGTTCAGAGTCTCTCATGGTTTGTCTGATTTCATCCCATTCAGGCTTCCCTCCCTTCCCCTGTGGTCCTCCATGCTATTCCTTACATTCTACCTCTGACTGAGACCATATGATAATTGTCTTTCTCTGCTTGACTGACTCACTCAGCATCACCCCCCCGCCCAGTCCCATCCATGTCGACGTGAATGGTGGGTATTCATCCTTTCTGATGGAGGCATAATACTCCATTGTATACATGGACCACATCTTCTCTATCCATTCGTCTGTTGAAGGGCATCTCGGCTCCTTCCACAGTTTGGCGATTGTGGCCACTGCTGCTGTGAACATTGGGGGGCAGGTGCCCCTTCTTCGCACTGCATCTGCATCTTTGAGGTAAATACCCGGTAGTGCAATTGCTGGGTCACAGGGTAGCTCTATTTTTCCCTTCTCGAGGGGCAGTTTCTCATTCAAGCTGGGCTGGGAAGGAACAAGGTGATCCTGGAGGATCTTCTCCTTCTGGACAGAAAGCAAGAACATGGACAGAGAATGACGGAAGTTGACCCCCAGGGCCCGGGGCTGAGCAGAGACGCCGAGGCAGCTTGAAGGGACGCCCATCGGCCAGACGTGGAGCACGTTAAGGCTCCAACCAACGATGACAGTACTGGGTCATTACCTGGAAAAGATAAGAATGCGTGAAATTCAGTAGGTTACTCCATACAGACACACGGACACACACATCGATAACCATCCTCTCCCACACGCACACACAGACACGCGCACGCTCTTCCCTTCCTTTCCATAAAATCCTACTAATAGAGATAGAAGTAGTGGTGGACCAGAAAACCGTCATTCGCCAACCATGGTGTTAGGGGTTGAGGCCACGGTCACCTGACGCTGGGAAGAGCGGGATGAAGGGCGCCAACGGCCTCCCTTCACGCTGCGCAGAGGAGACCCCCCCCACCCCGCGTCTGACAGAAGCGATCTCCGATCCGAGCCGCGGAAACGCGACGCAGACCCGGGTCAGGTGGGGTTCCCCTGACAAACAGACGGCGGCGCTCCTCGGGGACCGAGGCTTTGGCGACCACGGAGGGCGGAGGGTCTGCTCCGGGCGGGACAGGACACGGACACGGCGGCGGCGGGGGCCGCGTCCCACACGTGCTTCCTGCTGCTCTGAAGACCGTCAGCGTGACCACCCGCCAACTTCCAGTAAGATCCGTCCCAGTCGCCGCGCGCGGCACCGGTGCGAAGTCCTGATTTTGGCGACGGTGCCGCGGTTCCGAGGACGATGCCTTTGCTTCCAGGCCCCACGCACGGAAGCATCGCTCAAGGCTTCCTGCCCCACGGTCCGGGGAGAGCGTCTCTGGTGAGGGAGGGCTGAGCGGGCGACACGTCTGGGAATCCGGAGGAGGAAGAATGTGAGCTCTTTGTACTGATTGGGCAACTTTAAGTCTGAAAGGATTTCAAAGTGAAGTGCGAATAAAATAAAATGAATGTCAGAGGATTAACTTATAATGAGAGGTCATTTCGTGTTCACCGTTTGGAAACATTCGGGAGATAGGCGGCCGGAGCTCAGGGCTGTGATCTAAGGGCGGAGACGCCCCGCCGCGACCTGTCCGCGCGGGTCTGACCTCCAGGCGCGAGCCCAGGGGACTTTGTTAGCGTGGGTTGTGGCAGCAAATGCCCGGGAGTCCCTTCAGTGACCGGCGGCATGGCGTGAACTCCGGCATCCCATCAGGGTCACCTCACGAGCCGGCGTGTACAGATGGGTCTGAGCGAGCTGCGCGCCCGTGCGGAACTTTCCACGGCCCTTCTCGAGCAAAGTTCCAGAATGTTCCGTGCCATACGAAACATAGGGTTTAAGAACATTCAAAACCGTGCTTCTATATGACTTACGGATATATATTACTTATTATGAAACTATAACAACTAGGTCAGGAATGATACTGATGTCGGCTTGGTTGTTATTTCTGGGAACAGAAGGTGAGTAGAAGGAGGGCTTTAGAAACATAGGGAATATTTCATTTTATGATAAGTAATCTGAAAACAGTATGATGGAACGTGCAGATTTATTAGTCCGCGTGGTGGGAGTGGATGTGTGTGTTAACTTAATCTCTGTCCTTTTCCGAGTGTTGGAATGTCTCCTCATGAAGTACGGTAATCCGAAGTAAGAACATGGCCTCCTTTTGCCTGCGCCCCTTCCTCAGCCCGGGGCCGGCCCTGCGCTCCCAGCCGCAGCCGGCCGGCGGGGTGGGAGATCAGAGGGGACGGCCAACCTCACCGGTGCCCACGGGGCTCCTGGGATTCCGGACTTCAAGTGTGGGAATGTCGCCTGGATCACAGGGCGTGGAGAGAGAGACAGGGCGTCTGTGCCCTGTCCCCCCTCCCCACCCAGAGGGTCTAGGGCTGCCCACGACCTTCCCCGGACTCCAGCTCCACCAGGCAGCCCCTCCATATCGCCACCTGCTATCACTTTGCCCTCCTCACCTCGTCAGACCCGTTAGGTACCCCTAACCCAGGCCACCTCCCCTTCCTAAACCCTGCAAGCCCTGGCCAGCGGCATGTTTAAGCTCCCCTTGGGTTGTCCAGCGTGGGGACAGCGTCTTGCCCCTGCTTTCCGCCAGGACATCGGCACACACCTCCCTGCACTCATCTGCACAAGCTTCAGGCCTGTCCCTGCTGTCTCAGTGGGGAGGTCCCTCCTGTCACCTCGCGTGGTCTCTGGGTTTCACGCTGCTTCTGTGCCGAGCCTCTGCCTGGCCTTCGGCCCAACCCCGGGTGGGTGGGTCCACCCCTTGCCCAGGGCCTTATACCCCTTCTCCTGGTTAAGGTCACACCTGAAGGGCACGCCTTGCAGCTTTTCTGTGAGGGACACGCCTCCGCTTCCCCAAGCGAGCAGGGAGCCGGGCTCCGGGTCCAGAGGCGTCCCAGGCATGCTGGGTGGGCGGCACCCCAGCTCTGTCCCATGCGGCTCCCTCCTTGCTGTTCCAGATTGTTCTCCTGACCCGTGTCCCCTCCTGACAGTGCTGAGGGTTTCTGGAGGCCGCAGCCTCTCTGAGCTGGGGACGAAATCCGTGTTCATGACCTGCTGTGGAGAAGGACTGTCCTGCCCGGGACGCAGGGCGCGCTCCAGTGGGGTCTGGGGCGCGCCCTTACAGAGAACAGAAATTGAGGTTCGAGCAGCTTTATGGAGACCGCTCACTGAAGCACAGTAAATATTTCTACTCTGAGCATTTCATTTGTCTGAGAGCGGCTTATATTCATTTATGACCCAGGGAGCCCATATTTCAATTTTATCAGGCTTAATAGGTTGTAAACTAAGAACAGCAAATCTAATGCTACATAAAATTACTAGAAATGAGCCAAACAGGTGAGTAATTGGCATCTGAACGACTTTGAACTATCAACTTCTGTATAGAATCACGTATTTTGGCTCTTTCTATGTGAGGTTAGCCACAGTTGGATTTCCTCAAAAGACATCCACTTAATAGTGTCATTTCCTTAATTAGAACAGGCGGCTAGAAACCCATTTTCATATAATGAAATGCAGGGGGTTCAAAATAAATTTTATTAGAACAACTGTGATTTCTTAAGTTCGGCCTGAGAAAGGTCTGTAGGAAATAAAAGAAGGATTCAATTTGATAATGTGATTGTGAAAGCAGTTTTCAGGGTATAAACTTTGTTTTTCAAAGTCATGATTTCGACAGACACACTGCTGATGATGCCTTTATATAAATGTACTTATAAACACGCCATTACCTGCTATTACGATCTGATTAAAATGTGCCAGTTGTCAGTTTAGTGGACATTCGATCTCGACGGAACTGGAAACTCAGGGAGTGGGAGGAGCGTGATCTCCCCTCGTGTGCACCGGGGCCGAGCTCGCGGTCTGTCCCTCGGGCAGGGCAGCCCCCACGGGCACAGCCTACTGCTCTGACGGTTTTCATTTGTACTCTCATTGTCCCCGTTGTCACTTGCTACGTATGTAAGTTTTGAAACTTTGCCCTGCTCGGCAGTGAGATGGCAGCACCTTCCACAGTCAGCACGGTTCGTGTTTCCAACAGGACCGTGGGCCGCGGGCTCCGTCCCTCCTTCGCCCCCAGGAGCAGCACGTGAAGGGGCCAGGCAGGCGATAACAGCTGGGCCATGGCTCTGGGAGCCGGTTAAGTGTAGGCACCCCGAGTGAGAAAAGGCCACAAAGGCAGGATGCTTTAGGACCTTTTCGCTTGTCACCCTGCCACCTCCTCAAGTGGCGTGGTATCGTAAGGGCGATGCCGTGGGATCCTGGTTCCCCACATAGGACAGAGGAAAGGAGGGAAAGCGGGTTGGGCCGCCTGTGGGGCTGCTTTCTGTGTGTTCCGACTTGGAGATGATGGGGACCTGGCGGTGCGGTGTGGGTCTCAAGCCAGAAGCCACTGAAGGCAGTGGTGGCACCACGGCCCGTGAAAGACTTGCAGAGGCGTGGGCATGAGAGGCGACAGGCCGAGGAATGCAATAGAACACACAAGGCTCTGAGAAGAAGGAGGGGAGAGACCCTCAGGGGAAGTTAAGACACTTAAAAGCGGTCATGTTGGCAGGGGAATTGAGAAAAAAATCAGATGCCCCTGCTTGGGGGGTGGGGACATACGGCCAGAAAAGGCCTGAGAAGACCTTCAGCCTTCTGGGATCATTAGGACAGGCCTTCCCACGCACAGTCAGAAAACAAGGACTGGGACAGGTGGCTGTTTTTTCAAATGGCCCATTTTCAAATAAAAGATTACAAGCCATACCAGGAAATAGGGAAACATGGCCCATTCGAAGGGATAAAATGTATCTCCTGAACTGACCCTAAGGAAACATATGTTTCAAATTTGCTTATTAGACAAAGAGTTTGAATATCTCCCTTTTGTAAGGTCCAGGAGTTAAAGGGAAACACAAATCAGGAAAACAATATATGAACAAAACGAGAATAGCAACAAAGAGACATTATAGGAAAGGGACCAAACGGAAATTCCTGAGCCGAGAAACACAGATCCAGACCCACATGTGCATGGTTAACTGACAGATGTGTGGAGGCAATTCGGTGAGAGAGGGTGATTTTTTTCTACAAACGATGCTGGGACAGTTCACTGTCTAGGCGCAAGCAGAAAAATTAACCTCAATCCGTATCTCACATCGTATACAAAAATTAAGTCCAAATGGGTCGCAGATCTAATTGTAAAACCTAAAACCATAAAACTTCTGGAAGAAAACATAGAACGGAACCATTATAATCCTAGGTTATGCCCAAATTTCTAAGATTTGACAGCAAATAGACAATCCATAAAAGAAAGAAAAGATAAACCATATCGTACTTAGGAACCCTATTGTTTGGGACGCACTGTTAAGAAAACGAAAAGACCGGCTACAGACTGGAGAAAGTATCTTCAAAATCCCATGTCTGAAAAAGGATTTGCCCACAGAATGTCTAAAACTCAAAATGAAATACTGAGAAAACAACTCAATTTAACAAGGGCAAGAAAATTGACCAGACACTTCACAAAAATGGTATACAGATGGAAATAAGCACATGAAAAGATTCTCTCTCTCTCACACACATACATATTAGTATAACGCAGTATTTCAAAATGAGCCTATTTTCATGGAAACCACCAAGCCAGAACCTGCAATAGATCCATGAAGGGTAAAGAGAAGGGAATCAAAGCAAAGCTCTACAGAAAACCATCAATTCACAGAAAAGACAGAAACAGAGAGAGAAACAAGGCCACTGCAAAACGACCAGAAACAGTTAATAAGACAGCAGTAGTAATTATCCTTCCTTATCCTTGTCCATCAATAATTACTTTAAATGGGAATGAATTAAACTCTCCCCTCTTTTGGCATGGAGTAGCTGAATAGATGAATAAACAAGCCTGAAATATATGCTGTAAGAAACTCATTTCAGCTCAAAGGACACACATGGGCTCAAAGTGAAGAGGTGGAAAGAGATAGTCCATTAAAATGGAAACCAAAGGAGAGTCGTGGTAACTATATTTGCACCAGACAAAATAGACTTCAAGTCAAAACTGTAACGAGGGACAAAGAAGGTCATTACGTAATAGTCAAGGAGTCAATTCATCAGGCGGATATAACAATTATAAATATCTATGCACCCAACATCGGAGCACCTAAATACATAAAGCAAATAGTAGCAGATCTGAAGGGAGAAGTAGCAAGACAGGGACAGCAGGGACTCCAATACCCCAGTCTCAATAATGGATCGATCACTAAGACAGAAAATCAATAAGGAAACATTGGACCATATCTTAGACCAATGGACCCAACAGCCACGCGGCACATTCCATCCAACAGCGGCCGGTACACATTCTTCTCCAGCGCACTGAACACTCTGGGATGAGATCGTATGTTAGGGCACCGGACAGGCCTTAGCAACCGTAAGAAGATGAAATCATACCAAAGATCTTCCCTGACCACAATGGCGTGCGACTAGGAACTGGTAACAAGAGAAAATAGGAAAATTCACAAATACGTGGAAATTAGACAGCACATTCCTTAACTCTTCTTTGCATTTAAAGAAGGAATCAAAAGGGAAATCTAGAAATATCCCACGGGGCGATAAGTTCTCTTCGCCTAAAGAATGGGTGTGAGCGAAGCCCAGACCCAAGCCGGTGGCCCGAGCTGGCTCACAGCCTCTAGGGCCTGATGGACAGAGGGCCACCGGGATCTGGGAGAGAGAGGGGAGGAAGCCAGGACGGTCCCTCTGGTGGGGAGCGGGGCTAGGAGGCGTGACAGTGCGTGGGGCCTGGGGGACCCCTCGTGCAGGCAGGAGCCGGGACCCCCCTCGGCTGAGGGGGCAGGGGCCTCACCAGGGGCTCTGAGTGCAGGCGGTGAAAAGCATCCCTTCTCCTCATTAGCAACTCGGGGCTGCGTTATCCCCACCCTGCTGCACGGGGCCAAATGTAGACTCTTTGCAGAAGGCATGGCCGGGGTGCGGTGGGTGTGGAGGCAGGAGGTGTCTGGGCCGTGGGCCCCTCTGCAGGCCATGCTGGGCGTGGTGGCCCACCTCACGGGAGACAAGCTCGGGGTCTGCGCCCTCCCTGGCCACGTGCTCGGGCGCCTCCGAGGGCACGGAGACCCCGCCAGGCTCACCTGTCCCCTGCTGGCCGCGTCCCCTCAGGACCGAGGGAGGCGTGTGTCAAACCTGGTTCTCCACCCCCAGGAAGTGAGAGTCTATCTTTCTGGATCGAGGCCCCTGTTCTCGTGACTTCGCTGGCAGGGGAGGCCCCATCTGCCAGCTCTGAGCAGCCGAGCCTGCCCCGCACCCAGAAAAGGCTCAGTGGGTGGGGGCCGCAGCTGGCGACGGGGAGCAGATGGGCCCCGGCCCACCAGGGGGTGTTTCCAACCTTCACTTCCGGAGGACGAAGACCGGAACTCCTTCCCAGTGTGGACAGGCCGGGAGGAGAACTTACCGTATTCACGCAGAATTGAATTAATCAGACGTTGCGTGAAAGCTGGAGCCGCAGTGAGGTCCTTTATCTCGAGATTTTCCTCCATCTCATTTCCTCCGTCTCATGTAAGGAAACGGCGGTTCAGAGGCCTGTTCTCGGTACGCTCTGAGCACAATATACTCAGCTTTGCAGCAAAAAGGCAAAAATGGGCTTTTACAACAACCACCTTTAATCACACAGGTAATTAACCCAACACGCGGGCTGTCTGCCTCGGCCCTAGAATGGGGGTCTTGTGCTGAATGCGAGGGTAGTCAGCCCCAGTAGCTGGGGTCAGCGAGTTTCGACGTGTGTGGGATTTAGAGCTTTATGAGTGACATAAATGGCCACATGGAATTTATACGAAGAGAAGTGCTCTGTTTCCACAGTTCATATTTTGGATTCGTGCCATATTTACATAAGAAATTACATTTGGGTCTTATTTGCATATCACATCGACAAAGTGCTATTTCTGAGAGCGGCGGCAAAGTTAGCAGCCCAGACCTCGCGCACGCTGAACGCCTTCCGAGGAGACTTGAGCTCTGAGCGTCCGCTCCTAGGAGCCCCGGTTCAAACCTCAGCCTGGTGCTTCCGTATCCGGGTCAGCAGTTGGCGTGAACTGACCCTGTCTGCAGGCGTCCGGATGGGACGGTTTTTACAGGAAGCCGCTACGGGTTCCTTTACGGGGCCGTTTGCGCGCCGGGTCTGGTGTTCTTCCACCGGATGCTTGGGTCACTTTTGTGCGCTCTTCTTCTTGGCATTCTGAGAGGCACCCGGGGTCTTCTGGAGATGCGGGCCGAGTGTGGGAGGTGAGGGGACCCCGGCCTTGTCCGTGGCGGGTGGGATCTGTCAGGGGCCACGTGGGGAGAAGCTCCAGAAACACACGGATGGCGGGTGAGGCCAGAAGCCACGGGCTCCCCACAAAGGCTCTGCTGCCGTCCTCTGAGGGGTCGGGGAGCTTCTCTCTCCTCAGAGCAGAAGAGAGACCCTCCCACTTCCCGCAGCCCCTGCATCTTGGGGGCTCCCTCCCTGGGCCCCAGGAGAATGAGGGTCCCACCCTCGGAGACCGTGAGCCGGTGGTGCCTCGGGCCATTGTGTGTCCGTTGCAAGAAGGAAGGAGAGTCATCCTGCTCGTCCAGTGTTTACTCTGGCTCTGTGCACCCCACCCCCGCTCCTGGGGATCCTCCCACAGGGGTGCGGGCATCAGGAGCCCCTGCCCTGTGCACCCCACCCCTGAGAACAGGGCAGGGACCCTCCCGCATGGGCACAGGTGTCGGGACCCCCAGGGCAGAGCCGAGCAGCCCCGGCCTGAGCAGGCGGGCACCGGTTCCCGGCCCCGGACCTACAGGATGTCCTATCAGATGCGGGGGACGAGGGGAGCCAGACCAGAAAGTGCCCAGAGCTCTGTTGGGGGGCTGCGCCCTCAGACGCAAGCCCCCAGCCCCTCAGAGAACAGTCCGGGGGCTGAGGCAAACGGACATGTCCCCCTCCCTCCCGAGGAGCAGGTGGCCCCGGCCGTGTGTCTATCGGCTGGTGAGTCTGCGCGAGGAAGGGTTGTCCTGTCTTCCTCTGTGTCATCGAGGGCGCCGGGGACTCGGGCCTGAAGGAGGCTCTCCGCCCCCCGCCCCCCGCCAGGCACGTGGCCCTTGAAGACGGGGTGTCCCTGCAGGGTTTGCCCCGCGGGGTGCAGCTGGCCGCGTGCCTGGATCAGTGTCTACCAGAAGGAGGAATGACGACGGTGCTGAGCTCGCCGCCTTCCCGGGTGTCGTGGGCGCTCGGCCCCCGGCCATCGGCTCCCGCCGTCCGTCCCTGGCCTTCGGCGACCTCGGATCCTGCCCCGCCCATGGGAGCCCCAGGCCTCTGCCCCCGGGTCTTGTCCGCAAGCACAGCCTGCACCTCACCCCCGGGGTCCCGGCCAGCTTCTCTCGGGTTTAGGACCCCCCAAATCAGGTAACTGCTGCAACTCTGTCTTGGAAAACCCAATAACCAGCTATTTTTATAAATGACTGGGCTTGACAGGAAACAAGATTGAACTTTCTGGTTGATAAATCCCTTTTTCGACTGGTGTGAATTTTTCCCTTTGGGACTCTGAATAGAAGTGGAGGTAGAGGAAAATAAAACCTTTATTTCTTTGTGCAAAAGCTGCGCCTGGAATTTAACTGTGGCCGGACGCCTCTCTGTCCCTCGTGAACCCTAGAGGATGGGAGTCTGGTCCGGCTCGAACGACACTCTCCCCGAGTGGCTCTCCTCCTGCGGCCGCCCCATCCAGCTCCCGGAACGGCCCCGGCCGTGGGGTCGGGCGGGGGGCGCTCAGCCGTGTGCCTGGTCGGTGCAGGCCCAGCGGACGGTGGGACCCCGGGCGAGGGGTCTCTGAAAGACTGAGCCCGACGCAGGACTGGGACCCCGGGTCATGACCCGAGCCCAAGGCAGACGCTTCACCGACGGGCCCCAGGCGCCCCGTGATCTTTATGGGGTCATCCTGTTCAACCCCACAGTCGGCCTGAGGCCACTTACTCAGCAGAATCCTGTCGGTGCTTTTCGCCCCCACATCCTGCTCCGTGGGTCCTCTGGTTTCCTTCGCACACACCTGTGTGCTTCCCGCTGCCCCTCCCCCGCTGTGGTCCCCTCTGGCCGCCCGCAGGGCTCTGGTGGGATGCTGCCTGCGGACTGTCCTCTCCGGACGAGGGCGGGCTGTGGGGACAGCAGCTTCCGGGTGCGGGGACTGGACCTCCCTCTGCACGCTCCCCTCGTCCACTGTAGGGCTGGCGTCCAGGGTGGCGGGGCCCTCGCGGGGGGCACCCCCGGCCTGCTAGCCAGCAGGGGGAGGGGCAGCCTGGTGCCGGGAGCCGCCCCTGGCGCTCTGCGGCCGCTGTTACCGTGACTCAGCACAGACGGTGCTGGTTCTTGCCGGGGGCGGGGGTCGCTGCAGACGGTCCCGAGTAGGGCTGGGCGCCAAGGGGACAGGGCAGCGTGTGGGCTCCGTCCTGCAGCCCCGGCCGCGGCTGGACGGCGCCGTCCATGCTCACCACTCACCGTGGGCCCCTCCTGGGTTCAGGTCACCGGTGCTCCAGGGGCTCCCCTGTGCCTCTCTGGTCGGAGCCCACGGGCCACCCCGGCCCTGACCCCGACGCCACTCACAGACTCATCACCTGTGCGAATGTCACGGGACGAGAATCACGCAAGACGAGCCCTCGTGCTCTTTGCCTCGCCTCTGTGGCTCCGTGTTGGTCCCGTGAGACCCTGCCTACGTCGCTGGATTAATCCACCGCGCTGTGTACCGTGCTTGTTGGACCCGCTCGGCTGCGGTGGATGAAGGCCGTAACCGCATCTACCCTCCTGAGTTCCGGGGCCACGTTGGCTCCCGTCTCTCGGCCGGAGTAAAACCGCGTCCTGGGACGCCGGTGTGACAGTCCCTAGAAGTGGACGCAGCCCCTCCGGCACCCCGCTTCTCCCGCCACCGCCGCCTGGGCCCCGTCCTCCCGCAGGCCTGCAGGCGCTTCCCCTCGGGCTACCTCATCTGGTGGAAGGCCCGCTGCTCCCTGGGGCCCGGGACGCCCTGTTCCCCACGGCTCCGTGTGTCTGTCACCCGTCTCTGTCCGTCCAGGAAAGGACTTCATCCCAGTCATCGCTGGGCAGACAGGTGCACACCCAGCGCTGCCCCCCACCCCGGTCCCCCGTTCCAGCATCTGCTGGAAACCAGGCCCCTCGCTTCCCCCTCTCTGCAGGGACCGCAGCGCTCCTCCTTCCCAGGGTCGCTGCCGCCGCCGACTGGCTTGGAGCTCCTGCTGCGTGACCAGCAG
The DNA here is from genome assembly GCA_028533885.1 of Nasua narica. Classification (NCBI taxonomy): domain Eukaryota; kingdom Metazoa; phylum Chordata; class Mammalia; order Carnivora; family Procyonidae; genus Nasua; species Nasua narica. The sequence continues at coordinate 72,688,755 of CM052812.1, read as the reverse complement.
GGGAAGCCCTTCGCTCCCCAGGCTCCTAGTTGCCCTTCGCAGCGCCCTGACCATGTAGGGCCACGGTTCCATGTCTCCGCCAGGAAACAGACTCAGAACATGGAGACCCCCAGGCAGCATCACAGTCTCAGAGTCTGGATGGCCCCTGTGGCGCATCCCTCCCTCTGGGGGGACGACTTCTTGTTCCCAAGGCGGACACGTGGCCCTGTGGAGGGAGAGTGCTGTCCTTTCTCTCCAGAAAAGCTCCTTCTGAATCATCCGCCTCCCGCCAGCAGGCCTTCCTGAGATGACGGGGCACCACCACACCCCCCAGGCACCCACCGGGCCATGGAAGACGGAGCACTGCCCTGACCCAGAAAAGCAGCCCGAGCTGCCGAGCGGAGTGCAGCGGGATCCCGGGAGAGCGTGTCTGCCCGCCTCATCCCCAGGGGGACGGCGGCGCTGGGAACCCACCCACCGAGTCGCTCCCCACCTCCCCCCCAGCACGCCCGCCCCACACCGCGGACCCCCAGGCCCGGGAGCCACTGTCTGCACTTCTCAGGGTTTCACCGTGGGTTTAAAACAGTCTACAACCAGACTTAAGAGGTTTAACCCTAAATGTTTAAGTAGATCTATATTTTAAAGCCTTCTATACTAAGGCTTCCAGAAAGCTTCAGCGTGTTTCTGACGCCAGGGACGCTGCAGATTCGTTGTTGGGTTTTGCGTATCCTGGACCCGGTCCTGGGCCGGTCTGCCCGGAGGAAGCCAGGCAGGACCCGGCCTTCATCCGGAGCCCACGGAGCTCGGAGAGAAGCCTCCCTTCTCTGGGGTCGTTTATGCCTGTTTCAGGGTCAGCGGCTGCCGGACAGCGATGACCCCTTCCTCCGGGAGCCATGCCCTTGAAGTTCTGCAGGCTGTCCACGTGTGGGGCAGGAAGGGCAGCCAGAGCCCCAGGAGGGGCCTCGGTCTTGGCCACTGGCCTCCCGTGTGTCCCTGTGTGTCCCTGTGTGTCCCGCTGAACGGAGTGGGGGGTGGACCTGGACTCTCGCGTCTCCGGGGGCAGCCCAGAGGCCCTGCTGGGAAGGACGGCAATGGGGGGCTCCCTCGGCAGGCGGTGCCCGGGCGGGGTCGGCCTCCCGGAACACCAGCTTCTGCACAGCCACCGGGCGCTGCCGCTCGCGAGCCTGGAGGCCGCTCTGTCCCTCCCCCGGGAGCCCCTCAGGGAGGGGCGGCGTGTCTGCCCTTCACCACTCCCCACAGGGCACACGGGGTCTGAACTTCCAGCACGACACCCCAGGACAGAGGCCCCCTGGGATTTAGTTCCCATGACTGTGTTGCTCGGGTCCCTTCTCTGGCCTCAGGCGCCGTCAGCCAGCAAGAAGCTCCCAACTCGAGATGATAAACCCTCCAGGCGTCTCCTTGGGACTCACAGCTTTACCCCCACACTCAAGCCCTCGCCGCCCGCGGCCGTCCCACGGCTCACGCGCAGGCCGCGGCGGGGGGAGGGGTGCGCCGTGATGGGGCCGCCGGTCCCGGGACAGCACTGGTCTGCGTTCGCGAGGCACCGATGCTCCCCCTCCGCTCCATGGTGCCGAATGGTTTCTTTGGTGACCATTGTTTAAAAAACCACAGATCCTAGGTTTTGTTGGTTTGAAGATGTGGCTTCCTTATTCACCTGCTCTCCAGTCCCGCAGTGGACAATTCACTTTCCCACACAGGAGTGAATGTTTGCAGCTGAGATTTTATTCCAGATCTGCAGTATCAACGTTGAAAAATCCCTTCCCGGACACCTGACTCTCTGTGCTTTCGCTAGAAGAAATCCCACTGAGAAGGAGCCGTGCCACCAGAGGGGAATTTTCCAATGATTCGAGCAGCCTCCCGAAGGCCACGGGGCAGGAGGTCCCAGGGAAGGCGAAAGGCGGCTCGGCCATCATCGGAGGGCAAATATGAATTATTTTCTTCTGTGCGCGACAGATACTTGCAAATGCTGGTCGATGAGGCTGTGTGACAACCGACTGCGTGTAGGGTCATTTACCGCGAGCCGTGTTTATTTCACATCCGTGTGCGGTGCTTCTGTTTCCTGCACGGATGGCCGTTGCCAGCGAACCCGTTGGTTCACGTGACAGAAAGTGTGTAGAATCAGGTGCGGGAGGCGGCTCTCGGGCACGTCCAGATTTGCTGTGCGCACCGGTCTGGAAAGGGGCCATCGTGGCCCTGGGAAGCCTTCGTCCCCGACCCTCTCAGGGGTCCAGGTAGCCCACCAGGCCCCCCCACCGACAGATCCCCTCAAGTTCAAGGGAGGACAGGTACCCATAAGGCTACTTTCCAAAGCGGCGTTCCATGGACGCCTGGGGTCTGTAGACGCGGACGTGGGGGTCTGCTCCCCGCAGTCGGGGTGATTGACCGGGAGGCCCCTCAGGAGTGAGATCCGCCTCATGCTGTCGCCCCTGGACGTACGTGGACCAACTGCGAGCTCTTTCTAAGGAACTGGGAGGCCCTGTTCATACGTGGGGCTCTGGCCATATGCCCACCAGCCCTTCCAGACTTCAGGCTACAACCACACAAAAACCCTGTCCTTGGACACCGAGGTTCCCCCTCAGTGCTGATCTGCAGCTTTGTCCTCCTTTGGGACGGTCTTCCCGGCCGCGTCGTGCCCGTGGCGTGCTGGCCCGTGTGTTCCACGGCCGTGGCTTGTGGGCTCCTCCGGGAGCGGGAGTGCCGGGCCAGGAGCCATGTCCCAGCAGTGCACTTCGTGTGCAGACACAGAGCGCACGGAGCTGGCCCGGCTGAGCCACCGCCAAGAAGATTCGAGAGTGCACGTCAGTTAGCGGGATCTGGGAGAGGCGGCAGGAAGCCCGCTGCGGCCTCGAGGGGCCCGGCCCCGCCCGCGATGGCGGCTGGTGGGGACTGAGACCCGGCAGGAACTTAACCCGGCTCAGTTCCAACCGTGTGCCGGCGCTCCCGTGCTCTCACGATGCACACATGTGCACACGCACACACACGGGACTGCGTGTCTTCTCTGCTGGAGCGTGGACTCCATGCGGTTTGTTTTGTTCGGCTGTGGCCCACGAGTCTAGAACAAGGGCTGCGACGTGACGAATGGCCGTGAGGAATGGGTGCATCGGACGTGAGGAGACCCCTTTCCCTTGAAGACAAGGGTCAGCAAACTGCAGCCCAAGGGCCAAATCCAGCTCACAGTCTGGCTTTGTAAATAAAGTTTTATTGACACGCGGCCAAGCCAATTTATTGCTCTTGTCCTTGGCTGCTTTCTGGCCACGAGGGCAGACGTGAGTCATTGCAAACAGGAGGGTGTGGGCCACAGAGATCCAAACACTTGTTCTCTGGCCCTTCCTTTACCAACGACATTTGCGGACCCCTCTGGTTTGGGATGTCATATTTTAAACAGAAGATGAGAGGCGGTGCCAGGAGGGCCCCATGTGCCCTTTCGGGCCCCCTGCACACCGCCTGTCGTGCCACCCCCTGCAGGGGTGACCGGGAGCCTGGACCCCACTTAGCAGGGCCTGCGTGTTTCGGGGAGTGGGGCTGTGCCCGTACCTGGCGGTAGACCCGTGACTGCCCCCGTCCATGGGTGAGAGAGCCCGCGGGAGAGGCGCCCACAACCGAGCCGGCGTCTTCTTCCTCTGCTCGCTCCCTGGGAAGAAGGGGATGCCCGCGAGCTGGGTCTGCGGGTCTGTCTGGGCTCACCTTCGCGGGCTGGCCGACCCCGGACAACCGGTGACAGAGTCAGGGCCACGTCCACCCCAGGTTAAGGAAGGACACGCAGCGGGAGCACATAAGCTCTGCTGATGAGAAGACCAGCCTTTGGCTGTGGGCCCGTCCTCTCACCTTAACCCCTCGAACCCCTGTTTGTTCCCACCAGCGTGGTGTGCAGACGAAAGATTCCACCAACGCTGTCTCTCTTCATCAGTGTCCAAGACGGCGAGTTGGGGCGCTGTCGTTCCCGGACCGTGATGTCTCTGAGTCTTAACCTGCCAGTGTTCGTTCCTTCACTAGGTTTCAAGCAGCCGAAATTAGCATCCCTTCCACAACTCGGATCGTCCTGTCTTGGGCTAATGGGAACCTCTTCAAGTCAGCTGCTGACTCGTGACACACCGGGAGCTCCTCACTCTCTGGTGGGACAAGGCGCCCCAGGGCCATGCACTCTCGGAGCCTCCTGCCTGAGACCAGCCGCTTCCTCCAGAGGCCTATTCTCTCAGTGGGAAGGTATTTCATAGTGTTAGGGACACTCACTGCTTCGGGACAGAGTGGGAGGGGACCTTGTGGACTCAAGAAACTTCTTCCAATCCCTTCCAACCCTCTAGAGCCGACGGGTTTGTGTGACCTCTTCTGTACTATGTATCTCCTTCCCTCAACATCAAGAATTCCAGCGGTGCTCAAGGACACACAGAATGAGGGAATGAGAATATTTCGTGAAATTATTTGTTTCCCCTATTCCAGATGTCACACAGAGTCTCAACATCCCAATATAACACGTGTGCGTATGGACCTCAATACCAGTACGAACGTGTACCAATACGCGTGTCACCATTATAGCAATACGTGTGCCCAAAAAAGACTTAAATCGTGGTTTGACCATATAGGCTTCCCATTTCTGTCCTCATTGTTAAATACGGGTACTAGACCCACATTGCCAATTTGTATAGTCATTCTGTACAGTATTTCATTCTCCAGGGAACTCTGGAAGTGCTTACTACCAGTCTTGCATTAAAATCTCTGCTTGTTTTTTGTTTGAAGGTCATTCTCGAGTCACATTCCTCACGATGGGCTCATGGGAGCCATGTCTGAATTCCTGAATATTGATAGCACTTTGTGTCTTTCATACTTTGAAAGTCAGTTTTGATGGATATAAAATACTTGCTTCACATTTTTTCCCCTTAAACGTATTAGATAGGATATTCTAGTTATTTCTGGCATACAGCTTTGCTATGAGAAAATCTGATGATAACCTGTTTTTATTTCCCTTACAATGTCTTACTGTGTTTCCTTAGATGCCTAAAGGATATTTTTATTTATTTTTTAGCAATTTTTTTTCCAGAAATTTGAGAGCATGTCTCAGCATTATTCTGGGCTATGTCCTCGGGCGCACAGTGTGCTCTTTCAGTATGGTGGTTTTAAATATATCTTTAAATATGGAAAGTTGTCTTGACATACAGTTCTTGGTTTTTACTTTGTTTCCTGCTTTGATCTTCTTTCTCTGGCACTCAGACCGTATGCGGGGTCTTCTTTGGCTGCCTTTGATATTTCCGAGTTTTTTTTTTCCTCAATCTCTTTCCCTTTTTTCTTCATTCTTTCTTGAATTAAAAACATCCTTCCTTTCCAAGTTGTTTTTTAAGAGGCGTTTTCTCTGGTATTCATTCCGTTCACATTCCTTTCAGCTTAGTGCTTGTTTCTGAAATGATTTGTAAATGTCTGATTGCTTTCTCCATCCCGCCGTTCACGTCTGAATTTTTTTGAATTGTGATTTTTGCTCCTCTTTCATATTTTATATCATCCTCAAACCTCACATGACAGCTTCAGTCTGTGATTCGAGCCTGAGTTCCTGGTACACTGCCACTGTCCAGACAGATCTTACTCTGGGTCTTACCTCGGTTGGGAGGGTGACTTTCTTCCTGGCTCGTTTCCTGCCCTGTCTTAGCCGGACCTTCTCCCTCGTGCTCCTTCCAGAGGTCCCGCTGTCAGAGAGTGGCCGTGGCCCTCTGGACGGCATGCTCCCGGCGGGTTTGCCTGCAGTCTGGGGGGTCCTGTTCTTGGGGGTGTCAGACTTCACTTCTGCTTCCTCTGCACAGGTGCCCATGCTCTGCCCGACTGTCGCCCCTGCTGCTTTGGCATCATCTATTTGGACTTCGGTGTTCTGGAGGATGCCTCGCTTTCCTGCAGGCATTTTCCAGGGGTGTTGCTTTGTCGTCGAGTTGATGTCCCTGTTTTTATGTAAAGATCTGGAGCGACTATGCGGCCACACCTCTATCTTTTCCGAATCCTCCAGTTGTCTCGCCTTTGTTACCACGAAGATCGACTGGCAGTTCAGGCCCTAAGGGCCCGGTCCGTTCTTGGCGATATTCTTTGTCAGTGCTGCCTTCAGCGGTCTCTCCCTCTGGTGATGGTGTGGCATTGAAACCGTGTCTCCCTGGGGGCTGCAGAGCAGGAATTTTCTAGTCCTGTTGTCTGTTCTTCGATGATAAATTGGGTTCTTCTCAACAGGAGAGCTTCCCCGCATCCACGACCGGTGTCTTCAAACATAGTTTAGTCAGAAAGGCAGGATAAATGCTTCCTTTCCCCCCACGTAGCCAGTTTCAGAGTCCTGTTTGGCTCACTAGTGATGGGCAATGCTGTCTGCTGAGTTTTGTTCGGTTTCTCTTCTGCCTCCCTTTTTTTTTTTGTTGGAGTCAAGACCGTTGTCCCATCTTTGGCTATCTTTCAGATGGTTCCTGTACTCCCTTAAAAGTTCTGCATTAGACATTTTAGCTTCCTCAATTTCGGGCACATTCGGGTGTTCTAGGCTCATTTCCTGCCCTCCATCTGGAATCAACCTGTTCTCCAAAGACCTCTGTTTCTCTTTGTGGGAAATGATATTCAGAGACCTTAATTTAGGTGCTCACTGCACTAGTTTTCATTGTTTCTATGCCCTTTAAGGTAATCAAGCTGAAAATACTAGTTTTTAAAAGAAGAGTAAGAAGGCAAAAGTTTAATTTGTAAATACATTCATAGCATGACCTTTAAAGTATTCTCTCTCTCCTTCCCCCTAGATATTATCTCTTTATCTATCTATCTATCTACCTATCATCTATTCATCTGAATACAGATATGTACAATGCAACGTATTTTTGGTATATATATAAAATTTATATTTATATATGTCTGTAATCTATTTAAGACTTCAGTCTGAGTTCATTTCCAAGGGAAATGTGAGAGCCAGATGCGACCATAAAGAAACCAGGGACCAACCACGCCCGGGATGGGGCCATTCTATGCAACAATAGACAGGGCAGTAAGTACAGAGGGAGGAGTGGTGGAGCCTTCGACCGTACACTCTGGGGGCCCATGCACTCTGGTTTGGCCAATGGAAGGCACGTGTAGAAGATCCAAGGACAGGAGGGAGTGAGTCTGGACAGTGGTCTCCTAAATGAGTCTCCTAGATTCTTTTGTTTGGCTACTTCCCTCTACTAGGACTTCTGATCCTGCCAAGTGGCCTTTCAAGCTCTCTTCTCTTCGGGGTACTTTGTGGCGAGGATGTCTCCCCTCTGGTGCCAACGCTGGGATAATTCAGTGCCCTTATGATTTCCTAGACCCTGCACATCCTTTGTTAAACTTATTAGCTTGCCTGGGTTGAGTGTTCCATCTATTTTCCCTGTGTCGATACCAGGTGAGATGCCATGATGTCCGCAGTGTGCCTCTAGAGACCCCAGCATGAGCACCTGGGCACACACAGGGGACACATGCCGACCCGTTGGGCGTGGGGAATCAATGCGACAATATGTCAAATGGCTGTTGAGGTGGTGACATGAGAATTCATTATATTCTCCATAATATTATTAATAAAGAGTCATTAGCAATCCAGCCCTTCCCAAAACCCAGAGAGTTTCAAGGACAAGATGTTTCAAAACTCAAAGGCAAACAGTTACCATGCTATTATATTATTTCAGGGCAAAAGGAAAATTTATTCTCTGGTTAATTTTATGAAGTCAGCCTAACACTGCACCCAAACGTGATTCACAGCCCCCCCAAAAGACCACTGTGGTTCGATGCTGCTCATGAGTGTTTAATGCAGAAATTCTACGTGAAATAATAACACAGTGATATGGGTTGAATTGTGTTCTCAAGAAGTAGGCTGGAGTCCTAAGCTCTGGTACCTTACGTTGTGATCTCATTTGGAAATAAAGTCATTATAGATGTAATTGGTTAAGTTGAGGTCATACTGGGAGAAGATGGGCCCTTAATCCAATACAACTGGTGTCCTTAGAAGCAGGCGAATGTGCACACACGCACACACATGATGGCGTATGAAGACAGGGACAGAGGTGACAGGTGCAGCCACAAACTGAAGAGCCCCTGGGGCACCAGAAGCTGGGAGAGGCAGGAGGTCTTTGGGGAAGACTTCTCAGTGTCTCTGAAGGAAGCAGATACTGCCAGCAGCTTGGTTTTGAACTTCTAGCTGCCAGAACCAAGATTACAAATTTCTGTTGTTTTCAGCCACCCAGTTTGCGGTAATTTGTTACAGCAGCTCTAGGAAACTAATACACACGTCTAACCAGCATTTAATAAGATTAATATGATACACAAAGGTATTGCTTATTTTAAGAATGAAAGGATGGTTTAATATTGGAAAATATATTAATACAATTTATCACATTAATTGTTCTCTGAAGAATGCACATAAAATCACCTTGATAATAGAGGTTTGATTAAAGTCATGGATGCTGTGCCTAGAGAAATGCACACACGTGTCTACGACACACACAACATTCTGTGCTTGTCCACCTGGAAAGCCTGAGAACATCTGAAAAACTATGAGAAAAAACACAAAAGAGGAAGAATGACCAACAAAGAAATACACCCAAACCAGGGGCTTTGGTGAATACTAAACATGAGGAACAGTTAGAAGGCATAATGGATAAAATAGCCTCATAATAGCACCAAACATAAATTCCTGAAAGGAAGCTAAGCACTATGCGCTCCCCTATGAAGCAATCTATAAAATTTTACTGAAAGATATAAAATAAGACAAATGGATGGAAGGATTATTAACTCAATATTAAAAAAGATGCCATTTCTTTCCTAATTAATCTAAAAGTGCAATCTCGATCAAAATCCCTTGATGAGTCTAAAGGTTATCATGATGAGTAAATGAACAAATAAAACATTTTTGATATTTTCCCACTCTTGAGAGGAACTTGCTCTAGTAGCTATGGAAATGTTTCCTGGAGTCAGAATTAAGATGGGGCGTGACTAGTCAGGGAGAGGACAGAAAATCAGTGAAACAGAAGACAAAATCTCAGAGCACGGCAGGAGAGAACGCTGTCTATGCAAAGGTGGTACTTAAACCTGATGCAGGTTACCCCGGAGACGGGCGTGGGACCATTGATGAAACTTGCAGGGGGAGGGGTAAGTTCAATCTTTAGTGTAAATTGCAAAAACACAAAAAGTTTTGGATTGTTTAACTCTTTAAGGAGAAAAACACATGAATACATTAAAACATGGAGTAAAAGCAGGTGATTTTTCCCAACAGCAATAGGTGTGAGGTGTGTCTGGAAGCAGAGGTTGGAGGGGCCGTGGCCACTGCATCGTCACTGCATCGTCACCGTGTCATCACCGCGTCATCACTGAATCGCCACTGTGTCACCACTGCGTCACCACTGCATCATCACTGTGTTGCCACTGCATTGCCACTGCGCCATCACTGCCGTGGCCACTGGGTCATCACTGCATCGTCACTGCGTTATAACTGTGTCATCACTGTGTCACCACTGCATCGTCACTGTGTGGCCACTGCATCGTCACTGCATCATCACCGTGTCATCACCGCGTCACCACTGAATCACCACTGTGTCATCACTGCATCGTCACTGCATCGTCACTGCGTTATAACTGTGTCATCACTGCGTCATTACTGCGTCACTGTGTCGCCACTGCGTCGCCACTGCGTTGTCACTGCATCATCACCGTGTCATCACTGTGTCACCACTGCATCATCACTGTGTTGCCACTGCGTGGCCACTGCGTCATCACTGTGTCGTTACTGCATCGTCACTGTCGCTGGGTCACCACTGCGTCGTCACTGCGTCGTCACTGCGTGGTCACTGCGTCGTCACTGCGTCGTCACTGGGTGGGCAGTCTCGGGAAAGGGACTCAGCTCCGTCTCAGTTTTCTCATCTCTGAAGTGGGGCTGCGGGGTGATAGCAGAGATGACGCGAGATGACGGGTAACTTGCTAAGAACAGAGCATTTGAGAAACATGAGCTACGTTATTGTTGCCGTGACAATGAAAGTTTATGCACAATGAAACCACCCCAACACCGTGGACAAGTGTCACAGCGACTCTGGCGTGGCACGTGATCGGCACTGCCTCGGGCTTCATGTTTTGAACGTTCATGCGCTTGTTCCCTCGGCGGAGGTGGTCCCGCCGTGCCGGGACCGTGAGGGCGCAGCGGCCCCGTAAGTGGCACACACTGGGGAGCCAGTTGGCCGAGCTTCGTTCAGGACCCTGTCCCGGCCGCTTTTCCGTCTGTTCGTGGGCTCTGGGGCTCTTGGTGTACACATTTACGCAGCCTCCTCGAGCCTCTGGCTCTCCATCCACAAAATGGGGCAGTAACAGGACCTTATAGCAGGGCCCTTATGAGGGTTAACGAAGTTCAATTTGCAAAGTGCCCAGAACCACGATGGGAACGCAGAGAACACTCTAAGTATTTGGTGATTGATAAATACACGGAAATTTGCTTTTTCAAATTTTTTTTTAAGAGTAGTGATCTTTTTTTTTAAGATTTTATTTATTCATTTAACAGAGAGAGAACACAAGCAGGCAGAGAGGCAGGCAGAGGCAGAGAGAGGAGCAGGCTCCCCGCCGAGCAAGGAGCCCGATGCAGGACTCGATCCCAGGACGCCGGGATCCTGACCTGAGCTGAAGGCAGCTGCTCAACCCACTGAGCCACCCAGGAGTCCTGCTTTTTAAAATTTTAATGTGGTTTTTCTCTTTTGCATTTCCAGGCCCCTGGACCCCAGCCAGGAGTGAGGCCAGGCGGGGAGGGACGCGACGACCTTGCCCGATGTCCAGGACTGAGCTGGGATTCAAGCTGGCAGAGTGACTTCATCTCTGCCTTTGCCTTTTTATTCATTATCTGTATTTATTACCTTTTACTTCATTACTAGTTATCTATCCCCTCTCTAAGCAGACAAAGAGCAGAACCTGAATGGACAAAATAAACAGGACACATCTTCTCTGAAACTCCAAGTTTCAGTGAGAGATTCTTCAAGCTTGGTCTGCAAAAGATTAATATATTAACATAAACTCCCTGAATTAGAAGTAAGACAATGCCCATGTAGAGACGGAGGCTCCTCGGGGCACCAGAGGCTCCCTCCACGGGGTCTGGCCGTGGGTCACCTTGGGAATCCTGTCCTGGCTACAGGGAGAGAGGTCACCCCCAATATACAAATGGGAATAAATAAACGGGAATCGACGTAGGCGCCCAGGTGTGAACGAGACATAAGCAAACAGCTCCCCATCACGGTGATTCATTATTCCATTAAAAAGGGCCCATTTCTAGAGGGACATTCCAACTTAGGGACATCGTTCCCTGGGTCGGAGGCTTGTAGGAACAAGGAAACACACCTACCACCCGAGTGACCCCCTCCCAGGACTAAAATGCGTTGAGAAAGTAAAGGGAAACAGAGTGCGCCTTCGTGTGGGACTGCCTGAGGAAGGGAGGAGGCCCGAGGGAATCAGGAGTAGGAGTTGTGGAAGGCGGGGAGGACGATCCAGACGGCGTGGGTCTCCGGAGAGCCCGGAGGATGGGGAGAGGCTCATACTCAAAGTTACAACACGACGGGGTCGCCACCAAATGGAGAAAAGGGACGTAGGGACTGAAAGAAAGCTGGACACAAAAGCCTCAGGGGGGACCCGTCTGGTGGTCTGTGTGGAAGACCGACACTTGGAGAGGTCCACGCTAGCCCACCGCCCGCTCGTCTCTGGATGGGGGGGTCTTGGGTCATTTATTTTACTTTGTACTTTCTGACTTTTTTTTGGACGATATTACTGGATTCCTGTGCTATGAAACGCTGTGAATACATAACCAGCCACCAGCGGGATCTGCATTGGGACACACATGGGGACACACAGAGAGATACACATGGGAACAGACATCGGGACACACATGAGGACACGCATAGGGTCACACAGCGAGATATACATGGGAACACGCATCGGGGCACACATGGGGACATGCAGAGGGACACACAGAGAGATACACATGGGAACAGACATCAGAACACACATGGGGACACATACGGGGACATGCAGTGGGCCTGGAACAGCCCTGCCCGCCCCAGGCAGCTGAAAGCCCGGGGGAAACTCTCTGCTCCCTGAGCTTACCGACTGACCTCCTACCATTGACCAGAAGCCTCAATGACCCAAGCAGGCGAGTCACACATATTCCTTTGTGTTCCATGTAGTATACACCAAATTGTTACAATAAAGGAAGCCGAAGAAAACATTATTGGGAAACTTTGTAAGGCAGGGAAAATGCATTTACAGTATCGCATTGTATGTATCGGAGAAAGTTCGCGTGCGAGTGACCCCGTGCAGCTCACACCGTGTTGTTGGTGACTCACGTGCGGTGTGGGGATGTGGGGAGGGCACCGAGGGGGAGGGACACTTGGACCGCTGCCCGAGGCCGAGCTCCCGGAGAAAGAGTGTCGTGTGAGGACGGGCAGGTCTGCCTCTGCGGGCTCTCCTCGGAAGTGGGGACCGGGGGCTCCAATCTGGGGCCACTTTCCTTCCGGTGTCTCTGCTGGTCTGGGTCCCGGGAGGGGCCTTTCCTGCCTCCAGAGCCCCGAGGCACGTGAGGCCCCCTTTCCCGGGAGAGGCCAGGAGGTCCACTGTCCCGTGGGGTTCGCTCCCGTTACCCCCGGCCGTGCCGCGGAACCGTCGCCGTCCGTCCGAAGAGGGGATGCACTTGAGTGCCTGAAAATATCACTCCTTCCAGTTTTCAAAAACTTGGTTTTGCCACACCAGGACTTTTAAAAAAAAAACTTTGGATGAATAATTCATTTTTGAATTCACAATTTCGGGACTTTCCTGGTGACATGGGACGTGTCCCTTTTCTATTCCTTCTTGTGGATGATCCAGTGTCATTGAATTTCACTGCCCCGAGGGGACGTTTCCAGAGACCTGCCTGGAAATCACATCTCAAGCGAAGTTTTAATATAAACTGCAAACAGAGAAGACAAGCGGCTTTATCGCATTAAGAGATCATTTATTCTATACATTCGCGGAGTGCGGTTATCTGTAGAGTCTCACTTTTATAACCATCTGCAATTTAAACGAGGCTCACTTTATCGAATCATAACGAGTCACGGCACCGCGCACCTCAGCTGCTGTTAGAATAAGACGGTGCTTTTTTTAAGCAAAGTCTTTCCCCTCCCCGTCGCCCAGTCCAGATTTCCTGAGCATTACCGCGTATATTGTAATGTTTCTTACTTCAAAATGCAAGAAGAGTCTGTTTTTAAAACAGCAAACACCAGCTGAAGGATCGCCTGTTTTCACAACCTAATTATAAACACTCAGTGATCTCTGAAGACACAGCAAAGCAAATAAATGCATTCCTTTGGCAGAGGAATGGCGTTTTTATAGTAAAATGCTCTGTGCTCGGAAGTAATTAAAGAGAAGCGTTCGTCCTGATCCGTCGGGCTAGTGTGCACGGAGGCCACTTGAAAAACCTGTTTCGGTTCTCTGGATTTTGGAGGGGTGAGGATCCCGCTCGAAGGACGGACGGCTGCCCGAGGATCTCACCACGGGCCACGCCCGCTGCACACGCAGGGGCTCCGAGTCACGCGTCACCTGTGTGCACCCCACACCCGCCGACCTTCCCGCCCTTCGCCTCTTCCTCCCTTCCAGAGCGAGGTCCCCTCTTCCGTCGCGGGGAAATGGGCTCGTGTGAGGCCCGTTCGGATCTCGTTCTCGGGGGCACGTGGGCACCGCGGCCCAGGCTGAGTTTCTGAGCAGACGAACCGGCGGTGGCGCAAGCAGTTCCCGGGTGAGTCTCCCCGTGGGCTCCCACACTCCAGGCTGCTGGGCCCCGGGCTGTGGTCCCGCCCGACGGAGGCCTGCGTGCACCACGAGGGGGGCCCGGAAGGGTCTCTTTGGCCTGTGGCTCCAGTGCTGGACGGGGGGAGGTCCGGCCTGATCCCGGGGGGAGCGTTTCCAGCAGGTTCCGTCAGGGAGTGTGGGCCGAGCCATCCCCACCGCCGTCTGCACTGGAGCTGGGTCCTGGGGCAGCTGCTGGGCCTCGGGGAAGCCTAGCCTGAAGCCGCACGGCATCTGGGTCCCGTGATGGAAAGACAGCTGCCCTAGCTGTCCATCCACGCACCCCGAGCCCTGTTCCCGCAAGCCAAACCTGCTTTCCCCGTTCCTGGCTGCCCCGCACGTCATGGGGATAAAATCCCCTCTCAGTCAGGGCGAGGGGGAGCGGGGCAGAGCCGTCCCACCGTGAGCCTCTGAGGGCTGAGGGGCAGAGTAGCCTCAGCCTGGGGCTCCACTTTCCTGGCGGCCTGCTGTGTAGACACAGGGCGGAGAGGGGCCCGGGGTGCGGGCCGTGGCCTCAGATCAGAGAACCGGGCCTGCGGAGGCTCTGACCCCACAGCCCTGTGGGTCCACCCACCCCGCATCTTCTCTGCTTCCAGGGTTCCTGTCCCGATCCTGCTCTGTGCAGCCCCGGCCTCCCCGTGGGGATGAGTCACCCGGCCCCGTCTGCCCTGGTCCCCCGGCTGCCCCGGTCCCCCATCTGCCCCGGTCCCCCATCTGCCCTGTCCCCCATCTGCCCTGTCCCCCATCTGCCCCTGGTCCCCCGTCTGCCCTGTCCCCCATCTGCCCCCGGTCCCCTGTCTGCCCCCGGTTCCCCGTCTTCCCCGGTCCCCCGTCTGCCCCCGGTCCCCCGTCTGCCCTGTCCCCCATCTGCTCCTGTCCCCCGTCTGTCCCGGTCTCCCGTCAGGCCCCGGTCCCCCGGCTGCCCCGGTCCCCTGTCTGCCCCCGGTCCCCCTTCTGCTCCCGGTCCCCCTTCTGCCCCCAGTCCCCCGTCAGCCCCCGGTCCCCCGTCTGCCCCCGTTCTCCAGCTGCCCCGGGTCCCCCGGCTCCCTGACCCCTGGGGTGCGTCCTCTTTCCTGGGCGGCCTGGGAGCTCAGCAAGCACTACTGGAGGCCGACCCCGGAGAAGTGCCGCGCGCCGGGACAGAAGGACGGTGGATGAGGACGGAAAGCAGGACGGAGCCGCGGGGTCCACTGAGGGGGGCTCAGAGCCGTGGCCCAGAGCCGTGACTCACGGTCAGTCGTCCTTCCAACAGCGGACGTCAACCTCCCGCGGTCAGCGATCGTCCCAGGACATGCGGCAGCGCACGGGAGATCGTCCTGGACACAGACGCTGCCCTGGGGGGACCAACAGTGGTCGGCAGGGCGCTCCTCTTTGCCTGCACTTGGGGACGGCCGAGGCCTTGCTCTGAAGGCGTGCAGCGGTCGGGGCCGGCCTCCCGAGTGGGCTGTCCCGCGGGCCGGCTCAGAACTGCCCACGTGCCTGCTCCCGGGACCGGGACGCCCTGCTCAGTCCGGCTCGCTTCTCCCCGGCGGGACAGAGGTCCCCTCCTCTGCACGGGGGGAAGCTCCCCTGCTCATTCCAGGGAGAAGCAGGGGCCAGGGGTGCTGGGCAGGCCGGCCGAGGGGTCCCTGCTCAGGGCCAGCTCTGGGTGCTGCCCGGGACAGGGCTGAGCCCTCCGAGGGCTGGCGACCAGGTGGCAGGAGATTTGGAGACTGGGGTGCGTGGCCAGGGTAGGGGCCGAGGGTGCCACAGTGGAGGATTGGTCCTCCAGTCCTGATGAGAAGACATACGGACAGACTTCCAGCCCTTTCATCTAACTCCCAGGACGGGGTGATGTCATCCCCGGAAGGCCCGGGGCAGGGCGCGGACTCCCGACAGGAGTGCAAGGCCTGAGGGCGTTGCCGGGTGTTTCTGTGGGGACAGGAGTCTCCGCCCTGGCTGTGTGGCCACGTCCCAGGCACCGGGGTCTGTTCTCTCGCTGACCCTCCGCCCAGGGCCTCCGACAGCAGACACGATGGCATGTGGGCGTGGGGAGGGCTGGACAGGGATCCTGGGCTCTGCTCCTGGGTCTGTGCGTCTGGGCTTGGGTTCATCCGTGTTCCCCCGGGGGAAGCCCCCAGCGTCCGCAGCTCGCCTCCCGCTAGCACGATCGCGTCCTCGAGAATGTCACCGAGAGGCGTGTCCTTCCCCAGACCTGCAGAGCGGGATCCTGTCCCCCTCATGCGGGTGACAAAACCGAGCACCAGGGATGCAAGCACTGTGCAAAGCTCACACTAAGGACGGGAGCGAAGCCGTCTTCAGAAGCCGCGCGACCTCTCTGTCCCTCGCACACGCCGCTGGGTCAGGGGTGGGCAGTCCCGAGGGACGTTTCGGGCGTCGGGTGCCACCTGCTGTACCTGGGCCCTGCAGGGGTCTCTGTCACCCTGTTCCAGCTGTGGACGCGCCCCAGGACGGGGGACAGCCTGCAGGGACCTTGACTCCCCGTGCGTTACAAGGGCTGGGTCACAGCAGGGGCGTGGATCTGCTTTATCTGCCCCAGATATGGCCCACGCGGACCAGGGGCTTTCCTCCCCCTTGTCAGCAGGGATCACACTTAGGTTCTATGTCTTAAGGGCCTTCTTCAGCTTCTGTGACCCCATTTGAGAGCAAGATGGCAATTCCCTCAGTTTACTAAGTCTTCACAGTGACCGTATGAGGACATACATGAATGCCCCATTTTACAGACGGGAGGAAGGGCCTGAGTGGCCCAGGAAAGCCCCTCGTGGCTCAGTGGTCCCTGTTGGCTTCTGCGGGTTCCATCCCCAAGGCTGCATGCACGGTTCTCATCCTTCCGTGTCGGCGCACACGCATGCATGAATGCACACACACGAACTCACAGTCACACGCACGCACACATGTGCACACACACATCCATGCACACGTGCACACACATGCACACATGTGTATGCACATGTACACATACATGCACACACAGACTCACACCTGCACACACATGTGCAAATGCGCACACGTGTACCCACAGTCACATGCACACATATGTGTATGCACATGTACACATACATGTACACATGCACAGACTCACACCTGCACACACACAAGCACGTACACACACACACACAGATACATACAGAGCAAAGATCTGTACACACTACTTTTCAGGTAAAAGTCTGACAGACTTTCTGAGACCATAATTAGGGGCCTCCCAGCTTTATTATTGACTCTTTTAAATGCGGGTTAATTTACTGCACGCCATTATGTCACAATCAGTGTTAAAAATACACTGCTGCCACTCGGACGTGGAGCATCTGCCTTTGGGCAGCCGCTCCCGCTCCCCGGGGCCCTCTCCCTGCAGGTGCTCCTGCCCTGCGGCGCCCCTGCTCTGCCTCCTGGAGGGGTCCCGCGGACTGGCCGGCCAAGGTCAGGGAGGAGGTGCTCCTGTCCAGTCCCCAGCCTCGGAGATCTGGGGTGGTGACGGTCAAGCCGTGGGACTCCTGGGGGACATGGCTTTGTTTCCTGGCTCTTCCAGGCCTGTGGCCATGCCCTCCTGGAGTGCGGTCGGCCAGTCCGTCCTTGGGGGTAGAAGCTGCGGCCGCTAGGCTCGGGGTCTGTCCCTGGCAGACCCGCCCGAGCGGTCTGAGCTCCTTCTGCTGGTCCTGGCGCGGGGTTCTAGCTCCCCGGCCCTGCTCCGGGCGAGCGCCTTGGAGTCCGGGCCACAGCCAGCCGCCTGACACCCCCTCGCCCAGTTAGCCGGCTGGCACACGGTCCAGAGCCTCATAGGTTCACAGTTTCCATAAATTCGACTTGGTCTGAACGTGCAGCTTCCCGCCGAGGGGCAGCCTCCGTGAGTGTGCCCACGTCTCCCCTCCAAGTCCCTCCCTCTCGTATCATCTTCCATTCTTGCGGCGGGTACGCCTTCCCTCGGGCTCAGTGTCGTCATTCGTTTCCCGGGTCGCGAAGGGAGCGGAGGCCGCTCCCGGTGTGGCAACGGCCCCGGTTTCTCGCGGGGAGGCGGCGGGAGGCCAGGGAGGCTCGGCCGGCTGGTGGTTTGAGAAGGGCCCTGGGTTATCACGGTCCCCCGATGTCCCACTCCATTTTCAGTCCCCCGTGGCCCCCAGTCCGTGCCCTACTCTTCGTGTCAGAGACCCCCACCCGACAGCCCCCGAATCGGCCTCCGCCGCGGGTTTGCAGAAGCGCGAGGTAAGTGACCCAGGGAAGGCAGTTCACAGAATCGTCCCATTCCCTGCTCATGTCTTCAACTGAGAGTTTTTAGCTTGGAACTTGTCTTATTTTTGTTTCTCATCATAATTAGAAGCCACCACCCTGCTCAGCGGTGCTCGAATTCCTCATACCTGTCAATGGCTTTGCGACGTCCCACCGGTCAGTCAAAGCCTCGGCTCCCGGGGCGCTGTCCCGAGGGACAGCCCCAGGAGCAGCTTCCACACGGGGAGCCGCGGACGGCCCGCGCCCCGTCCCCTAGAGCTTAGCCACCCGGCTGTGAAGCCCCACAGACGGCCACGGAGAGTGCGGCGGCCGGAGGCACGCTGGCTAGTTCTGGTGCGAAGGGACTGGCTTGTCCCGATAGTTTGGGAGCCCTGGGTGCTCCCGGAATAGACGGGACGGTCAGGGAAACAGGCAGGAGTGGCTTCGCGGAGGAGCAAGGCCGCCCGGAGAGCCGCCCGGCCACTGGGGAGAGGGGGGAGGGTCTGGGGCAACCCAGGTCCTCTCCCCAACCGTGACTGGGGCCAAGAACCAGGGCCTTCCGGACGTTTGTCCTTGAGGAGCCACAGGCCCCGTTCAGATCTGACCCTCAGGCCCCCAGCTCGCGGCCCCCGCTGCACCCTGACGCGGCCACGTGTGCTTCTCGGGGCGGGGGCTGCTGGCCGATCTGGGGCGACCACGACCAAACCCCCGCTCTGAGCCGGGACGTGCGGAGCGCGACCGTGGGCCAGGATGGCGGCCGGTGTGGCTGCCCGAGCCCTTCCGCCCTCGGCCCCGTACCTCCCAGGACGGCCCTCTTCCGCTGACGTGTCAGTGGCGAGCTGCCGCCGGTTCCAGCCCCGAGCCCGGCCTCTTGCTCGGCCAGCTGCGCGTCAGCGGCCTTTCCCCGAGACCAGAGGCTACCCGCTCCCTCCACGCGTTGGCCCAGAGCTGCTTCGTGGGGACGTACCGATGCGGGGCCAACGATCCGCGAATTCTGTCCGCACGGCTCCGTCTCCGCACCTTCGCGTCCCTCGCGCCTCCGGACGACAAGACCCCAGAGGTTTCTGAGACTCCGCGGCTCGATGCGGGAGCACGCACACGGCCGTTCCCGCCTGCGCCCCACTTAGTGAGCGACGCCTCCGGACGACAGACCCTGCTTCTCCTCGGTGGAATCCCTAAACCGTGGCTCTCTTTCAGGCACTCGGAGCGCTGACTTCCCGCTGTCCACGAGCGCAGGAGGCCTCAGGGGAGCCCGTGGGGTGCTGACCGCGGGGGGACTCTCTTAACTAAAGTCTGGAGAAAGGGAGTCAAGGGGCCGTCGAGAGCTTGGACTGAAGACAATCTGGACGACGCGGGAGTCCCGCTCTGCTGCTGGGTCCTCCGACGCCCCTCGGGGCCGCGCTGGGGTCTCCAAGTCTGCACGTGGGCTCCCCCGTGAGCGGGCCCGGCGGCCGGCCCGGGCAGGGAGCAGGTTTGCTCCAGATGCTGGGATTCCAGCTGTGCCTGGACGTGAGATGCCCTGAGGACAGGTGCCCTTGGGACGCTATCTGGACCGGGGGCTCCTTCCTGCCCGCCGTGCGGCCAGCATCTATGAAGACCGACTGTGTGTCTGTGCTGACCGGGGCGCGGCGGTGGCCCGGACTCTGGACGTGTGCGCCTCCTGCTGGGGGTGGCGGGGAGCTGCTGGCGCGCTCCCTTGGGCAGGGGCCCCGGGGCCCACGGATGCTGGAGGGCTGGACCCAGGACCCCGTGCGCTGGGGGCAGCGCTGGCCAGAGGGACAGGAGGTGCGGTGCCGGATCCTGGAAGGGAAGACACTTGCAGGCGCCCTTCGGCCGGAAAGCTGGGTTCGAAGGCGGGATGTGGGAGCGAGATAACCCAGGGCTCCCGTGGTCGGCTCGCCGGGAGGGGGATTTGAGGGAAGATGGGCTCCTGAATGCGCAGTTCCCACAGGCATCTGGGGAAGCTCCCTGGGATTTGGGGGATAGCAGAGTCTGGTGCCCCGGGGCTGAGATCCGGCCTGGAACTCTCAGTTTAGGGTAACCTGGTCTCCTGGTGAATCCTGCTTCCTCAGATTCCTTTTCCACAGAGAACTCCACATGCGAGGACCTGTCAGGCTCCGGGCTGAGACTGACATGGCATTTTAAGAAAGTACTGTGTTTTCTGGGAACTGTCAGCTGTGACTTGGGAGGAGAGTTCACACTCAGTGGCACACTCCGTGTCCTCTCGTCGCTCCGGGGCCCCACTTACGGCAGCTTATTAGTTTCAAGAGCACAGTTCGCTGTTTGCATTTTGAATTCGATGTCTGCAAGTTTGCAACTTTTCCACTTTTACTCCCAGCTGGGAATTCCTCACCAGCAGGCGCTGAAGCCGAGTTCTGCCAGGAAACAGCTCTCCTCACGAGTGCTCAGCTTGTTCCAAGACGCACAGGATGCATGGAAGCAAAGCGGCCCGCCTCCAGCCTCACGGCCTGACCCCCGCTCTCGGCCGGGGTCAAGGCCTCCCCCACGCTCTTGCTCTGGGCGGCTCATCGGGAAGACTGGCCAGCAGAGGACAGGTGAGGTGGGGGGTCCGCAGGGTCCTTGCCTGTGTCCACAGGGTCCTGTAGGGTCGCCGATTCTGGGGAGGGTGCCCAGTGCTTTGCCGGGGTGGCTTCTTTCCGTCTCCCGCGCTCCCCAGGCGTCTCGTTTGCCCTACTCCCTGGTTTGCAGCATGATTTCACCGGCTCCTTCACGCAGTCCCGACCCCCGTCTGCTTGCCGCAGAGAACGGCAAGACCGATTTCTCTCATGACAGGGAGGCCTCTGAAATCATCTGTGTGCCCACGTCTCGGAAGGCCCGGTGGTATCTCGCGATGTCCTGGACTTCTTACTCTGTGTCCTCTGGCCCCCATTGGCCACATGAACACGTTCTTCTTCCCGACGCGGCAAAGGTCGAACACGAATGTGGAACACGGTGCGTAATTTTGCCCTTGGCCACGAACCCTCATCCGTGAATGTGAGACGAGAAGGCCCTCCTGGAGCGGGGTCCCCACTCCGAGACTCTGCGTCCCTGACGGACGCACCCGGTGGGGGATACGCTCCAGCTCGTCTTGGACGCGTCTGCTCTGCGTTGGTCTGAGTACGCGGCAGGTCACGGCCCCGCTCTGGGGGTCCTGCCTGCAGGGCTCCGGCCTGACGCCTTCTGGGTTCTGACTGTCCCTTCTGGACCATCGTCTCCTTGAAGACGGTGCCACAGGCATGGTGGCCCCGCCACCCAGCAGGGGGCTCAGGGCGCGTTTGGAGAGGATCCTGCTCTAGGGGCCGATGGGTTTGATCGCTGAGGACTGTTACTGAGCAGTTATCGAAAGCAAGAACCTTCTACCCTTGGAATCTCTGAAGAAAACCAACGGTCCTCCGTTCACCTTCAGGAAACTGGGGGCGGCCCCTAGACCCCGGGGCGGCAATGAACATGGCTGGTTCCATCTAATCAACGTACCAACTCTCCTTCACTCGCAAGCCCTGTGCCCTCAGGTAAACACACTGCCACGGGATCTGCAAGAGACCTGGGGACACCGCCCCCCAGCCTCTCAGCTTTCACTGGAGAAGGGGTGCTGCGAAGAGGCCCTGGGCTTCCCCACGTCCCTGGATGGACCCTGTCCTCAGCAGAGCCGCGCTGTGCGTAGCCGAGGTTGCCTGGACCCCCCTCGCTGACAGCCGGCAAAGTCGCAGCCCGTTATCCCTTCTGAAATACTCACGGGGCACGGTCTGCTGAGCCAAAGATGGTCAGAGTGTTGCAGACAGAGCTCAGGGCCGGTGGGGGTGGCCCCGGGCACCCAGAGCCCAGAGCGACCCAGAGCGCACAGAGGAGCAGACGGCACCTGCCCGGGGCTCCCGGGCACCCTCAGGGAAGTACCTTGTTTTGTGGGTGTGGTTCCTAGCAACGTGCTGGCAGGCTGGAGGGGGGCTCCCAGCCCCATGTTTAGAGGAGACAACTGACCCCAACCCACACCCCCCATATCTGAGAGGCAGTACTGCTGAGTGGCAGAACCGGGGCCCCCATTTCTCCAGTCATTGTGCCCCCAGACCGGGGTGCAGCGGGGAAGGGGGGCTCCTGAGCTCCTCTGCACCTCGCACTCCCTGACCGTGGCCGTGAGGCTTCCTGCTGAACGAACCCCAGGACTCTAGCGGAATCTCCCAGAGAGCGATGCCAGCTCTAAAGGTAAGAAAACAGAATGCCGCCTGCCTGTACAGACACTGACTGGGAGCCGCTGCCCAGACGTAGGGCTGCATCTATGTGGTGAGTGCAGGACCCAGGTTATAGGGTGCAAAAGAAGGCGGGGGCAGTGCTAGGAGCAGAGGCGGAAAATGCCACTGGCGCCAGGTTTAGAGAAAAACAAAGTTCGACAGATTTCAAATTATTTCATTACAGTAAATGAACATATTACTTTGTGTGTGGATGCCCATCCCGTATCTTCCCTTACATTAATAAGCTTTTTATTAGATTATGTAAACGACAACAGTATTCGTCATTAACTTCTCCATGAATCGTTTGAATAATGTGTGTGGTTCCTGAGCTAAAATCCAACCTTAGAGCGTGTTGTGATGTATTTTTGCAATAAAAATATCAAGTTCATTTAAACAATTACTTTTTAAAACACTGTCTCTCTCCCAGTGGGTTTTCATTGATCAGATTATGAAAAGACAATTGCTGTCCCGATTGTCTCAATAAATTCCAGCTACGAGGCGGATAAAATGATCCTTCCATTGACTCACTGGCCAGCCTCACCCCCGCACGCTCAAAGTGCCCTGGATTACTAATAAATTGTGTTAGAGGGCTGCAAAAGGAAATTTATGTTAGTGTGAAGAGCCACAAAAGACTGTATTTGGAGGGATTTAAGCTCACCGATATTACTCTCTGAAAACGAATGTTTGGAGTAGTTCTGAATTGTCGCGGTAAGAAGAACAATGCAGTCATTTCTTGGAAATGCAGTCCTGACCCACCGCCTCCCCCAGCACTTGGTGAGGGGACAGGCTGGGGGGGCGGCATTTTTCGTTATGGGTTCGGGGGATGGGACTGTCCCCCGATTTTCCCCAACGGGCTGCCACGCGAAGACAGGCCCTCCTCTCCAGTCCCCACGATGACACATGGCCTGCGGGACACCCCCGTTGCTGGGTCCTCTGGTTGGGGGCTCGGACACTTGGGACCTTCCAGGCCGGGAGCCCCCGTTAGGCCCGGCCTCAGCCGCTCAGCCGGCCCGCGGGGGCCGCGCCCTCTGTCACTCCCAGTTGAGAGGGAAACTGACACAGACCAAGTACTTCTCCGAGGGAGGGGCAGATCAGGGCTTACCGTGGGGACGCGGGGACACACCGGGGTCAGAGGAGGACACACCTGAGCGTGAGAGCACGGAGAATGCATCTGTGGGCCCGCTGGCCACGGGAGCGGGGGTGGGCGTCCTGGGGCTTCCACACGAAGGGCCACAGTGGGAGCGTCACACACAGGAACCGATTCTCTCACATTCCGGAGGCCGAATGTCTGAAGTCCAGGTGTCGGTAGGCACAGGCTCCCCCCGAGGCTCTGGGAAAGGGTCCTTCCTGCCTCCTACAGCTCCAGTGGCCCCAGGAGTCCCCAGGCTGGTGGCTGTGGCCGTCCCTGGTCCTGCCTCCGTCTTCATGAGGCTTCCGTGTCTGTGTCTCTCCTTTCCGGCCCCTAATAATGACACTTGTCATCAGATTTGAGACCCAAACAGATGGTTCAGGATGACCTCGTCTCGAGCCCCCTCGTCTGATCACATGTGTTAAGACCTATTTCCAAATAAGCTCACATTCGCTGGCACTGGAGGTCAGGCCGTGGACGTGGGTCTTGGGGGCCCTCACCGAATAGCTTGGAGCAGGCGCACAGCTGTGTGCCGGGCCTCCTGAATGTGGGAGGCGAGTAGCTCTAGGACAGGGGAGCCCGTCGGCATGTGGGCGACCCGTCTGGGGGCCCCGCACCTGGTGTGGCGAGGAGGCCCGTCGGCCAGGACGCGGGGCTGGGGTGGGGGTCGCAGTTAGGAGGGGCGCAGGGGACGTGCCGGAGGGGAAGCCCGCCCAGGCGGCGAGAGGCCCACAGGACGAGCCTGGATGAGGGGGGCAGCAGGGACTGCGGCCGAGGAGAAGGGCCGGGGGGTGCAGTCGTTCCCACAGACATGGGGTGGGGACGGTGCCCCCCCCCAGTGGCCCCCAGCACCGGGAGGAAAAGCCCGCTCTTTAACGAAGCGCGGACTCGGACGGTGTTCGTGCTGGGAGGGCAGCGCCAGGCCCCTCCCGACTCCCCCGCCCCGCGTCAAGCTGAGGGAGTCCCCTCCCCAGTGACACGCGGCCCCGCACACACCCTGGGGGCACTTTGTGGGGAACGTCTGCGGGGCTGCCCCCTCCACGTCCCGCGGCTTGAGCTCTGGTGCGCGAGGCCCACAGAGGCCGGCACGGCTGCCGGAGGCCGGTGGTTCGAGAGTAGGTTGGGACTTTCATGTTTCAGAGAAGGTGGCCCAAAGCGTTTCCTCGCTTTGTCTCGGAAGCGGGCCATTTACTGCTCCTCGTGGGGAGGAGAAGGTGGGCTCGCCGTCGGCGGGCGCAGTCTCTCCCGTCACTCTGAAACGGTCCTCCGGGTCCTATCGTCGGCTGGCAGCAGGGCCCGCTGGACGCCCACCCGCGGCCCCGCCAGCTGTGCGGGTTAACAGACGCCCGAGCCCCAGAGAAGTGCCCTCAGCCCGCCGTCGTTCCGTGGTTCACGGGCTCCAGGCATCCCAGCAAAGCAGCCGACCCGGCCGGCAGCCTGGGGCGGCCCCTCAGCAAACATCCTCCTGGAGACCTGGGCGCCATTCGGTGGCATGGGGGTCCCCGTCTGCGTCTCCTGCCCGGCTCTGATGGCACCACCCCACGGCGCCCCGCGGCGGTCCCTCCACGACCCCGGCTACTTCTCTGGGCTTCTGCCGGTCTGTACGGCTTCGACCCAAGACCCCTTCCCTGGAGAAAGTCTGGCCTGTGCTCCTGGGGCCGGAGCGAGGGGTGCTCTGGGGAGAAGAGCCTTCCTGACCCCACGGGAAGTACAGCAGCAGACACAGTGGAGGGAAGCGCTTCCTTAGAGATGGGGCAAGACGGAACATCTTTCTACTCCATTTTCTGCTCAACAGATGTCGACAAAAATGTCCCTGTGGGGGCCCCTGTGCCATCTGTTGGGGTCAATGACTTCCAGGAGAGGAAGGCAGTGGGAAGAGGTCCAGGCCTTCTTAATCCAGAGTAGACTCTGGCGCTGGGGCCATTAGGCTCGGGGCCCCGGAGCTGTGAGCTGCCCGTCAGAGGCCGGCTTCTCTTCCTGCCGTTAACCAACTGTTCGTTCTATTTCCGGGCATTCGTAGGTCCCAGGTGAGACCTTTGGTTTTTCCCAACCTCACGGGCCCCTGGGGTGACATGTGTCCCAGGTCTGGGGGGACCCTGAGGGCTTGAGGGCTTCTCTTCTCCTTGATGAAGGAGAGCTTTGGTGGCTGTGCCCTTGCCCTTCCTCCCGTCTTCCCCTGCGCCCAGGCTCTAGAAGGCAGATGTCTCTTTGGTTATTATTAAAGGCATTTTGATTTAGGGCACCTGGGTGGTTGAGTCAGTGAAGTGTCTGCCTTTGGCTCAGGTCATGATCTCAGGGTCCTGGGTTTGAGTCCCGCACCGGGCTCCCTGCTCCACGGGGAGCCTGCTTCCCCCTCTCCCTCCCCCTCTCCCTCTCCCTCTTGCTCTCCCTCAAATAACCAAAATATTAAAAAATACATAAATGCATTTTGATTTTTAAAAATTCCTGTATTTCACTGATTCTGAGACCTTTTTCCCTCTGTTTTAGAACTTATTTAAAAGTGAGATGCGTTGAGCATCTTTTCAATCCTGGCGATGGGACGATTGTGGGAAGCAGGATGAGGAGGTACCATGCCCCACCCAGGGCCAGGCTCCTGATGTCATGGAAACGATATTGCCTGGAAACCATGGAGACAGAGACTTAGATTGGAGAGAGATCTGGAGGTGTCAGACCCTGCATGAGAAGCTTTAGAAAATCTTACCCAATTGTGTCTGGTATGGTATGGTGCATTGTATATCTATATTATATAATCTATATAATAATTTACACACATTTAATGCATGGATATAAGCTCTTTAATGAGCTCTGATAAAATACATACCCGTGTCACCCATTAACCCAATCACATAGGGAATATTTTCATCACCTTGAAATGATTCTTCTTTCTACTGCTTTTTCTACCACTTACTTTCCCATCAATCCCCAGCACCCAACCCTTGGAGGCAATTTCTAGTTGGACTTTTATTGCCATAAATCAGTTTGTTCTGTTTTTAAATTTTATACATGTAAAACTATTATCAAACAGAATGTATGGTATGAATGTTGTGTGTGTACCTGAAAAAAAATGTCAGTGAGGTTAAACTTCTTAATAGTGTTGGTCAAAAAAAAAAAATAGTGTTGGTCAAATCTTTCGTACCCTTAATTTGTTTTACATATTCTGTCATTCGTGGATTTATCTGTTTTTCCCTAAAACTTTGCCCATTTTTGCTTTTTGTATTTTGGAGTTCAGTTATTAGGAATATATGCTTTAGGATTACTGTTTCTTCTTGACGAATTAACCCTTTCATTGTTTAGGGAGGGCCCTCTGGGCCTCCAGGACCCCGTCTCCCTGGAAGCCGGCTCTTTCCTGCTGATGTCCCTCTGGGTGCTTGGACTTTGTGCACACGCTGATCATGTTCATCCCTATGCCTTTATCCTCTCCGCCTTTGCATTAAAACCAGTCGTCGTGTTAGCAGCATATAGATATAGGGTTCTGTTTGTTTTCTTTAATCCAATCTGACAATTTCAGCCTTTTAAATGGAGTGTTTAAACCATTTGCATTTAATGTAATTATGGACAAGGTTCGTGTTAAGTCTGCTATCTTGCTGGTTTCTCTCACTTATCCTACTTGCTTTTTGTGCCTTCTGTCTTCCTTTGGATTATTCAATGACTTTTAGAACATTCCATTTTATATCTTCCTGATTTTATAATAAATCTTTTAGTCATTGATCTAAGAATTGTAATATCCGTCCATAACTTGTCGTGATCTACAATGAGTTAGCGTCGAAGCACCTCACATAAAGTGCGAGAGTCTCACGACCGCGCACTTTCATTTCCCCCAGATCCTTCAATCCCATCGTCATGTGTTCTGTTCCAACAAACCGTAAACCTCCTGTTCATTGTCGTCAATTTGCAGACAGTTGTCTTCAAAGTGAGCAAAGAGAAAAATGTTCTCACCACGTGTTGATAGTTTAGTGCTCTGCATTCAAGCCCGCTGACCCGTGTCACCTGCTGTCATTTCCTCTCAGGCTTCGGGCATCCTTCCGCGTGTCTTGTCCTACGAGCCTATTGGCTACAGATTCTCCCCACCATTATTTATTGGAAAACATCTTTATTTCACTTTTTCCCTTTTTTGGCTGAGTAGAGAATCCTGGTTTGGCTGGACCTATCCGCGGCTCCTTCAGTCTATTGTCTCACTGTCCTCTGTGGTGCTTTGTTTCGGGTGAGAGCTCAGCAGTTCTCGCCATTGTTCTCTGCTTATAAAGGGTATTTTTCACCTGCTGCTTTTTAGATTCTTTCCTTTATCTTCATCAATTTGACCATGACATATCTAGTTGTAGTTTTCTTTGAGTTTATCATATTTGGCCTTTATTGCACTTCCTGAATTTGTGGATTGCTTTTTTTTTCTCTCATTAAATTTGGGGATTTTCCAGTCAGTCCATTTCCTATAGTAGTACATTTTTAACCCTTTTTCTCCCTGTCCCCTTTTCCCTCTTTTCTTCTTCTGGGAGTTTAATTATGCACAATGTAGACTGCTTGGTATTCCCCACATGTTGCTGGTTCTATGTTTACTTTTTTGTAGGAATGTTTTTGTTTTTGTTTTTTTTAAGAAGTGAACTTTTAATTTCAAACAGTTTTAGATTTGCAGGATACATGCTGAGAGGTGGCAGAGGGCTCCCGTTTGCCCCACGCTCAGTTTCTCTCATCGTTAATGGTTCGGCACATCTGACAAAGCTCACGAACAAATATCATGAACTAAAAGTCTGTACTTTGGTCGTATTTCTAAGTTTTTCCCAAATGTCCTTTTTCTGCCCCAGGAACCTGCCCCGGACACCATGTGACATTCAGTCTTATGCCTCCTGAGGCTCTGCTTGGCCTTGACCGAGTTTCTCAGACTTCCCTTGTTTTTCACGACCACGATGGTTTTGAGGTATTTTGTAGAATTCCATCTGCAGAGAAATGCTTTTCTCATGGTTATGGTTATATTGGAGGGATGTACCTTTGGGAGGAAGGACGCCGGGGTCGAGCGCCCTTCTCGTCACATTATCCCACAGGTACCTCCCACCAACATGACTTCTTGTGGCTCCCGTTCACTTTGATCGTTTGGCTTGAAGCCATGCCTGTCAGGCTCCTTGGCTGTTCATCTCTCCCACGCTGGGCTCTTTGGGAGAAAGTGTGGGGGCCACCCCGAGGAGTCCCATCTCTGGGAGGGTGGATTATCCTCACGAATCATTTAGAGTCCGCTACCTGGGACACTTGTTTTCTCTCCATTTTTTGACTCAGTCATTATACCGTATGGACTCATGTGTGTTTTTATATGCTTTTGGTTCTAAACCAGTATGGCTTTATTCATTTTGTTACTCAAATTGTTCCAGCTTTGGCTGCTGGGAATTCTTCCCATAGATTTCTTTATCCCTTGGACATGCTGGGTCACTGGGCTGTACGGTCTGTCTTTACCTTCGGAGTTCTTGGAGGCTCCAATGTACCACCAGGCCCCGAGACCCATCAAACCTGGTGATACCCCCTCGTCTCCACCACCTGCTGACCGGGACACCTTCCACAGGCATGGAAACTGCCACACTTTCCTTCTCCGGGGAGCTCTGAAATCTCAGAAATTCAGCTCATCTGCGACTATTTGTTTGCTCTATGGAAAAGTATGATTTTTATTTGATCTTATTTAAAATCTTTATTACTTATTAGAGAAAAACATTAAGGTTATCTCTCTGCCTGGGATTCTTAAATTACTTTACATGAGGGGGATACATATTTTGGCGTCTTCCTGACCTAGCAATCGAAATGGGTGTCAAGAGAAAATCCTTGAGACTGAAGTTTTTTCCAATGAAGATGAGCTGTGTCACCCAAGAAACCCCAGGTTACAATAAATGAACGAACAAAAACCTTCTCACAAATTGAATGTAATTTGTACATTAACATGTGCAATTTAATTTAGAAATAGGATAGAACTACATAATAGGTTTTGTTCCCGAATTTTCCAAACACCACTTTAATGGGATGCTGAAAGCAATCGTGATTATCTTTATGTATTTGCTCTTAAAATGCCTGTTTTCTAAATATGGTTGTGGACCCTCTGGATCAGTTTACCCTGTGGGAAAACCAGTGGTGGCAGAGTGTGAGGGTCTGGTTTCTCATTCCAACCTTGAGTAAGGGGTTAAGTAAGGTATAAAACAGACATCTGGATAGATCTCTATGTAGTTTTGCATTTTCAGAGGAAAAAAGGAAAAGGTAGATATTGTTCATACATATTTTATGAATGTGAAATGTACAACTAATCATGTTTTTCACAGAATTAGAAAACATTTTCTTAACGACTATGCACTTAAAGGTCTTTGGTGTGCAACAGACACACAAAAAAGTGCTCAGCGTCACTCGGCATCAGGGAAATACAAATCAAAACCATAATGAGAGACCCCCTCACACCTGTCAGAGTGGCTGAAACTAACAAGACAGGAAATAATAAGTGTTGGCCAGTTTGCGGAGAAAGGGGAACCCTCCTACACTGTTGGTGGGAATGAAAGCTAGTACATCCACTCTGGGAAACAGTATGGAAGTTCCTCGAGATGTTAAAAATAGAGCTACCCTACGACCCAGCAATTGCACTACTAGGTGTATACCCCGAAGATACAAATGTAGTGGTCGGAAGGGGCACCTGCACCCCAGTGTTCACAGCAGCAATGTCCACAATCGCTAAACTGTGGAAAGAGCCCAGATGTCCATCGACAGATGGATGGATCAAGAAGACATAGTCTATGTATACAATAGACTATTACTCAGCCTTCAGAAAGGATGACTATCTACCATTTACATCGACTTGAATGGAACTGGAGGGGATTACGTGAGTGAAATAAGCCAATCAGAGAAAGACAATTATTATATGGTTTCACTCATATGTATAAGAAACAGTGCAGAAGATCATAGGGAAACTAAAGGGGAAGTCATCAGAGAGGGAGAAAACTCATGAGAGACCCTTAATTATAAGAAACAAACTGAGGGTTGCTGGAGGGGAGAGGGTGGGGGCTGGGATAACTGGGGGATGGGCAGTAAGGAGGGAATGTGATGTGATGAGCACGGGGTGTTATGCACAACTAATGAATCATTGAACACGACATTGAAACTGATGTTGTACGCTACGTTGCCTAATTGAATTCAAACAAGAAAAAAGAAAAGGAAGGTCTTTGGTGTGCCACAGGAAGCACTTTTTTCAGGTTGTGGAAGTTAAAAAGCAGCTGACAGGTGTCGTCGTGACGTGTTATTATTTGTGGCTGAAACATTTGTATGTTTAGTTGCATTTGAGGAATTATATGTTCAAGCCATGGAACAGATCAACGCTGTGAAGTGATTTCTTGATTTGAGCCTCCTTCTTGGTGCGTGGGCAAAACTGAGCAGGTGTTCCTGCTTCCCTCGGAACTGCCTCCAGCTGGTAAGGGGATGCGCACTCGTGACTGGTGGTGGTGGCCGCGGGGCGCCTCCAGGGGCCCCTC
>CM052812.1:72597589-72657434 GCA_028533885.1 Nasua narica | reverse complement strand
GCCCTGACACCTGGGGGCTCTGTGGCCCTCAGACACCGCCCCCCTCCCGCGGTCTTTCTGGGACCCCATGGGTCCTGAGACCCCACTGTCCCCGCGAGGGCTCCACCCCCCACTTAGCCTCTGGAGGGACGTTCCTCTGTGGAGCAGACTCTGAAAGTCCCGATTCTGTGCCCCGCGACTGCCTGGAGCCCCCCTCCCCCGCAGTCTCTCTTCCCGCTGCCTTGGATTCACTTCCCCGCGTCCTACCTTCTGGAAAGTGGTCGCTTTTCTGTTTCTAGAATTGTTTCTGTTTCTAGAATTCTCGTCTTCTCTTCAATCTCCTGTTGTGTTTGCAGGTGTTCAGAGTGGCTTGATTACTGTCTAGCTGGACTCCTGGGACCCGACGGTAACTAGGTCTCCGGCTCTGCCGTCGCGGCCCCCCCCCCCCCCCCCCCCCCCCGAGATCTTTTAGAAGTCACCTGGAAGAGAGGAGCGTGCCCACTGTGTGGTTTGCCGGCTCCACCTGGGAAACGCTGGTCTGAGAGGTGCAGCTGTGCGGAATTCTGGCGGGGGTGGGGGTGGGGGTGGGGGGGTCCCACTTCATGCTGGTCCTTGTGGCCGCGACAGAAGCTGAACGTCTAGACCGCCATGTCAGGTGCACATCTCAATGCCAGTGGTGCAAGTTTTAAATCCAGCCCCTGCTCTTCCATCCTGGGCCGTCTGTGACAGCGGGGGAGGTCTTTCTTCAGAAAATATAGGAAACCTCAGGGCTTCACTAAATGTGCCATAACCGAGATAAAACTACTTTGTGTTTAAGGACAATCTCCTACTTTGTAACACAAAGTTGTTTCAAAAAACATCTCCCTTCAAGGTTATTTTAGTTCTTTTTAAAATGAAATAAACCATAGTATGTAGAGAAATGTAAATAATTTAATTTACTATGCTTGGATTTAAAAAAAAATCTGTTTCATTTCCCCTCAAATTGGCAATTTATGAACTTTGGACTAAATACACGACTGCCTGGAAATGAATCAAGTTGTAATAGTTATTAACAAAAAGTGATGTTTGTTAATATCATAGAGGAGAAGTTTAGACAAGAAGTGACCACAGAATAATGACATTTGGTTTTGGGTTCAAACTGGGAAATCCAAATGAGCTCTCATTGCTAAGTAATTCTTCTTGGAAACCAATATGATTAGTTAATTATTAGTATTTATTAGGATAATGTGTGTGTGTGGTTTTTTTTCCAAAGTCAGTTTAGAACAAATTGTATTATCCTTCACGGCAAGTTTATAATTGCATACACACATCTAGTCATAATTCATGCTGGATAAAGAATAATTTTCAAGTGTAGGAAAACACATGTTTGGTTTTTGAGCCAAATGGAATTCTCCCTCCTCCAGCCTTTCTCCAGCCTCCAGACGTGGCTCCCTGTCACCTCCTCTGGGCGAGTGCTCTCAGCTCCAGGAAGCCGCCGGCTCGTGGGAAGGTCGTGGAGGGCACCTGTGTGGTGCGGCAGGCGACCGCGGGAAGGGCAGGGGAGATGCGTGCAGAGCCCTGGCTGCGACACACAGCTCAGCCCCTGCCTCCCTCAGCCGCTGCCTTCACCTCCCACCCCAGAATCCTGGGCCGTCTGGAGATGGTCACTGGTTCCCTCCGCGCGCTGACGCCAGCGGCTCCTCTCGCCATCTCTGGGTTTGATTTTGGTTTGTTCTGAGCTCCCCGCAGACACCTCCCTGTGGAAAGCTCTGGCGGCACCGCCGGGGGCCGGCCTCACTCGGCCGGGCGCCTGCAGCGGCCAGGGACTCAGGGTCTGAGACTCTGCATTTTCATACACACACATGAGCCGGCTCCAAGAGCCTCTCTCGTGCTTTCCCTTTAGGGCACGAAGGACTCTGAGCGTGACGTGTGGCCTCTGGGACATTTACCCAGAAGTGGGCCTGCTGAGTCTGGAGGTAATCCTACTTTTAACCTCCTGGGGGACTTTCACACTCCCGCATTCTGGCCGCACCCCTTGACATGCCCAGCCCAGTGTGCGAGGGTTCCTTCACCAACACTTACTTCTGCTCTGGTAGGAGACGGGCCACCCCAACGGGTGTCAGGGGATGTCTCCTTGTGGTTGGACTTGTGTTTCCCCGACGAGGAGGGACGTTGAGTCCCTTCTTCCATACCCATTGACAATTTGTATTTCTTTGTGGAGAAAATATCTATTCATGTCCTTGGCCTGTTTTTTTATTTTTAGAGTACTTTATATAATTCCTGCCGTAAGTGTTTGGGAATTCTTTATAAGAGCAAGAGGTCTTTATATAATATGCATATTAATCCTGTACGGCGTATTGGTCCTGGAACTGTTCTTTCCTGTACCATAGGCTGCCTTTGCATTCCGCTGACGCGGAACATTTCCTTTGTTGTCAGAAGCTTCTGAGTCCCACTTGTTTCTTTTCACTTTTGTTGCCTGTGCGCTTGATGTCATATTGGTCAAATTAGTGCCAGGATCAATGCCAACAAGCTTTTCTCGTGTATTTTCTTCCCAGAGTCTTACAGTTTCAGGTCTTACGTTTGTCTTTAATCCACTTTGAGTTGATTTTTATGTGCGATGCGATGTGAGGCCCCAATTTCATTCCTTTGCGTGTGGATGTCCGGCCTTCCCAGGACCATCTGCTGAAGAGACAAGATAGTGTGGTCCTGGCACGAAGACAGACACACAACCAAGGGAACAGCACGGAGAGCCAGAAATAACTCACACATATGTAGCCAATGGATTCAATCGGTGACCCAGGAATACATAATGGGGAAAGGATGGTCTTGTACTTTCCTTTTAGGAAGTAAAGTTCTATGCTCATTATAGATGTGGCTTAAAATGCAGGTTTTTAGTTGAATATTTAGAGACAGGAAGTACGTGATAGTTATCCAGGGATTCATGCCGGTGCTCTCTCTCTGTATGGTCCACCTTTTATCTGTAAATTTATGATTACATACGAGGGCAAGGATTTTACTAGGCGTTTATCACACCTATAAACTTCTAGAACAAACAGGCAGAGCAAGTAGGGGAAAATACGACTGATTCTTTGGGACACACATTGCTGTCGAGCCTTTGACTGGCACGAGCCGCTCGCCGGACCTAACTTGGCACCGAGGAAGGTATTCGTTCATGGACATGACCCAGTCAGAGGCCTCACTGTCTGTCAGCGCCCCGCGTGGTCCTCAGCCTGGCTTTCGGGGCCCCAAAAAGGCCTCCATTAGAGCCTCTACCAGGTAGGTTTGTACAAGGGTTAGGTTGGATAATCCACAGACGCTGTTGAGCCCAGGGTCCGGTTCCATGACAGGGACCCCTTCTTGTCATTGTGTGTTATTCTCCTGCGAGGGGACTCAGGGCTGTGACTGTAGGAACGGAACCCTCGTCATGTGCCGGGCTCCGTCGAGCGAGTGCACTTCGATCGACTGGATTAGACCAAACCCCCGATCCACGGCCCGACTGAACTAACCGTTTGCATTTGCTTAACCGAGAGGGTTCCCATTACAGCCCCAGTCCGCTGGGAGGGCCGCTGAGCAGAGCCCGGCTTCCCCGGGAGAGAAGGCTCCCGACTGGCTGTCGATGAGAGCGTGGCTGCATTCGAACGTGGCTCTGGGCTCAGCGTCCTGGGCTACAGACCCTCCCTGGGGAGCAGCCGTGGGGGTTGTCCGATTGGGGGACCACGAGGCAGGGCACGGCAGGGGTCGAAGGGCACATGCTGGCCAGGGGGAGGGGCTCGCTGTGATGCTTTGCTGGCTTATTTGTGTGGTCAGTGAGGACCTGTGGCAAAGCTTGCGATTATTCCTGTTCACAAGGAAACAGAGGCCGACGGAAGTTAAGAAATGCATCGCTGCCACACATCTGTGCCCACAGAGCTGGGACTCAGACCCCGGCAGGCAGGCTCACCGGGTGCGCTGCTCCCCTCGAACGATTACAGACCTAATGGTCCACATGCTCTGGTGAGATGGGTCCTGCCACCCGTGGAGTGGGAGAGGGGTGCGTGGCTGGGGTGGGAGCGCTGACCCCGGGGGAGGTGCTGTCCTAATTCTCCCTCCTTCTGCAGCGCGAGGGTCTCAGGGTCCAAGAGAAAAGGCCAAGTTCACGGGAGGCCCTCCCGCCAGTCCGTTAACTTCTCATGGAGGTCTGTCTGCCTGGCATCCACCCCGATGGTCACCCCACGCTGCACCTTCGCTCAGCCCTGTCAGCCCACAGGGCGGGCACCTCCCTGTCTTCCCGCAGCCTTGTTCCCAAGCACCGCCGAGCTAAACCCAACTGGGGAGGCATTCTGGCCGCAGGAGGAGGCTGCCGTCCCGCGGGACCTGACTGGGGCGGGCAGGTTGGGGGTGAGCTCGAGCGGGAGGGAAGGAGGACGAGGAGCAGGAACTGGGAGTTTGCATCGTGGCCTTAACCCTAAGTGTCTCACAGACAGAACGGAGCTATCTCTCTGTGTGGGTGAGCCTCATTCAGGCACGGCGGGAGCCGGAAGACATAGTGAGAAGCACCTCATCAAATGTTAAAACCAGAATAATTTTTAGAAGGAAAGAGCAGCTGTGAGTGTGCGCCGGGAAGCGGCGCTTCTCCCACGAGTCCTTGTACTTTCCCAGATCCACGGCATCTGCTTGGGGCAGGTGAATGCTGGCTGCAGGGCATTCGGGGACAGGGGGTGTGCAGAAAGGGCTCATGCTGTCACGGGACTTGTGGTCCACGAGGAAAGAGAAGATGCTGAGAAAATCACAGCACAGCCATGCACACGTGTGTGTGCACACACACCTGTGCACACGTGCATGACTCTCCTCTGTGCACACATCCACACACACGTATACCTGCACACATGCATGCACACACACACACCTGTGCAAACACCGACATCTGCACATATACTCACACTTACATCTGTGCACACACGCACACTCACCTCGGTGCATAGCCATGCACACTCATGCACATACCCATGCACACACTCACATCTGTGCACACGTCCACACACACGTACACCTGCACACATGCATGCACACACACACATGCATACACACCTGTGCAAACACCCACATCTGCGCATATACTCACACTCACATCGGTGCATACCCGTGCACACTCATGCACACACCCACGCACACACAGCTGAGCACACAAAATGCACACACCACTGCACACATGTGCACACACAGAATTTAAGGGGAGGGAGCTGATGAGAAACCGTAAGCAGATCTGACTGAGATGGAGAGGCACGGGGGCCCCGGGAGGAGCGGGCCCTCACTGACACCGGAGGGGACATCAGGTGGCAGGAGGGAGAGGGTCCTGGTCGGGTTGGTGGCGTGAACAACAGACCCTTCTTTCCCTCTGTCAGGAGGCTGGGGTCCCAGGTCACCGCGTCCGCAGGTGGGTTTCATTCTGAAGCCTCCCCTCTTGGCTCGTCAGTGGCCACCTCCCCTCTGGGTGCCCGTGTGGCCCCTTCCTCGTGCACGCTTGGCGAGTAGGGGGCCCAGGGGGAGCTCCAGGGGGTCTCCTCGGATGAGGGCACTGACCCCATCACGCAGATCACCTCGTGACCTCATCCAACCCTCATTCCCCCCCGAAGGCTCCGTCTCCAAACACCGTCATGTGGGGGCCAGGGTTTTGATATCGAAATTTTGTGGGCACGGTTAGTCCGTCCCTAAAGAGATTGAGGAGAAAGATTCCAGCTGGGAAGCGGCCCTTGCAAAGTGTCTGGGGCAAGAGGGAGCAGGTCCTGCGCGATCCGGGGGTAACGCCAGGGTGGCTGAACGCAGGAGGGAGGGAGGCAGGCTGGGGAGGCTGGAGGTGGGCCAGGATGGGGCCCCTGGGCTGTGCGGACCCCGGAAGTTTGAATGGATTCTATTCTGAGGGCAGTGGGGAGCTGTGCAGGGCTGCCCACAGGGCATGGGAGGGTCCTCCGCTGCTGCGTGTTTGGGAAAGGGTTGGGGGGAGGCCATGCAGCAGGAAGACCGAACAGATGAGAGGGAACAAAGGCCATAGGACGTGGTGTGGGTCCAGAGCGAGAAGGTGGGGGTCGTCAGATAGGAGGGGCGTCCTGAGATGATTCTGCAGGGCAGCAGCTGGCGAGGCGGGGGCACGTCCTGGGTGGCGGGGCTGTCTGCTTAGCGGCAGGCGCTGATCTGGGCTTCATCTGTGTGGTTGGGGGGCGCACAGCAAAGCCTGTCCTCAGCAGCACTTGCTCTCTCTGTAGCGGAGCGAAGACGGGTGCCGGAGGGCGTGCTCGTTCAGTGTTGCCATCCCTCCTGCTTTCACAGGACCTGTGATGAAGTGTTGGTGCCCCAAACACACACACGCGACGTCCCATACCGAACACCACTGGGTGATGGTAGCGGAGCCCCTGGTGACCTGATGGGCTAGCAGAGAGACAGGGAACGTGATGCCAGCGAGCTATCTGTCTAGCCCCCCAATGTCCATGGATGGTCCCTTGGGTGGGGGCTCTACAGTCCACTCTGTCGTTCCATAGATACCAAGAAATGCCTGAATTAATAACCCCGGTATACTGCGGGTTGCTGGGGGGAGGGGGAGGGGACGGGCTAGGTGGGGGAAGGGCATTAAGGAGCACACTTGTGATGAGCACCGGGTGCTCTATGTAAGTGATGAATCACTGAATTCTACTCCAGAAACCAACATTGCGCTGCATGTTAACTAACTGAAATTTAATGAAAAAAAATAAACCCAGTGTAGGAATGATGGGACGAGTCCGAGCCAGGCTCCGCCTCCCGTCCGTGGCTCTGTCTGTAGGACGTGGTCCCCTCGTGATGGGCACGTGTCCTCACGTGCAGCCACCGTCACCAGGAGCGACCCAGGAGCTGCACGCAGACTGGCCGTGGACTCCCAGCCTGGCCGCTGGGAGGAAAACAGGAGCATTGCAGTGGAGAGATGGAGAGCAGAAGCCTAACCGCACTCGACCCCCCGTCTGCAACACCCCAAAGCCCAGCACGCTGTCTGCCAGTGAGAACAGGAATCCGAGTTCTGTAAGCACTTCACCTCAGGAGTTATTAGCAAGGAGTCGGCCGAAATCGTTTCTTGTACCGAGCACGATGGAGTTAGCTTTCTAAACAGAGTCTTTTTCATGCTGGTGTCAAATCTGTCTCTTAAACCTCAAGTTCCAGAGAAGATTCTGCTTGCAGGCCAGCCACACTTTGCTAGGGGTGCTCTGCTCCTGCGGGCTGGGACCCTCTGTCCACAGGGACCACGTGGTCCCAGTGTCTTCTCACTGGTCCTTCCCTCCCGCTGGTGGCTTCCACATGGAGGTTTTTCTGCCACAGGCAGCTCTGGCTGCAACAGGAAAATGGGCTGAGAATCGGGTGGGGATGAGCATCAGCCAGTCTGGGAGCTCCGGCCCTGCCTGCCCAATGCCTACACCTACCAGGTCCCCTGCACCTGCCGGCCCCACCTGCCCCAACGCCTGCACCCGCCCCTCCCACTCCCACCTGCTTCTGTGTCTATCCGTGGAGTCTGAGACACCAGCGTGAATTCACTGCAGATGCTCGGGGCAGAGTCT
Source organism: Nasua narica (assembly GCA_028533885.1). Taxonomy (NCBI): domain Eukaryota; kingdom Metazoa; phylum Chordata; class Mammalia; order Carnivora; family Procyonidae; genus Nasua; species Nasua narica. The sequence goes on along the minus strand of CM052812.1, from coordinate 72,649,923 downwards.
GCAGAGACCCCCCCATGATGGGTGCTGCTCAGAACCCAGGTGGCAGCTCTGGGGGCCCTGGGCAGACCACAGGGGCCCAAGGCCAGCCAGACCTACCTGCTGGGCTCCCGAATCCTCCAGCTCAGACAGAGGCAAGGCCTTGGGGCAGTGGGGCCCCAGTGACTCTATGGAGGAGGGAGGGAGTCCGGGCCAGCTAAGAGCGGTGGCCTGAAGGTCAGGCTTTCTGCTGCCGGGCGTCTCGTCTCCCTCGGAGGGGGATCCCATTCTCCTCCAAACCTCATCCAAAGATGCTCTGAAGAGCAGGGGTCCTGGCAACCGCCTGCTCTTCTCCGAGTAATGAAAGCTCTCCCTTTGGCCTCATAGAATTAATGTGAGAAGCATCCTGGCTAATTCCCTGTAGAGCGCTAAAAACCGCAGAGCTTGTCACCTCTGAGCTAAGTGGTGCTGAGAGGCATTTCAGGGGAGTCTGTTCTCATTTACATTGTGCACGCTTAAATGCTGGCGTCAGGATGAGCCTGGGAAGGTCTGGAAATCACATCCCCAGCCGTGAACCGCTCCTCACGTAGCTGGGACTCTGGAGGGAGCCCACGTTCAGCCCGTGGCCAGGGCCTGGCAGTGACAAGGAGGGAGTGTGTTCCCGTCGGAGGCTACGCACGGACACTGGGATCGCACGCACTGCCGTCCCGTCCGTGTGTGGCTCGCGGGGCGGGGAGCCCTGGGGAGGGTGGGCTCGGCACACACCTGTCGCTGGGTCATCCTTCTGGCGACGTGGCCTGGCAGTGACCACTGTCTTGTTACTCTGTCCCCGCCCTGCCCTCACGGCTCTGTGGACACTGCCGGCCGTTATTTTTAAGGAGCTCTACTCCGCGTTGGTCCCGTGTGGCCTGAAGAGGTCACTGTCTGGCGCTCAGGCTCTCACTTTCCTAACTGGCCAGTGCCACTCACACCTGGACTCTGACCTGTGACGCTCTCGCGGAGAACGCCCCGCAGCCCCAGAGCAGGTGCTGTGACCCCGGCAGTCGGGTCGGGGCGCCGGGCTGCACCCGCCTGCTCCTTCCTTTGCTCCCGGAGGACTCCATCCTTGGCCTCTCGGGCAGTGAGAGTCCCACACTGGACCCGGTGCCCCCGCGGTCGCTCGCGGGTCTGCATAAGGGACCTGGAAGTTCTTCCAGCCGCCGTGGGAGGCACCGTCCCTCAGGCCTGAGGACTCTAGGGCCCACGAGGAGGTGACCCAATGGTCTCCGGGTGGGGGGTCTTTGTCAGCCCCGTTGTCGGGCGTGGTCACTGGGAATGGGGGCCCCTCCAGGATGAACCACAGGGAGCCGAGAGACGCGTCTTCCACAGCCTTCCAGGTGGAGCTGGGAGGGCAGGACACCTCGCGCCTTCCCCCGTCTCTGTCTGCCAACCGGGAGCCCACATCTCAGAGACCGAGACCCCCCAAAAAAGGCAGCACTGGGTTTCTGATGTTTCAAAGGGCACTGGCCTTTCCCCCGGGAAATCTGCTGCACCCGGAATGGCCTCTGGAGACAGAGGTCCCAACTGTGTCCCGCAGACACACGTGCTTGCAGCCCCCCGGTGACAGAGCTCTGAAGGGCAACGGAGTGACCCTTCCTCTAGAAACGGATGCGCGCCGGTCAGGGTCCCCCAGCTCGTGGGACGCCGGTGCCTTGTGGGCCAATAACAGCAGCCCCTTCCTCATAGAGAAGCACACTACTCTCACGACTCCCTGGTGTTCCCCATGTGTGTAGGGAAAAAGAGAGACACACAAGTAACATACTCCTCATGTTCACTGCTCTCTGTGGCCTGCGGGCTTGTTCCCCCGTAAGCTGCTCGTGCTTTCCTGCTTGCAAACTTGTGAATTCAGTGAAATTGAGAAAATAAACCTCTTAACATGACCCCTGGTGGTTAGCAGGTGTCTGTCCATTCACACAACATGCAGTGCACACCCACACAGCGCTCACACACACACAACATGCACGCATGATGCACACACACACAGCGTGCACACACAGCATACACCACACACCCACACAGTGTGCACGCATACACAACACGCACACATGATGCACACACACACAGCGTGCACACACACCACACACCCACACAGCGTGCACGCATACACAACACGCACATGATGCACACACACAGCGTGCACACACAGCACACAGCACACACCCACACAGCGTGCATGCATACACAACACGCACACATGATGCACACACACAGCGTGCACACACAGCACACACCACACACCCACACAGCGTGCACGCATACACAACACACACACATGATGCACACACACAGCGTGCACATACAACACACAGACATACGACACACACAGTATGCACAATATGCACACACACAATATGTACACACAACAAGCATGCACACACAACGTCAATTCCCATTCTCCCTCCCTCCGTCGTCACAGGAAAACTGCAAAAGCAGAACAGGGATCACTGTCAGGTGAGGAGACGAGGGTTGTCTGAGGTCAGAGGTCAGGGCCAATACTGGACCCAGACCCTAACTCTTGGGCCCGGGCTGTATCTCACACACGACATCAATTCACTAATCAAATATCTATTGACGGGTCACGTATCCACATTGCTGTGGTTCTTGCCACCGGTGTTGCTTGTTTTCCCCCAAAGTTCCCCAGCTTCCCACGTCCCCCTGTGCTGCTCTCTCTGCTCAGGGTCACATTGAAGGAAGGGCATTACGGTGTCACCTCGGAGACTGCGTCCCCAGGATCCCAGGGGACGACACAGTGAGAAACAGAGCTTATTCATGACCTCCTGGCATGCGCTCTTCAGTAATATTTTGAAAATAGCAGTAACAGAGTCAAAACGGTTTGAGAGAGCTAAAAGGACAGAAATGAGATCATTAAACACATGAGATGTTTAAAATGGAAATGTTCTATGCTTCTTAGTTAACTTTAGGAAACATTTGAAAACATCTCCATATTATGCTGGTTTCTGTGAAAAAGGTAAAAAAAAAAACCCTAAAACTAGAAATTGTATATTTTTTTGTTCCAATTTAAAACTGCAATGTGAGAAACTTCTTCTCTGAGTTAGATAATAGTTTTGAATGCTGGAAGAATATTTCCCCAATGCTAATGCAGTTCAAAATGTAACAACGATAGAAAAACACACTTCTATGTTTAATCTGTATTATTGACATGTTCCCCATCACTCTGTTATCTGGGAAATCAACAAAATAATACATCAAACCTTGATCTGTAACACTTGCCAATTCCTGTGGTGTAAATACTCGCACCACGACTGACTTCCAATTTCAAGCTACTGACCTGATATTGTCGTACACAGGGTTGGGAAGAGATGCACAATTCTACGCTATCATATAGCACTTCTGCCACATAGATACAATGGATTTAGATAACCCCAAGAGAGTCCATAATAGTAAGATACAGAAGAATAACTGGAATGTGATGGATTTTGAATATTTATTTCCTTTGTTCTTAATACGATTTGTTTGACAGTAAGTTATGTAATTAAGTTTTTAATAAGGGTTATGTTTAACAAATGGATTTCAAGATTCCTGAAAACTTACCAGTCTTGCAAGCTGGCTCCTTGGCAGGGTCTCCATGTATTTATTCTAAGCTGGGGGACGACTAGTTTTGTGGAGCATGCCCTTATCATGGTGAAGGCATGTAAGGAAGACACACCATGCTTCCCCCACTGAGCACACTCTTGCTTCCTCCTGGTTTCCACTAGTCGAAGCAGATCACCTGAGCAGCCTGAAGTCAACAGGAGTGTGAGGCATAGTCCACCCAGAGTGGGGCCATGGCAAGATGTGAAGGAGGGGAGGCGTTTTGAACAGATCATGTAATATTCTAAAATTTTGAGGGACTATCTAGCTGGGTATAAAATTTTCAGTTGATGGTAATTTGGCCACAACATTTTGACTCATGGTTCCATTGTCTCTTAACATCTATCATTGATGAGAAAGTCTTTCTTATCTAATGGTTCTGTAGGTAATTCCCTTTCATTCTAGTGCTTTCATTTAGTGCTTTTTCATTCTAGTGCTCTAGTTTCTTTATTCCTGATCTGTATTTTCACTATGACTGGCTTAAATATGGGTTTTTCCCTGCTCAGTACTTGAAGGCCATGTTTTTCATCAAATCTGGAGACTTCTCAGCTATTGGCTTTTTATACATTGCAGCTACATTATTCCTCCCACTTTTTTCTTCTGGAGTCCCTCTTAAGATTTGAGCATGAATGATCTGCCTTTCTCTGCTGAGTTTTGCTTGAATTCCACAATTCCAGCTTATACACTCTTCTTTGATTGCATCTACAGTAGAACTGATAAATCTATTAAAATTCCAATTTAATTGACTATGTTACTCATTTTCAACATTTGTTATTATTTCTTTCTTGTTTCATTTTTTAAGGTTGTATTTATTCATGAGAGAGAGAGAGTGAGTACAAGTGGAAGGGAGAGGCAGAGAGAGTGGGAGAGGCAAACTCTCCACTAAGCAGGGAGCCCAATGTGGGGCTTGATCCCAGGATCCAGAGATCATCACCCAAGTTGAAGGCAGATGCTTAAGCAGCTAAGCCACCCAGGCTCCCCTCTTGTTTAATTTTGATGGATAATATCTTTCTGAGCACCCTAAATGAAATTATTTTAAAATACTTCAAGTTTTTTTTTTTTTTAATAGGAGGACTTTTCACCTAGAGTAAAATAATGTTGCAAGTATTGATTTGGGGTGTTGTATTTCTTTTTTAATTGAAATATGATTAACATGCAATGTTATATTAGTTTCAGGTATACAACATATTGATTTGGTAATTCTATACATTACTCAATGCCGACCATTATCCGTCACCATATAATATCATTGCAATAACATAGTCATCATCTATCACCATATAATGTGATTACAAAATTATTGACAATATTCCCTGTGCTGTGCTTTTCCTCTCTGTGACTTATTTATTTTATAACTGGAAGCTTGTGCCACTTACGGGCTATATTTCTAAGCCTGGATATTTCTTGAATATTCTGAACTTGAGGTTAGGAGAGAATCTTCTTGTTTGATTGATTTTGTAGTTGTTGCTTTATTATTTTTCTCTCCTTCTATATTGACCCTTCTGGCCATGTGGTTGCTTTGGACCCTCAGTCCAGAACCTAGTCTGAAAATGGTGAGGGTTCAGGGGCTCGGCCGTGAGAGGATATCGAGACTATGATAGATCTAGTCACTATGCCAGCGAGCACTGTTATGAGTTACTGGCTTTTGGGCTTCCCTATGTCTTCTTGTGTCTCTGCACATCTTGTGGCCCTTTGCTGTGGCCTTGGGCAGCGCTCAGCAATGCTATTCTGTTGAGGCTTGTTGCACAAGTGGGGTCCTCCCACTCCACCCCTGGCATTGACATTGGCCGAATCAGCTTGATTCTGATCATCACATCTCACATGGTGCGTTCTTAGCTTCCTTTGGCCTGTGCAGGTCAAATGCTTGGCGGCTCTCCTGGCCCTGATCCCAGGGCCCACGAAACCCAGCGTTTCAACCCCGTGAGCTGCTCAGCATTTCTGCTGTTTCTGGTTCACAAAGTGGGATTTATCTTGCTTCTGAGTCTTGGACTGTCTTTCTATGTTTTCTTTTATATTTCATTTATTATTGCTATGATTTCGGAGCAAAGGGGATGCAGCAAAGCATGAACGTGCCATGCCAACCTGACAGAAAGTAAGGTCATTTGATCTTTACTGCTAACCAGGCTGGAGGAGTCTTGTGTCTAGAGATTAATCTTTGTAGAGACGTGAGAGTAAAACCGAAGTTGTAAAACCAGCTTGGATGCACTGGACTCAAAACTGAACATTCATGAAACTTTCACGAAGCTGGTGGCAAACAAGGCTTTGAAGAGACAGGCCATGGTTATTTGTTTACAAACCACAAGGAACTCCGGGGAATTAAGGGAAAAAGCACATTAATTCCATTTCTGTAATCGTCTGAAAAGAGAGCAGATGAGAGTCGTTTAAAAATAATTATCCCTATGCTTGGTCACTTTATACATCTCCATGAATAAAGGAAAAATACTCAGTCCGCACAATTACAGAAATCTCCATTTCACAAGAGCTGGTAATAAGGGTTTTACTAGATTCCCTAATCACCCTATTCAATCACAGCCTTGAACCTCCTTCCTGATAATTTCATGTCCCAAAGCAGCAGATCTGAAGACACACTTTCCGGGACGAGAGGGAGTGACGGCTGAAGCGGATGTGATGCAGGGGTTAGGAGAGGCCATCTGGTCATCGCGGGCCTGCGGCCATGGTCAGGGCAGGGAGGCGGAGCCCATGGCCCACAGCCCTGATGAAGGAGAATCCAGCATGTCCACAGGGAAGACAGAGAGGACTGACGCCAGCACCTGAGACTGCAGGGAAAGTCACGACAAAACACAGTTTGATTGTGTTATCATAAATTAATCCACCGAGAAAAAAAGGAAAATGTGCCCAGAAGAGTCAGAATCTCTCTGCTAAGGTCAGCGTTGAAGAGGACATGGAAATTAATAGATATAAGGTTATGACCTTTAAAAAAAGAGGGCGCTACAAATGCCGTAACTGTGTCTGGGACAGAGAGCCCTTGCCTGGCTGAGGCCTCAGGAAACCCAAGCAAGGAAGCTTTGCTCCAGATGCTCCAGGCAAGAGGGCGTCTCGGGAGTGCTCGCGAGTCCTGCGTGGGCCATCGACGGACTGCTGATGCTCAACAAGTCTCCTCTCTCCCCTGGGGAATTAGTCTTCAGGCATAAAAAGGAAACTTATCGTTGGTAAAGATGAAGCAGAGCGTTTAGAGTGAGAGGCGGTGGCCTGGGACGGGCCGGAGCTCGCTGGATCCAGACTGGGGGCATCAGAAGGCACGTGGAGCCCAAGCAAAGCGCCAGACAGCCGAAAAAACACCGAGCTGCTCCAACTTTCCAGAAGATTCAGACAATGAGGCAGCTTGCCACCTCCCGGAGGGTTTGAGGGCGGTCATGGCAGGATTTAAGAGGATCCATCAAAGAGTTGCTTTGTACACAGATAGGAAAAGAAGTCCCCCGGGAACAAGCCTGAGCACACGGAGAACAAGTTCTCGCTCTCGGGAAGGTTGACCGGATGGACAGGCCGGCAGACTGGTTGCTGCGGCTTCAGGGAGACGCTGGTGCCGACGGCAGCGTCCACCTCCCGGCTGTGATTCTGCCTGGGCCGCGGGCAGACTCCCCGTCTGATGTGACGACTCTCGAGCAGGTGCCGTCCACCCCGAGACACCTTCGGTTCCATCATTGCTCCTGCGCCTGGACCATTCCATCCCGAGCATCCCCGATCAGGCAGGTTTCTCTGAAGATGCCGTGGTCAGGACCGAAGCTAGAAGGATTTAGCCGATTTCTGCCAGTGAGCCCCAAACTCAGGGAGCCTGCGGCAGCCCAGCTGCAACGCTGATGCACGAGGCACCCGCCGTCAAGGAAGGTGCCGGCCGCTTGTTTGCTCTGTTTTAACCTGCAAATGTTACGGAAACACGGCCTGACCACTTCGTCCACCAGCCTCCGTCTGACGACAGCCGGTTTAGGGACAGAACAAGGGACCGAGGATGAGCTGGGCCTCTTTGGTGGCCCAGGGTCATATTTGGACGTCACAAAGGTGACATTTTACTGCAGGACCTTGGCGACCTGCAAGACACACGGAGCACTCTGCAGGATGGACACGGGTCCTGGGGAAAGCTGGCTGTGTTGGCGAGAGGAAGCACACAATTTGGCGCGTTCCTCTGCGGAGGTGTGTCCTCGACACGCCGCACAGCCGGGGACACTGTCAGCCGACACGCGCACCAGGACCTGTTCAGTGTCCCGGGACCTTCTCTGCCCCGCCGAGAGCGCCGGCCCATCTGCGGAGTTCTCTGTGCCGGGCAGACTTAGAGGATGTGAAGACCCCAGACAAGAATTTCAGAAGCGATCCCTCAGCTGCTCCCTTGCCAAGTGAGCGGATCCCCAAACTCCCCGCGGAGGAACTGCTGAGGAGAGAAGGCGCGGGGGGCTTTGGGGCTGGGCCTGCTGGCCCCTCTCCCACACCCTCCTTGTGAAGCAGAGGGCGACGAACACCAGGCTCTGTCCCACGCACTCCCCATCGCCGTGTCCAGCAGGGGACATCCCAAAGCCTGGGCCAGGCGGGCTCCGTGCACAGCTGCGGGGGCTCAGTGTCAGACGGCGGGGCGTCCGGGCTTCGGCCGCAAGACACAGCTCCTGGACGCAGGTAGTTTACTTACGAGGAGCAAGTCACGCCGCAGGGGGAGCGGGGCAGAGAGGGGCGGGGAGGGCATTTGGTAAGCGGCACATCATCCCGTCCGCGGCCCCCCGGGGGAGCGGAGGTTAGTCCAGGGGGAAGCTCCTCTGAGTCCGTGCCTGGAGGCGGACCCCAGGAAGGCGTTGCGCCCTAACGCACGTGGGCCCAGCTGCATGGGGAGCAAGGAGCAGAGCACGCGTGGCCAGGAACCCGAGCACCTTCTCCGCTGCGGGGGCTGCCGGGTGCCTCAGCCTGTGGACATCTCTGCTGAGCAGGGCTGGCCGCGTGGCTGCCCCACCTGGGTCCTGGAGCTTTCTCCTGTGGACCTGGCACTTCCTCCCGGGGCCCTACTCAGTCGCCAGGTGAAACCCGCCGGCCATGAGGAGCATTCTCCTTGGTCACTATTCTAGCAGATTCAGTGCTTGTCCACCCAGACGGCACCTGGAGCCCACACGTGTCCTGGGCCGTGTGCGGCGGGGGCCGCTGGGCAGCCCTGCTTCGGCAGAGGTGCAGTGCCGGGAAGGCAACGTCTCAAGCTCCTGCGTCCAAAGAAGACTGGGCACCTCTCTCAGATGCAGAAGGCAGAGCGAGAGTCCGGCAGAAGACGAAATGCATCCCTTCTGGTCCTTTTCATTCGGTCACCATGAATCCATCGAGCGCTCACAGCAAGGCGGACACAGAGGACGTAGAGATGGGACAGACCCCGCCCTATTGAAGGGGCCGAGAAGGAAGACTTGGAGGGCAGAAGTGTGTTTGGGAAGGCTCTCGCAACCGCAGGGTGGAGAATGCATTTATGAAGGTGAGGTGGGGGGAGGGAATCCAGGAGAGCTTCCCGGGGGAGGTGATCCTGGAGTGGGGTCAAGAAGAGAAAACTCCGGTACGCGCCATGTTAGGTGGAAATACAGCCTCTCGGAGTGGGGTTGCTAGTCAACAAATTATTGATGATCCCACCATGTTGATGACAGGGGAAGCACATGTGAGTTTCTCACTGACATCATTTCTGAAAGCGTCACCCCTAACTCATCCTAGCACCCAGCTTGGAAATGGGGGTTACTGTGAATTCACCCACCCTCCCTCCTCACCCCTGCCATGGCCAGTTTCCGAGTCCTGGAAATTCTGCTGCTAAGTGTTTGTCGAATCTGTCTAGTCCCTCACTCCTCAGTCTCCAGACGGCCACCGCCTCTCACCTGGGCTTTTCCAGCCCCACTGAGTTGGGGACTTTGCCCTCTGCCTTTGCCCTTCCTCGGACCACTGTCTTCCTACCCCAATAATCCACTCTCCGGGGGGCCTGAAACTTCCAGGCCAAAGCAGTAATGCCACCACTGGCAGCTCGAACCCACATATTCCCTCCATCTGGCTTCAGTAAGAGCTCATCGCAAGCGCCTGGCCCCCCAGTACCCAAAGGTTCCCCCGCCGCACGCACACGGCACGCGCACGCACACACACACACACACATACACACATATACACAAGCACATTCAACTCTTTGAAACTCCAAGAAACACCCTCATTCTGTCAGACCTTGCAAGGTGAAATTGCAAAATACTCCTGCTTCCCTAAGATGCTGAAAGATGGGCAGGAATAGCCTTTTATGTAAGATTTGGTTCCTACTTCCAGCAGAATTATGAGGCCATTAAATTGGCTTATAGGTATTATTTCTGTATTTCCAACCCTGACCAGGAATGATGAGTGGATACATACCTTAAATGAAAAATAATTAAAAAGATAATTGAACTGTTTTAAAATCTTAACCTGAATTTGAACTCAATCATCTTTAGTTCAAAATGTAGGCAGACTCGGTAGGGCTGAGGCTGTCCTCGTGCTCATCTCCGAAATTCTACTCAGGCAGTTACCTCCGTTCGTGTCAGTGATCTAGTGCCTCTGAGCAGCAGATTAGTAATCGGAAATCGGGGCCTCCCTCTGCAGTCTGGTTGGGACATTAGGAGCTCAGGGGTGGTCTGCACACAGTCACGCTGCTTGAGACGGTCGTCCTGTCACCGCTGCTGAAAGAGCCCGATGTGTGTTTGGGATTCCACGGGAAGGGAAGGTGGACAGAAGCGAGAGGAGGAAAGTGACGAAAAAAGTGAGTCCGGCGTCCGGTGTCTTCCTGCAGAGTCTGGTTGTATCCCGGAGGCCTGAGAAATCACCGAGGACATTGTATTCGGAGGCAGAATGCCTAGCAAGGGTCTGCTGTGCTCGCGAGTGCGTGCATATGAGCACGTGTGAGTGTGTGAGCAGTCACGCTTCTGCACGCGGTGTGCACGCAGAAACAAGGAGGCGAGGGGACAGCTGGCAAAGTAGTAAGGGACGTGGAGGAGGGACTGGGCAGGAAACCCACACGGGACTGGGCTTCTGAACGCGTCAGTCAGAGTCCTGGTCCCCAGGAGGAGCCTGAAGGGACAGCTGAGGGACGTTTGGAGGAGTCCGGCTTGGCCCAGGCTCCCCTGGGAAGCAGCTACCTTGGGGAGGACACACACTGTCCCCAAGAATGTGAGCGTTCAACCCTCGGCGCCTCCAGAATTCGGTTCAAAGAGCCCTTCCGCTAAATGGCCGCGGCCTCTTCCATCCATGGCCTGAGAGCTAGGACAGGTCCTGCGATGTGTATGAGCCTCCTGGATGCTCAAGGAAAGGTGAGCTTCGTTTTAGATCCAGATTTAAGTTGGGCTCACAAAAACAAGGGACAGCCATCCCGACGTGAGAAACTACCCCAGAGGGAGTGAAGCTGGTCCCTCCACTCTAATTTCCAGCTGATTCGTAAATGTTGAGCCGGGCCACAGGCTGGTGGCAGGATGGGAGGGGGCCGATGGCCGGTCTGTTCCTTCCTTCGATGACCCAGGCTTTGCGGCGCCCGCCCTGCCTCGCTGCGTGACGGGGGCATCCGGCAGGAGCCCCCATCCTGATCCCAGAGGTGCCAGCCCGAGACACAGCGTGCAAACCCACCCGCGTGCATGCGCAACGATGCGTAACGAGGAGGGAAACGTGGCTATGGGAAGGGATGGGGGGCACCTAACAGCCTCGGGGCGCAGGGAGACCTCCCTGGCCCAGCCCCGAGGAAGCTGAGCACCGCCGGGAGCAAGCAAGGCTCTGCTGGGTTGGGGGCGGGGCGGCACCAACCACGGAGGGGAATGGACAGCTCAGTGTGAACCGGCCAGGGGTGGGGGCTGGGGGTCTAGACTTGGCTGCACTGTTTGCCCCCCGGCTGAACCCCACGGCCTGCTGGCTGGTCCCCCTGCTTCAGTTCTTGCTGTCTGTCTCCGCCCGTGTTCCAGAAATCAGAACCCATCGCCCCTTTGTTGTGGGTGCAGTTTCGGGGAACAGGGGGATGAGGGCCAAGGGGAAGGAGGCAGGGGAAGAGGGGGACCCTGCATGGGAGGTCATCCGGCTGACTCCTGCCAAGGGCGACCGACTGCTCACTCCTCCCCTAGTCGTTCCGGATGCCGCCGAAACCACATTTAGCATCGTCTGTTGGGGTGGGGGGGAGGGGGTGCACAGCTAGGACGCCCGTCGGTCCCGCGCGTGCCCTATGCTGCGTTAATGACCTGTACGGCGGTGGACGGGTGCCGCCAGGCTCCTGGGGTGTCTCATAAGAGGCTGCCGAGGTGAGAGGCCCAGCTGGGCTCCCGGCGGGCCATGCCTGGGGTGGAGGGAGCCCCTGCGGCTGCCGCGAGGCCGGGGATGGGACGGAGGGCAGGCCAGCCTGACCGGTGTGAAGGGGGCAGGGTCTCACGTGTCCCCCAGGACCTAGATTCCATAGATCACCCGACGAGAGTGGTAAGGGCGTGAGGTGCTGTGTGTCGTCTTCTAGGCCTCACGGTGGCCGCTCCCAGCCGGCCGCCCCCGCTGCGCCCCGTTGCCATGAGCTCTGCGCTGGGGTCATAAGCCGCTTCTGCTGAGGCCTCTGTACTCGGGTCCCCTGCTGGCGCCCTGTCGTGGGCCACCCGCCAGCGGGGGTAGTAGAGGCCCCCCTGCCCCGACCGGCCCGCCTGCCTCCCTCTTTGTCCTGTCCTCACACTCCACCCAAAAATTCCGAGGTGCGGGTGAGGTGGGCCCAGCGTCCTGCGCCCGCGGCCAGGCGTCCCCCTGCGGTCGGCAATGGATCCGGTTAGTGCAAAATTTTAATTAGAGAAAATGCATGTTAAGCATCATTTTGTTTGCCTTGATGCAAGAATGTTTTATTGACTCCTAGTTAGCTCTGTAAATCATTATGAGAAGCAGACGTTTCACGCTGTGAATTGGACGGTCTCATAAATTCATACGAGTCCATGACAAACAGAAGCTAGAAGAAATGGGGGGAGGGCGGCCACCCAGGCCAGCGACGTGGCTCCGTGACTGGGAGCTACCTTTCCCGCGGCTCGGGATTCGCGGCTCTAATGCCATCAGGAAACCCAGAGAAATTGGTCCCGCCTACACGCCCCCCATCATATTGTTTGACAGAAGTGATGATTTTCTTGCAAACAGATTTCTGGTTCCTGTAAAGAAGCTTCCATATGTAGGAAAGTGGGGGAAACCCCGCTCTGAACCATGTACGAAAAATCCAAGTTTTGAGAGCATTAAAATAAACACACACCAGCAGCAGCCTCATCACATGATCTCGTTGGGTCACAGAAGATTCCAAAGAGATGCCAAAGAGTGGTGCTCCGTAAATGAGGGAGGTCGCTGACCTGGAGGGTCCGTGCCGTGCAGACACCGAGCTCAGGGGCAGGTGCCTGGCGGGGTCTGAGGTCTCCCCCAGCCACACCCAGAGAGCACTGTTGGTTTCGGATTGCCGATGGCAGTGACGGGTCCTGGCTCGGGTGCCAGGGATGGAGTGTCCTCCGACGGGCTGCTGGGGACACCTGCAGTGCTGCAGGCCGGACCGCCGGAGGCTGCATCCCCCCTTGGGTCCCCTCCCCTTCCAGGCCCAAGGCCACGGCTCTCCGCAGTCCTGAACCCCGTCTACCCTCCTCCTGCCCCAGCCAGGCCCCTGTACCCCAGGCAGGACTGCACCCCGTGGGCTTTTCCCGGAATGTGTGGTGGACGCTGCAGCTTTGACCCTCTTCCCCCGGTGAAATCCTGCTCCTGGGCCCAAGCCAGGGGCTGGCAGCGGCAGGCAGAGCGTGGGAACTGGAGCTGCTCGCTTCCGGGCTCCTATGGCTCCTGGGCTGCTTCTTGCTGGCCCTCCGCGTCCTGGGTGCAGGGCCCCGGGGGGGCCCCGGCGGCTGGGCGCCCAGTGTGACGGAAGCACTCGGGCATCTGTGATTAGACCTGCAATGGTTGGCATCTCTGTTCAATTTTGAGCGCGATCCCACTTACCGGCCTTGAGGCCTGCAGCCTCAGGGTCTCTGCTGAGAGGGGACTCGTTGCGGGACCCAAGGGCTGGGCTGGAGGCAACCGCGGCGTGGGCTGGGCACTCCGGGTGCTCCGTGCACGCTTCCTCCACGTGAGCTCTCAGAGCGACCCCTCCGCGTGCGCCCGTGTCGCGGGGCCCTCGGGAGTTCACTGCAGAGGGGGCCTGCTGGACCCAGCTTAGACAGACCTACTGAGATGGCCGGCCGAGTCGGCGCTCTTCCAACCAACACTGGTTGGAGCGGGGACCGGGTCCCATTAATGTCCTCCTGCCCGAGGAAGGCTCGGTAACACCGCTAAAGTACCTGAGGCCCAGGGGAGGCTTAGCTACACCCCGATCCTTGCGGCTCGGGCCCCGGAGCCCCCTCGGGGCCCTCTTTGCCGCTCACGTTGTGTCCAGGACCGGAAAATGCGTGGGAGGGGTAGAAATGAGGAGCTGTTTTAGTACATGGCTCAGAAATTTCATGTATATTAATTTTGAATGGTGCTAGGAATCAAGACCAAATTGCTCTCCCCAGACATATTTATTAAATAAATCACAGTGGGTCCAGGTGGGGTCCGACGATAGTGCTAACACTCACACTTAATATATACGCACCCTTGTCCTAAACGGCGAGCAGACCAACCACGTCTTCAAATACGGGGCAAGTGTCGCAAAGCCTGGGGGTCTTTGCCATTTTTCTCAGTGACCATGTTTGCTTCCTGTTGCCAGCTTCCTGCGTTCTGAATCAGTAAAAGCTCATTGGATATGACGCGGGGGTTCACAGAGAACTAATTGAAATAATGTGTTAGGTAATGACAACATTTCGGGAAAGCAGTAACGATAAAAAGTCATGGACAAGAGACCACGTGTCCCTGCTCCTCCCTGCATCTGGGTCTTCTATTTTTAAATTGTTAATCAAAGCCCTGACTTATTGCTTATGGGGAGATAGAATGAATCTTTATATCCTGAAAGCTTTTTAAATTATTCACCGTGCTTACTCCTCTGCTTCTGAAGGGAGATTATCCCTCTTAATTGGAAATCTTCTATTATTTGTGTCTGAAGTGTTTGAAAGAACAAGCTGGGGGCTCAGCCGCTATGAATAGTCCACTGCGGGGGGACGCGATGGAGGAGCAGGATGCTCGCGAGCTCTTCTTCGCGACGCGTCTTCGCCTGCGTGGTTTCATCAGTCACGCCCCAACCCTGCAGCCCGGATGCTCAGGTTCCACTTGTCGCGTGTTCCAGAGGCTCGGGCTCTCCTGCTCGAGGTGACACTGCTGTCCCTTCAGCCACGTCCCCCGGAGGCCGGGTCCCCACCTCTCCGGGGCACTCGGAGCCCACGCACGCCCGCTGCGCACCTCCCCGGGACAGGCGTGGTCGGGGACGCAGAGCTGACTCTGGGACGCACTTGGTGTTGGCGATGTGTTCTTGCTGCTCGAGAACGTCACACCAGCCCGGGAGGGCTTTGTCTCCAGCAGCTCGAAGAAAACTCCGGATGGCGACGTGGTTTATGGTTAGGACAAGCGCCCGACATCCTGCAGGCACCGGGGTCTTGCAGCAAAAGAAGAGATTTCAGCCAACGCCCCGGACTCACTCGCAGGAGCCGGGGACGGGCTCCCAGCGGACGCGGATGAGTCCGGGTAGCCCGTCAGAAGAGTGGGGGCCGAGACGCGGGTTGTTCCTGCCCCGGTGGCCTCACCTATAATGTAATGGGACTGTGACTGAACATCCTGAATACGGGGAGGTTATTCAGCTTCGAGGTGACCAAAGAAAAAACGTTTGCCAGTTTCTCTTGGAGGTTGGCATTGTCAAGGAGGAACAGCTTAAGGTTCATGGATTCTAAAATGAACCTAAATACGTGGAGAATCTCTTGAATAATTTTGTTCTCTAAACCCAGTTTGGCTGCCTTGTGAAATGATTCTCTGCAGTAAACGGACTTTTCATGTATTTAATCATTCAAACTCCCATTCACACCTGCATGATCACAGAAAACATGGGGTATGTAGGTTAGTAACACATAAGAAAATTGCAGTAAGATGGTAATGAAACCCCGTATTCATCTTAACATGTTTCCAATGGAAAATATTTTGAGTGTTTATTTGTTTATTCAGTTTATTATTTTTCACTTGATTAAATGTTTTTTTGTTGTATTAAACCATGTATGTTGCAGCTTAACAATAAAGAAACATCTATGAAAAAAAAAACCCTCGTGGGGTGCCACGAGGCCAGCCACATGGGCTGTCGTGATGGTGCCGGAAGCCGTTCACATCAGCACTCGGCGCAGCCCCGGCAGGTGCTCGATTAAACTCGGAAAGGACTCTGGTGTTTGCCGTTCTTCTTTCTTGTAAAGCTAGCCAAAATCTGTGGGGCAGTAACATGTACGCAAAGCAGCTTTCTCCCAAGTGGCGCTTCTCCCTCTACTCCCTCCCGTGATAGTTATTAGTAAGGAACTTTGGCCACGGGGATGGGAAGAAAGGGAATTGCCCAGTATGTCCACATGAAGTCTTCTGAGCCGAGACAAGGTTGGCTCGGCCCGCGCGTGGTCTGTCCCACGGGAGCTCCCATGCCTGCGCGGGGCCTCCTGCTCCCCGTGTCTGAGCCCAAGACCCTGGGCGCATCGGCTTGGTGTCAGCCCCCCGTGGAGGGCTCCTCGCCCGCAGACACGAGCCTGGCTGTGAGACGAGCGTCTGAGGAACCCACACAGCCTGGACGGCTGGCCCGGCTCTCCCCGGACACGGGACGGGGGCCGGCCGCCTGCGCGCTAACTGCCCAGTGAATAGGGGCCGACTGGTGAGACCGAGGGGGGGACTTCCCAGCGACGTGGCCCCTGGCCTCGAATCCGACACGAGGAACGACTCCCTTCGGAGTTGGGAAGGCCAACAAGCGCAGCTCTAAATTTAATAGTCAAATGTAGTAACCATAGAGACATACACTCTGATAAAATTATCCCACTTTCCCCATTCTGCAATTGCCTTATTTTTAAAAATTATATATATGTATATACATAAAATTACATATTATCTATATATACACACATGAGGTGTTTTTCTTCTACAAAAGCTGTATTTACTTACATAATTTTCATACCCTACAACTCACGAAGTTAAAATGTGTAATTCAGTGGCTTTGAGTCTATTCCAGATATGTGCAGACATCATAGTCCATTTAAGAGTTTCCATTACTCCAAAAACAGCCCCCGCCCCTCAGCCCCCCGACCCCTGTCGTCCGTGCCCGCAGCCCGAGGCCACCGCTAATCTGCTCTCGTCTCTGTGGTTTGCCCCCTGGGGGTGCGTCTCCTACGAGGAAGCATGGTCTTCTGTGCGGCTCCTTCCTCTCCGTGGTGCCGTCTGGGCTCAAACTCGGGCACCAGTGTCCCTGTGTCCCCCGTTCTTAGGACTGAATAAGACCCCATTGTCCACCCCCTCAAGTTCATGGGCACTCGGGCGGCTTCCAGAAGCACGGCTGCCGCGAACGTCCCCCTGATCAGAGGTCATGCTGGGTGTCCAGGAGGCTCGCCGTGCGCCCTGCTCCTCTCTCCTCCCGGCCCGCGCTCCGCGAGGCCGATCTGAGGGGGCTGGACCGGGGGGCTGCCTCCGGCTTGTGTGCTCCGGCTTCTCACGGGGTTCAGCCCAACGGGGTGGGGCAGGAGACCCTTGCGAAGGACAGACAGACCGTTTCCTCCTGTCCCCTTCCTGTGGGGGCCTGTTTGCTGGGCCTCGCTACCGAAAACTCTCGCTCTCTGTCTGTGTCTCTGTCTCTGTATCTCTGTGTGTCTGTGTCTCTGTCTCTATGTCTTTCTCTATTTCTCTCCTCCTGTCTCTTCCTCTGTCTCTCTGTCTCTGTCTCCCTGTCTTTCTGTGTGTCTCTGTCTCTGTCTTTCTGTCTCTGTCTCTGTCTTTCCATCTCTGTCTCTGTGTCTCTGTCTCCCTGTGTCTGTGTTTCTGTCTCTCTGTCTCTGTCTCCCTGTGTGTCTCTGTGTGTCCCTGTCTCTCTGTCCCTGTCTCTCTCTCCATCTCTGTTTCTGTCTGTGTCTCTGTCTCCCTGTCTCCCTGTCTCTGTCCCTGTCTCTCTCTCCATCTCTGTCTCTGTCTCTCTCTCCATCTCTATCTCTGTCTCCCTGTCTCTCTGTGTATCTCTGTCTCTCTGTGTGTCTTTGTCTTTCTGTCTCTGTGTCTCTGTCTCCCTGTCTCCTTGTGTCTCTGTTTCTGTCTCTCTGTCTCTGTCTCCCTGTGTGTCTCTCTGTCCCTGTCTCTCTCTCCATCTCTGTCTCTGTCTCTCTCTCCATCTCTATCTCTGTCTCCCTGTCTCTCTGTGTATCTCTGTCTCTCTGTGTGTCTTTGTCTTTCTGTCTCTGTCTGTGTCTCTGTCTCCCTGTCTCCTTGTGTCTCTGTTTCTGTCTCTCTGTCCCTGTCTCTCTCTCCATCTCTGTTTCTGTCTCTCTCTGTCTCTGTCTCTCACTCCCCGTCTAACTGAAACACACGCTGGAACATTCCGTGTGCGCGGAGCCTCCCACCGAGGGCAGCGGAGGCCATGGACCGTGTGTGTCCGTGTGTGGAGAACATCACAGTCACGTGTGTCCTTGATCGGCTTCCCTACAGCTGGCGGAGCGCGTGTGTCCTTGGACTAATGACCCCCGTACCCAGAGGGGCATGTCCTTCTTCGGTCGCCTGTTCTCGGCAGGGCACCGGGACCTGATAGTTATTAGTAAGGGACTAATTGGAAGCCGAGTCCAGCCCCCGAGTCCTCGCGACCGAGCCTCGCGGCCCCTCGCGCCCCATTGCCTTCTCCACGGAGCCAACGTGCGGGTCCCGGGGTCACTGGAATCGCCCTCCACCTACTCTGCCCACTTGCGTGTGTCTCAAAGGGATCCGCCGACACAGGGCTTCACGACCCCCAGAGCATTTTCCTCCTCGGACGCACCGTGAACGTTCGCGACTGTGCTCGAAGGGGCCGTGCCGGTGAACCACCACACTCCCCTCCAAACTCGTTTCCGAGGACCTCTCTGCTGTGATGGGGGCCTCACGCAGGGGACCAGGGGACCACAGTGCCCTTGCCACGCGGCGCCTGCACCCACGGAGCTGGGGACAAGGAGCACAAGTGTCCACGGGGCCCCGTCTTGCCCTTGGAGCCCCGTCGCAGCTGAGGAAATGCGGGCCGGTCCCCGGGACGTGGCCCAGAGCAACCCCAGCTTCCTCCACATTCCTCAGAGACGCGAGGGGACCCGGCCTGCCTCCTGCTCCTCCCTGTGAACGACGCTGGCCTCACCTACTTCAGTGCAATCCACTGGGGAGCTGCTCCTTTTACATAAAATCAGTGGCATACGTACCCTTGCCTCTCCCTCTGCCGTTCTGTCGGCGTCGCCTGCTTTCGCATCGAACGGGGGGCTTTCCTCTTATCAGAGGGTCCTATGGGAATAGTAAAGGGCCTCGCTGGGGCTCTGAGCCCCTCTGCTCAGAGGGACCGCTGTGCCCAAGACCCGGGTCCGCCAGCCGGGTGTACGCCCCATCGCCCCTGTGACCCTGTCCCGCCGGGGGGACTCCCCGGAGCCACAGGTGGACAGGTTCCTGGGACGGGGCTTGGCTGCGGAGGAAGGTGTGTGCCATCGGGCCCAGAGCTGGGCTCCGGGATCAGAAAACGATCCATCCGCAGCCAGGGCGTGGGCCTGGGGCGCGCCGGGGATGAACCCCGAGACCACCTTTGCCAAGCCGGCAGGAAGGGGGTAGCTCATCGCTGGCCGAGCAGGGAGGGGCATCGTCAGCGGGTGGCCCGCCTGGGACACGGAAACAACGGAAATCCAATGCAGAACGCAGCTCATTATAACGGGAAATCGGAGAAATGAGCACGCCCCGAACAAGGAAGAGGACAGAGCCTTTCTCATCACCCCAGTTTAAGGGAAATAACACCCTCCCATAATGATGACAGGGGCCTGGGGTCGCCGCTCTGCGGGCCGGTGAGCCATCGGCAGACGTCGTCTCTGCCTGGAAATCAAGAGGAAAAGGCAAAGCAGTCTTTGCTGCTCGGGCACGGCCATCGTGCCACAGTGCGAGAAGCTTGTAAGACACAGGAAAATACTTGCCTTCCTCCGCGTGCCCGGCCGGTGCGCCCCCAGAGCTGGTTTCCGCTGCACGGTCTCCCTTGGGATGCCGCTGTGTCCCTCTCCCCGCACGTCCCTCCGACGCCACCCACGTCGGCGCCCTTCCGTCCGCTGGAGTGCGGGACACACTCAGCCCCGGACGGTCTCCGCACTGGGGCCCCCCGACCAACAGGATTCGGGGCCCGACCCCCCTGCCCACCTGGCCGTGAGCCTGGCCCTGGGCAGCTCCCTGGAAGACGGGGCCTTCACGGGGCCCGTGCATCCATGAGGCACAAACGACAGATTTGAAAAGAGTAAACCGAGCCCCGAGAACCACGACGTCTGCGTTCCCAGTTTTTGAGGCCGAAGTAGCCGTTCCAGCTGCCCAGCGGGGGGGAGATGTTTCCGTCCCGCTCCCGGCAGCACCAAAATCTCATTAGGAAAAGATCCTAAAGAGGTTAAAAGTGCTTGTTACTATTATGCCGTTTTCCTGACTTAATCTGGCTCCTCATTTGATGTTTTTTCTGACGTGAGAACACGTGGAAGCAGCGTACCTGGCCCAGCGCCCTCTCCCTGCCCCCCCGCACCTCCCCCTGCACACCCCCCACCCCCTCCAAGCAGCCCCAGCTCCGGTCTCGGGAAGGCGGGTGGGGGAGGGGAGCCGCAGGGGGAAACTGAGGCCAGCCAGCGGCCGGGCGCTGCCGGCTCAGCCCCGCGACTCTGGAGAGGAACAGGAGAGAGCAGACCTTCACTTCCTTCTCAGGTCAAAAGCTGCAGAACCACAAATAAGTCAGGGCCGTTGTGGGATCTGCCGGTCGTGAACCAGCCCCGTAAGACGTCCTGACGGCGGTCACTGGGCTGGGAGCGACGAGGGCCGCTGCTCTAGACGCCGATAGCAGGGTTGCCGAAATCACAAACATTCAGGGAAGGAAAACGGGTCATCCTGAAAATCTGGGAGCCAAAGACTTTCCTTTCTCTTTTCCTCCGCCCTGATTTGGGGCAGGGGGTTTAAGGAAAGGAGGGGGCTGCTTGGGGGGCTCCTGCTCTCACACGTCCAGTGCCACGGCTTGGGTTGCCATCTCCGTCCTTCCCGGGGTCACCTGCGCAACCCTGGTTGTCTCTCCGGAGACATCCTTGGTGCGTCTGCAGACCCCCACGCACAGGGCGGTGGGGTGCTCACGCCACCTGGGTGCTCACCTGGGACCCGCACCGTCCCTCGCCAGCTGCTGGGGACCCGTCCTGGGCACCCGTGAAGGACGGGAGGGTTTGGGAGCCCGGGAGCCCGCGTCCACCCGGTCGGTGGGTCCCTCGCGGAGACACTTCCGACTCCTGCAAACTGCTTCAGCGGAGGATGAGATGGGGGAGGAGGGATAGGGAGCAGCCAGAAAGCTCACAGGGAGGAAATGATCCGCAGGCAAGGCCACATTCCTGGGTGTGGCCGTGAGCAGCCGCTGGAGGCTGGTCCTGGGGTCGATTCTCCATGTCCCAAGCCCCGCACCCATCCCCCGGCCCCACGATGGCCCCACGATGGCCGCGAAGCCCGCAGCAGGCCGCGCGGAGCTCACGGAGGGACCCAAGGCCACGGCGGGAGACGGTTTCCGAATCTATCGGCAAGGGCAGCATTGTTCTGCTAAATGTGAGATTTATTTTAATTGGTGCCACTGAACTGCCAGGCAAACAGATCAAATGTGTAACGACAATCTTCCCGACAAGTTTTTAGCAGCCACGGACAGACATGAAAATAATAAGAAATTGTATTTATGAAGAAGAGTCATTTTTAATCACCCTGTTAAAAGTGGGCCAATTCTTCCCTTTCTGGCGATAGTGGGGCGCACCGAGGCGTCGGCGATGACGGGGGGAGAGGGGCGCGTCGGCTGGTTAACGGTGGGCTGCGGTATTTTGTGTGGTCGCTGGTTTATAATTGCACTTGAAAGACAACCTCTTTTTTCCTTCATGCTCAAGCCATTTATCGGCTCGGACGAGCAGGATGTGTGACAAGCAGCGTTTAAATGAAGTATGATCCCATGATTTATTTAGGTCACAGCGCCGTTAATCATTAACGAGGCGGGCTCTGCGGATTCGGAGAGAAGCTCTGAAGGACTCCCTCACTTTGCCGCAGACACTTGCTGTGCCAGGTGGTCCCTGGGCCGAGCGTCCCTAATGAGCTCTGCCTTCCCAGGCGCTCAGCACGTGACGTTGTAAAAGGCACGGGGACCCGGGGAGTCTAGGGACACCCCGCCCCCGCCTGGGCACGCACGGTGGGGGGTTCCGCCTGCACACAGCAGACACCCATCAGCGGGTCACGGGACGGGGGAGACACCGTGCGGCTGGCTCCCCGGGGAGGGTCTCACCTCGCGGTATCTCCCCAGGCCCTTCAGTGATGGATCTGGGATGCCGTGCCCTTCGGTGGACGGCCCAGGACTTGGATCCAAACAGCCAAATTCGAACCACAGCTCCACTGGTCAGCAGCCGCGGGAGCTCGGCCGGGCTCCCCGACCTCTCGGACACCCACACATTTAAAATGAGCATCGCACCCAACGCCGCTGGCTCGCTGTGTCCCGTGTCCTGCAGGATTCACTCACGGGGCCTCCCCCCGCCCGTGGGGTCAGCGCTCTTGTCTTCCCCTCACGTAGAGGAGGACACTGAGGCACAGGACCGGCAAGCGGCTCAGGGAGGGTGACGCGACCTCACGACTTGTTCCGAACACCACGGGGACGGAGCTCCAGGAACCGAGGGCACAGAATGAGATCCGCGCGTCAGCGCCCTCGCAGAGGGCACCGAAGCTCTGGGATCTGCATCGCTCCCCCATCAGGGCGCCAGGGAAGGGGTCCGAGGGGCGGGGCTCGGAGACGTGCGCCTGCCCTCAGGGGTCTGTGCCGCCGCCGGGCTGTCGGGGCTCGTCTGTCCCCATACCACCTCCCACAGCCCCAGGGGCCGGGCGGGAAACCCCACTCGTCTTCCAGTGCGGAAGGTTCTTGGGAAATATCCGTTGGTCACGAGGGGTTGGGAAAGTTGCGCCGGGCGGGGCGGCACCTAGTAGGGTGCGTATTTGGAGCTTCGGGCCCTGGCTGCGGAGGAGAAGCTCAGAAGCCGTGCAGGGCCCAGGGTGCCCGGGGGCCCACAAGGACGTGCGTCCTGGGGACACCGGCTGGCTTCCCCTACAGGGCCCAGCCGCTCTTCTGCCCCGGAGCACATCGGAGTCCATGGCCGGCCACAGACCCGGTGACGGCTCCCTCCGGGGCGGTCGCCTGCTGCTCACGGGAGGCAATGGGGACCTGAGGCCGTGAGCACAGAGACGAGCTGTGTTCCTGGGAAAAGGAGCGACGACGAAGTGAAGGGAGGAACGCGGCAGGTCTCCGGCGCGGGGGCCCCCTCGCGCCTCCTCGTTCCCGCGTCCTGGCCGTGCCCCCGGAGCTGACACCACCCCCGCAGGGCCTCCAAGCCCTGTCGCCTCTGCAAACACTCCCTGTCCAGACGCAGCGGACGCTGCCTTCCCTCCGTGAGGATCGCCCGTGACCCCGGGGGAGGGGGCGGCTCTGGGAGCGGACGGGCGCGGGGCGGGGGGCCGTCCTCCTTCCTCGTCTCCGGCCAACACGCTTGGTGAGGTTTCAATGTCACTCAGCGTAAACTGGAGGACCATCAGTCAGCGCCTCAGTCCGGGCTCACCGCAGTGCGCGCCGCGCTAATCATCTGTTTGACTCTCCAGCTGCCAGTGCAGATGTCGCCGGCGGCGTCCGGACAGGCGGCCCTCCCGCCGACGGGACGCCGGAGCCCTGCAGGTCGAGCCCCGCTGAGACGCTGTGCGACCCCGCGCCGTGCCCCGGGAGTAACGTGGGACACGCCGTGCGAGTGCCCTGAGGTGGGGGGTTGGGAGCCGTGGAGACACAACTTACGTGACTTGATTTCGGAGGCTCGCACAGATGGACTGCCTCTCGTGGGCACGGCAGGCGCCATCCTTCATCCGTCCCGGAAGCCGGCCAGGTGTCCCAGGAAGGCACTTCCCTGTCCCCCAGCCGTCTGACGCTGAGAAGGGCGTCTCTGAGGAGCCGGTCCTTGGCTAAGCTGCCTGCTTTCAGAGGCTGAACCGCCGGGACGCTGACCTTCATCCTGCTGCCGCCTCTGGGACACGCCCCTCCTTGACCCACCGCTTTGCATATACGCGTATTTCCAGGATTTCTCAGGTGTCCCGTTATTTCCTGCCGCGGAGAGCCCCGGCGTGGGGTGCAGCCCTCCCCGCTGAGACTCCCTTTGGGGCAGAGCGGTTGCTGCTGTGTTTGGGGACGGGTGTGGGCAGGCTTCTCAGGGGGCATCTGGAAGGGCCCTGAGCACACTCTCCTCCGGGCATTCGGGGTGAGCGCCAGCGGCCCCTCACGGCTCGGGGGGAGGACATGGAAGCTTCTGGGCCGAGACAGCTGGGCCGGCGTGCGTCCAGCCCCAGGTGCCCGTCCGCTCCTCGGGATGGACGGTCATCCCATGCTCTGGAAGGGACGGTGGGAGCCACCGGGGACAGAAGAAAGTGCGCTCTTCTGCCGACGGAAGATTTCCCGCGTCCGTGCTCCCGGTGTCCTCATCCTGTCACGCGTGGGCTCGGCCAGGCGACAACACTGTTCAGACCCCGAAGGGGCCTTTCCGGAGCGGATAGCCCTTGGCCTGGCATCCGTGTGCTCTGAGACCCCGTCCACGTGCCAGCAGAGCCCCGCGTGTCAGGATGGCCACCAGCACCTGCACCGTTCTTGTCTCCGTGAGCCTCTCGGTTATTTATCCCTGAACCTCGGCCGCTCAGAATGCCACCACCTCCAGGAAGCCCCCGCTGACCATCCTCAGCACCCGCCCTCAGCCTGCACGCTGGGCGCCCTGGCGTCTCTGTGTCGCTGCCGCAGCTTCTCCCCGTCAGCTCAGCAGCCAGACCCCCGCAGAGGACACGGGCCTCCTGAGGGGCCTCCGCTCCGGCCTCGCAGGGCAGCAGGCGGAAGACTCCCGGCTTTCTTACAGCACGGGCTCGGGTCCAACACAACTTCTCTTCCTTGGCTTCCTGCTGGTCACGATCAAACCTCCGAGCCGGCCCAGACTCCAGGGAGGGCTGCCAAAGTTGTGGACACGGGGACCGGGGCCGGGGGGGCAGGGCGGGCCGGGGACCGCCCCCCAGATGCAGTAGCTCAGGCTGTCCTCTCGCCCAGGGACAGCCCGTGAGACCAGACCGACCCTGTAGACCCACCCTTCCCCCCGAAAGCCCTTCCCCAGGCGCCCGTCCGATAAGCACTCCCTTGCTCTGGGTCCCCAGCCCCCGGAGCACACTGACCTCCCGGCTCCGTCCCCGCTAGGTCCCTGCAGTCAGGCAGCGCCCGCCCTGAGTCCTCCCTGCGCCTCCAGGTCTGACCTTGGTTCCTCTCCCCCGACTGAGCTTGGGGCAGGGGCGGATGCCTGTGTGTTCCCTCCTGAGCGTGCTCCAGGGACAGACCGTCCCCACGCCCGCGAGGCCCCAGCACAGTGCCCGGAGGCTGTGGGACGTGCTCAGCTGGCTTCACGGTCCTCCCTGACCCGGTCGTGGGTCATCTCCGCTGGAGGGTCCTAGATGCACTCTCGGGCCCCAGGCCCGGCCCTGCCACTCTCATGTCCACCTCCCCGGGCCCTCAGCCCTTGGCCCGAGTCCCGGTGAGAGTAAATGCTGCCCTCTCCACTGCTGTTTCAGTGTTGGCCACACGCCCTGCCGAGGACCAGTTGAACCCAAATCTTTGTGCTTTAAACTCCTATCGGATGACACGCAGGCCTCCTCCT
Organism: Nasua narica; assembly: GCA_028533885.1. Taxonomy (NCBI): domain Eukaryota; kingdom Metazoa; phylum Chordata; class Mammalia; order Carnivora; family Procyonidae; genus Nasua; species Nasua narica. The sequence continues at coordinate 72,624,511 of CM052812.1, read as the reverse complement.
TCAGGGGAGGAAAGAAAACTATACTTGAGACCAGACGATGATGGTGGCTTTCCCTTCTTTCTGCGATGTCTGCAGCCTGGGCGTCTCCTCGTGGGGAGATGTCTGGGGAGAGTGGCCACCGCCCGCCTGGCGGAGAGGTCACTGGCTGTGCGGGTCCAACTCCGCCACGCCGCCGGGACCCTGCGGACCTTGTCAGAGCCATGGTCCGAGCTCCCCGCAGGTTGAGCCAGCGCTTGGGAGAGGGGAGGGGACCGCGTCCCTCTTGGCTCTGCGGAGCTCCGCCGACAGGTGCGCGGCACAGACATGCCCCAAATATTTTATTTGTTTGCTTACGGGATGGTGCCAAGTCCGAGAAGTCCTAACAGGAGCCCCAGGTGGTAGGAAGCACTGTGTGTGGTTCGCTGTCTCGCTCTCCCTCCTCAGTAAAAGCCTGTCAGCACGGCCCCCACGTCCCAGGATCCGCCGTGCGATGAGAGAGGCAGGACGGAAGCATTGCTGTCGTTCCTCTTCCGCCGTTGTTTAGAGGTGACCGAACACGCCAGGAAACTCCGCGAGTCCACCGTGTCCGTTAGCCGCAGCCAAGGGATGCGCGCGCAGTGCTCACAGATGCGGCTCCCTCCCACTGAGCTGCGCCCGGGGCCCAGGACTCTCGGCGAGGCCGTCCCGGCCTTGGGGTGGGGCGGAAGCCCCAGGATTATCCTTCAGGGGGCGGGTGGTGGAGGACAATAGACGGTAGTTAAGTCCTGGTTCCTGCCCTGCCGGCGTTAAGGGAACTACGGGAATCAACAGAGATAATATCAAAGTCAAGTGAAAAACTAAGTTGACTTCATCGTAAAACAGGAGCGGGTGATCCTTGCAGTTTGCCCCTGCGTCACGAAGTCGAGCACAGGTCGGCCCCGAGTGTGTTGTCGGGACGTCGTGCGGGCAGCACACAAGAAAGAGGGAGGGAGGGAGGGACAAAAGATCCAGTCTGTGTTGTAGGTCCTGGAACAACGTGGACAGGGCGCTGGTGTAGACGGCGTGGGGTGAGGTCCCCCAATTCTGACGGGTGTCCTGGAAGGCTGTGCGGGCAGCGGTGTCCAGAGGTCTGAGGACGAGCAGGACCCAGCCCGGCCCCAGCGGATGAGGCGGGCTGCCGCGAGCAGAGGCTCTGCCGCTGGAAGGAGCCCGTGGGGCGGGGAGGGCCTGACTTGTTTTGAGAGAATCCCCAAGCCCCTGATCTGACTGTGGTGGGATAGCTGGGAGTACAGCCGGGGTCGGAGGGAAGGGGAGGGCTGCGGGTGGGGGGGCGGGGAGAAGCCCCGGCCGGCCGTGCTTCAGGCCCTGGGCGCCTAGGCGGGGAAGGTACCGGCTGCCCGCAGGGCTCAGGGGCCCGGGACCTCTCGGGGGACTCGTGGAGGAGGGTGAGAGAGGCAGGAGCTCAGGGGGCCTCCCAGGCGGTGCAGCATGGAGCAGGACCGGGCCGATCCCAGCCCGACCAGCACGGAAGTCTCCTCTGAGGAGCAACAGCCCCCCCAGATCGGCAGCACTGATGTGCACTACGGAACGCTCCGGAAGCTGCGTCTCACGCATAGATAATGTCAGAAACAGACAGGGGCTGTCCCGTGGCTTTTAGGAAGTCCCACTGCTCCCCTCGCCTCCTCGACGAGTCTGGGAGAGGGCACTCATGGTAGGACGGGCGTGGGCTGGGAGACACCACGGGTCCCGGGGGCCCAGCACTCCTGGTCCCCAGCAATTCCTGATCAGAGCCTGTGCCCAGGGCACTGCCCCCGGCAGCACTGAAATCCCCACTACGACGCCTCCCAGGTGAGCCAGACACCGGCTCGGCCCCTCCCCCAGGGCTTGTGTGAGCGGGTGACTGACGACCCCCCCAAGGGGCTGAAACCCGGGCGAGGGGCTGGAGGCAGCAGAAAAAGAGAGCGAATTGCCCTGAGACCACCAAGTGTTCGAAAACATCAGCATTTATCGGCTATGGATTTTTTTCCCTCTTGGAGATATTTTTAACTAAACTTCTCATTTTTAGCTAAGTGTAGATTTGGGTGCAGCCGTGAGTGGTACTATGGGCCCCCGCACACCTGTTACGCGGGTCCCCCAGCAGGCCCAGCTTGGGAGCTGAAGAGCCCCTCACAGCCGGCCGTCGGCGCTGACCCCCCCCACCTGAAAGTTTTTTTTTAATCTTTGTCCTTCTCGGAAAATCAGGAGTGCTCACCATAAAATTCGTGCAGGCGTCCAGATGGCAGCGTAGCGAGACACGAAGAGGCAGGGAGTTAGGACAGCAGGGACCTAGAGAGCTCTGTCCCGGGGTGACGGACACGCGCAGCTTCCCGCACTCACCGTCGGGGAGACCGGACGGTCTAACCGAGCGCACGCACATTCCAGGGATCGGCCCCGTGTAAACCACAGCGACGTACAACTTGAGTGAGACTAACGGCGGAGCGGGCGGCGGGCCGAGAGGCGGGCGGTCGGAGAGCTCGTCTGCGGAACAACGGGCACGTCCCCACGCGCGGTGGGCGCACACTTGGTGAGCTAGCTCGGCCTCGCACAATTCGCCCGCTTGCTCCTATAAACAGTTGTCCCGTTACTGCAGCAAGAGGCAATAAAGTAATTTCCTGGCAGGATGTGTGGAAGAGGGTCCGAGGAGGCTAAGACGCCGATCCGCAGAAGGGCGCTTCGTGTCCCGCTAGGGGACTCCAGAGTGGACACCAAAGCCACGAGGCACGGATTCTGGCCCCTTTCTCGGGGTCACAGATCGTGACGGGAGGGGGCTTGTGTGTCAGGTAACGAGCAAGTGGCAAACGGAAGCGATCGACCCTGAGCAGAGCAGGGGTCCGAGAGGGGGAGGTGGGGGAGGAGTGGGGCGTGGGGAGCGAGGGAGGGAGAGGGAACACCCGTTATGAAGACCGGGACGTGGGGGCCCCTTCCCTCAGGTTACCGTGTGGAGACAAGGAGTGTCGGGTCCCTTGGGTCCCTGAGGACATACACGTATTGTCGCGGGTCCAGTAACACTTCCACGGCAAGGACCCCGACCCTCAGGAAGTGTGGGGTGCGTCTCGGAAAGACGGGGGCTTCTAACGATGCCGGATGAAAGCGCCGTTCCTTCCCATCTGTTTAATTGTGCTCTGAACGCAGCAGGGCCCCGAAGGCTCGCGACGGTTGGGAGCTAGAAGCAAGAGGTGGCGCTGCCCTCGCTTTCATCCGGAAGAGAGGATCTGTGTTCTAACAGGAGACACCTGCGTGGTTCTGAACCACCTCGTGCAGCCGACGTTCACGGATTCGAATGTGCACGTTTGGCTCTTTGAGTGAATGTGTTGGAGCCGGGTGTGAACTCAGAAATTCCCTTTGTCAGACTTCTTTCCGCGCCAGCGGAGGCCGACTCAGGAAGAAGCGGGAATGTCTCTGAAGTCAGACCGGGTCACAGCTGGCCAGAGAGGAGCCCGCCCCCCGCGACCCTCAGCCCGTAGCCCAGATGCAAGAGGGAGATGCAAGTGGAAACGCGGGTCCGACTCAGCGGATGGACCCAGTCAGACCTCTCCACGTATCCCCCCAGGAGCCGGTGTGCCGGCGCCGGGAAGACTACGAGGGCTTGGGTTGTAGGAGGGGGGCAGGCCTGATGGAGCCCTGACGTTTGGATGCACTGTTGAACCCAGACGCACATCCACGTGCGGAGAGCGGGAGCTTCGGCGAGGAAGGCGTCTCAGCACGGAGGCTGACCACCTGTCAGACGGCCACTGAGCTGAGCAGAAGCGGGGACAACTGCGGGAAGTGAGGCTGAAAAAGAAACACCCACAGTAACAACAAAACCACGAAGCAAGACAGACCAGATGCCATTGGCCACACGCTGCTGGGGGGAGATACGCGCTGTGTCCAGACGAGGCGCTAGGTAAACAGCAACTCAACCATGCTTGTGGGGAAACCAGCGTCCAGGGTTGCTGCAATACATTATTTAACAGGTGCAGTGTTACTCTGCAGCCAAAGCCAGGGAAAGACATCCCCGGAAAACAAAACTGCCAACTTCCCTCAGGGACATAGATGCGAAACTCCTTAACAAAATTTTAGCAAGCTGAATGTAGCCATGTATAAAATCAATCGATGGCCGAGTGGGATCTAGTCCAAGAATACAAAGTTGGTGTCATATCTAAGAATGAATTAACAAAGTAAATCTTATTAATTGAACGAGGGACGAGAATCTATGTGACCGTCTAGATAGATACGGAAAAGGCTTTTGACTCAGGGCGAAAGCACTCCACAAACGGGAATAGAAGGGAACTCCCTCAACCTCACAGAGGACATTTACTAACATCTCTCAGCTCCTCTCGCACATAACGGTGACAGTCTAAATACTTTCCCCCACCACCAGGACTGAGGCAAGAAGAGCCCCGCCTGCTTCTGCTCTTCCTCAGAATGTGGAGGTTGGAGCCCGCACCATCACCGAACTCTACCAAAGTAGAGGCATCAATCCCGAAAAAAGAAAACACTAAAATTTTCAGAAAAACTACCAGAAATAATAACACAAGTTTACCAATGCTGCATTACATAAGACCAATAAAGAATAAATTGTATTTTATATACGACTAATGAACAATCTGAAAATGAAATCAGGAAAACCAGTTCATTCACAATAGCATCAGGAGAATAAAATACTCGGGAGTAATTTTAACAAAGGAAGTATAAGACTTCTACCCTGAAAAGTGTAGCGTACTGCTGGATAAAACTAAAGAAGAACTAAATAAGCAAGGATATTCCATGTTCATGGATGGGGACACTTAATGTCATTAAGAAGACAATTCTCCCTAAATTGATCTATAGAGTTCTATGATCCCTATCAAACTCTTTTTTTTTTTTTTTTAAATAGAAGCTGACAGGCAGATCCTAAATTTTATGTGGAAATGCAAAGGACATAAAATAACAAGAGTAATTTTGAAAAAAAAAAAAAAAGAAAGAACACTGTTGGAAGACTTACTGTACCTTACATCAAAAAGTATTAGTAACGTAAAAAGCTTTAGTAAATAAGACAGCCTGCTGTTGGCATAAAGACAGGAATATTGGTCCATTGAGCAGAATCGAGAGTCCAGACCTAAACCCTTACATATATGGCCAAGAGATTTTCAATAAAGGTACAAAGTCAATTCAGAGAAAAAAAGACAAATGCTTTCAACAAATGGTACTGGAATGTTTCTATATTCACGTGCAAAAAACAATAATATGTTCTTATCTCTAGCCATACACAAAAATTAACTCAAAATGGATCATGAGCTTAATGTGTGAGAAATAACCATAGAAATTCTAGAATAAAATATAGGATAAATTCCCTCCGAACCTCTCATCAAGCAAAGAATTCTAAATAAAGGATGATCCATGAAAGAACAGTGGGTAAGCATGAATTTATTTAAATTAAATACTTTTGTACTTCAGAAGACACTATTAAGGTAATGAAGATACAGGACAGAGACTGGAGAAAATAGGTATAAATCGTAATTCTGAAAAAGAGGGTTTGCATCCAAAATACATAAAGAGTTCTTACAACTCAATGAGACAAATAACTTGATTGAAAGAATATATAATCAGAAGGTTTAAATAGCTATTTCAGAAAATGTACCGTGGCTGCAAAACACCTGAAAAGGTGCTCGACATCATTCGTCTTTAGGGAAACACAAATTAAAATCGCGACGGCTCTGCGAGGCTAGAAGGGCTGTCATGGAAGGCTGCGGGGCACCGAGCGTTGGCGGGAATGAACAGAAATGCACCCACAGGGAAGGGCAGCTGGCGCTGAACCCCGTGGGGCACTTTCGGAGAGGTCGGCATGCCCCCGAAATCCGCCCCAAGACTGCATCTGCGGGGAGGAAGGCACTGTGCGGGGGCGGGCGTTGAGCAGCCTTCTGCCGGGCAGCAGCGTCTCTGCCTCTAGGGGGACCTTCACGCCCCGTCTTCTGGTGCGACATCGGCCTGACTGTTCTCACCACCTGAGCCCTCTGATGGACAGTTGCCCCCCGGTCTCCTGTCTGCCCAGATCAGGGACACCATGCCCTCCCCTTCAGGTTTACTGACAACCTTCCTCTCACTACCCTTTTCTCTTTCGTATATCCGCCACCTGCTTCCATATTCCCCTGTCCTCCGAGGAGGTCGCGGGGCACACAGTTCTCCCATGCTCGGGCGGGCACACGGGGATCTCGGCTGGAGGCACAGGCCCCCGGGGTCCCACCGGCCTGGTGCATCCAAACTGGGGGCCTCTAGCCCGCAGATGGTGTGTGAGCCGCCCTGGGCCCCCGCCCCCACGCCTCCTCCCTCTGACAGGCGACCTGGTGCCAGGACGGGGACCTCTCCAGAGGCAGGGCTCCCCTTGGAGTTTGAGCAAACTCTTGGGAGCAGGATGGTATCACAGAAAGAGTGCAGCTGCTGAACTTCTCTCCTGAGTCCGAAGCCTCCAAGACGTGATGGAATCAGCAGTCGCGGGAGGAACTGAAATGCCGGCAAAGTCGACGGCTAGCTGATCCGGAAGGCACTTTTGAGAACCACTTCCTATTTCCGAAAGGACAGGCTTCCATTCCCACCTTGACTAAAGCACCCTCCGCTCTAGATCGTACCTGGAAAGCTGAAATCCTAAGGACATCAGGGCCCAGTACCCAGGACATCGGGCTGCAGCATCTCGAAGAAATTCAGCCAAGACGCTGCCCAGGCTCTGCGCTCAGCGCGCGGTGCGCCCTTACCGTGGGTCGTTGCTGCAAGTGGTCCGAGCAGGCTGCACCTTTAGAAGACAGCAAGGACGTTTCTCTTTTTTTCTAAATATTGAAAATACTTCAAAACTTAAACCCCACAAGAGCTCAAGTTCTTCAGAAGAATCCGGATTCCCCTGGGGTTGCTCTTGACCATTTTTAGTATTTAAATTGAATCTTCAAACATTGCACTTATTGGCTCTCCCCTTCAAATTTAATACATTTTGTAAAAGCTGCATTTGCAGAATACAGATTCCGAAGAGATGGATTTTCAAAGCCCACGATTCAGCTAAGTCTAGACAGGGCAATATTTTGACAGAGAAATATTAACATGCATTTGTACATTCTGAGAGTCGGCTCATTTTTCTTTCTTAAGTACATTTTAAAGAAAGTCATCTGTTGGGCGGAGCTTGGAAGTCTCCACGCGGCGGTGGATCCGGACAGATGGGAGGTCCGTGTGCCCATCCGGGAGGCGTGTTTCGGGTGGGTCTGACCCACGGAACGAGGGCAGCATCTGTCTCCTGGACTCCACGCGAGGCACTTCCGAGCCGCGGCTGCCTGTGTTCACTGACGGGCAGTCCTTGCCCCGATTTCCCCTTTCAGATCTTCAGTCACTTAACAGCTGAGGATGTCTGAGTTACATTTAGCGATGCTTTCCGGTATGTCCCCTTTGAAATGCCGCGGTCAGGTACAGATACTCGTGCTGCCGTAAGCTCACGCGCATGCCCGCCGCTTGGGCTGCTTTCTCGAGAATCACGCTTCACAAAAGTAAGGCAGTCCCTGGTACAATCTAACCACTTTAGTGTTAAAAATAAATAGTTGAGGTTAAGTCACTTCTTCACGTTCCTAGCTGAGTAAGGAAAATGATCTGGAGACATTTTGTCCGACTTTTTTAAAAATCAGAAAACTAAATGTATAAAAAAATATGTCCTGATTTAGAGAAGCTTAATATTCATAGATTCAAATTCACAATTAAAAAGCATACGCTTTGCTTGATATGAAGACACTTTGATTTGATCCAGATATCCTGGAATGGAAACAACTCTAATGCATCGATGTATCTATTTAAAAAAACAAAAGACTATAAGCCTTTGGCAACATTGAGTGTGGACATGACCCTGGGCTATGCGGAGCCCTTGTAACGAGTTTGGAAGAGATGGAGAGGAAGCCACTGAATGACTCATATTATAACAGAGGCCTTGGTCAGGGTGCATGCGGCTCGGTCACCGTGTCAGGGGCACGGGGACCCTGCCGTCTTCAGAGACGGTGGCAGTGCTCTCTCTGTAAAGAACGTGCTGGAGATGAGGGTCAGGGGCTTGGGGCTGGGGACCGTTGCCCCCCAGGTCCCCTGTCTGCACTCTGAGACCCTTCCCAATTTCTCCGCTCTGTACAGACATCACCTGCTTCCTGGTGGGCAATCAAAGTGCAAAATTAAACTATTGGTTCCACAACATAATTTTCATAAACCCCTTATCTCTTAAACTGTCCGGCTACTTACAGGCATATTTTATCACCAACCATGCAACTCGTATGGCCAAGAACTGATTTTACCAAAGTTAATTGAACCCAATCATAATCTGGAGTACCCTGTGTAATTCCTGCTACTGCTCACGATAGAGACATTTACACCGAGAGAGACAGAGAACGGCCGACTATGGGCTCTCTGACAGATTATTAAGGATTTTAGAACAGGAAGCCTCCATGTTGGCAAAAGCACATTCAAAGTCAGACAATTGTGATAATAGGAGGCATTTTCATATTCTACGACCCCAAACAGAAGAGGGCATTCAGAAAAAAAACCTCTTTTTTATAGCCAAGAACAAGGGCAGGTATTTAAAACCAAGTAAAAAGTACTCTGGGTACCACCTGGACCGCGGCAGAAGCAGTCCTGAATTCCAGGGACCTCGGCCTCATCAGCATCTTCGGCGTGTAGGGCAGGGCTAGTCACTGAAGAACCATCCCTGCTGATGGCTGTCACTGTGATGCAAATTCACGGCTTTGGCAAACAGCCTGAAGGACTGGCAGGTGGGGAGGGGAGGGAGCAAGACAGTCTGGCTGCTGGGTGATGCTTTTAAGACGTCGGAAGAAAGACCACGTTCATCCCAGACTTGAATATACGATGATTTGGCTAACCCGCATTGTTAGGTCACAATCTTGGTTTTCCTCGAAAGTTCCAACCCGAAATAGAGAACACGCAGGGGGCACAGTCTCTCCTTTTCAGAGACTCTTAAGAGGAAGTTCGCTCTTTGCTGTGCAGGAGACTATTCTCGGGTGAGGAGGGTTTGAGGACGTTCGATCTGAGTGACTGAATCAGGCCACTGAGGCGGGATGCCGGGTGCTGGAGCACGAAGCAGTGATCACCGCACGGGGCGTGTGCCCTGTCCATCTCGGAGCACCGGAGACCCTGAGGGAGCGTCTCTCCCCAGTGCTGAGCTTCGGGTCCCCGCTAGGGAATCAGCCTTTGCTAAGGACTTACTATGAGCCCAACACCAAAAATCTGTGTCGTAAACATTTCAATCTCTCCAACAACTTCCTGATGGTCATAAGACCCATTCCGAGAGATGTGAGGCTAAGGAGCATGGCCAAGCCTTCCGAGCTGTTCAGCGACAGTCCGGGGTCCCACGGCGGCTCAGGGTGGGGTGTGTTGGAGCCGCCGACCACCAGGGTCCAGAATGTCTGTGGCCACTTGTCACAATAGAACAAGCTGTCCGCTGCAGTGACCTGGCTGGGACCTGGCTGTCCCAACTCAGCTCCTCCCAGATATCCCATGGAGCGTCTGGGGGCCCCCGCATGCACAGGGCAGGGGAAGGCACCCTAGGCAGGGTGGAACACGGGGAAGGCCGGGAGGGAGTCATAAGCCCGAGGAGGCTGCATCCCGGCGGGTAGAACAGGACTGGGAGGGGAGCTCCCGGGGAGGCCTCTGGACCACAGGAAACAGAATTGGGAAGTCTGCTGTTTGCTGAGCATCTCCCGGTTCTCGGGGCCCAGAGCCTGGGCAGCCCTGCAATGGGGGGTCCAAGGAACACGGCCAGAATTTTCCAGAAGTCAGTAGCTGTGTCTTTGCAGACCAAACGCCTGTGCCAGAGTTGCTGACCGGGAGAGTGAGCCCCAAGGCCGCTGTGGGCCGAGAAGGGGGCCCGGCTCAGCCCCACCCCCCGGGCCTCGTCCTCTGCACCGCAGGGACCAGAGCGCCTGCCTCACAGGATTCCTAGGAGAGTTAAATGAAGGGCTGGCAGAGGCTGCGCTCAGTCAGTCAGGCAGCTTCCGTCCGCGGGAGGAAGGGACATATTGCTGCTCTGATTTCATGCCTCAGCCCTGCCCCCCTCCCTCTACCTCCCTGCGCCTCCTACTCCCCTGGGTGCCTCAGAACCAGCCATCTAAAAATCATCGCCATCACTCGATGACTCCCAGGCAACTCGCCTTATTCTCTGGGATCCAGGGCCAATTCCAGGAACGGCTCGGCCCACAGACGCAATCAGGGCTCCGCTTCCCGCTCTCTCCAACGAGCACCTACACTCAGTGGACACTGACCCGGCATTTCCTTTTGCAGAGGCTCTCTGTGCACATCTGTGTGCGTGCCCGTGTGCTTGTGCATGCATGTATGCCGGTGTGCACACATGGAGCACATATGTGCACATGTATAAGTGTGCATGTATCTATGTGTGGGTGCCATGTGTGTCCCAATGCATGCCTGTGTGTGCCTGTGCATGCATGTAACCGGTGTGCACAGGCATGTGCACACACATGCGTGCACATGTATATAGTGCATATGTGTATCGTGTATGTGTGCATGTGTATGTGTGTGCAAAGGTATATGTGTGTATGCATGTGTGTTCTCATGATGCCTTTTGTGCACATGCATGCATGCACATGGGTGTGCACATATATCGTGTATACATGTGCACATGTGTATATGTGCATGTATACGTGTGTGCACAGATAGATGTGTGCACGCATGTCCCCACGCATGTGTGTGCATGTGCATCTATGCACACATGTACACACATACAACACACATGTATGTTTGCGTGTGTATACGTATGCATGTGCACAGCATATGCATGCATGTGTAGTGTTCACATGTATGTGTGTGCATATGTATGTGTGCAAGTGTGCACGACTATGTGCATGTGCGCACATGCCACTGTGTGCATGTGTGCACATGCCACTGTGTGCATGTGTATGTGTGTGCAGTGTGTGTATACATGTGCGATATGTGCGTATATGTGCACGTGTGTGTATGTGTATGTGTGTGCAAGTGTGCACGACTGTGTGCATGTGTCACTGTGCATGCGTGTATATATGCATCCCTGTGCATGCGTGTGTGTGTGTGTGCATGTGTGTGTGAATGTCTTGTGTGTTAGCACGCCGGTGTTGGGCAGGAGGACTGGGAGGGGCCGGCCATCTCCCGAACTGCCTCACAGACGGTTCTGCTCCCTCATTTGCAGAACTCACTCCCACCAGCTGGGGGTTCAGCTTTGTCTGCAGGGACCCCGCAAGTCAAGGGGTGCTGTCTGGGGGAGATCTGCATACATTATGGAGTGCACCACTGAGAAGCCACGGGGAGCCCATGGACAAGAGTCAGCCGGAGCTCCCGGCGTGCCTGGACGCAGCAGTCCTGTGGTCGGCGCTTCTGCCCGCAGGGACGGTGCCTGTTTCTTGAAGTCAGGGTGTGTGGCTCTGAAGGGACGACCAGAAATGTAAAACTTAATATGCTTTCTCTGAGAGACATTTTCCCTGGGAGTAGGAAAGGTCACTTGGCGCCACTGTTTGGTGAGCGAACTTCCCGCGGTTTGTGTGACGTAGTCGTGGGTCCCGCTGGCTCGGGGTATGCATCCCCACTTCCACTTTATTTTTTAGGAAACAGACACTTTCCAGAGAATTTGGAAATGCCAGCTTCTGAAGAATGTTGAGCTTTCCTTTTCATCATATTCCATAATAAGACGTAAAATTAAAATAACTAACCGAATTCTCAATGCTGCCTCCAGCTCACATTATTTTCAAGGATCTCAGTGCTCAGAGCCAGTGTTTAAATATAGGCTTTTAAAAAAATGCGCTTGGTGATGTGTGAATGTGGATTAAAGAGTCGTGCACCGGGATGGAGCTTTGTGCGGTGACGGTGGTCTCAGCGCTGGGAGAGTGGTTTCCATGGGACACGGGGCGTGCTCTTCGCAAGGGGACATAACAAGCAGAATGGGGTTTGGAGAAGGCGCTGAGGTTCATGCTCCAGTGCCCGTGATGTGCTAGCTCGGCCACCGAGAGCGTCTGGGGCGCAGTCGGTGCCGGGGGTGACGTGTCTCTGTGGTCCTGACAGGAGGTTTACTGAAATAAGCCGTAAGGCTGGTCCAAAGCTTCCTCTAGGTTCTTGGTGTTTAACGAAACACACAGGGTATATTCGAACCCCTATTGGAACTCAGTTAACTCTTTTTCTTAGCGGATTTGCAATGCGGCAGAGATGGAGCGCGTGGAGACCCGGGTCTGAGGACCGGTGTTCCCATTATCCCGGCAGCCCTCTGCCAGTCCCCAGTGAACCCGGCGGTCCAAGGGGTGACAAGCTGTCCCCTTCCAGGTGAAGAAGCTGGCGCCCAGGTTTGGAGAGAGGGGACCTGTCAGAGGGACGCGGTGCCCGGGCCTGGGGGCTCCTGACTCCAGCAACGTTCTCACCTCCACGTTCCAATCTTTCCCGACGTGCCGACACCCCCTTTCCCACCACCTGAGAAAAAGAAACCATATAAAGCATTGAATTTGAATCATCTTATCGACAACTCTTCTATCTTTCTATCATGCTATCTTGATACTTTTTTTGATCTAACGCACACAGCCTGAATCCCCATCGTGCGCCGTGCCGGCTGGCAGGGTGACATGGAGCTGTGCATCACAGTGACATTGCTCCTAGCCAACCAGCGGCGGTTGCAGACGGCGGCAGGTGCTCCTGGGGACCTGGGCCAGGAGAATTGTATCGAATCCAGTGTTTTAATGGTCCCTCCTTATTTGGTTTTGAAAATGACAGAGTACCAACCCACGTGTTCTCTAATTCCAAAGACGAATAATGCTGGAATGTTTTGTTTTCTCATTAAAGATGAGTGGTGTTGACATTTAAGGAGATCACTTCCAACAGGTCTTGGGACGTCACTCTGGTCATTATAAAAAGTATTTTCCGGTGCACTGCAGCCCGGCCATCACTGTCTAGATGCCCAGTTCTGGGGGAGAGAACAACCTCAAGGTCCCTTCCTGCCTTGTGGGTATTGCCATGGGACGTCCATTCTGGAATCTGGGCCCCGTGAAGCAGGCGTGAGAAGCTAGGCAAGGGCGGCCAAGGCTGCTGTTCCAGGACCGGTTTCCACGCGCCCAGAGCTCGGTCCTGTCCCAGGAGGCCTGCTGGCCTGCCCTTTCCCTGAGGCCTTGCCCTCCTGAGACCTGCCCTCTCACGCGCCAGCTGCAGCTCCTGGGGATCCGTCGGCGACACCACGATCCCCGAGCACGCGATTCCCAAGAAATCTCAAAGGTCCGCGTCCTCAGCTGAAGGATGGTGGCACTATTCGTTCGCTTAGAGATGGTGCATAGATTGAACGGTGCGTTGGAACCGGGTTTCTAGAACAAAGCCTACTCCAGTTGCTGCCGCCGAGGACTCTGGGCCTCTCCATACTTGCAGGGGGGAGCCCTGGGCTCCTTCTCGTCCCTCTGGCCGCATGCCAGCTCTGCTGAGCCTGCTCGAGCCTCTGGCTGCGGGTCGCAGCACTTTCACACAGTAGACGTGATCCCAGAGCACGGAGACGGGGACAGACGGCCCAGCCACTCCAGACGGCTGACCCGTCACACTCGCCCACCCAGTTCCTGCCCCGTGCCCCCTACCCTCCAGAGCTTTGGTGGGCCCTTCCTCAGTTTCCGTCAGAAGCGGCCTCCAGCCTCAGCAGGTCTTGGCTCTCCCCCCATCCACCCGAGGAGCAGGAAACCCGAGTACCCCCTTCCTTCACTGTGACCGAATCCCCTCTGGAGACAGCCCACCCCTCCCCTGTTGCAGCGGGTACAGATGCTCCTCGGCTACCCAAGGGCTCGCCTCCGTCGCTCACCGGCACGCGGGGTCATGGGGAGCTTCGCAGGCTGGGCCTCCCATGGGGGCTCCCTGGGCTCCTCTTGTCACTTCCCTGAGAGCCTCCAGCTCTGGGCCAGCGAGAGGGCAAAGGCCAGTCAGTGCTGGGAGAAGGACACAGCCACTCACCCCGGGTGGCCTTGAGCTGGGCCAGGCTGGCTGGTGTCCCAGCTCCCCGGGAGAGGACCGGCCGAGACCGTGCCCGCAGCCTAGCATCCCTCATCTGAGGTGGGCCGGTGGGCCCTGCCCGCGTCCCTGGCCTATCCCTGCCCTGCCCCCAGCGCACCCTGGAGGCAGCCTCTCCCTCCCTGCAGGTGTCCTGGGAACTAAACACGCCCCAGGCTGAAATCACCTCCCCAGAGGTCTCGTCTGCTCTGTCCCTTTTGTGAAATAATGAGCATTTTCTCTGTTCCAAAGACCTGTGACAGGTGTGCAAATGGTGGAGGGGACTTGGCCACAAGGAGCCCACAGTGTGTGGGGCGGGTAGGGGAAGGGGAGGAACCTGGAGGGAGGAGGAGGGAGGGAGGAGGAGGAGGAGGGGAGGAGGAGTAGCTGGGAGCAAAGAGTGGAGACTCAGTGTGACAGTGCGAGGTGACAGCCTTCTGCGGCGGGAGCCCTGGCCGCCCCGTGGACGGAAGACACCGCGTCCAGGCCCGCAGGTTCTAGTCGCCCCGGGGAGAAACGAAGGGACGAGTGCTGGGCTCAGGACGGTCAGTGTCCAGCCGTCCGGCCCGGCCCCACAGGGCGAAGGATGCGGAGGGAGCAGGCTCTCGGGCGGCAGGAGACCGGGAAGGACAAGGGCTGCCCGCTCCTTGGCGGCCTCCGGCCGGAACCGCCCGCGCTGCTTCTGTTCGGGGACGTTTAGAAATGCAAGCCGCACAGAATCCATTTTCTAAAATCTTCTGCTTTGTGTGAAAAAGTATAATTAAGAGTTCTAATTAGTTCACGTGGGGCTGCAGGTGAGGGTCATTAGCCCGTTGCGAGCCCCTGGCTGGAATTTATAAATGACGGTTTTCCTCCTGCCCTGGGTCTGATCGAGGAGAGACGTCAAACTTTTTCCAATTTAAAGTTGGACTTCAAGTCGTAAGATTGGCCACGTTTGTTGTTAATATGAGGAGCGAGAGCCTGATGTTTGCGGCTCAGACTCGGGCTCTGATAATGAGTTGTGGGAGTCAGCGGCTCCACGGGCAGATACTGGGAAAAATTAGGCAGAAAAGAGGAAAAGCAGATACGGTGCGGTCAGGAGGACCAGAGCTGCTCAGAGGACGCGCTCGATTCCACGCGGTGCGCGTCTGCAGAGGGTGAAGCTCCCCTTCGGGCGGGGAGGGGCGGCTGTGACAGGGGTGAGGGGTGGGCGTCTGCCGCCTGCGTCCCCGCAGCATCTGAGCTCTAGGAGCAGCTGATCTCGAGAACTCAGCGCTCGACCGCACACTCTCGGAGAGGGTCGTGTCCATCCTGGGGTGCTTTCCAACCCTGGGCCGCAAAGACAGGGAGGGGCCCCTTCTCACCCGGCCCTCCAGGCTGCCGGGGCCCTGAGTGAGCTGTAGATCCCTCTCCCTCTCCCTCCTCCCCTGTCTCCCTCTCCTTCTCGCACACAGAGGCACACACATGTGCACACATAAGGAAATCAGGGAATCGATACATTTTAATTTAAAAAATATAAAATGTAGCTAAATGTGCAAAAAGGGATTTTAGAGTTAAAAGCATGAATTGAAAAGGTTTTCTGTTTCCTTTCCTGTTTCTGTTTTCGGTCTCCGTAAGGAACGGGGAGCCGTGGGTGTGGACCCAGGCAGCTCTCCTGCTGGTGCTCAAACCCAGGGACCCTGCTGCCCGGCCTGGAGGCCAAGGGAGCAGCCCATGGGGACACCAGGCTCCTCGCAGCTCTGCGCCCCACCTCCAGGCCGCGGAGGCCCCTCCCCTCCCCTGTCCTCCCCTCCCAGCATGGATGACTCAGCAGCCGTCCCCAGGGCCTCAGGGCCTTCCCGGATCCTGCTCTGGATATGTCTAAGGCAGGATGGAAACGCGGTGACAGATGACATTGCAGCTCGTTAGGTGATGCTGGATATGCAAAGGCAGGGATCTCTGACCGAAGAGCGGGCAGGCTGCACCTGCAAACCCCCTGAAAAGGCCGGCCAGGGGCGCACGGTTGGCCCCAGCGGGGTCAGGGAGCAGTTAGCCACGTGATGTGGGGTCCAGTGCAAACCAACAATGCCGAGTGCCTTGTTCAAAATTGTCGAGGTTTTTGAGATGGCGGGAATGGAGCACTCATTCCACCGACAGTAAGCGCTTTGGAGCCCGGGGCCCCGGTCCACGGTGCGCGCCCCATGGCAGGGCCCAGGGGCAGGACTGATACCGCGTCCGAGGCGGGGGCTCGGGGAGCACGACTGCCTGTGGGGGGGCGTCCCCGTCAGGCTCCCCCCTCGGCCAGCTTCGCCCCTCGGCAGGAGGGCATCAGACTCTGCGGAGGCCAGCCCCTCCGACCGACCGCCGCCCACAGACGCCGCACGGCCCTCCCGGGGCAGGGTCGCCTCGTGCCGGGTGGTCCCCGCGCTCTCCCTGGTGGCTGACCCGCAGGGCTCCTCCGGGCCCGCCTCCCAGACCCCTGCCCGCGGGAGTCTGCGAAGTTCTTCTTCGTGGGGCGGAATCTGTGGGCAGAAGCCACGTGTGCAAACGTTTCACGGGTCCTGATTCACACTGGGTGCGTGTGCAGCCTGTCCCTGCCCCGCTTCGAAATCCACCGCACGTTCCTAAGAATATCTTGTTAGCACCTCACTGCGGTGAAGCCATAGATCAAGGGTGTTCCGGCGCCTTAAACCCCAAGGAACGCACCCCGGGGGACTGCTTCCCCCGCCACAGCACACGGATGGGGCCCTTACCGCTGCTTGTCTCAGTCAGGACCGAGGGGCTGGTCATTTTCTGTGTCGTGGTCACTGGGTCGCCGCCTGCTTTCTGGTGCTGCTGCGATCGGACGCCCGCGTGACATGCAAATTGGATCTTTCCCTGAAGTTACGTGGTTCCCACTGTAGGGATTTTTGCTATTTTATACATATTTGGGGCAAGGCAGGTAAGCAAAGGAGGAGGGTGCGTGTGGACCGCCGCGTGAGCCACACTCACCCCGCGAGCGTCCAGGAAACCTGCACCCTACCGTCCGCGGCGCCAATGGGACAGCACGACCGGGTGCTGGGGGGGGGGGCGGCCTCCCTCTGCTGCACCGACGACGGCCCCAGGCGGGCTCCGTCAGTGGGTGGGTGTCCCACCGGGCGCTCGTCCCCGTCTGGAGGGAGCCCCTGGTCCCCGGGCCCGCGTCGCAGTGCGTCCACAGAGTGTGCTCGCGGCCAGAGGCGATGCATTCTTAAGTTAACCGAAGAGGAGCCCGGTCTCGCCAACCCTGCAGTTGAGGCCTTTTTACAGACACTTAGAAACGTCTGAGTTTTGAGGCATTCAGTGGAGGAAGTGCCCTTCTCGGCTGCACTGGGATACGACGTCAGTGCCCAGTGTGGGAGTTTCCCGGGTCCACCTCAGTCCTCATGAGGGCGGCGGGCAGGAGATGGGCCAGGACCCCCCAGGCTGGGGAGGTTCGTGAGCCTCCCCCGAGCCGATCTCTGCTGTGCCTGCGCCAACCCCAAAGCAGCCGGTCGTTGTAAGAAGCAGAGTCCGCAGAACGAGCCGGAGCCCTGGGGGCTGGCGCTGGGCAGGTCAGGGGTGCAGGCGGCGAGGGTCCCAGGGTCCGGGCCAGCCTGCAACAGGCTTCAAACCGGCGGCTTGGGAGCGTTGGAAGGACCTGAACTCCCCGATCTTGCCGGCTTCCCCGAGGAACATGGCCATTTCAAACACCTAAACCGGTGGCCAGGTGGTTCAGGAAATCGCCCACACTTGGCAGGAAGTCGGGAGCCTGGGAGCTGCGCTGTGGACCCTCACGGCTGCCCGGTGTGAAGGCACCGCCTGGCCCAGGCAGGGCGTCCCGGGCGACTGCGGGATCACAGCAGAGACTCAGGAACGGTGCCCTTGGCCCGGAGCCAGGCCTTCAGTGAGCAGAGGAGGTGACCGCCATGAGGAAGGGGAGTGGCCTCCCTGGGGGGGGCTGAAGTCCCGTCCTCCCCAGCCCCTCCCCACCTCCCCATCCGGCTCAGGCAGAGCCCAGGAGACAGGGTGGTCTTCCAGGTGGGGCGGGTGGGGGGACGGGGCCTGTCGGGGGCCGTGGGGGTGCAGCATGGAGGGGGGGTGCGATCCTCGGCTGCTCCTACCCTGAGAAATTTCCAAATTGCTATCACTTAGACTATGAGTGTTACATTGTAACACTTGTAATGGATTTCTTTCTTTTTTATGAAGATGGCTATAAACTTAAAAATGCTGGCAATCTTAGTGTTCTGCAAAATTCCTCTTCACAATGGAAATAAATCAAATAGTGAGAAGCAAGCCTTGGGATGACAGGCGTCCCCGGGTCTCCTGTGTAATGGGATGGTGCCGCCGACAGCCCCGGGCCCTTCCTCAAGCTTCCAGAGCTCTGCCCACTTCCTCACCTGCGAATGCAGAATTAGCACACACAGTGTGACTGAGCGTTAAAAACTGAAAGTTGGGAAGGCACTTCTAGCCAGAGCTCCCTTGACTGGGGAGCCTCAAACACTCATCAGCCTTCTGTTATAAATGGCTCCAATGCGGCTCAGAGCCCGGCCGGTTCGGAGACGGCTCTCGAGGACAGGAGCTCGCTGTCTCCCAACACTGGGGCCATCCTCGCGGCGGAGGAGGAGACCGTCACAGACATCGGGGCTTCTGAGCACCGTCTGCTGTCCTCTCCCGCCCTGGAAGCCAGCCCCTTCCTTGTCACGGTGGAGCCTGCCCAGCACAGCCCTGGGGCCCCGTCCCCGGAGGAGGCCCCTGCCCCCTAGACCCGTGTCAGAACCCTCCACTTAGAGTTCTGTTTTTTTTTTGTTTGTTTGTTTGTTTTTTTAAAGATTTTATTTATTTACTTGACAGTGAGAGAGAGAGAGATCACAGGTAGGCAGAGAGGAAGGCAGAGAGAGAGGGGGAAGCAGGCTCCCTGCTGAGCAGAGAGCCAGATGCGGGGCTCGATCCCAGGGCCCTGAGACCATGACCAGAGCCGAAGGCAGAGGCTTTAACCCACTAGCCACCCAGGCGCCCCTGGAGTTCTGTTTTTTTAAAATAAAGGTTGAGGGACACCTGGGAGGCTCAGTCGGTGAAGGGTCTGCCTTTGGCTCAGGTCGTGATCTCAGGGTCCTGGGATCAAGCCCCGCTTCGGTTGCCTGCTTCTCCCCACGCTTGTGCTCTCTCTCTGAGAAATAAATAAATCAGATCTTTAAAATAAATCAGTAAATAAAATAGATCAGTAAATAAAATAAAGGTTGAGTTCAGGCACTGTTCCCTCATGAGCAGACGCAAGGCCTTTCGAGGAAACAGCCGCGTCTGGAAGAAACCCATGAGTCATCCATCGCCGTTGTCACTGAGGCACAGGTGGGGTGGGCTGTGCACCCCGCGGGCCTACCTGTGCTTCGTCAACATGAAGAAGCTGGGGGGGGGGAAGCATGCTGAGCGGGAACCTCAGTCCCGAGCTCCAGGGACCCCGCTCAGGCCTCCGAGGACAACGGCCCCCGTCCATGTCCCCCGCAGAGCGGCGCATGGCCCTCTTCCAGTCCAATGACAGCAGTGCCTGCAGGGTCCCTGTAAGTAAAGTGCCTTTTTCTTAAAAAGAAACAAAAGCCCCAAACAACAATCAACCAGCAATTCATGACGTCTACTCCAGTGCCCACTCCTGGGGCAACATTCATTGTTCGTCTTGTACGACAGATAGATTCAGAACTCTTAGAAAACGCATATGCATTTGTATTTAGAGAGACGCCGTGGGCCTACGGAGATCAAATCCCCTTGCCACACTTTTTCTAGTTATGTTCTGGAAAAAGGAACAGCTGACTGAGTTTCTTCTCATCTTGCTGACGGATGTCAAAAAGGAATATGCACTGGCTGGAGGGTCTATCCCAGCCCCTGGGGCTTCGGGCCCCGGTCCCAGGGATGCCGGAGCCTTAATGACTTCCCCAGACCTCTCGGGATGCTGTAGCCAATCTTCACCAGGAAACCTGCAGTGTTTAATAATTAATCTCCAAGCGGCGTGTAGTCAAGACCTTTTAATAAGACAGACCTGCAGCTTTCTCTTTTCCTACCAGAAAATCTGCTTTTAACAATCTTCTTGAAATCCCTTGTAATACCTATGGAATTAAAAGCTGAGGTCAGACAGTTCAGAACAAAACCTTGTATAATGGTTGTGATTCCTGCTTGAAATTGGATATTCATAATCTGGCCGACCGACCGGACCCTCGCATCATCTTGAAACGTTAGCCTCTAGTCGACTGTCCCAGCCCCTTCCTTTCTCGGGAATCGAAATATACACATTTGTGCACATGCGTGTTTTTTTTTCTTTTAAACTGTGATCAAAGACTCAATTGTCAAGTGCTCGCTTCATACGAAGTTTCCAGACTTACACGACTGCCGTAGGTCTGGACAGAACAGGTTCGAGGCTGAACTGCCCGCACGTTTCCGGGTGTGCGGGTTTTTCTTTCCGCCTTCAGCATGCGTCAGAGTCCTTGTAGATTCACCAGGAGGCTGGCACCTGCCCGGTGTGTGCTGTGCTCTCACAAATGGACTTTTCCGTCTGAGGGCCGTCGGCAAACCTTGGCTTTGGAGCCCCTCCTGGAAGACGCTGGTGGGCAGGGGCGCGAGGAGCCACGACCTCCCTGCTTACATGCAGGTGGTTCCACGGGTCCTGGAAGAGAATCCCTCTCAGAGCCGTCAGCCCCGCCTCCCGAGGGTCCTCAGTACGGGGGTCTGGGGGTGACAATCCGTGAGGGCGACCACACGGCGTGATGGCTTTGGGGCCCTGAGAGGAGGACACGAACCCAAACTGGCCAAGCCCGTGAGCTCTCAGGCCAGAGTTCCCTCATCTACCAACGTGGACGCAGTGACGCGGGCCATGTTTTAAATACCTTGTGCCCCGACCTTTGTGTTGGGACGTAAAGGTGTGCCCATGGTTCCGCAGGACTTTCTCACTCGAAGAGTAAATTTGCAGTAGTTCCCGTCTCTCTGACTTGAAAATGCAGCTCTCGCTCCCAGCTCAGCTTCTGTTAGGACCCAGACCTCGCTGAGCTGCCAGGCACGCCCACTCCGCTCGGCTCACGTGACCGGCCCCTCCCCGCCGCAGGCTCCCCAGACCCAGACTGGGGCTAACTGGGCCCCTGCGGGTGCGGCCCGTGGCCCGACCAGGCGGAGCACCCAAATCGGGGAGTTTTACAAACAGAATGTGCCCGACGGGACATTTCCCTGGTTTCAGAGGCGGGGCACATGCTGTGTCCTCAGTACCCGCCGAGCTCCTGCCGCGGCCCAGGGCGCCATCGCGCGTGAGACGGCCCCATGCACGCAGCCTCCTGAGTCCCTGCTCCAGCTCCTGGAGGACAGACAGTGACGGCTAGCCTGGCTGCCTCCCCTCGACTTCCCCTCCTCGTCCCGCTCACTTGTCCTTCCCAAGTGTGTCTGTACGCTTGTCATCCACCCCGGTCGGGCCCACCTGCTCGTCCCTCTTGGGACAGTCTCCGCAAGGGCTGGCGTCTCTGCAGCTCCGTGCGGGGCCGGTGCGCCCAGCAGGGACCGTGGACTCAGGGTCCGGGGGCCTGCGAGCCGATGGCTGCGAGAGGTGGGCCCCAAATTCCATTGTCCGGTGGTCACCGCCCAACGAGCGAGGTCTTCGGGGCAGAAAAGGCCAGTTCGCGGATTTGTAGTCAGCTGAGAAGGGATTCAGCCATCCTGAGCCGGGTGCCTTGTCCCTGGTACACAAGCTTTTCCGGAGAAACAGGCTTCCACGTTCCCAGTTCTGTTTTTAGATTAGATTGGATCGGTTCTGATCCTCGACAATCTTAATCGACTGTGTACTCACGTGCAAATGCTTAGTTTAATAACACCACCCAATGACAGAAACCTTCCCCCTTTCCAACGCCCCTTGGCATCTTCCTCCTGTTTTAGTGCACGGGAACGACGACTCCCGTCCGGGACGTGGGGGGAAGGCAGGAGGGCGCCGCCGTCTGGCGGGGTTCTAGGGCACGCGGCGGGATCGGCACGATCCTGACGCCGATCGGTCCTGACGACAGGCGGCACTCCGCGGCCGTTCTGAGTGTTGTGGTCCGGCGGGGCCTTCACATGGCTCTCAGCAAGGCCACCAGGCCCAGCGACGCGTGTCTCTCAGTCCGGAAGCCCTTCCAGCGAGCGGGGGGCTCTCCCGGCTCCCCCCGCGGTGGGGGCCGCCAGCCCTGCCCGGGACATGGCGATGCCTCCCAGCCCCTGGCTTTGTCCTTCTTACCGCATATGTTCTCTGCTGGGAGCCACTGGGACTTTCCAAACGCACAGCTGCGGTGACTCCTCGGTGGTCCCCCGTCCTTGCTGCGGCCTCCAGACGGGCCCAAGTCACGCGGGCTCTTGCTTGCCTCCTAAATCCCCATCAGGGCCCTTCCTTCGTTCCTCACTGAACTCACCCGGCAGGATGTCTCTAAGTCCCAAGAGAGTCCCCACTCTTGCAGCCTTTGGGCTGCTGTCCTTGCTGCCCCCTCTGCCTGGGACTTTGGTCTTGTCCTGGAAATCATATCATAACCCAGGGCTCGGACTCATGGTCGCGTTCCCCAGGGAGGGAGTGACGTGCTTCCGACCGCTGGTTAAATACGTCTGCCCCCCGCGGCGACCGGCCCTGCGTCCGGCCTTACTAACGGTAATTATTTATGGGTTTGTGTGGTTTGTCCTTGGCCATGTGTGAGCTCCGTGGTGACAGGATCGTACCCAGAATCCCGTGCACGCAGCCTGATGCGCAGTAAGTGCCCCGGAAAGTTCGGCAGACGGATCGGCCCCGTACACCAGAACTTCCCCAGGAGGTCGGGCCGAACATCCTCCGCAGGTAAGACCCAGGGCTCATTCGCTCGTCCCTTTGGGTTTTCTGGACTCTCTTTGGTCAAGGCCATTTTGAAAGTCAGATTTCATGAGAAAGGTTCTTTAACCTGCTTAATGACACAGTTTCCCAATCTGTTTATGAGCAAACATTAAAAAAAAATCAATTCTAGCCATTAAAAGGAAGGGTATTTAACTATATGTGGGATAATGATTTTCTAGTTTCAAAATATACTTAAAACACAGGAAATTATGCAGGCGGCCCTAGGAAGTGAGACACATTTTCGGAGACCCTCGACGGAGCCTGGCTTCTGGCGACGGCTGTGGGCGCTCAGCCCACCTGCTGACGCCGCCGCGAAGATAAATGTCTTCTTATTTAGGGCTCATTAGGGAGGAACGCTGTTGGCCAACCTTCCCCCAGGCTTGGTGTCAGCTCGTGGGGGGCGAGCGGGCGCGACCCTGGTGTGGACTGTGGCAGAGTGACCCCGCCCTACGCAGCGGCACCTCTCCGGCATAACGCCGTGGGCGGCTGTGACATTCTGGGGCCGGACAGCGCCCTCCGTAATGTGTAGACGGTGTGAAGTAAGCGTGACCTTGAAGTCACCTTTGCATTCCGAGAGGTCGACCAGGTTACAGAACAGTCGCTGACATCTGCTCCCCTGGAGGGACGGGGACGCATGTGACCCGCGATGCTCGCCCCGCACGACAACGGCTCCCGGGAATGACAGGTGACAGGTGCGTGCGTGATGTCGGGTGGCGGCTTGACCCTCGTCCTCGTCATTCCTTGACAGTTTCAGTTATCTCGTGTGGATGGGACTTTTTTTCCTACTTGCGCGGTCTTCACGTTCTGTCTAATCAGGTCCCACTGCTACTGTTTTCAAAATTCAAATTAAGACTAGACGTCGGCAGGGGTAGCATCTGCCTCCGGGCGTCTGCTCGTCCCGGGCGTTTCCAGATCCCCCGAGCGGGCCCAGACTGCGGAGGTGTCGGTGCGGACGGCCACCTGAGTCCCCCCACGGGGCTTCTGTCTGCCTCTCCTGCTGATCCCAGCAAGGTCCGCTTCGCCTTCCGAGTGGCGGGACACCCGGCTTCCCCAAGACAGCTGTTCCCGCGGGAGCGCTCGGACTTCCCGGAAGGCTCAGCTCAGCTCACGGGGCCGCCCCACCTCTCCCCCCGCGTCGGGGCCCACGCTCCCTCCCTGTTTCTCACAACCTCCTGCGAAGTGATCTCCTCTCACTTGGACAGTGTTTCTGAGGATTTATCTGCTTTTACATCTCAGCAGGTTATGAACTAGAGGATTTGGACTGGGTGATATGCACACGCATGCATGTGCACACGTGTATGTGCCCCCCCGCCACGCTTCCCAGCACGAGCTCTGTGCCTGGCCTAGACGCCCGGCAACGCCTGACCCACCGACTCTCACCTTAGTTTTCATACTGATGTCCACGTTCCTGAAGTGAAAACTTGCCCTTCCAAATGAAGAATGCGTCTTAACCTTTCTCCATCTCTGGATTCCCAGGACTTAATGCAATGTGTGGTTCACAGCAGCTACTTAATAAGGCTTTGATGAAGTAAGAAATGCAAGAAGTCATAGACACAGGTATCCACATAAATATTTGTATTTATGTGTACTTAGTGTGATGGCTTCACCACCAGCTGCCATCTGGCGAAACTCTGAAAACTAGAAACAAATATACATGCATAAAGAGGCTTCAGACCAATGCCGATTATGAATGTAAATGAATATCCCAGATGCAATCCTGGAAGAGTCCAGTGAGGATTGGTGACCTGGAGCACAGGTCAGAAGTTTCCAGTGAAGGTGGGGCCGGTTTGGGATTGGGAAGAATTTCATATGCAACACGCCATCAGATGGACATAAGGGAGACACACTGTCCGACAGTGTCAATGAAACCCAAAAGAACTTTCTAGAAAACATCAGATTTTATGAAACTAATTCAGTTCCTAACTCAGGAAGAGTTTTTTGTTTTGGGAGTTGGGTCGCTGGCTGGTCAAAAACGAGGACGCGCGGCCCAGAATGCCTAGGGGCCCGGCCGGTGCCGGTGGTGTGACACGGGTCTTTGAAAACATTCCAAATGTCTTGAAATGTCCACAATGGCGATCACAACAAATGTGTAGGGACATATTTGTCGAGAAACGGGAACGCCCAAGCAAAGCAGAATACAGGAAACACAGAGGCCCAAACGCCCACCGCCAGAGGCGCCGTTGCCGAGCAGCCCGCATAGACGGCGACCCTCTGCCCACGCTCGGCGACAGGCCCCCCAGGCTCCTCCCACCGCCTGCCATCCTGTTTGTTTCTCGCGCGCGGGCGGGCTGGCCTCCTGCTCAGACTGGGTTCGGGAGAGGACAGGACTCGCTGCGCTGAATGCCCCAAATCACACAGATACACGGTTGAATAAATTCATGGTCCAATGAATTTTACCAATTTTGGTTGAAAAACAGTGATTCTGAAAAAAAGCAGTTTTGCATTTCCATTCCGCTCAACTCGGTCTCCTCGATAAGCACCTTCTGAATCATCTCCCTTCCACGGTGCAGCGTAAGGGCAGTGTTTTCACAATTAAAATGTAATTTCTCTAGGACAAAAAGGACGTCTTAAAATATATCTCAGAAGCGCTTATGATAAAGGGCCAGACAAGCACTGAGAGCGGGCTCCACGTCGACCCCACTGTGTGCCCGCAGTTAGGCCCTGGGGAAGGCTGACGGAGGACGGGGTGGTGAGAGCATGGGGTTCAGGGCTCCCACGTGCATTTAAAGAGAGCGAGTGCACACGGGTCCCCGCGAAACCCTTCTGCGCGAGCTCTTCTGCGCCCCGGGCACCCCAGACGTGATCACATCCCTTGGGGGGCCCTTCACCCTGTCCTGCACCACGGCTCCCACTGCGCCAGCCCCCACTTGTCTGGGATGACATGCGAAGGCCCCGGGGAAGTTCCCTGGAGACTTCTTCCCCGGGAGCTGCGAGGGGACCCCCATGGTGGGGGCTGGACCCAGGGGAGGCCTGTGCTGGGGGCCCCCAGAGTCAGAGCTGGTGGAACGAACTGCCAGCAAGGGGGAAGCAGGAAGCAGGAGCCCGAGTGGAACCCAGGAGGTCAGAGGCCATCAGGGCCCAGCTGGCTCAGCGGCTGGGGCAGGAAAGGGCCCGCTCAGTGAGCCACAATCCAACCCGACCTCGCAGCCCACGCTGCTTACGTGCAAACTCACCGGGCTCCTAAATGTTAGCAACTGATTCGCATGAAAATTCCTGGGCGAGCCTCTGCATGAAGTGAGTTCTGACCTCAGCCTTCCAGGTCCCCGGGGGGGGGAAGGTAGAGGTGAGGCCCTGGAGGGAGGGAGCGCTGGGGGAGGGGGACCTGCAGTAGCAGGGGGGCGGCTCCCCTCCCCGATCCCTTCTTGTTTCTCGGCCCAACGCCAGACTTCATGTTCCAGCACATTCAGAATCATGTGGGTGATACTCACAAAATAAAAGGTGGACTTGACGCCCGAATAATTTACATCTGTTTCCCCCTCTCTGCCGTCCTGGGGAAGGCGGCCGTTGGGAGAAGCAGGGACCTGAAGTGGACGTGTTGTTCCAAATGGCCACGGGGCGCAGCAGGAACCCTGTTTGTCCAGGACTCGGGGCGTCTGTCCACGGGGTGACGCGCATCAGCGGAGGAGCAAGCGTCCTTGAGGACACCTCTGGAGCTCTGGGTTCGCGTCCTGCCACCAACCTGTCTGCCCACAGCGTCCCCTCGTCACCGTCACAGGTAATCCTTTGTACGGACGCGGTGTCCTCAAGTTCTACAGAAAGAAAGCAAACAGAAGAGTAACTCGTGTGTGAAGAAACAGGAGCGGGGTGCGGGGGGAAATGGCTTGAGAATGGCTCCCATGAGGCTCCTGGCGAACAAACTTAAATGTGTCCAAATTAACGGATATTCATTTCAAACACATCTTAATTAAACCAGTTTCATCTAATTTTCGGGTTTCGAAATGACGAAGTCTACCACGCTGACACAGCTTTGAAGTCCAGAAATGACGGAGAGAACTTTCTTGGTGTCATTCGCCTTTACGCATCCGGAGAAAAGGCCCCGCTTCCGGCTTGAGGACACCGTGGAAATGTCTGTCTAGCTAACTCGATACTCCCTGAGCAGTATCGATCAGTCCGTTGTAATTCCAATAAATGTCAGAAGATCTGACGGT
>CM052812.1:72562511-72597089 GCA_028533885.1 Nasua narica | reverse complement strand
AAGGCAGTCGCCCAACCAACTGAGCCACCCAGACACCCTAAGTTTTTATTTAAATTCCAGTTAGCTGACACGGCATGTGATATTAGCTCCGGTTGTAGAATTTAGCGATTCAACACTTCCTTACATCAGCCGGTGCTCATGACGACGGCGCCTCCCTTCATCCCCATCACCTGTTTCACTCACCTCCCTGTCCCCTCCCAACAAATGACCCTTTTAAAACTCAAATTTTATGAACTTGGCAAACTTAGAAGTAAAAGTCAGGATAGTTACTATTAAAAATGAATGTCATTTCTTTCAGATATCTTCCTGCGCGTGAATTCTTATTTTTCTGTGTGCATTTCTATAACGATGGGTGACATTCGCTCATCTCGTACGTGCCTGCTTCCGTCTGAGTGTTGTAAGGGGAGGAATCCGTGAGACGGGAAGGGTGTGCCATCTGCGGCGGGGGGCACGGAGCCCGGCGTGGACTCCTGGGTGCGCCGTCCAACTGCAGAGGCCCCGTTGTGGCTTCTGCTTGTCACAGCGCTGCTGCGTCCCCGAGCGCCACGGTCTCTCCGTGCACTCAGGCTCCGGACTTCGTGTTTAACGTCACCCTATAATGGGACTGACTTCGTACGTCCGAGTCTCAGGTTATGTTCTAATGGCGTCATAGGGTCACTTGTGTGGATGACCCTTCCGTCTTCTGTAAGTGGACGTGGAAGCTGTTCACGCCTTTTTCCCTTTCACACTTAGGGCACCATGATTATCACGTTACCTGCTTGTTGGGAACTTGCCGTGGTGTTTTCGGTGGGTGAAGGTCAAGAGAAAATCTGCCCATCAGAGGACGTACACACTCGATTTCATTGGACATTGACGTAGCGACTTTGCGCTCCCGAAAAATGGTCAATGGAAAAGGCTGTTTCCCCACATCCTCGCCGAGTTGGGTATTTTAGGGTTTTTTGTTTTGTTTTGTTGAATCTTTGCCAATCTGATGGGGACAATAGTGGCTAGTGTTGTTTTTATACGCATTTCCTTGGTTATTAGTTAGGTCAAGTATCTCTTTGGATACCTATTGATCATTTGTATGGCTTTCTCCAGGGATTTCTTGTCCTTACCCCTTTTTATATTGACTTTTTAATTTTATTATTTTGCAGTAAGTTTTTCAGAATAACAATTCTGAAAAAATTTAATTTTATTATTTTGTGTTATTTTGTAACATATGAAGGATATTGTTATACAAGTATGCAGCCAATAAAGTCGACATTCATAAGTCTACAGAAATTGTAGAGTTGAATGACTATGTAAAAAGTATAACGCCATAAATAACATTAGTCTTTGTAAATTAAGATACCACGTTCATGACGTGGAAACGATGGGCAAGCGCACTTACACCAACGCGACCTCTGAGCCCAATCAGAAAATCCAGGGGTAAAGATTTACCTCCAGAGGCAACGTGATACCAGTGGAGTCACCAACAGGTTTTTCTGGTTTGTTATTGTTGAAATTTCATGAATTAGTAAGCATATTCTAAAATGTACGTGGGAATGCAAAGGCCTCAGACCACGAAGAAAAGGAGGTAGGAGAGGGTGGCTGCTTGGATATCGCTGTTGGTTTTCCATGAGCTTTGTTGCTGGAGTGAAGGAGGCATCGAGGCCCACGTACCTCAGTGAAGTCCAGGCACGAACCGCCGTGCACGTGGACCCCTGATCCGCGGCAGAAGCAGGCGTGCGGACGGGGATGCGTCTGTTTCTCCCATTTGCAGAAAAGTGAGCGTTTCCCAATTTCCAACCAAACACAAAATGTCATTCCAGGTGGATTATGGAAATGTGAAAGGTAAAACTAGAAGTTGGGGGGGAATCTCCATTTCGGGGCAGCCTGCTGGCTCTCTCAAGGACAATGAGGGGCACAGAACATGTCTGCAGGATGGAGGGCTAGGGAAGCAGGAGCTCTGGAGGGCCCCGGGCTGACATTCCAGAGACCCTTCATCGCGGGGGCCGCTAGCCAGCTCGGGACATGAGGGGAAAGGTGGAGCCTTTGGGCATTGCCTGTGCAGAAACTGAACAACGCCGCCGGCGATGGCTCGGGCTGGGGCGCTGACTCGGAGCCTCTGAGACACAGGAGGGGGTTTCTGTCGCTCGAATCCCCAGTGGAGATTCCGAACACCTCGTGGGCCCTGAGAAGGAGGGGATGCCATAGTAACAAACGAACCGAAGTCCCCCCCAGACCCCCCAACCCCGTGATGAGGGTAAAACAGATACATTGTGAGAAGAAGGAAGAGAAGAGAAACCACAAGCAGAGCTTCATGAAAAGAAATAGGGAAGGGAGGGAAATGGTCCTGCGCAGAAATGGAAAAACGCAGTGGGAACCAAGGAAAGTGAGGAAAACTGACCAACGAGAGGAAACCGCAGACCCACGCTGGGGTGTAACCTGAGGACTGATTGCAGCTACGGCATTCGTACTGTCTTGTGCGATTTCCAGTGAACCAAATTCAAGTTTCCATTTAAATTTAAAAAATTGAGGGGTGCCTGGGTGGCTCAGTAGGTTGGGCGACTGCCTTCGGCTCAGGTCATGATCCCGGAGTCCCGGGATCGAGTCCCACATCGGGCTCCCAGCTCCATGGGGAGTCCGCTTCTCACTCTGATCTTTTCCCCTCTCATGCTCTCTCTCACTCTCTCTCTTTCCTAATAATTAAAAAAAAAAAAAATTGAAAGGCCGGCCAACTCTCCCTCCGAAGGAGGAGGGAGGTGAACGGACGGGTGAAATCAGAGAGGGAGGCAAACCCTAAGAGACCCTTAATCATGGGAAACAGACTGAGGGCTGCTGGAGGCCAGGTGGAGGGGCGCCGGGGTACCCGGGGGGCGGGCGTTAAGGAGGGCACGTGACGTGACGAGCCCTGGGTGTGGCGGGCAGCCGACGAGTCGTTGAACTCGACCTCTGAAACGAATACTACGCTGTCTGTGAATTGAATTTTAAACAAAAAATTAAAATAAAAAATGACATCTTAATTTAAAAAATTAAAATTAGAAAAATGCTCCGGCGAGGAGAAGCATTTGCACAAATACCCTCCTAGCTATTTTCAGCAGGAAAACAGGGCTCCACACAACTCAATGCCTTTTAGATGTTTCAAATCACAGGATCTGACAGGATCATCTTTAAGAATGTAAAATATTATTGTGACTCGGCAAGTGGATGCTGGCGTGCCGCAGCCTCTCGGTTATCGCGTGCGAGAATGGCCCTGTGCTTCAGATGGGCCCTGGACGCGTCCGTAAAATAAAAATGTATCTTATCAGCCCAAATGCCTTAGTACGAGTAACGATCACATAAAGGGCATTTTCCCTGCATCGGGCGCTGCTCTGAGCACTATACGCGGATGAGCTTTCTCGCTCAGCCCGGGGGCTGCCCTTCGTGGCCAGTCTAACACCCAGGTTCGAATCCCACCAGCTGCGAGCCCCGGGCCAGACTCGCACTCTGCAGCCAGTGGCCCCATCCGTCCTTCAGTCCGGTGGGCTGGGTCCAGCGTCCGCGGGAGAAGGGCTGTGTGGACTGAACCAGGTCATGGCCGTGGAAGCTTCCGGCGCAGGCGTGACGTCCCTGGAAATCAGAGCGCCCCTGGGCGCCCCCCCCCCCCCGACAAGACCCAAGCCCGGATGCCTGGGTGGGAGAAGCAGAGAATAGGATGGGCTGCTTTGCTCTCTGGCTTTGCCCATCTTTAAAGATGTTTGCCTACGGAGAAATCCGGGCTGTTGGGGAATGGCGGGCAGAGGCAGCCCGTTTCATAGATTAGGAAGGACCGACTCTCCCCCAAGGTCACGCACTATCTGCACACAGAGGAGAAAAACCCGTCTTTGCTTCGCAGTGCACGCCCCGTCCTCCTGGAACGCACTTGGAGTGATTTTAGAAGCAGCGGCAATGGGACGTTTAGAGAACGGATCTGAGGAGGACATGCCTCATGTTTATGGGTTTTAAAAAGCATTCGAAGGACATTTACTCAAATGAGGTTATTAACACAACTTTTTCTCGCTGTCAGATCCATTCATTGGCTCTTCTTTCTTTTCTTCCTTTTCTTGGCCAATGGGAACATTAAAAGATTTGCTTAGTAAACTAATCTTTTAAGTTCGCAGAGAAATACAAGCTGGGAGCTCGCATTGCCTCTTCCCTAATCTTTTTAGCTTAGCGAGAAAATTTACTGGTCCGCCCCATTTTTCCTTTCACAGACCATTGGTGACACATCATGGGGGATAATAAGTGAGAAAATGAAATTCTCTCTCCCTTCCAGAGACACACAGGGACATCATTCAAGCCCCTGGCACTTTTATCCCTCCCTTCTCTCCAGCTTTCTCTGAGAATTCTGCACGTCCAGCTGCACCCTGAAAAGAGAAATGCCGGGGAGGTGTGGGACCATATTCCCCAACCGTTTTTAAGTGCATTTCCAAAATAATCTCATCATTACTGATTATATCTCGATAGGTAATCTCCTTTCTGAGTGGTTGGCGTAAAGCCCTGCAGAATGACTTTCTATAGCAGGGCCCCAAGGGGTGTTACGTTTCCTGGAAAGGTGAATAAAGGAAATGGTTTTCAAATCAAAGGCAGACAGTTATGTTACAGAACCTATTAGGAGGGAAAAAACAACATGCACGGGGAAAGGGCTCAGGGGGACCTTTGCTGTCACATGTCTGGGACTCTCCAGGATCTTCTAGGGTCCTCCAGGGTCCTCCAGAACTTTCCAGAACTCTCCGGGGAATCTCCAGAGTCTTCCAGAACTCTTCAGAATGCTCCAGAGACCTCCAAAATCCTTCAGGACTCTCCAGGACTCTCCGGAAACTTCTAGAACTCTCCAGGATTCTCCAGTGTCCTCCAGAACTCTCCAGGGCTCTCCAGAGTCTCAAAACTCTCCATAACTCTCTAGGATTCTCTGGAATCTTCTAGAATTCTCCAGAACTCTTCAGGGCCCTCCAGAATCTTCAAAGAACTCTCCAGTACTCTCCAGGATTCTCCAAGGCCCTCCAGAACTCTCCAGGGCTTTCCAGAACTCTCCAGAACTCTCCACAGCTCTGTGAGGAGGCCCTGCTGCTCCCTGATGACCGGGAATCACTCAGCTCTCTCCTGTCTTCTCTGCCTGCAAGCCTGCTTAGGACAGCACACACCTCCCCGTGAAACCGCGATGGGCCCCTGCTGATGTCTGAGAGGAGCCACGGGGCAGGAAGGCCTGCAAGGGTTACCCGGGATCTGGATTAACAGTTCCAATTCCTTCCCCCCCTCCCAACATGGATAGGACTGTTTCCCGGTCTCGGGGCATTTGGGGGCTCTGCAGCCCTCAGACAAGGATGCCCTCCTCCCTTCCGCCTGCCCCGGCCTCCACCCTGCTCAGGCCCACAGGTTATTTCTGGCCCTGGTGTGTTTCTTTCTTAATAATCCCATCAAATGAGGGTTGGCTTTCTGTGCCAACCCTGTGACTGGTCTCCTCTCGTCCACCCCGTCCTCTGGGCTGTTCTCCCCTGAAGGGAATCAGGGGTCCTTCTAAATTGTGCAGCGGACACTGTCACCGTGCTTGGCACCCTGGAGGGTTCCCCATTCCTCAGATAAAGTCCTGGATCCAAGGCTCCCAAGGTCCTTGGTGGCCCGTCCCCCCTCAGACCTCCTTGCCCCCCATGCGGGGCCCGCCGCAGGAGCCCCACGCCCTGTCCACGTGCACGCGAGGTTCCCTTGTCTGCTCCATAAGCCCCTGGGGTGGCTGTCCCAAAGCGTCTGACAGAACCGAAGACCCTGAGATGCCTCTCTGGGGTCCAGGGTGCTCAGCTGAGCTCGCGGCCTGCGGTGGGGAAGGGACACGGGTCAGACATCTGCACCCCTTCCTCATGGCTGCCCAAGGGTCTCAGGGTCCTGTCAATGTTTCACAGGATGAAGGGCCACTGGCTGACGTCCCTCATCCCCAGCAGGATCCCCAGAGTGGTCTCCACTGTCTCAGGCTTTTTCAGAGACGCTTCTCAGTGCTCGTGCTGACTGGACCGCTGTTCTCAGACCCCGCGGACGTGGGAAAGACCAGTCCAAGCCGGTCCCCGTGAGCCCAGTTCGTCCTGTGTGGGTTTGCTCTGGAGTGGTGTCTCCGGGTGCCGCGTCCGTGTGTCCGTCCACACCCGAATGTCCCTTGCTCGAGAAGGACTCGGTCAGTAGAGGCCCAGGCTGCCGGCAGAGGGCGTCCTGGGGGCGCCACCCTGGAGACGGGGTCTGCTGCGCCGCCTCCCCCCCCCCCCCCCGCCCCCGCCGCCTTGCTTCCACGAGGCCTGCGGGAAAGGGCCGTCTTTGGGACTTTGCTTCTTATTTCTTTTATTTTTCTAGAAAACTCACGTTGTTAGCAGCAGCTGCATGGCCGGCCCCCGGCACGTCGCCCGTGCGAGCTAGGGGAGGGTCCAGTGGCCTAAATCTCACTTTATGTTGTGTTCTTTTTAAATACGTAAGTCAGTAAATGTGTACAGGGGTCAACACAAGATTTTTTAAATGGAATATATTTATAAAATCAAATAACTCATGTTGATTTCAGAAAACATGCAAAACACCACTTGAGAAAATCTCAGCAACGAACTGGAATATCGCAGGGCTGTGGGAAGCGGGGCACGATTTCAAATCGCTGACGATTCTGGAGGGAGAGCGGCTACCGGCTGACCCGAGAAGAGCGCGTGATATCTGGGCCGTGGCGTCCACAGGTGGGGGACACGACGCTAACGCACGGGGCGCCCACGTGCTCACCGGATGGCAGGGGCGCCGGGCACTGGAGACCATCTTCCCCACGGATTGCGTGACCCCACAGACCACGTGACCCATGGACCGCGTGACCCGCATGACCGCGTGACCCCCCACGGACCACGTGACCCCACGGACCGCGTGACCTGCATGACCACGTGACCCCCACGGACCGCGTGACCCCACGACGGCATGACCCCCATGGACCGTGTGACCCCACGGACCGTGTGACCTCCATGGACCGCGTGACCCCCACGACCTGCGTGACCCCCACGACCGTGTGACCCCCACGGACCACGTGACCCCCACGACCGCGTGACCCCACGACTGCGTGACCCCCATGACCTGCGTGAACCCCATGACCGCGTGACCTCACAGACCGCGTGACCCCACAACCGCGTGACCCCACGACCTCGTGACCCCCACGGACTGCGTGACCCCACGACCGCGTGACCCCCCACGGACCACATGACCCCCACGACCGCGTGACCCCACGACCGCGTGACCCCCACGGACCGCGTGACCCCCACGACCGTGTGACCCCCCACGGACCGCGTGACCCCCACGACCGCGTGACCGGGCAGCTTTGCTGACCTCCGCTCCCGGAGCTGGACACGCGGACCAAAGAGCTGGCCCCACGGCACACTGGGGCCTCCCCGCCACACTGTCCACTGCTGTCACGTCCCACTGTCCCGGGAGAGCCCGTGTCCGCTCCCGCCTGTCTTCCTCCCTGAGGCCGGGAGCTTGTGCCTCCTGCTCGTGAGGTTTCCTTGTAAACATGTTACTTCTTACAACATTCGATTTAGATTCCCGCTTTCCTGCTCTTCCTGGTGCTCGGCCCCCCTCAGAGCCTCAGAGCCCGACGACAGCGCCTGTGCCTTACTTCAGGGCATTTTTACAGAAATTCTAGTCCCCTGGGAAGTTAAGCGTTGAAGCGATGTGATTGTCGCAGGAATAACACAGTGAAAACGTGGTCTTCTTCCTGGGCTTGGACGGCTGGGATCGGCGGCAGGGACCCTGCCCTTCGGGGCGTCTCGTGCGCGGCTGCTGTCCACGAGGGACCCTCTGGTTCGTGCTCCGAGCCTCGTCCCCACGGCAGGGCTCAATCCCCTGCTTCCCGGGACGCAGGAGGCCTGACTCCCGCGGGCTCTGTCTCAGCCCTGCTCGGCGGAGGTGGCCGTCCCTGGGACACCAGGCGCGGGGGCAAACGTGTCAGCCGGCACCGTGCTAGGTGCCCGGGCCCCGGACCTGGTGCTACAACTTGGCGGCTGACGAGAACCGGGATGACGGTCTCTCGGTTGGAAGCCAGAGGCTCGGGGTCTCCGGTGGGCACGGTCGTTCCCACAGGAGGCACGGCGTCCTCTGTCCCTTGGCGGCTGGTGGCCGGCAGTCCTCGGGGTCCCCTGGCTTGTAGACACACCGGCCCGTTACTCCGACAGTGTTCGCGGGACGTGTGCGTCTCTGTGTCCAGACTCGTCTTCTCAGAAGGATGCTCGTCAGCGGACGCAGGCCCGCCCTGCGCCGGTGGGACCTCTCTTGAGCCAATCCTATGTACCAACCTCTATGTCCAGATGACGTCACATGCCCAGTGACCTCCACGGACTGCGTGACCGCGTGGGGATTAGGACTTCAACCTGTCTGTCAGGGACACGATTCTGTCCACGAGTGACTGTGTCCCTCACCCCATCCACAGGGAAGGTCTCCTCGTTTTGTTTGTGGTCCAGCGGGCAGAGATGACGGGAACCCAGCTGCCGCTCCCTGCTGGGCTTTCGTCCCTGCGGTCTTCCCCGCAGTGGCGGCGCTGAACGTCACCGACAGGCTCTGACCCTCGTCTGACCCTCAGCGTGGCCGGGCAGATAGACGTGACAGGGACCAGGACCTCACCGAGAAGCCCACGCCCGCGAGCTCCAGAGGCCGGCTGGCCACCAAACAGCTCTGCACCTGTGTGTGCGGCTTTGGGGCCGGAACCGGGGAATGGGAGGCTCCTTCCCTTCATGGCCTGGGGTTCCCGGAATGGTTCCTCCGAGCACACTTCCTATGTCTGGGTTTCTGCCTCCTGCTGCCTGCTGGCCACCAGTCTTGCCTCCAGACACAGTAGTGACCAGGGCGTGTATTAAACCCAATCCACACTTGGGGAAACGGGCCGTGTCTTTATCCTGTAACCGCCTGAACCGTGGGCCTGATTCAGACACCTCCCGCGATGGGCACGATCGCAGCAAGCGGCAGACACAGCCTGTCTCCGGGCTGCGGCGCTGACCTGGAATCCGCTTTGCTGGGAACCCTTCGGTGCGCGGGGGGCACGACGGGCCCAGGACTGTGCTCGTCTGAGGGGGGAGCCCGCGGTCCTGGGGCCCATGCCGGGGTGCCGCTTGGAGGTCTCTGGGGTGCCTGCGTGTCTGCACCTTTGCAGGCTGTGCCTGGGCGCGGGGGCTCCCGACGGCCTTCAGAGACCCCCCCCGCCCCCCGCCCTGCTCCCGGTGCTTGCCGTCGGCTGCCCGGTCGGGTCCTCAGCCGCTGCTCAGCGGCCGAGGCCTCCACGCCGTGTTGATAGTTAGGGCGGCGGCTCCGGGAATCACCGAGCTAAACAGCTTCAAAGTGCTCTGTTATTATGGGTGACTTTTACCGAAAGCTGGGTGGCTCTTATCCCAAACTGATGTGCCTGTCACCTGCATTTTCTTTTCTTTTCCTTTTTTTAAAGATTTTATTTATTTGAGATAGAGACAGTGAGAGAGAGCATGAGAGGGGAGAAGGTCAGACGGAGAAACAGACTCCCCGTGGAGCTGGGAGCCCGATGCGGGACTCGATCCCAGAACTCTGGGATCATGACCTGAGCCAAAGGCAGTGGCTCAACCAACTGAGCCACCCAGGCGCCCCTGTCACCTGCATTTTCATAATTACTGTGATTTAACAGGAACCGGTACAAGGCACTGAGCGTGAATACGGGACGGCCGTGCGGCCCTCGGGGGCGGGAAGTACAGTGGGTCTGCGGAAGTAGCTCGTCTGCCCGAGTGCCCGCCTCGGGGCGGGGGAGAAATCCCATCGTGCGCGTAGAGATTCCCAAGGGGGCGTCTCTCTCTGCAGCTGGTTTCGGTCGAGTGTTTACAAAGCTTACGGTGAGTTCAGGAGAAACCACTCGGCGTTTGCGGAAGCACAGACGGAGGGAGCCTGCCCCTTCCGACGACTGACATGAAGCGCGTGCGTCTCCGGGCTGCCCACGGCTCCGCGGGCCTCCTCGTGTCTGTTAGCGTCCCTCCTACCAGAGCACCCACTCCCTGCTGCAGAGAAGGAAGGCGGAGGCGCCAGGGTGTGTCGCTGGCTCTGCCGGATCGGGACTGCCCTTGGGGGTCCTGGACCTCTCAGATGCCCCTGTGCAAGCCTCAGCCCGCGCAACCCCTGCTTCCCATTGTGCTCTTGAAATATGCTGTCCCTGCCTTAGCAAGTGGGCCACAGGCACATCGCCTCGTCCTGCAGGGCTCTGCTGGGTCCTCTGTGCCTCCGCGGAGGTCCCTTGGCTGTCTGGGCATCCCCTCCCCTCCCTGCACTGGGAGCCAACACCTGCTACCAGCCCTGGTCTCCTGCAGCGATCATTTGCTGGGAAGTTCCCCCCAAAAGGGGGGAAGGCATAGCCTCCTGGGAAGGGGCTTCCTCTGTGCAGAGCCAGCAGATGCCGCTAAAGGCCTGACCCCAGTGCGCTGGTCAGAACGGGGTCAGCACGCTGCCGTGCTCCAGTGGTCGTCCTCGGACGACGCCGTTCCAGGCCAGCCCCCCGGAAGGTGTCTGCCACGTCCCCTCCCCAGGTGGGGAGCCCAGCTTCTACTCCCCGCACGCTGTGCCCCTGGGGCCCTGGCACAGCCGTCTCCGCGGTCAGGTCTGCCCTTCGCCGGGCTCCTCCCAGCACCTGGAGAGGCGCTGCACGGACCTGACCTCCGAGGGCCCCGAGGAGGCGATGGCTGGCAGCGGTGCCCGGGGCTGTGGGTATGGCTCCCTGTGGCTCAGGTCTGAGGCCAGAAACGGGGTCTCCGAACCTCAGTCCCCTTGAGGTTAGGGAGAGGGAGGGTTCCTGCTTTCCGGGTTGTCCTGGGGCCGATGGAGACGACACAAGACCCAGCTTCGGGAGCACACCTGTCCCCGGCCCAAGACGCAGCCCCTCAGCCCTCTTGCCCACCGGAGCCCCAGCCAGCACGTCACTGCTGTGCTCGGGGCCGTCGAATCAGCAAAACCAGCAGAAAATCACCATATGTGGTGGTCGACAGACCGTGATGAGACTCGCTCGCTCTGCTCTCTGAGTGGAGACAGGAAGGGGGCGTGTTGCATGTTTGACCTCGGCCGGGAGCTCACACGGCTGATGGTTCAAATCGTTCACCAACCCGAGCACGTGGAAAGGACTGCAAATGCAACACAAGTATCGATCTGGGGGTCGCAGGTACATTGTAGCCAGTGGGGGAATTCACGCATGTGGATAGCGAGGGCCGACCCTATCCGCCCTGTGTTCCCAGACACCCGGGACTCTCTCCCAAACTGTCCCAGCCATGCCAATGCGCCACCCACCCAAACCCGCCTTGACCCCCAGGGACCCTGCACCCTTCCTGTGTGCTCGCTGAAGACCGCGCTCTCCCTTGCACCGCCCGCGAGCGTCCCTCCTAGAGGCTTTGCCAGGTCGGGGGGCGAGGTGGGACGCAGAGTGCGGGGTCTACACAGGAGCATGCGATCCAACGGGTGCACGGCCCCGGCCATTCCTTCCGGGCTCTGGTCCTCTGTCTCCTCCCTTGTGCTGCTCCGTCCACGAGCAGGGGAGGAGAAGTGACGGGACGCAGGCGGGTGGGTGGGACCTGGCACGTAGCTCTTGGTGCTGCAACGCCGAGGGCTTCTTCTCCTGCCAGAGACCCACCCCGCTTGTCTCCGGTGCTCCGCTGCCCCGCCTCTCAGGTCCTGCCGGCGGGACTGAGCTCCAGGACGCTGGCCGTCCTGCCCCCGCGGGGCCGCCCCACAGATGGAGGGGGCGAGTCACGGGTCTGTGTCGCCCCACCTGGAGTCTGTGGGCTCCCCCCGTGGCCAGCCCGGGCCCCCTTATCTGTCTGCTCCCGGCCTCTCACCTGGGACTCCCTCGTGGGGAGATTGAGCTGTTCTCTGCTCCTTGAAGAAATGGCATTTATATCTGTTTAGATGCCCCTGACAAATAAGGCTTCTGATGTAGAAAATGTTTTCATGTTATTTATTGCTGTTTCCAAGAAGAAAATCTGAATTTAAATCTAAGCCATCAATATTGGTTAGTATCTACAACCCTCCACATTAATGTGAAATTCTGAACCACCCATCTCCATTTGTCTGGCCCATTTCTGTGTCCCAGTAAACGGAGCCATATTTCAGGGTGAATTGCCAGCTGGTGCGGCCGTGAGGCTCAACCCCATGATGGCATCCGACCAGTTACCCCCGTCGGCTCACGGGGCACAGACGTCCCCCCACAGAGGGCTGGTTGGAACCCAAGCGGCTCTCCCTGTGATCGACAGTGAGGCCCACTGGAGGCGGGGAATGAAGGCCGTATACTTCGGCGCCTAATGCATGTGCCCGCAGAGACCGAAGGGGCTTCCTAGGTGACGCGGCAGCTCCAAGCGGCTTTTGCTGGGTGACCAAGACGAGAGGGACAGTTGACATCTCCACACCTGGGGGGCCGCTCGAGGAGGGGTGGCCGGTGAGGGGCCACCACTGACCCCAGTCACCGAGCTCGGGGCCTGGGGGAGCTTCTCTGCACCGGTGGACACTGGGTGACGTGGCGTGTAGCCGTCCTTCACTCAGGGGTCTGGAGGTCCGAGCGGGAGCCGGACTGGAGCTGGCGGGGCGGGCGTGCAGGGCTCCTCACCCCGCGGGCCGGGCTTGGCCAGGCCGGGGCCGACGGCAGGAAGGCAGTGGCGGGGCGGTCACACTGGCCCTTCCCGCTGACACCACGGAGGTCTCAGCAGCCACGCGCACGTGGTCTGCTCGAGATCGGGACCTCTGTCCCCTGCCGCCGTCAGCTGCCAGGTGTGGCCGCCCAGGGCCCCCTCTCCCCCCGCACACCGGCAGACGGCATTCCCCCTCCGGTTTCTCGGCCTCCAGGCTGCCCTGGGTACTCACTTCCCCTCGCGGCCGCTGTCATTTCGTTCCTAGTGGCGGTTCTGGGGGTGAAGGGCACAGCGGGACTGCCTGCCTTCCCAAGCCCCTGACAGGCGCTGTGACAGACGCCCGGGCGGCCCGCGGCCTCCGCGAAGCGCTCCGCGGCTAATGAGCCGCCGCAGGAGCAGCTAGGAGGTGTTGGCTCCGAGTTCGGAGTTCGGGGTCACGGGGTCCAACCTGCTCCCTGGGCCGGGAAGGGATCTGCAACGAGCAGTCAGCCGCCTCCTAAGCTGGCCGTGGGGTCATAACGGCCAGAGAGCCGAAAACAGACGAAATCAGGAGGACCATTTTGTTTTAAATGAGCACTTTTTCATGCTCGAGCTCTTGGGAACTGTTCTCCAGACGCTTGGGGGCTTCCTGCCGGAGACCAGGCCTTGCTTGCTCCTGTCGGTGGACCCAGAGCCGCAGCCGTCGGGGTTTGGAACAGGAGACTCTCCCGGCCGACACTCGGGGCGCTGACTTCAAGGCTGCGGGCCACAGACTCGCGGGGAGACCCGTCCACTGGGATCTGGTGATGCAGAGACAATGGGGCACATTCTGGAAGCCGGGTCTCGGGGCAGCTCGACCCGTGACCGCTGCTCCGAGTGGGGATGTCGGGGGTCCCCGTTAGCCTGATTTGAGGGCTTGAAACTAACCTCTGGTGAGACAGAGGCACGCGGTTCAAGGCAGCCCACGGGGCTGGGCCATAGCTCCATCCGTGGCTGTCACCCGCCTCCTTCATTTTCTTTTTTTTCCGCTTTGCTGGGTCCAGGACGCAAGTCTCCTGTCTGGCAGGAGGTGACTAGGAGCCACCGTCGCCCCCGAGGCGCGTGCCATCTGGTTCTCGAGGGCAGGGGCCACGCCGAGAGTGTGCTGCTTGGCGGGCTTTCCATGCCGGGCTTCTCGCGCGGCCGTGTGGCCAGCGGGCGCCTTCTGAGGGGAGCCAAGGGCCCCTGCGCCCCGCGAGCCCAGGTGCAGATGTCCCTGGACTGGACTGCGGTTCCAGCACGTTAGCCTCGGGTGGGCTCCTCTAAACCCATCGTCCGCGTGCGTGCGGCGCCACAGCTGTCGCCCCTCCCATCCGAGCCGGGCCTGGAACCCGCCCGGGAGGGACAGTCCTCGCAGGTGCCTGGGAGCTTTCTGGGCCAGGGCCTGCTGCACCCGTGGAAATCAGCCGTCTCTGCCCACGTGTCCCCGGAACCCCGAGCTCGGGGGTAGCTTAGCTTCTCGGCAGCGACACAGAGAAGCGGCGGAAGCCGGCCTCTCTAAAGGTGATCGAGCGCTGGCCAGTCACAAAAAACTTCAGTTTTCGTGTGATCGATGCTGAACCGTTTCTCCCGGCAGCGGATGTCACGTTTCCGAAGACAGTCCCTGGGGCGTCAGTGACAAGTCCTCAGCAGCTCCTGTCCCATCTGGACCGTGCACGTGGGGCTGCAAGTGACCGCCCCGCTCCGAACACCGCGCAGAAATAGGAGCGAGCCCGTCTTTGGCGCATCTGCCCGTTCTCAACGGAAGTGTTTGATCTGGACTGAGGGGATCATTAGCGGCGGGATCAATACTGAGAGGGACCCGAGAATCGCGTGCGGGCCGAACGGCCCCAGACTTACGAGAGACCAGCGAACGCTGCATCGGCCCGGGGGCGTTGAGTTTACGCGGGGAGGCGGGCGGCTGTGGAGGGAATCAGGCGGGACGGTGTCTGGATCTGCGTTATTTTCAGGGTGCACAACCGGACGAACGCACCGTGGTTGTGGTGGGACACGAGGCTCTCCCCTAGGAGCGGACGGCCGGACATGATGGAGCGGCGTGCACAGGAGAGGCAGAGTCCCCTGACTCCAGGGTCAGCGACTCCCTGGCTCCCTCGGAAGCATTGGGATCGCACACTGGCCCCCCCAAGCCAGCCCTTTCCAGGGGCTCCATCCTCCACGGTCTCCGTCCCCCGTCCTCCTCGGTGCCTCTTGCCACCTGTCCCCTCCCATACTTGTCGACATCACGGTTCTTAGGAACGCTTCACTCTGAAGATAGCTTCTGGAGCTTTTCTCACTCCTATTTTCAGGAAAACCAAATCTTTACGATCAGTTCCTAATCACACAGAGTAAAGCACTGAAGTCGTCACTGCGCGGTCATTCCAGTCGGCCCCGCGCGGATACGTTGGGGCACAAGTCGGCCCCGCGTGGGTACGCTGGGGTGCGGGTCAAATAAAAATGCCTTCTGAGGGGCTCCCCAGGTTATTAGGGTTCCCCAGAGAAACACAACCCCTAGAAAGAGATTTTTTAGAAGGGAGTGGTTCATGCAATCATGGAGACATGCAGGTCCCCAGATCTGCAGGATGAGTCAGCAAGCTGGGGTCCGCGAGAGCCCATGGGGTCATTTCAACCCCAAAGCCGCAGGCTCAGGACCCAGAAAG
The DNA here is from genome assembly GCA_028533885.1 of Nasua narica. Classification (NCBI taxonomy): domain Eukaryota; kingdom Metazoa; phylum Chordata; class Mammalia; order Carnivora; family Procyonidae; genus Nasua; species Nasua narica. Next base: position 72,581,839 of record CM052812.1, on the reverse strand, counting down.
AGCCAATGTTTCAGTTAGAGTCTGAAGGAAAGAAAAAACCCACATCCCAGCTTGAGGGCAGTCACGCGGGAAGAATTCTCTCTCACCGGAAGGAGGGTCAGCTTTTGTACTGTCCATACCTTCAGCTGATTGGATGAGGTCTACTCACATGAGGGAGGGCAGTCGGCCTTATTTAGTCTCCAACTGCCGATCTCATCCAGAAGCACCTAGAAGCATGTTTGACCCAATATTGGGGCCTCGCACGTCCTGGCCAGGTTGTCACACGAGATCATCACCACGTGCCGGGTGAGCAGCGAGACCTGCTCGGGACGCACCGCCAGGGACGCACCGCCAGGGACGCACCGCCAGGGCTCCCACCTGAGCTGCCCGAACCCTCCGCCAGCCTGGACTGTAGTTCAGGTTTCACATCAGTTTTGTCCTTCCCTTTAGTCGAGTCGTGATTAGCTCACTGCCCCCGACCCTCTTCAGCTCTCGCAGGACTTCCCTCCTCCGCTCTGCCCCCTACGGTCACTCCGTCCATGGCAGGTGGCCTGGATGGACTTGCTCTGCCATCTCCCCTCGCACACACCTTGGCCCTGCTCTCAGCTGGGCGGCCCAGCTGGCCAGGGGGGCACGTCCAACCCCGGGCTGGGAGGAGTGTGGAGTCCAGGTCTGGTCCATCTGCGCTCTCGGAGGACGGGGTCTGAAATGGAGACACAGCCCGGCCATAACTATGGATCCCGTCCCCGCTCATGCACATCTCCTTCCCTCTTATTCCAAGAGTCTCCTCTTAGTTTGGGGAACAGGGTATCCCTGTATTTGGATGGCTGCTGGCGTGGGAGATCCCAGGAGCGATAGCTACGCATACTCCCAAGACGGGGATGAATGGTGCTTCGTTGGAATTGTATTTTTTTTTAAAGATTTTATTTATATATTTGACAGAGAGAGAGAGAGCACAGGCAGGGGGAGTCACAGAGGGAGAGGGAGAAGCAGGCTCCCACTAAGCAGGGAGCCCAATGTGGGGCTTAATCCCCGGACCCTGGGATCGTGATCCAAGCCGAAGGCAGACGCTTAACCGACTGAGGCCCCCGGGGGTTCCTGGAGCTGCATTTCCTTCCTCCTCACCCTTCCACCTGCTTTCCTCTTTGCTTCTTACCAGCTCAAAGGGTTTGAAAGCGCCTGGGATTACTGACTGCCCCATGGGCCCTTTCCCCAGAAAATCCGGTCTTTGCTTCAGGCCCGAGTCCACATGGGCCGGATTCTCAGTGCACAGGCAAGCCAGCATTTTAGGGAGACGGGCTTCCAATGCAACATGAAACACGGGGGAAAACTTGACTCCCTGTCAGAGCTGTTCTTAACTCTGAAATTAGCTTTTTTTTTTTTTTTGGCTACCCTGCATCCACGTACTGTCAGGTCAGACGAGATTCGGGACGCGGGGTTCGGAGCCAGATGGGGATGGTTCTCCAAAGGGCTTTGCTGAGGGAACACTAATGTTGGGTTGATGGCCTCTAGTTGCGTTTTATGTGCATGCCGATTGCACAGCAAGATTAATAGTTAAGCAAATTAAGTCTCCTCTGTGATGACATTTTAATTGTGTGCATTCGTCCTGCACCTGTAGGAGACAGTGCAATGTCAGTGTGGCCCGGGCACGAGGAGTGCGAAGGTTGGCTCCCTACAGCCTCGAACGCCTGACACACGGTGTGCGGTGGGCTGCCCTGGGAAAAGGGTCAGGAAGGGTTGCCCCTTGCATTTGCATTTCGGAGCGAAGGGAGTTGTTGCTTGCCCCTCTTGATTTGGGGTACAGGCAAGATAAACAACCAAAAGAGGAGTGAACCGGTGGTCTCTTGCTCGGGGTCCGAGGTGGAGATGGGGAGGGTGGTGGGGAGGCCGTGGCACCAAAATGGGGGTCTCGGGGGCACAGGGCCCTGCTCTTGGGTCTGGACTCCCCAAGGGCACGCCCTCTTCTTTCTGGGGAGGCTTCAAGACCCGTCAGGACCTCAGCTTCGCACCGGACAGGCTGCTGAAGTCCGGTCAGCCATCCCCGAGCCGCTGCCCGGAGAGGACCCATGGGGTCCCGGCCCGGTGCCGGGAGCGTACCCAGGGGCCACCTCCCCTCCGGGACCAGGAGTGACAGCGGGAGGAGGTGGCGGGATCCATGCCCTTCATCAGGTCGGCATCGCGGCCTGGTGGTTCAGAGCACAGACAGCAGCGAGTCTGCGTGTGTTCCCGGGGCCTGCGGCGTCCTCCCCTGGAGAGGCGGTGACAGCTGCGTCCCGCTCCTGGGCTGTTATAAGGGCGGCCTGGGTCGGTGCGTGACGAGCGCCTAGTGCGCAAGCTCTTGCTCCTCTGTTGGCGGCTGCCGTTCGCGGCCCCAGCGAGACGCACGGTCCCTCCGGCAGCGGGGTCACCGGGGGACACACCGCAGCCACGCGGAGGTGGCTTCGGGCTGTAATGCGCTCTTTAACTCTGTCCTCAGGACTCTTGTGAACACAGAGGCCCCCGGCAACCTTAGGGTTAAAACCAGTGTAAATAAATAATGGGGCAAAGGGCAGGGTGAGGGGAGAGTGGGCACCCGCCCTGGGGGGCACACTGGCCCGAGGCCCGGGAAGCACCCTCCCGCTCAGTCCCCCGGGCAGCACGTTCTGCATGATGCTGTTGAGTGCCGGTCCTCACGCGCTTCCTCCCAGCCGCATCCCCGGTGGGCCTTGGGGTCTTCCAGCATATTTATTCAGTGAGTAAATGCCAAGTGGGAACCAGCCTCGCTAGCCCACCTGCGGCAGCACCTCTGAGAGCTCGGCCGCCTTCTGGGCTCCGACCTTCGCGCCTGTGCTGGGAGAACGTTGGCCCCGAGCCTAGAACAGAAGTGCAAGACTGGGGTAGAAGGTGGGCCAGTCTTTCCTAATATACACTTGACAAATTTAGCAAACTTAAAAAATATCCATCTCCACGGCCGAGCGATCTAAGGAAGCAAAGATTTGCCAATACGTGGTCAGAATACGTCCAGAAGCAGGACGAGGGGCTTGATGGTTGTGCCCCCCGCGGAAGCTTGACCTGAGGTCGAGCAGCCAGAGGGCAGAGCCTTGCCCAGGGCCAGGCAGGGACACCCGAGTCCCAGCAGTCACAGGGCCTCATCAACCAGGGCATCTCTGAAAGCTGCGTTTCTGCTCCCACAGTTCCCTTCCCTCCCAGTTCAGGCAAAGGTGTCCCCTGCAAGGTCGCGTGTAGCAAGACCTAAGCTGATGACCTTTAAATGTTGGCTACCAATAAGCCTGCGGTTGTACCAGTCTCCCCATGGCTCCCCGTCCTCAGCAGAAAGTTCCTTCCTTTCCACAACCAGTTGATGTCCCAGCACTGTGTCCCCACGGTCTCTGCGGGCCAGCTTTCCCCAAGCTATTTTCCGGGAAGAATTAACAATGCATTAAGATAACAAGATTTTTCTTAAATGCGAACATTAATTTAAGATGAGTTCACTGCGTTGGTGACTTATGTGGTGACAAATTGGTCCTTGTCCCCCGCTCTGGGCCGTGCAGAGAATCTCTTTTATGCTGCCAGTCTGTTGTATTATTTTGGAAGACAAAGATAAGCAGCTTCTAATAAATTAGATCAAGCTCATTTTTGGAAAGCTTCTCTTTAAGTAGGACTCTCAGTATCTTCTTTGATATTATCAAATGTTCACATTGTAGCCATGTCCGTTAGCAGGACGCAGGTGGTATGAGACCCCAGGAATGGAGGATTCGCACCCAAATATTGTCTGCAGAGTGGTGTGCATTCGCGAGAGCAGATCTCCCCTGAAGAATATGGCGAACTGACAGCAGCCCTCTAAACGGAACGAGGACTTGAAGAGAAAAAAGGTTAGGAGATCCAGACCCTTGAACTCAAACACGTCAGCCTGGAATTTCTAAGGTCAGTTTATAGATGACTTGGAACAAGGGGCAAATGAGAAGTCGGAGCTGTGGGTGCCCCCGGGTAGAAGCTGGGCCTCCCTGGGCCTCAGCTGCGCGGCCCGGGGGCTCTCATCACATCGCACGTCCAGCTTGCCAGCAGCCCAGTGGGGAGATCCGAGAGGCAGGATGTGGACTATTGGATGAATCTGCATCATGACTTTCTTCCTTTTTGGACACATTGTGTTCAGAGCCTTGAGTCCAGTAAGCGTGCACGGTAGCTCGTGAGCGAGTTCTCTGGGGAGCGCTGTGGGAGCCAGGCTAGTGTCTGTGCACCGAGTTTCACCGAGTGAGCACCCCACTGCCTATCATGGAAGGCCAGGGTCCGGACACTGTCCCCGCCTCCTTGTAACGTTACGTCTCTCCGTGTTCAAAATGGTCGGTGGTGCCAACTGCGCTAGAGTAGCTTAGCCTGAGATTTAAACTCGCATGAAGCACAACCCCTAGGCTCTGTGAGGTTAAGTGTTGCCACAGAGCTTAGCGCGGGGGTTAAGAAACGTGTGCCCTGGACGTATGCTCTTCTGTGTGTCTGACCGTGGCTTCCTGCCCCTTGCTACTGTAAGTGTCCTCAGCGTGGACCCTGCCCAGCTCAGGGGCTCAAGCAAATGGTAACGTAATTGGCATTTACACTGTAAAATGTACAGGGGCGGGGGTGCCAGGACCTCAGGCTCACCTAGAAATGCCTTAAATACAAGTTTTCTGGACTGAGCCAGCTCCAAACCCAAATGGGCCCTACTGAGCGATTTTGTACTAAGACTGGTTTTTAGAATCCCGAGTGAACTCTGGACATCATGGAAGTTCATCCACCCATCTATCCATGCACCCATCCACCCATCCACCCATCTACCCATGCATCTGTCCAACCATCTCTCCATCCATCCATCCACACACCCATCCAACCATCCACCCATCTATCCATGCATCCATCCAACCATATGTCCATGCAGGTATGCATCTATGCATGCATCCATCCATCTAACCATCTGTCCATCCATCCATCCATGCATCCACTCATCTACCCATGCATCCGTCCAACCATCCACCCATCTATCCATGCATCCATCCACCCATCCACCCATCAGTCCATCCATCCATGCATCCATCCAACCATCTGTCTATCCATCAATTCATTAACTTACTTAATTCAGTGTATGGTTTAGCAGCTCCACAGGCCAGTCCCTGTGCCATATATTGGGGTTATAATAGTGAGTGAGAAATAATACAGTCCTTGCTCTCTGGAGCTTACAATGCAGTAACATACCATGTGGTCAGCTGACTAATGGCCCCCCAACGAGGTCCACACCCTGCTCCCTGGAACCCATGAGCATGTCACCTTACACAGCAAAGAGGACTTTGCAGATGTGATTCAGTTAAGGATCTCAACTGGGGAGACTACCCTGGATGATCCATAGGCCTGATGTCATCACAAGGATCCTCAAAGGAGGGAGGATGAAGTTCATGGTCACAGGAGGTGATAGGGTAAGAGGTCCAAGAGGGGCTGGAAGGTCTTGCATGCCTGGCCACGAAGGTGGGGGAAGGAGTCACTAGCCAGGGGTCAGCTGCTTCTAGGATCTGGAAAAGTCAAGTTTTTTCCCTGAAGCCTCCAGAAATAAATCAGTCCCTCCAGCACGCTGACTCCAGCCCAGTGGACGGATTCTGGACTTCTGGACTTCAGAAGCTGAATTTGTATTGCTAAGCCTGTGCTCTTCGTTGCAGCGGCTACGGAAGCAAATACACGGATGTGGCAGGTGGTCCAGTTTTCTTTGGGATTTCATGGGGGTCCTTCCTTGGGGCTGCTGCAGAGGTGGGGTTGGGAAGACTCCAGAAGGAAGCAACAACTGAATTGAGATTTTCAAGATGGGCACTGGGCAAGATGAGAAGCCCCCGGTGCAGGGAGAGGGGAGCGCGAAGGCCGAGAGCAGATCGTGTCCAGTCCGTATCAAGACTGCACAGTAGCCAAGGAGGCCAGGGCAGAGGCCGGGGAGGTCGAGGCTGGAGGCCATGGGGCTGCGTGGGGACAGGCCTGCGGAGCCCTGGGAGGAGCCGTGACGGGCTTGATGTGCTGGGCCAGGAGTTTCTCAACGTTTGTGTGTATATTTCATGAACAGGATCTCTCGGGAGTAGGAGGCCAGGAGAACTGGGTTAGAAATGCCCCAAGGACCAAGAAGAACCTACAGAAACACCCGGCTCGGTGCAAAGGCAGGGAGGCGGGTGCTGGGCTGCTGGAGTCCGGCCGACTGCACGGCACTGCCCTCACCGAGGGGCGGGGCCCTGAGGCTGTCGGGACAGGCCGGGCTTGGCCGTGGGTTCCAACGTCCCCAAACTGATAGCCGAGCAGCAGAGTCCAACAACTCCCGTGCAAGCCGCGGAGCTGACTGACTGCGTAGGCGTGTGCACGTGCGGGAGGGTCCCGGAACCCGCCCTTAAGCACATCAGCACGGAGAAGACCGCGGACTGAGTCAGACCCAGGCTCTGCACAGGGGAGCTCCCTGAGGGTGGTAACAGCATTCCGACGCGATTACAGTGGGGTCCAGAGATCTCCCAGTGCCCGGATTAGTCTATCTTATGAATCTGACCTCCAAACACCCTGCCCTGGGCAGGCCAGAGTAGGGATGCAGCAGACCCCACTGAGGGGTGACCCAGCTTCTGGAATGAGTGTGCCAACTCTGGGTGCGGCACCCAGCAAGCCGACCGACGCAGCGCGAGGCCTGAGTTCGCAATTAGCGCCGGCTGCCTCCATCTACTGTCTCTTCTCAGTGTGCCTCGGAGTTGTCGTGATTCGACCAGACTTACCGAGGGTAATTTGCTGGTTTATTGCTTCATGGAGGAGAGAAATTCCATCAGATCTGGGATTTCAGCTTCCTAGGAGTGGACTCGGAGGCGCCACGGCAATCCGCAGTGAGGGCTATCATCGGTGAGACTGCAGAACTCACTTCTTAGAGAGTATCCTGAGGTTTAACGAGTCTCGCCTGTCTTCAGATTATCATAAGGGGTGTGGACGTCCATAGAGGCCATTGCCTCAAACCTTTGAACGGCGATATCCGCGTTTCTGCTCATCGTGATGAATGCGCTCTCCTTGCAGAGGCGCCGACGGCCTCCTTCCACCTTGTGAAGACAGCTCGGTCAATGGGGGCCCTGCGGGGGGGGGAGGGGCGAGTCAAGGAGCTCGGGGGTAGAGTTGGCGGTGGTCCGTGTCTTAAAACTATGGCTCGAAGTATGAATCGATGGGTCCTGTCACCTGTTCCATGTAATTTATTAGGATGCATGATCAAGGAAGTTGGTCATTATTATTTGCACAGGTCTTTTCCACACAAAGCTGAGTCAGCAACCGTGATTGAGATGAGAGGCCCGGAGTCCCCCCAGTGTGCAGCTAAACATCCTGCTCGAAGGAACAAAGCCAAGTAATAACGCATTGCATTGACTTCGCTTCCGAGCACATTCTTTGTTTACCTAAGAAGCTCTCCCTGATGTCAAGACTTTGGAAATAAGAATTGGAAGGAGGTCTCTCAAGTTCCCCAGTGTGGACGCCTAGCCAAGGCTTCAGTCGGCTAACAGCTGTCTCTGTAGCTTTAAGAGGAATTAATGCCCGTGGCCTTGAGTGAGGGCACTTGGCCATTAGAGGAAGCTCAGGGTTTCTCTAGCTGAGAATTCTGTAATTTTAGCAAAATGAACAATTCACTTTGCTGGCTACGGGTGCAACATTTCTTGAAGGTACTTTGGGGATGGTAGGGAGTTGAATATGGAATGTAAAACGCTAATCCCCTAGGTTCTTCGAGCGTATTAGAACTTACGCCGAGTTATGCACCTCCCCTCCGCTAGTGCTGGTCGGACTATGTTGGGAGCATGGCCCCGAACGGCCAGTGGCCAGACAAGCGGCCGTTCTAATGAGCAGTGTGTTGGCGAGTGTGCTTGACCGTCAGGGGTGCTGGCCCGCGTGGGGGCGAGGGCTCTCTCCATATGGGAGGCTCTGTAGCCAGGGCACAAGGTGGGCAGCCACACCAAGGAGACCCCAGAGAGCTCCAGGGACACTCATTCCCGGTGACACTTGCTCCCCAGCGATACTGGCACAAAGCCAGGCTGCGCAATCGTCCAGTTCATGTGACTTTACTGAGCTACTCCGAGGAATAAGAAACCACTGCCAGAACAAACATCCCACTTTCCAGAGACTTCCACGTAGCGCCAGAAACTAACGACACGGAATTCACACCGTCTGGCCAATGTCTGTCCCCGAGAGCAGCCCGTGGAGATGAGGGTAGGACGCCGAGTGCTTGGAGTTTGGATGAGGCTTTAACTCGAAGAGGTGCGATGGTGCATTATCCTAGAGCGCCCTGGAGCTCAGGCCAGAGTGTAAGGGGCGACGCCTGGATTACCCTGCTCCTGCTGGAATGCGGTGGACGACACAGTCAGGCTGCCTCAGATCGTCACACCGCTGACCGCTGGTGGGCTGCAGAGGTGGGTGAGTGGGGGGTCCCGTAGGCAGGTTGCACAGCTGTTTGTGGGTGTGTGTGGTCCTCACTCGGCACGCGGAGGCAGCTCTGAATCGAATGAGAAGCAGATGCATGCGGGGGCTGCATTCCTACCTGGATGCCTTTTGTTGGGGATCCTTCCAAATGCCCTCGGTGTACGATGAAATTTTAGTATAATTAAAACTTGAATCACTCCAATTATATAATTAATTGCATTCCACTTCAATCACAATTTCTAATTGATCCCAGTTGCCGGTTCTGCACCTGGAGACCTTGACACCAGGCTCAGCGAGCAGGTGGCCGCGTCCCGAGACGTCCTCGCTCACGTTCAGTCATCACTTAGGAAACAACTCGTGGCAGGTCGCAGGGAGTCCCCCTGCCATGCACCTGTGCCCAAGGTACGCACGCGTGGTGGGGCGTGTGCCGGGTGTGTAAAAATCAAAGACCAGCCAGAGGCCCCGAAGGAAGGCTCCGTCTAGGCCCCTGAGAGCCTGAGGAGAGCCGTGTGGTGTCAAAGGAGGCAAAGGACCCTGGGGGTTGCAGAGAATGGGGTTCCAGCCCAGCTCTGAAGCACGCACGGGATGTCTACACCTGCTGGGCTCACCTTGCCCCCCAGGACCCCCACGCCCTACCCCAGGACTCAGCAGACGGAGAAGAAGGAGAGCACCGGGAGTGATGACATTAGTGGCTTCCTAAGCCTGTTTGTGGCCGCACAGCTTCTGGAACTGTTTCCAGACTCATCACATGACCTCGGCGAGCATGAGAACTGGTGTAAGTGCCACGTGGAAAACAGCGGCTCTGCTCGCCTCTAGGCAACGCTGATGCCTGGCTTGTGCAAGGAAGCCCATACGGCAGCACTCTCGTAAAGCCCGCGGCCCCCGGTCGACCTCCTGGTGGCATCACGTGGCTGGCACGCGCCCTGGGATGTCGCAGGGCCACTCAGAGCACTCAAAAAATAGGATCATTTTAAAAAGGGTTCCTATACTCATAGCAAAGAGAGCCGTCTGTCTGGGTCAGAGAATGAAAGAGAAATAAATGCCCAGCCAGCCTCCAGCCAGCGGCGTGAGCTCCCGCCAGAGCAGGGGAGGCGAGATGCCGTCCCGCGGGCCGGACCCGGGTCCCCTGCGGGGTCAGGCCGCCTGCAGAGCACCCGGCCCCGGAGCTGAGCTGCCGCAGCGAGGTGGTTCGGCAGAGTTCTCACGGACGAGCCCTGTACGTCTGTCACCTCCAGCTGATAGTCATGCACGTAGGGAGATGGTGGAGACCTCAGGAGAGCCCCGGGCGGAAGGCTCATCGGTTCGGAATCTCTGCTCACCTCCGCCACAGGGTCCGTGCGGAAGCCCATGCGTCTTCATGCGGGGCAAGTCTGCTCGGAAGCAGAATTTAACCGAATATAAAAATACGCAGCTGGAGGGAGGCTGATAACGTTTGCTTATGAATAACATTAGCCAATGATTCCGGCTGGAGAGCGCTATCCGTCTCTCCTTTACCTCAGAGATTATTAAATAGATAAAATGAATTTTTCAAAACCTGTTAATAGCTATACATTATTCTAAGATTTCAATTTATGTGCCCTTCTTTTCCCTTCGTGTTTATTTATATCTGACCATTTCCCCTCAAATCCAATACCCTTTTACTCAGATGGCTTACTTTTCAGCAGGATCCTGTTGGAGGCTTAGACATACAGTATCTGTAGCAACGGTCTCAGACATTCCAGAAAGACCCAGACGAAATGCACACACGTGTCCGGGGTCCAGGGGGCTCAATTCCGAGCAGGCAGAGCCGTGTGATTGCGGACTCCAGCTCCAAGTCCAGACAGAAAGAACACAGGGTGCAAACAATTTCTGGAAGGAAGCAGGTTGCATGCAGTTTTGGTTAAAGCTTTGGTTAAAGTTTAAGGCCCGAGAGCCTTCATTTTGAAAAGTTTATATGAAGAATTTAAAGAAAGCCAAGGACAGATGGGAATTCTTATGGATTTGTATCACTCCCCTGCACACCCACGTACCCCATCACACGTGCTCACGCACACACACACACACACACACACACACACACACTCTATGCTCAATCATTTCAATTAATGACCACAACCACGGAGGTTGGTGGACAGAAGAGTAAATCAGTAGCGGACGGGTTTTGAAACGAGCCACTGAATGTTGAGGGTCACAGAGTGGGCTTTGGGATGAGACGTGTGTGGCTGGAGCTCCAGTCTCTGCCGTGTACCAGATGTGTGATTCTGAGCCTCAGTTTCTCGTTTGTGAAATGAGACAGGAGAACTCCACAGGTTATCGCCGGCCCCCTGGAGACGGGGCAGCTCGTGCCACAAATGTTTGTCGAATTGTCTCTCCATCCCTCAGGGTCAGCAGAACTCCCTTGTGTCCCGCTTCTGGGCTTCGTGGAGGCAACCCCCCCGAGACAGGTGAGCAACCAGCCCAGCGTGCCCGGGGCCTGCCCGGTTTGCACACTGAAAGACTGGAAGTCTTCCTGGACGTCCCAGGAAGCCATCGGTCCTGGGCAAACCGGGTGGCAGGTCGTCCCAGCCCTTCCCCGCCGCCACCGCAACCACTCACACCTTCCCTCGCCCCTGGAATTCGGGGATGGCTCTTCACTGGTGAGGAAACGGTTGGAAGGGGAGGCTTTGGAAACTCATTCTGGCCTATTTCATTGATTAGCTTAATGCCAGGAGACTCATGGGTCTTCCCTCGTTAACCGTCTATGAGTTTCAAATCCTTCAGAGTCTCAGCCAACAAAGAGCTGATTTATTGACACCAAAAGATCTCGACAGATGATTTTGCTCTGCTCGGGTGGAGTTTTTTTCTTTGCTTCTCTTTTTATATCTGTAGTGAGAATGATTGTCTAAATATTTCTATTTAGCTTCTTTTGTTCCAAAAGATGGCAAAGTGTGTATTAAGTGTTTTGCCATCACTGGGGATCATTGTGTTACTGCTTTATCCTGGCTAACAGCTGTGGGGCTGGAGGGACGTCCACACACACTCAGATGCCCGCGTCCAGACCCCCAGACACGCGAATAAATCTGGCTCTGTGACAAAGGAGAGTTAATGGGTGAGCCGACCTTAAATGAACAGGAAGGTGGTCCTGGACCATCAGCCGGGCTCAGTCATCACAAGGGTCCTTGGAAGAGGAAGATGGGTCAGAGGCAGACACAGCCGCTGGCGGGAGAGGCGGGGCAGCGGCCCGAGCCGAAGAAGGCGGGCGTTTCTAGAAGCTGGACGAGGCCAGGACACGGTTCTGCCCTGCAGGCTGTTTTAGCCCCAGAGACCCGTTCTGCACGTGTGACGCGCAGCTCTGAAGGTGGAAAACTCGTGTTGTTCGAGTCTCCCAGTTGGTGGTAACGCGTCACAGGAGTGCTAGAAAACTAAGGCCACTGCACGGGGGCTTTGATTTGGCATTTGTACCAGTAGTTGTCGATGCTGGGAAGAGCGAAGACGGAGCCGGCCGGGGCACCAGCACCCCGGTTTCCGGGAAGTCTGCACACAGCGGGCTGAGAGGCGTGCCCTGAAGCAGGACCCGGGATCCCAGCTGTGCACGGGAGCCGTCCAGGCGGTACACCAGGGCGCCTGCTCCTGGGGGTCCCGAGAGACAGTGACGGGCATGTATGTCACCTGGACCCCGGGGAGCAGCTCCCTGGGTGCCTGGGTTCCGGTCTAGGGAGGGATAAGTGAGGGTGTGGAAGGGATGCCGGGGACCTGGGGGCAGCTCAGTGATGACCCCTCTTAGCTGGACACCCTCTTGGGACAGTGAGGACCCCCTACACCCACGGCAGCCTCCAGGCCGTGTCAGGGACGGGGACTGCTTCACTGAGTCAGCGGCTTCCACGTATTACACTGAAGCCACCAAATGACCCCTCCAGGAAGATCTTAGCACAGCCACCGTGCAGTTCAAATGTCCGGATCCCTGACCCTGCCCTCCTCCCTGAACTGGCTGCCTAGAGCTCTGAAGGGACCGTGCCCACGGCTCCCTCCACATCCGGGCACTGTCCGGACCTCCACTTGTCCCTGTGGCCTCTCCCACTGACGGTCGTCCACATTCCCCACCTTCTGCGGGGCAGCAATCACCTCCAGCACATCCTTTCTGGATCTAGCCCCGGCTCCCTGCCGGCCCAGCGCTCCCCCTGCAGGCCACTTGTGGGTGGAGCCTCTGGGTCGGCAGGGGGAGCGCCTGCCCACTGCTCAGGATGCTCCTCCTCCTGGGGGTGGGGCACCTGCTGTCTGGGACCTGCCTCCGACTGCTCAGGACGCCCCTCCTCCTGGGGGCGGGGCACCTGCTGCCTGGGACCCGCCTCCCACTGCTCAGGATGCCCCTCCTCCCAGGGACGGGGCACTTGCTGTCTGGGACCCGCCTCCGACTGCTCAGGACGCCCCTCCTCCTGGGGGCGGGGCACCTGCTGCCTGGGACCCACCTCCAACTGCTCAGGACGCCCCTCCTCCTGGGGGCGGGGCACCTGCTGCCTGGGACCCGCCTCCCACTGCTCAGGACGCTCCTCCTCCCGGGGGCGGGGTACCTGCTGCCTGGGACCGGCCTCCCCAAACTGGCTCCAGGAGACAGCCCTTGTCTGATGGGCTGCTGGCTGGCTGGTTAATTGGAAAAAGTCAGTAAAAAAGGAAATTTATATTCAGTGTTACATAGCTTACATTTTTTAAGTGAAACATCAATGTTCCATGTTGGATTGAAACGTGGAGTAGAGCCAAGGCTCTTTCCTGAGTGAGCTCCCGCTGGCTGGAGTCCCTGCACTGCCTCCTGCTGTCGTATTGGGGCCCTTGTCCTTCCACATGCTCACCAGGGGTCAAGGTCAGAGGTGGTGTCGTGGTCCAGATAGCCGTAAGTCATCCCTGCCACGTGACGGCCGAAGGGCTCCTGCAAGGAGCTTGCAGCTTTGGGATATTCCTGATTTTATGGGCCTGATTTTAGGGAAAGATGTCTTTCCCCTTCTCCTTTGCTCCTCACTCCCTTCCCTACGGAACAAAATCACACAGAACAGATGAAGCAAACCGTGAGCAGTAAGCTCTGAGTATCGATTTTGATTTCACACACACGCACACACACGTGCGCACACACACACTTGAAAACATTCGAGACGTTCACAAAATGTCTTAAGATCATTGGAGATGCCCGTGGGGGTCATTTGCCCAACCTGAGAGTCAAAGCCATAAACCATAATGGTCGATCTCCTCCAAGCAGCCACTCTGAGCTCAATAAACAAAAATAATTTGCTTCTCATGGAAAATCACAAGCGTTCCCGCCTGACTCTGCGTGTGTGAAGGGCAGCTGGTGGGCCACTCAGCAGTCTTGCTGCCGGTCCCGAACGGCCCTCCTGCCAGGCTCCATCTCTGGCGAGGGGTGCCGGCCCCACAAGGAGATAGGACAGGACATGGCTTCTTGTGAGGAACCTTCAAAAAGGTGGGTTGGAATGTCCTCCTCCAGGATTTCAGCTGAGGCACACCAGGAACATCCAGAGGTCTTGGAAATAAAAGAGAACAGCCTCTGCGAGCCCGGGACTCTGGGAGCCGCCACAGAGGAGCGCGCACCTGCTTGAGCTGAGAGGCTAATTGAGTGGCTTAGCCCTTCCCCGTGGTAAGACATGTCCCATGGGCTGGGGATGTCAGGACCCCGGGATCCTGTCCTAAGGACCCGGTGGCCAAGGGTTGGCCTGAGGGGAGCACGGACTGCCCTCTGGCTGGAGGAAGTGTGGGTCATGTCCACTGGACCCCGGAGGAGAGGACAGCAAGCCCGGTGTGCGGGAGGCAGCGCTGGGTCATAGGAGGCACCCAGGAAATTACAGTGAGCGTTGGTGGGAGTCCCCGTGTCCCAGGAGGTGAGCTGGGGCCCCGCGACGCCCGGATCTTCAGTCGGAGTGCCATACTGCGCGCCCGCCCCGTGAGTGGAAAAACCCTGCTAAGCAGTCACGCCATGGATCTTTCTGCAAATCAGATAATCACGTTTGGATCTGGGTGCAGGCACACCTACAGCGTGTGTCCACATTCCTACTTCTGTGCCACCGGAGGTCGGAGCCCCCGGATGGTCCCAGCTGGGACGTCTCTGTCAGCCAGTACGTGGGGAGGGAAGGCTCGGGCATCGCTCGGCTGGCCGCGTCAACAGCGAGCTTTCTCCCAGAACCGTAGGTCACATGGACTCCAAAGCGCAGGTCAGGCCGGTAGGAGCCGTTGTGTGATGACAATATCCGGGGCACCCTCGCTGGCAGAGGGCATGGAAGGCTCCAATCACAGGACTCCCACAGGAGGTGAAAGCAGGTGTTGGGGTTTCGGGGCACAGACTGCTGACCTGAACTTCGTTTCAGCCCATCCTGGTCACGGGTGATGTGGCCGCCTCCCGGGAACAGATCCCTTAGCCGCTGCAGGGACCCTTTACAGTGAGGCAAGTAGAACCGCAGACAGAGAGATCGATGCCTCGTCCGTCAAGCTCCCCCTCCCACTACGGTCCCTCCACTAACCAGCCCTGGAGACCAGTGCGTGCGCTCAGGCGCGCCCCATGCACCTGCCCTCCGCGCTGCCGGCTGCGCGTCCCATGGGTTCCGCTCCGCTGGCCCTGGCTGCTCCTTCTGCCCACCCCGGGACCGCGTGCTTGCGCCGGCCTGACCGGGGGGACTAGGGCCCCCACACCCGCAGAGGCCAGGTGGGCGGAGGGGCCAAGGGGCTCTCGAGGACAGCAGGGTCGTGGCCCCGAGCGGGAAGGGACCCACTGTAGGCGGAGGGAAGTTCCCAGAGCCATTCAGATACAATCATTCTGGAGGCACAGAGACTCTTCCCACTGAATGAGAGCATGAACGATTCTGTCACCAGAAAAAATTGTCTTAATTAGAACATCACATGACTACTTCCAGAGCCTGAAGAAACAAGGACCCGCTGTGTGCAGCAGGAGTCATAAATATTCCAGTTTAGATTTGCAACTTCCAAAAGACCTTCAGACAAAATGTCAGCATTCCAGACTCTAGTCATGAACATAAGCTCCCGTTCAGCCTTTCTGAGTCGGCGAAATTGTGCTATTGACAGGTGCCCAATAGTGCCTGCTGGGGCGGCTCCTCCCACGGCACGGCCGCCAGGCCCAGGGTCGGGCACCGCGTGGGGACAAGCCCTCAGGGAGGAGACAGCCCTGCCCCAGCCAATGGGGAGAAAGACACAATTCCCGTCATCACTCATCTGACTGTGCAGTCTCGGTGTTGCAAGTGCTGAGCAGGGAAGGCTCCCAGGGCTGTGGGGGAGGAGGCAGGAGGGATCTAGGCTGGGGGGCCGGGGTCGGGAAGTCTTCTCTGTCAGGCGGCCCCCAGAATGAGGCCCCTGGATGAGCAGGCGATGGTAGAAAGGATGATTTGTTGGGGGAAAAGAAATGCAAGCAGAACAGCATGTGCAAAGGGCCTGTGGCAGGAAGGCCAATGGGTTGGAGCCATAGCTGGTATGTGATGAGGCTGGGGTGGGGTCTTTCTGCACAATTATGACATGAGGGTAATAGCTCTCCACTGAGTTTTTAAATAAATAAATTATATTCAAAGTCAGGTCATCAATAGAAATTTTGAAGTCAACTATAGTTTTTAAAGGAATTTTATTTCACCATTCATATATGGTAATCTTGGTGAAGGATTTAATCAAAATGGAGATGAATGCAATTATTTTTTTTAAAAAAAACCCTGCATTTTGGGCTGTTAAGGGAATAGAAAATCTCATTTAAAATATCCAACTTCAATAATATAAAAATAAGACTATTCCAGTAATTACAAAAATCATATTTAGCAACTGGTTTAGTGTATTTTTAAATTTTACTGTGATGAAACATTTTCCCCATTCATTATGCTTTGGGGAGACGCTTGTCAGAGGCTATGAAAAAGACATTTCTTCTCCCCTCCAGACTCTATCAGGGGCCCCAGACCAGGGCTCACTGGTCTGTGAGTCAGAAGGTCACCTTTGCAGAGATGGGGGAGGGGCCTCTTGTGAACTGAGCGCGGGGGACACGCTTTAAGACAGGGAGATAAGTTTGATGCCCAGAGAGTTCCACACAGAAGGGAAAACATCTCACCATGTTTGCTCCAGGTGAATAAAATGGTCAAAGAAAAATGAAGTTTACAAGTGGCATTTTTTCCATTTAAAGGCTTTAGAGATTTGGGTTCTAAATCTTGTGTGAAGGGGGTGGCCCAAGGCCAGGACCCAGGAAGCCCAAGCCCCTGTCATTTCCCGGACACTGGCTCCCGGGATGCCTGCCCCTGGGGGGCTTGGGGAGGGGCTGCGTGGGGAGGCCGGACCCCCATGTCTTCAAGGGTGACCGGTAGGCGTCATCACACGGGCACCCGCGAGTCTCAGGGCACCCCACGCCCCGGGGCCGAGGGAGCAGCAGGAAGAGTTCCCGTGGGGCGCAGGCCTGGACCTTATCCACACAATGGAATCCGCCAGGAAGCTCGGAACAGGTGGATCAGAACTCGGGGAAGGGACCCAGGTGTCAGCTCAGACCCAACCGGCTCCCGGGGGCCACTCGGGAGCCGGGGCTGGAAGGGGACGCAGGGGCTCCAGACGGAGGATGTGGGTGGTGCAAAGCCTTCAGGCAGAGTGAGGCCTGCCCCAGACTCCGGCCCCCCGATCTCGTGTGGGAGCTTCTTCCTTCCTGGGAAGGGTTCCCTGGAGATGGGAGGCCGGCCACGGGGTGCTCTTGGTCACGGTGCTCACCAGGGGGGAGGGACAGGCTGAGAGGGGGCCGGTGCGTCTGCACAGGGCCTGGGCGTCCTGGAGGAGACACAGCACCGGGGGCCCGGAGGCTGTCCCGTGAGGGCCCGGGCGGTGAGACCCGGCGGCTGTCCTGACATGAGAGGGTTGGGGTGGGGCTCGGCATCCACCCCGTGACTCCACAGGGCGCCCCCCGGCCTCTCACTGCCCGAGATGCCGATTCGGGGTGGATGGGGTAGGACGTACACGTTCCGTAAACAGCACCGGCTAAAACGCTAAATTACAGCAACTACGCGTAAAAACGGAGTGGTACGTTCGTTCTCAGTCTATCACGTAGCATCTTAGAATGCGAATTTTTGTTTTTAACAGTGACTACTTAAAGTTTAGTATTGTGAAGATGCCGGTTCTCCTGTAATCACTCCACAACGCACTTTCTATCAAGGTCTCTCACTCTCTTTTTCCGAGAAACACAATTACTGATTCTAGAGCGTGTGGGAAGTTGGGAAGAGAGAGCTCGGCCTTCAGAACGTCAGGAAGCGTCTTCTCATCCTGCGGGGAGAAGAGTTACAAGTCGTGCGGGACAAAGTGGCCCAACCACAAACCTCGTCCGCGCAGACGCCCGGCGGGATGTGGAGGTTTACCAGGCTGGGGGCGGCCAGTGCCGCGGGCTCCCTCGCCACCTCCACCCGGGGAGAAAGAAGCAGAACGCCCACCGGACCCGCAGGTCCCGAGGTCTGCGTGGACCTCACGTCCTCTGCGCGGATGACACACCGACGTGCAGAGAGTAGAACGAGGAAGGGCACCGGGAGGAGATGAAGGCTGTGGAGGCCGTGGGACCGCTGGGGGCACAGGAGCCGCAGCCCCGGCCATGAAGGAAACCTCCGTGTTGGGTGGAGGGGCTGATGGGACACGGTTGTTGCCGCAGAGAACGTGTGGCAAAGCCAGTGAGAACACCGCGTGCGGCAGGGCAGTGGGGTGAGGGGCACTTGCTGGGGAGTGGGCCTGGGCGGCAGCTCTCTTCTGGGGGTGCCAGCCAGCCCGTGGACGTGGGCCGGAGCCAGGGGCGCGGTGCATCGCGGGGGTCTGCGGGCGCTGAGTGAGGGCCGGGGATCCCGCGCGGGGATCCCAGCACACCCAAACCCAGGCACCCGAGAGAGGGAACACGGGACGGCGGAGCTCCCGTGAAACAGTAGGCATGCCCGCAAGTTCTGAACCACTAGCAGCTGGAGCCCCAGAGGGAGAAAGTAGATAAAGGGAACAAAGCTGACTTCGGTGAGAAATGAACAAGAGCTTTCTGAAGCAGGGCGAGCGGCGGGGAGGCCGGAAGCCCGGAGCCCGAGGGGCAGAGTCCTCACGGACGGGGCGCCCAGCGCAAGGGCCCTGGGAAGGTGCTGCGGGCCCGAGAGTGCGGGGGGCACGTCTCAAGGTCACGGGGGTGCCCACGCTCCCCCCAGCCAGACCCGAGACCACGCGGACCGCTCGCCGGACTCAGCGGACCCAAGGAGGACCATACCTTGGAAGAAGCTACCCCAGGCTGGTCCTGAAATAGGGTGCAGTCAAGCCAAGGACAGAATGGGCAGATATATGGCTGACTCTTACCTCATCGTACACACAAAACTTAGCTCCAAACAGAAATAGACCGAAGTGTAAAGGCTTAAAAATATATTTCTGGAAGAAAACGTAGGAGAAAGCCTTGCATTAGGCAAAGATTTCTGAATCACTCTTAATCATAAATGAAAAGAATTGGCAAGTTGGACTTCGTCAAATAAAGGCTTCTGTTCTTTGTCCAATATCATTAGAGCATGAAAAAATCAGTCGTGGGCCGGGGAGGAAATAGTCACAGTGCGCACAACTGACAGCCGGCCTGCCTCCAGCGTGTAAGAAGCACTTCCGCAGTGGGATCCGGGAGGGGAGGACCTGTGTCTCGGCCACGGGCTGCTCTCACAGCACGCCGCAGACGGCTCACGCGGCACTTACGGCTCACGGCGCTGCGGCTGCAAGACGGAGACCGGGCTGCCGCGGGTCCGGCTCTCGGGGACGGCCCCCTCCCAGGCTCACCGACGGCCATCTGCTCCACCTGTGCTCACGCGGTAGACAGAGATCTCTGCGCATCTCACCCCCTTATGAGGCCACTCATCCTCCCCTTGGGGCTCCCCTCCCACCACCTGCTCACCGCCTAGAGGCTTCCCCTCCAAACACCCTCACTGGGGATCTAAGGTTCGTCTTGCAAATTTGGGGATGGGAGACATAAACATTCT
>CM052812.1:72543597-72562011 GCA_028533885.1 Nasua narica | reverse complement strand
TCTCTCATCACCCTGCGACCCCTCCCACTACAACAGATACACACACACACTTGTACACACACGGGCACACATCGATACACACGGGCACACATGTGTATGCACATGCAGGCACATGAGTGTGTATACAGACACCCACGCACACACAGACACACACCTGTGCACACCTGCACACACATGCATGTATAGACACCCGTGCACACACAGACACACTTGTGCACACACGCACGCACACATGGGTGCACATGTGCACACCTGCACACATGTGTACATATAGGCACACACATACATGCACACACTGGCACACAGGTGTATGCATACACAATACATGCATGTATATAGACACCCACGCGCACACACACCTGTGCACACCCGCACACACATGCATGTATATAGACACCTGTGCACACACAGACACACTTGTGCACACACACGCACACACGGGTGCACATGTGCACACTTGCACACACGTGTACATACAGGCACACACACGTGTACATATAGGCACACACACATGCATATATAGACACACACTTGTGCACACAGGCACGCACATACATGCACACACTGGCACACACGTGTACATATAGGCACGCACACGTGTACATATAGGCACACACATACATGCACACACTGGCACACACGTGTACGCATACACAACACATGCATGTATATAGACACCCACGCACACACACCTGTGCACACATGCATACACACATTGTCACACGTGTGTACACCTGCACACACGTGTACACACACACGCAGGCATATAGAGACACTCGTGCACACGCAGACCCACAGACACACACGCATCTTCAGGCTCCCGGGACTCCCTGGTGGGGGTGGCCCGCCACTCGTGGGAGAAGGCACGGCATCTCCCCAGATGGTGAAGCCCGACACCTTGTCCACAAAACCTCCAAGGGAGCCCCATGTGACCACGGGCTAGCTTTACGTGGACGCAGGGGCACTCTGGTCTCCACGCGGTGCCGACACCACAGCCGTGACCTAACGGAAGGGACATTACCTGCTCTGGGGGATCTCGCCCGGCGCCCTTCTCAACTTGAAAAGGAGACGCGGTCGGCCAGCAGCCCGTTGCCCTCCAGCAGCAGGACGGCCGGCACGGGGCGAGCAGGGGTGGGGGCAGGGGGGGGACTCCTCTGAGCTCGGCGGACGCCCCGCCCCACGCGCTGCCGCAAGCGGAGTAACTCAGAGCCAGTGCGAGGTGGTGCGGGCAACTACTCAGGTGCCGCAGACAGCCTTCCTTCTGCAACAAAGGGGTGGCTTCTGTCATTTTATTTGCTCGGAACATTCCAGGGAGAACTGACTCAAGTGTCCCTATCATGACTCCTCGGGTCATAAGTCCGTGATCAGGAGCAGGAAAAGGAAGGGAACCCTCCCACTCGGAGCCCCCCGGGGGCACCCGCGGTGTCTACCAGATGCTTGACTCCGCGCGCGGGCAGGTGTGCGGCGGGCCGGGCGCACACCCCTGGCTGGGGCCGCGCGGGCGTGAGTGGGCGAGGCTGGGCTGGCGAGGGGCTCTGCCCTAATGGGCGCATCTCTGTTCCTCTCCTGCAGCCGCAGATAATTGATGATGAGGAAGGGAAGCCGCACCCACGCGGGGCATCCAGATGGCTAACCGCGTCCTCCTCACGCCCACCTCATCTCATCTCTCCCCGACAGCCACGGCACCTCACCGTTTCATGCTGTAGAAACGCGGTGATGGGGCCCGGGAAGCCTGTGGTCTCCTCGACACACAAAGGGCACGAGGGGACGGAGCCCACCGCTCCCTCCCTCGTGGGCCCAACAAGAGCTCCCTCAGAGCCAGCAAATCAGCAGAATATTTCTTGTGAATGTGGGGGACGAAAGCAGCTATGCTGAGCAGACATATTTCCCCACTGAAAATCTGCGGTAATTGATTTTTAAAGCTCCCGTAGAAAATGCTATCTCTCCCGTTCATTTCTTTGTTGTCGAAATACTGCTTCATGTGAGCACGTTCCTGATCCTATCCCCTTGTATCTCCGTGCGATAACTAATGATTGTGTCAGATTCTTTTGCCAGGATAGGCCCTCACATTTCTTTACCTAACCCTTCATTTGCAACCTGCGGGCCCGCCTGAGCCGAGCTGGAGGGAGACAGTCAGAGACCGTCTTCGCAAAATGACAACAGTGTGAACGTTGATTTCCAGTGCCCAACAATTAGTAGAGAGGAAAGCTCTGTTTATCCAATATCTCTTACAAAATAAAATATGTTGCATCTTCTGAATAGGGGATAGGTATTTGGGAACCCAAATCTGGAAGGATCTGGTTGGTCTCAAAGCCTCGGGATTCTGCGCTGACCTCGTGGTTAGGACGAGCTCCACGTGCGGTTCCTGGTGATCCCGGGTGTCCCCAGCTGAGAGGTGAGCGGCCACGCTGTCTCCAAGAGCGTGCGTGTGACAGCCGGCATCGTTGATCTCTGATTGTCGTCCTTTCTGGTCCTAGCCTCAAGCTGAGGGCCGGGACCGTGCCCGGGGTAACTGAGGCCTGTCTCCCTCACACAGACCTCCCACCTGGATGAAAATCAGTGACAAGTCAGGGTGCAAACTACCAACTTTACGAGCACAGAAATGAAAACCCAGAGAGCAGCGTTTTCACCAGCAGGAGACGTTAGCCCTGCACGACAGCGGAGCTCACCTGGTTCTAGAAAGCATCCCTACTGAAGGCCCATGAACCCCTGTTATCTTAACTCATTCTCGCTGTTGCATTTTAATGGCGCTGGGTCGCCGGCAGGATGTGTGCAGTGGCTTCTGGTCTCAGGGACCGTCCTGGGCAGTGTTCCGGGGGCCCTCAGGCCCTGGGGCCTCTCTTCTCCGAACGTCTATTGAATTCCCGCTCACCGCAGCCACGGCACTGGGCAAAAGAGAGAGCAGTTCAAGGATGGGCTCATCGGACCCTCGGGCCATGTTCCGAGCCGAGCCCGCCATTTCGAGGGGAGGCCACAGCTGCGTGGAGCGAAGGGTCTGGACCACGGGCTCGGGCGCACGGAGGCAGGTGCGTCATGGAAAGCTGAGTCCAGGGTGGATGGCAGGCAGAGTCGGTCTCCCGTGGTGTGGCGACCCCCACCCCCAGCCACGCAGTGCCATCGGAGAGGAGGCGGGAGCAAGTCCTTTGAGGCCCTGTGTTGTCGGAGACTGTTTTCCACGCTGTCATCCCCAGTCGTTTCCGACACGCTTCCGAAGGAGGGCTCCTTTCCTTGACTCGAGTCTAAGCTGCAGTGGATGGAGATAAACCGGTCTGGGAGGAGGGCTCTCATCCCGCTCCGTGGCACGGGGGAGAAGGAGCTCGGGCTCACGTGGGGAGAAAGCCGCAGGAAGTGGGACGTCCCTGCATCTGGCGTGGCTTCGAAGCCTCTTCAGCTCCGATATTAACAGGGTGACATGGAAAATAACCCCCGATTTCTTTTTAAACTCAGAAAATGAAAAGTCTCCTCAGATATTCTCTACCATAAAAACAAGTCCAAATGTGAGATGAAGGGGTTCTAAATTATAAACTAGACGCTTCGAGGGCTGCCTGTGACTCTGGGCCCCAAATTGGTGTCATGGGCGTGATTATGACCTTCTGCCGAGCATGGAGGGGGGCCGAGGAGTGGGTCTCGCGGGCTGGAGAGGGCTTGGATTTCTGTAGCACCGCGTGGCGAGATGGCAAAGCACCCTCTCCAAACGTTGGGGTGCCGCGCAGTGGGGCTGCGAGGAAGCGGAGGCCTCAGGGAGCACGCTCACGTGCCTGGCATCGTTCCAGGGGCACAAGGTACCACATGAGGGAGGGACGGCTAAACCCCTGCTCTCCAATCCGGCCCGAGTCGGCAGGGGCGGGCCCGGGTCACGGAGCCACGCGGTGCCCTGCAGGCTCGGGAGCAGCAAGAAAAGCCTGACGTCCAGCAACCCCGGCAGCACGGTCCCTGCCCTTCTAGACCTTCCAGCGTGCGCTCCGGCATAGACACAGACGCGGAAGGGAAAGCCATCGGAAGTCGTGGCCCCGCAGTCGGGAGGCGCCGTGGGGAGCGTGGGCAGGTGTGCAGGTGGACGAGCCGCGGGCCCACCGGCACGGCGAGGGTGCGGCCCAGGTGAGGGGAGCTGCTCCCTCAGAGAGAGGGCGCTTGGGAAGGGGGGACAGAGCTGGCCCCCCTTCCCGGTGAGACGGCGACATGGGGGTTGTTGGGGCAGGGGGCCGCCAGCAGGAGCAGCCGGCAAGCGAAGGGGGAGGGGGAGAGGGAGCTGCCGGTGCGGGACCGAGTCAGGGCCGCAGGTGCCAGTGAGTGGGGCTGGGACCTGCACGCATCTGGGGGAGCGCGCGGGGTGCGGGTGAGGCGCGCATGGACACGAGGCCACGGAGGAGCCACGACGGCCCCCAGGCTGTGGCCTGAGCCTTGAAGGGCCGGGAGAACGAGGCCGTGAGCACAGATGGTTTGGGTGGCCCTCGGCCGCCTTGAGGGCTGGCCCTGGATCCACCGGGAGAACGTTCTGCCGGGCTCCGTGTCCCTGCGGCCACCCCCTGCCGAGTGGGTGCGGCGACACTGGGCACTGGCCGGGCTCGTCGGGCTGAGGTCTGGCCAGAAACAGGGCAAAGGAGGGAAGGTGCCGGCGGGGGGGGGGGGGGGAGGCCACAGCGGGGGGCCGTGAGGCGCGGGCGTGATGGGCGGGGTGAGGGCGGCGGGCACGAGGGGCCCAGGAGAGTTGCTCCGTCTCCAGGACGGGAGGGGCGCAGGCGGATGGCGAAGGAGTGGGCGGCCAAGACGGGAGGTGCGTTGGGGATGGGTGCACGGGGTTGCAAGCGTGGGTGGGCAGTTCTTGGTGATGCCGAGGCCCAGAGACTAGCCGGAAGGGAGGGGCCCCGCGGGACGGGAGAGGAGGCTGCCAGGAGGGGCCCCGGGACTTGAGTGCTCAGTGGATCACTGGGCAGAGATCAAGATAATCTCGGATTCGGACGGTGACGCCAGAGAGGGACACTGAGTCGTCCATGAACTTCACGGAGAAGTGGGTGTTGACGGTAGGTTAGCTGGTCACCGGCGGCGGGGTCCTGCAGATGAGGGGCTGGGGCTGGCGGGGCGCCTACGACAGACTCGTCCGGGGCTGGGGTAGACGGCGGCTGGATGGCTGCGTGGACAAGGCTTCAGATGGCGTCACGGAGTCTGCCCTGAGCCCCTCCCCATGTCTGCCACCTGCACACCTGCTGCCCCTCCCGTCAGGGGCGGCCGTGGCGAGTGAGGCAGGTGCGCAGCAGGGAGGGGAGGTGGCGCAGGGTGAGGAGGGAGATCATCAGACACCACGGTCACCCCGTGCGGTGGAACCGCAGTTGGTTCCCGGTCCAGGTGTCACTGTGGAAGTATTCTGTAGCTGTGGTTAGTGACTACACACAGTTGGTCACCCTCCATGACGTGGGTGGGCCTCGTCCAATCAGGTGAGGACCTTACGAGCAAAAACAGGTTTCCCGGAGAAGGAATGCTGCCTTAAGACTGCAGCATCTGCTCCTGCCTGAGCCTCCAGCCTGCCCTACAGATCAGGACTTGACAGCTCTACAGCCTTTTAATGCCTTAAACCCCTCTCTTCAGAGAAGGACAGATGATGGATACAGGTGCAGGTGCAGGTGTGGGGACAGGTGTGGGAGTGGGAGTGGGTGCAGGTGTGGGAGTGGGCACCGATATATACAAACACACACACACACTTCTGGTGGTGATTCTCTAGAACATTCTAACTGGTACAATAGTCACCCCCAAACATGTAAGCACAAGTTGGCTTTCTCTTCCTTTCTCTTGGCAAACATTCAGGGGCACCTTAAACTCCCATCTAATCAGGGACTGGGGGCAAAGGGAGACTGAGACATCTGTCACCTGCTCCAGAAAGGACCATGTAACTGAGCTGCTTCCTCACGTGGGAGGATTATTTTAGGTGAAAGGATGAGTTTTCAAAGGATTATAAATAAATAGTTTGCATGTTGTTGAGTTCACCTCACCCACTGTTTGGTTTACTGGCCGGAAGCTGCCTCTGGGGGATTTTATTGAGCGGGGACTCGAATCATTTAATTTTTTACCAGGCTATTTTTGCAGTTGAAAATTCAAATTTCACAATAAAGTAAACATTAATTTTTATTGGCTGGTCCCACTACTAATTTACTTACAGAATTTCTTTTTTTAGAGAGAGAGAGAAAAGCAGTTTCCTGTGAACAGTTGCTAGAAGCACGCTAAGGTCAAGGGTCCCACGTCGAGTGGGAGTTTCAGAAATTTAAGACCATGTATGTAGCGCATCGATGTACCCCACTTCTGGCAAATTAGCCAAAAAAGAAGAAAAGATGAAACAGTGACCAGAATCATCTAATTCTTGTGCTACTCATCACAGGAGGTTATTTTGGTTTTCTTTTATATTCAGGAATCCATCAAAGCCAAGGATGCCAGTGAAAGTGATTTACGGGGCTTTGCACCCACACGTTCTGAGACTCTGCCCAGGTCCCACAGCAGGCCCCCCGGCCGCCCCCAAGCTGCACCCCTGAGCCCCGCACCGTGTCCCCCGCAGTCTGCAGCTCCCAACGCGGGGAGCCTGCGGGGTCCAACGCCAGCTGGATCGCAGCCCCCAAGCAGCACCCTGTGCTCAGGGGGTCTCCCTGACCGCGCCCAGGGTATGGAAGCGGATCGTGCTCGCCCGTCACCGAACTTCCCCTCTGCTCAGTGAGAAGGACTCCACGAGGCTGGATGAAACCTGCCGCTTTGTGTGCAGCTCGTACAAGAATGACTTCTGAGGATCCTGGGTTGAGGGCTCCCACCGAGCGTTAGAGGTTTGCGTCCCTCTCTGCTGCGTGGACCCTGAGCAGTGCTGAGCTGGATCTGCGGGGTTGACTTCATGTGGCTTTCGTGGTGTGTTTGGAGACGAGACTGGAGGGTGAAGGTAGACACGTAGATGCTAAGCCTGAGTTTATTTTTCATTTATTTATTTGAGAGACAGAGAAAGTGAGAGAGAGCATGAGAGGGGAGAAGGTTAGAGGAAGAAGCAGACTCCCCGTGGAGCTGGGAGCCCGAGGTGAGACTCGATCCCGGAACCCTAGGATCATGATCTGAGCCGAAGGCAGCCACTCAACCAGCTGAGCCACCCAGGCGCCCCTAAGCCTGAGTTTAAATCCTTGCTCTCCCCTCCTGGCTCTGTGATCTTCCGCAAATTGCTTAACCTCTCTGTGCTCCGGGCTCCTCAACTGTGAAGTGAGGGGATGATGAGGGGAACAGCTTCCTCCCAGGTCCGCTGTGAGGACCAGAGTCGCTGTGTGTGTTTCGGCGGCCAGCAGCGCCTGGCATGATGGAGCGCTGATGGGTATTTGCCATTACTATTTGAGATTCATCGTGGCTGAGTCCTGATTAGCTTTGTTCTTCCCGAAGCTGTTTTAAGTGTCTGGAAATTAGAGTGAAATGTTCCGTGGCTCAGGTCTCAGGCATGATTTGAATCCCAGGTAGAGCTGGGAGCTCGGTCTCAGGCAGTGATAACAGTATCAGTCCCCTGCTTCCCCCAAATGACCTAAAAAAGCCACAGGGCTCCACGTGTCTCAATAACATCAGAGAAGCAGGACCAAAGTAGGTCAAAGTCACAACAGAAAGAAATCCCGATGTTTGAGAAGCTTTCCTCCCTAGCAGATGGGGACAGGCGGGTGGTGGGGGATCACAGTACTGGGGTTGTACTGGGTACTGGGGGAGAGGGTACTGGGATCACAGTACTGGGGTAGTACCGGGTACTGGGGTAGAGGGTACTGGGATCACAGTACTGGGGTAGTACTGGGTACTGGGGTAGAGGGTACTGGGATCACAGTACTGGGGTAGTACTGGGTACTGGGTAGAGGGTACTGGGATCACAGTACTGGGGTAGTACTGGGATCACAGTACTGGGGTAGTACTGGGTACTGGAGAGAGGGTACTGGGATCATAGTACTGGGTAGTACTGGGTACTGGGGAGAGGGTACTGGGATCACAGTACTGGGGAAGTACTGGGTACTGGGGAGAGGGTACTGGGATCACAGTACTGGGGAAGTACTGGGTACTGGGGAGAGGGTACTGGGATCACAGTACTGGGGTAGTACTGGGTACTGGGATCACAGTACTGGGGCAGTACTGGGTACTGGGATCATAGTACTGGGTAGTACTGGGTACTGGGGAGAGGGTACTGGGATCACAGTACTGGGGTAGTACTGGGTACTGGGGAGAGGATACTGGGATCACAGTACTGGGGAAGTTCTGGGTACTGGGATCACAGTACTGGGGAAGTACTGGGTACTGGGAAGAGGGTACTGGGATCACAGTACTGGGGAAGTACTGGGTACTGGGGGAGAGGGTACAGGGATCACACAGGGCTCCCTGTGCGCTGAGCACCGCCCCCCCCATGCACACTGCCCACGCCGTGTGCCTGGCGGAGACTCCATCCCATCCGTGTGTCGGTCCTCGGCTGTGCTCGGCAGTTTCGGGAGGAGACACAGGTTTCAATTAGGAAGGGCCTCAAAGGCAGGGCCAATTTCAGCACCGGGTCAGCGCGGGAGAGACGCTGCTCCCATCATCCGCCCAGCTCCCGCCGGCCTTGCTGAATGGCTGCCGCCTCGTGGGAAACGCGGGGTCCGCGCGGACCCAGGGCCGCAGGCTCCGCCCTCCCCTCTGCAGGGACGCGGGAAGGACCGAGCCCCTCCCCGCTGCCTGGGGGGCGAGCCCCAGGCTTCCCTGGCAGCAGGTGCAGGTGCTCCCACGGACTCCTGCGGGACGCACGGGGCTCAGGAGCGTCACCCCCGCAGGAAGGCAGCCCCCACACCCCGCAGCCCCCCGGCCCCTCCCACCCTGCCCGCAGGTCACTTTCCCACTTCAGAGAGTAGGTAGTGCCCTCGGAGACTACGAGATTTTATCAGGAGATTATTTCCTTCCAGCAAGGACAACTGCGGTTTGCCTCTGCAAGATTTATGGACAATAAAAAATCCCGCGCGCAGAGAGAAATGCTGGCAACGGGCCCACGACGTGTCCGGCCCCGGACTGCGGAGCGGGAGGCATCGCTCTGTTTCCCCGCTGCCTCTTAACCTCTGGCCACATTGTCTGCATCAGTGGTGAGGAATGTAAATGCATCGTGATTCCGCCGATGGCGCTCGCTGGAGGACACGCGGAGGGCTCCGCAGGGCAAGCGGCTCCACGCCCCAGCCCAGAGTCCGTGGGTAAATGTTGCGCCAAACAGCGAGCCTCGGGAGGGCCATCGATCCCCCGGGAATGAAGACGGAGCACAGGTTTCCCTCAGGGGTGACCTGCATAACTTACCCGGGAATTTAGACTAATTCCCACTGCAAAACGACCGCCAAAGGAGGGTCTCGCTGGTGCGGGCCCGGATGGGCGGGCACCGAGGAGACAGATGTGCCCGGGACGGCGGCTGCGGCCTGAGGCCACCTGTCCTCGCCTCCACCATGGGAGCGAGGGACGCTGGACGGGGGTAGGAGGTCAGAGCGCTGGGCGTCGGGCGCTGACGGTCGCGCAGCCCCCCGGGGGAGTTCAGGGACAGGCCGCTCCCCCCCAGCCTGGGTGGGCCTCGGGGACACCCAGGTGGGTGGATCGGAGGCTGGAGGCCATGGACACTCAGCGAAGGGGCTGTGGACACAGGACAGACTCCCAGAGTCTACGTGCGGCCTCCGCACAGGAGAAGCAGGCCCCGGGGTCGGGAACTGGGGTGGCGGGTGTGTGCTGCCGGGAGCGGGAGGGGTCGGCGGAGGCTGGCATGGAGCGGCCACTGGGGCCCAGGCTGCGGAGGCATGACAGACATTGATCTTGGGGTCCCCCACTCCCCACAAAGGCCCCCTTAGAAGCCCTGTGGACAGATTGACAGATTGCTGGTAAGAGTTTTCTGAGCGTTAGCACAGTTCGGGGCAGTGGACAGGAGTCTGCGAGGTCACTGAGTGTCACCCGCAGACCCCTGGGAGGGGAAAGGTCCCGGGTCACAGCTGGCGCCTGAGCGAGGCCGGGCATGAGGTCGAGGTCAGCAGAGGCTCCCAGCTCGGCCCCGACCCCAGGCCCCTCCCAGAGGGGAAGAAGGGGCACCAGCCGGGAGGCCCACAGGCAGGCAGGTCTGCCCTCCGGGGCCCTGCTTCCGGCTGCTGCTCACTTTTCCAGCAAACTCAGGCCGGTGGGGGTGGGGGCCTTCACCCGAGGGCCCTGCCCAGCGGTTCACGGTGCCTGTGCTGACCGGGTCCCCTTGGCACGGAGTGAACCCTAGCATCGTGTACCTGAGAGCTGGCGGGGCTTTGCCATCGTCCCTTCGAGAAGGACCCTGTGCCGAGGAGGCCCGAGCGGGCTCCCTGTGACCGTTGTGCCAGCATCACGGTGCTCCCGAGGAGTGCCCTGGAGAGGAGCCGGCCAGACCAGCACACGGCCGGGGGGCGCCTCCCAGTGCAGGCCGCCCGGGTGCAGGAGCCGCCGGCGAGCGCCCTGCTCAGGTGCGCTCGGTGACTCCCTGAAGGGCCACCATCTCCTCTCTGGCCCAGCGCCACAGGCACTGTGCGTGCCCTGACCTCCGGCCACTTCCCTGAAATCCCACCCTGTCCGCTTTCCAATCTCGTGAGCCGGGCCGGGCTGCTCAGCGCCTTGGTTCCTCCCTTCCCCTGCAAAGTGAGCGGTCGCCGAGCCCGCTCCAAGCCCTGCCGGAGATTTCCTGGCCGTGGGTACATAGCAAGGCATAATGTCATGCCTGGTAAGTACTCGGGGCTCGGTAAATATATACAATTATCTCCAAACAGTTTTACCACCAGGCCCTGAGCACTGAAGTACAGCTTCCCTGTATTTATATGATTTTCTCTTAGTGGAATTGGAAAATGATTTTTGGTGAAGCCTCACACCTGGGGGGGGGGGTGGAGCCCTCACCGGCCTGTGTAAGGATTCGCAGGTGCCCTGAGGCCGGGGAGGGCGGCACAGCTCCTGTCCCCACCTGAAACAGGGGGCCTGGGGGGGCGACAGCAGTGGTTAATCACGTCTCCCAACCTCTCCGGTCAGCCTCCGTCCCTGCCAGCAGTGCGGGACCCCGATTCCGAACGGCCACGGGGTGGAGCGGTCCCGTAGCCCGGGGAGGGAGGGTCACCCCTGGCAGGTCTCAAGACCGCAGGAAACCATCCAGAATAAATGCCCTCTGCCCTCCAAAAGCAGACCCAGGATCCGGGGTCCGAGGCGGACTTTGTGCTCCAGTTCGCCCGGCGAGGACCAGGAATCGGGACAGTGGGTCTCAGGGCCTCGGTGCAGCAGACTGCTCTCCAGGGACCCGGCCTGGAGCGCGGGATTCAGTCGTCCGCATGGGACCAGGAATCTGCATTCCCAACACGCTCCCAGGTGACGCCGGTGCTCCAGGCTGGGAGCGCGTTTCTGAGAACGACCGTCCTAGATTTCCGTCCCCCTGGGAACGCAGGGGTTTGCTGGAGTGAGGGCAGCGAGGGGGAGACGGATGGAGGAGCGAGGTCTGCCCAGGCCTGCGGCGCGGGCTCCGGCTCTGCAGGGGCTGGTCTCCTGAAGACTGCTGGCCCGCCCGCTGCTCGCAAATCCTGCTGGGGCTCCTGAGCAAGGGCTTCGGGAAGGTCACACTAAGGACCAGGGTCCCCTGTGCTACCGGCTTAGCGCCGCCCCCGGATCCAGCCCGCTCACAGCTCCCCCTGCACTTCCCCGATTTTTCGCAAAGCTCTTCAAAGCTGTCTCGTCTGTCGCCAGGCTCTAGGAACCTAACCTCACCCCCACCAGGGACCCCGTTATGTTATCCACTTACCAACCATTCAATACATAGCTTTGCTAAATGGAAAAGTCGACTTGTTCAGCAAACATGTATTAATTGATTTTGCTTAGTGCTGTGCCCGCTGTTGGCGTGGGACCCTGCAGTTGACGTCAGCCCGGGTCCTGATGCCCCTGCCGTCCACCCCAGGCTCCCCTGGACACAAGGAACTGCCCGCTTGGTGGGCGGGCCTCTGTCCCCTCGTCCTGGTGACGTTCCCTCAGGAGCTCCCGGGGCCCAGGCCAGCTGAGTTTGGAGAAGCAGGTGTCCACACGGAGGCTGATCTTAGGACACACGTGCCACTGTCTTGAGCTCGTTGTGTCCCTGGGAGGCGTCCGGACCCCACCCGGCCGTGAAACAGTAACAAAGGGAAGCCACAGACACAGCCCGAGACTCGGGTGAATGTCCCTCCGTGTGCCCTGAGGACACTGTGCTTCCGAATCCCGGACATGTCCCTGATGGTTTACACGCTGTGCACCGAACACACATGTCCGGATGGATAGAGACATGGACGTGTGCGTACGCGTGCGAAATCCCTCCTCCTCAGACTGATCCTGAGAAGCAGGACTTACAGCTGCCGTCTGGGAGAAGGGGTAGAGGAGCCCACAGTAAATAACCCGAGACCCCATGACTGCCATCGAAAGAGCCAGAATGAAGAGCGAGCCACAGTTGATTCTAAAGGGAATATTTTCCCCCGATGACGGAGGTCGTCCCTCGGGAAAACCGGTCACTGTAGGGGCTCAGGGTCAACATTGAAAGCAGTCACTAAGGCCCTTCTCACAGACAGCGGCCGGCTCCATCGTTGCCGTCCCGGCAGAATGAGGGGTGGCTGAGGGGCCGAGAGGAAGGGTCCCCCCGCAGAGGGTCAGTCTTCAGTCGCAACGGTGGGCACCTACGCTTGGCGTGCCCATTCCAACCCCTTTCCTCGGTCATCCATCCCGTGCCCTGCCCTGTCTTCTTACCCTCTCCCTTCCCCGTCCCGAGGGTCGGCTCTGCCCGTGGCCTCTCCAGGGGCTAACTGACGCCTGGTGAGGGGTGCCAAGGGTGGGCTCTCTGATCCACACGACAGGGCCACCAAGGCGAAGGGATGGCTACTCTGGGCCACAGAAGCACTTGGTGTCCCCAAGACGGCGCCGCACGGTGGGCTGCCTCCCCCAAGCCCGGCTGCTTCAGACCAAGCTCACCTCGTGCGGCGGAAGGGCATCGACAGGGCGAGTCCGCGTCTGCCGGCCGGAAGAGAATCCTGCTGGGGTGGATTTCCAACATCGCGACGACTCCCGGTCCCTCCCTTGCTGTGTCCCCCACACTGACTCCAGACCCGGCCGGGGACGTGGTCTGCGAGGGGCTGTGGGCAAACCCGATGCAGCGGAAGCCTGGAGAGCTCTTGCTGGGCCGGGCTTCTCCGTCTTCCCCAGCGCGCTGGGGGATGGACAGGTGGAAGGAAACCATTAGAGCTCCGTAGACAGGCGTCCGGCCTCAGACATGGGAGTCCAGCCAAGACCGAAGAACCACCAGAAACCCATGATTCACAAGCTACACAAATGTTAGTGTTTCAGTGCTGAGCGTGGGTGGGGGTCATTTGTTACGCAGCGGCCACTGTGGTGGAGGCTCACGGATGCCCTTGCGCTCTCTGACCGGACAGCTGCAAACACAGGTGCACGGGCTGCTCACCGAGGCCTGCGTGAGAGCTGGAATGAGACACTCCGGCCTTTGGGGCCCTGGAGCTGCCGGCCCCGGTGACCCCTGCCTGGGACCGAGCTCAGAGGGCACCGCTCGTTGCAGAAAGGGACAGGAAGCCACCTGCCAAGTCTTTCTGCTGCAAACCCCCTGGTGGAGCTTAGGGAACTCCTCTCTTCCCGGGTCATGGATGAATGATCACAGCAGGTACTTTATGGGATGGATGGATTCCTTTCTAAGAAATGAGGGTGGCACCTTCCTGGGAGCAAACTGCACATCCGGGGAAAGAGCGAATCCTAGCCATGAATCTCAGAAAGGCAAAGCCTGAGTTTTCTTCTCAAAACGGAGTGTGTAATCTCATCATAAATGCAGCTGCCTGGTTTGATGTGCTTTTACAACGTGGGGATATAACGATCAATACTAAAAAGATAAAATGATGCATTTGGACAGTGATGAACCAAAGCAGAAGAGGATTGGTGGGATTAAATTAAACAAAAATCTGAAACAGGCACTGACTTCCCATTATTTGAATGAAAGAAAAATTCATTTTGGTAAACATTTTTTTTAAAGGTCTCATCCAGTTATTTCAGGATCTCAATTACTCTTGAAAATGAGACAAGCTGGCAATTTAAAACAGCTTTCTTTTAACTATTCAGTGCCAAAGGAAAACATAAAAATGACTTTATTTTAATGAGTAAAATTTACATATACTATTGACCTTACGTGAAACCTCCCATTATAAGAAATATACTGTACACCATATCATCTGAAATGCATTTTTCCTTTCAGACAGTTGACATTTAAGTGTGCTTCTTAGAATCAAGAAAAAATATCACATTAATCCTGCTTTTCCATAATCTAAAGAAAGCAGGGGAAGAAAGAGCAAATGAACATTTTTCATTGGTAAGGGGGCAAGCAGCTAGAGTTCCCACAGTGCTGTGATCCCGGAGTGTGGGGGTCCTTCAGCAAGTGTGGCAGGGAAGGGGGGCCCCACTGAGACCACGTGGATTCTCGTGGAGAACGGGTACCCCTGTGCCCTCCAGCGTTTTTGAGCACGCCCATGAACAAGGTTGGCCAACCCTTGGCTGCACAGGTCTGCTTCCCCAAGGACGGGACTGCCGGAGGGGTGAAGGCCGAACGTCTTACCTGTGTCCCCACATCTTACCTCTAAACTCACCAGCTGTGGCTTTGCTGGGCGATGGGGGGAGTCCTGAACTTGCCAAGCAGCTGTTGTCAGCTTCCCAGCCACGCTCTTTACTCAGAGAATTCGTTCTCTTCTTATCCCTGACTCTGTCCTTGCCAAAGGCTAATTTCCTCATTTTGTTTCAAATTTGCCACATAAGGACATTGGCCATTTTCCTTCGCTCCCCCTCGGACTGAGAACCAGGTACCCCTGTTATCATCCCGGCCTCAGACCTGTGAGCACTGGAATGGGAGCCTCAGCATCATCAGAGCTCAAACTCATTCATTCATTCATTCATTCATTCCTTCACTCATCCAGGTGAGGGCTTGCTGTACATGGATAGATGAGATCGAATTCCTGTCCTCAAGAAAATCACATGAAAGGATGTAATCGTACAATCAAGACATGCAATGAGCTCTGGGAGCAGAGCAGGGTGTGGGATTAGACATGCCACAGAGGTAATAAGATACTTTTCATAGGTGAAGATAATTGATTCAGGCCTTGAAGTATGAGGACAGAAAAAAAAATGGTGGGTAACTTTCTTGGCTGAGTTTGCATAAAGAAAGGACATTTGTACCATGGAATAATGAGCCAGGAACAGCAGCCAATAATTCACAGTAGAAGGCATACACATGGACACTAATTAATAAATATGTTTTTAAAATGATTCAACCTCAGTAAGCATCCAATATATAGAAATTAAGCCTACGAGACAGCATTGATTGTTGCCTGCCAGACTAGAAGGATTTCGAAAACAACAAACACTCCGTGCCAGCAAGACATGGACTGACTTAGGCCCCCACCACCAACCTCACAGTATGCATCAGGAATCTTAGAAGGGTGCGTGCTCTTTGGCCTTCTGCAATCTAAGACGAAGATTTCTGTGCAAAGACAGTCGTACAGTATTGTGCCTATTAGCAAAATTGGGAAATCCTAAATATTCAACATAGGGATGTGGGACTCTCATATATGGACTGTTATGTGGCTGTGAGAAGTCATGTTTGCCAGGGGTGCCTGGGGGGCTCCCTTGAGTGTCTGACTCTTCACTTCAGCTCAGGTCATGATCTCAGGGTCATGTTGGACTCCACACTGAGTGTGGAGCCTGCTTCAGATTTTCTCTCCCTCTGCCTCTCCCCCTCCACTCTCCCTCTCTAAAAAATCATGTTTGTCAGAAACATATAATGATACAGAAAACTAATGACAGTGTAGGTGAAATTTGTTACAAAATTGCCTAACGAATGCTCTCATAGCAGCATATAAAAAACAAGGACATATAAAAAACATAGGACATATAAATAACAAGGATATAACAGCATATAAAAAACAAGGACATATAAATAAAACAAATAATAAAAGATTGGAGGGCCAGAGTCTTTAAAGATGAAATATATAATGATCAAAAGCAATAATAATTTCAAAGAAAAAGTATATATTTTTTTAAGATTTTATTTATTCATTGGACAGAGAGAGATCACAAGTAGGCAGAAAGGCAGGCAGAGAGAGAGAGGGAAGCAGGCTCCCCGACGAGCAAAGAGCCCGATGTGGGGCTCGATCCCAGGACCCTGAGATCATGACCTGAGCCGAAGGCAGAGGCTTTAACCCATTGAGCCACCCAGGCGCCCCAAAGAAAAAGTATTTAAGTAAAATTAAAATGTGGTAAGGAAAAGCATAAGATAATATTATATGATTCTTATTCCATGACCATTTATGACAGATTAGGTTATAAGGACTTATGTTTACTCCATTCACTAGGAAACTGGACAAAAATATATAAATATGATTTTGGAGTTTTTCATTAACTGGCAACTCAAGACTGAAGTCCCTGAGAGAAGGTCAACAAAGTTGGTGAGCCCTACGATTGCCTGCCCCCTTTTATCCCTGGAGGTATTTTCTGCACTGTGGCACAAGGAGCAGAGGATTGTAAACATGACATCCCTACAGACGGTGTACGACAGTCTTGCTGAGCTGAGGACACAGCTCAGACTTGTAGCGAGGCTGATGTGTCTGGAAATTGCAGAGCAGTTCACTGGACAGGAAGAAGCTATGTGGACAAGGAGACCATGAATTTTCAGAGGACCCCCATTATATACTTGGCTGAATATTGACCTATGCATATATGGTATGGAACTCTATAAAATTAGAGCAATTGAAAGAACCACTGATCTATGGCTGTAAAATGAGCAATTCCATGGCTCACACAGAGCTGGAGGATGCTTGGGTTCTGACTGGCCGGATGAATGAAGGTGGCCTTGTTTAGCACCAGATCATTCATCAAAGACATGCAGGATGACAACAATAAAAACAATGATGGATTCTGGAGTTCATATTGTACTGGAGTCAAATAAGTGCAGGTAACATGGAGAGGGGAAAGGGAAAATCAAAGTACATGGTTGTACATTTCTTACATTAAATGTGAAGCTGTGTATTAGTTGAAGGCTGGCTGTGATACTTTAGTGATGCTTAGCCTCTATAGCCTCTACTAAAAAGACAAACAAGAATATTTCACTAGTAAGACAGCAGGAAAGAGAAAATGAATACTAAAATTTCCCAATTAATCCAAAAAAAGTAAAAAAAAAAAAAAAAAAGGAAAGTGGGAAAAGAAGTTGAAGAAGAATGAATGGGACAAATAGAAAATGGTGAAATTGTGCACTTAACCCTAACCTTGTCAATAATTGCACTAAGTGTAAATGGCCTAAATTGCAGTGAAAAAGCAGATTATTACACTGGATAAAAATGCAACACAAATCTATGCTGTCTTCAGAAAATGTGCTTTAAATATAAAAAAAGAGAAATACTGAAAAATGGACAGATGATGAAGTAGGTCATGTAAATATTAATGATAAAAGAGCTGGAGCAGCTCTATAGTTGCTGGATGAAACATGTTCGAGAAAGAAAGAATATCACGAGATAAAAATGACAGACTTTTGTCATGATAAATAGATCAATTCGCCAAGAAGAAATAGAGTCCTAAATGTGTACGCACCCAGTAATAAAGCCCCAGTTACTTGAAGACTAAAGCTCGGAATTCAAAAGAGAAATAAGAATCAACAATTATAGTTAGAGATTTCTTGGTTCCTCTCCGTTATCTCAGAACAAGTAGGCAGGGGATCAGTAAGGGAACAGAGGACCGCCATCAGCCATCAGCCAGTTCCCATCCAGTGCCTACTGAGTGTGTCATCCCACAACAGTAGTAACACATACTCTTCTCAAGTACACACAAAACGTCACCAGAGATACGATACATTCCCCCCAAACAAATCCACATAATTTGGAAGGATTAGAATCACATGGGTTATCTTCTCTCAGCCAACTGGAATCAAATTGCAAAGCAAAAAGAAAAATATCTGGAAAATCTCTAAATATTTGAAAATGGAGCAAAAATATTTTGAACCGAGTAATAAGAAAAGCGATGTATGCAAGCAGGGGTGTACAGATAAAGCTGACATAGAAAGGAAGGGCTTGAAATACTCATACCAGAAAAGAAGGAAGTTTTAAAATGATTCATTAAACTTGTATATTAAGAAGCTAGCCAAAAAAAGGAATAACATAAACCCAAAGAATGCAGGAGAAAGGGTATAACAAATATAAGAAGAAAATGAGGTACAAAATGAATAAAAAACAGAAAGTAAATGCAAAGCAATATTTTTTTTAAAGATTTTATTTATTTATTTATTTATTAGGAAAGAGAGAGAGTGAGAGAGAGCATGAGAAGGGAGAAGGTCAGAGTGAGAAGCGGACTCCCCATGGAGCTGGGAGCCCGATGTGGGACTCGATCTCGGGACTC
>CM052812.1:72478079-72535819 GCA_028533885.1 Nasua narica | reverse complement strand
TGGGCTCCGGATGTCCGTCCCCAGCCCCCCAGACTCGTAGGCTGGACTCCTTCCACCGCTGCTGTGTATTTGAGGATGAGGCCTTTGGGAGGGGTCGGGCTCGCTGAGTCATGGGGGGACGCGGTGGGAGTGGTGCCCTTGTAAGAGTGGGACATAGCTTGCTTCCTTCTGCCCTCTGCCCCCAGCAGTGGGGGAGATGCAGTTTTACTGAAAAGCCCCTGGCGAGGTTGCTCTGCCACAGCAGCTGAGACGGCCGAAGACACACACGTGTTTTCCCACTGAGCCGCCGTGTTCCAGGCGCTGTTGCGGGCAGTGGGGACACAGCCGAGACAAGGGAGCTGAGGGCCAGTGTCCCAGCGGCCGGACACAGGAAGACGGCGGAGGGAAGCCCGAGGACTTCGTCAGCCCCTGGCAAACATCCCATAAGCTCTTCCCCAGTTTGCTTCCGCCGGAGCTCTGCTGAGCTGTGCGACTGGCCTCTGGCTTCCATTTGGGAACCTGACCCTAGGGAGCCGGCGGGACCTGCCCAGTGTCACCTGGTGCCCGAGACACACCGAGGAGGGAGATGCCACGCTCCGTGGGAGACTGTCGACTCCATCCAAACCTCTTTCACTCGCGGACCCTGAGGTCCAGCGATGTCAGGGGGACACCGGGAGCAGAATCATTGTGACCTACTCAGGGGACCTAGAGGCGGGACCTTGGGCCGCCGGCCCGCAGCCCTCGGTGGACGGCTTATGAGAGGGCGGCCCCATGGCGAGACCACTGCCCTGCTAAGTCGCTCCCTCCTGCCGGACCTTGGGGCAGCCCCAGGGCTCATGGAGCACCTTCTTAGCCACACGACGGCCCAGCTGTCCCCCTTCCAGCACCCCGGAACCTTCGCTCTCAGGGTCAGGGGGTTCGTGTGTGTGCCTCTAGTCTACCACTTACCTCTTTAAATAATCCAAATCTCTGCCCTGTCTAATTCTGAACTTGGAGAAAAGGTCAGAAGTCCGATGCCCCAGAGATTGGTCCCAAAGCGAGTATATTTCACTATATTTATTAATGAGTTGGAAGAGTCAGAGAAAAGGTTAAGTGGCAGAATTTGCTGAATGCACAGAATTATTTAAGTTCACGTTTCAGGGAAAAAAAAAAAACAACCCAAACTATCTTCTATGAAATTCAATTTTTTTTCTTGCCCTAAGACTATTTTATCAAGGTGAAAAATATTAAGACAATCAATGGTGCAGACAGTACATTTAGACTTTTCCTCAGTTTTTTTTTCTGTTGAAATATAATTTATTATCGAGAACAGAGAATTTGGATTTGCAGGATGACAGTCCCCAAGTTCAGTATTGTCACCTCTTGGGGATGGGAGCTGCTTGATAAAACCAAATAGTGCAGAAAGGCCGCTGGGCCCAGGACGCCCCCGAGGGGAAGGGAAGAGCGGGACCAGGCAAGGAGGCCGAGGATGGACGGGTCAGCCCGGCCTGGGCACCAGGAGCATCGCCGGGTTGCTAGACACCCACCTCTGCCCTGCGTTTTCGGGCTCTGCACCCAGCACGCGGCCCGCACGGAGGGCTGGACCCACACGCTGCGGCTCCCACCGCCCCGCAAGCCTGGGCGGGGTGCTGCCCCGGGGTGGGGGGGGAGGGGGGCTCAGCGCGGCTAATCTGCAGAACTGGGGTCCCCGGGCACGTGTGGGCAGATTCTGAGCTACCTGAGCGGTGGGGACCCGGCTCCCTGGGAAGCTTGTTGTTCCTGTGCCTCCGGGGCAGTGTGCTCTGGGCGAGGCTACGAGCTCAGACCCGCGCTTTGGAGCCGGGGCTCCTTTGACCCTGGTTGGAGTCTGCAAAGTGCCCACTGCGGATGGAGGAGGCTGATTAGCCCCCCAGGAGGCACGGATGCTGCGGGTGCGCTAATTGCCGCAGCTTCTCACCTGCTTGGCGGGGGCGCGGCGGGCCTTCCCCTTGACCTCGCGTTACCTTGTGCTCCGGCTATGCCCCCAAACAGTCAGACTGTGTTAAAAACGCACTTGATACTGTAGGTCCTTCCCAGGTCAGACCACGCGCTTCTCCTCCTGAGTTATTTCCAATTAGCGGAAATGTTCTAACAGATTTCCCAACCGCGGCCCCTCTTACAGGCAGCGGGCGGCAAGGCCACAGCGCAATTAGGCTGAGTGACGGCCCAGCCCGACGTGCCTCTGCACTGGGCGCGGATGCCGGGAGTTCCCACTGCCTTCTCTGCCCCAGATCAGCCATAAGCGAGCCGGAGAAAGGGCACTTCCTGTCGCACAGACCGGAGGGCTTACCCCAGGGGCTTCATCTAGTACCAGGTCAACGTGCTCCGACAGGAGAAAATCAAATGATACCTACCTACAAGTGTTTGTGTCAACAATGGGGGTCTGCTTGGGACGCAGCAAGGCGGTTCTCTCTCTGTTCCGTCGGGTGCAAACAATTTCCTGTCTCTGAAACCCACGGATCAAGCCGTTCTCTCGCTGTTCCGTCGGGTGCAAACAATTTCCTGTCTCTGAAACCCACGGATCAAGCCACCTGACGTGTGCCGAGAATAAGGCAGAAACAGCGCAGGGCTGGTGAGAATGCATCGACCTGAGTGCCTTCCTCATCCTGAGTGCCCGCTAGGTCACATTGGAAGATTGAAGACCCCCACCCCCTCCCACGGCAGCTGGGGCCTCCAGAGGGCAGGGGGCAGGCAGAGGACCCAGGAAGGGGCTGGGAGTTCCGGGCGGGGGGCAGG
The DNA here is from genome assembly GCA_028533885.1 of Nasua narica. Taxonomy (NCBI): domain Eukaryota; kingdom Metazoa; phylum Chordata; class Mammalia; order Carnivora; family Procyonidae; genus Nasua; species Nasua narica. The sequence continues at coordinate 72,533,086 of CM052812.1, read as the reverse complement.
AGAGACCCCCAGCACCGTGGGGAGCCTGTCCTGGGAGTGCCCCACCAGTCCCATGGTCTCTGACCTCCTTGCCTTCTCAGGTCATCCCGGTCCAAGGAGCAGGAGGAGGGGATGAGGGTGGCGAGCCCTGAGATTGCATGGCCCACCCCTGCTCCCCCATCTTGCTCTGCAGACCGGAGCTCGCAGGACCTCCTTCACCCCCTGACTGGGACCTACTGCTCTGGAGAACCACGTGTCCGGTGCTGTCACTTTATGAGGGACAGCTGTCTCTCTCCCCATCATTCTCTGGAGCTCGATGCCCGGGCTGCCTCGGTGTGACCTCAGAAAGTCACCCCTCTGAGTAGACTAATCCGGCGTGTGGCTGGGTGCCAGCCCCCTCCCCTGTGCTTGCACACGACCTTCAAGCCCTGGCTGTGTCCCTGTCTATTGGGTGCGACGTGGCCATGCGGCAGATCTCCAAGTCCAGCGGGGACTCAGGTGTCCGGCCCAGGTCGTCTGATCACTGGGCGCTGGCTAGTGTCTCCGGAGCTGCTGAGGGAGGGTAGACGGAAGAGCCTCGGGTCCTGCCATCGCCCGGATGGCGAGCTGACCCAGCAGGTGCGTGTGTGTCATGACGCAGTACGGGTGTGAGGCTGGGGACGTGCCCCCGTGGCGGTGGCGGCTGTGGGCACCAGGAGAGCAGCCTGGTTCCCGCCCTGCCCTGGAATCCAGCAACCGTGCAAGCCTTGGGCAACCACCTGGGGCTCTGGAGTCCCCAGAGTCTCCCTCTGCTCCTCAGGCCTCCACCCCCTTCATTACTTGGGATTACGTATGTCAGAGATGGAGGGAGGGAGGGAGGGAGGGAGGGTTAGTGAGTAGATTTTCATAACATCCTGTTAGAACATCCCTGCTGTCCCACAATTGGCTACCGAATTCTCTTTAGGGCACAGGTACCTCCGCTCCTAAACATCCTCAGTGAGGGATTTGCTCGGCTGTTGACAAGTGGGCTCCTCCAAGAATTCTTAATAATGTGGAGAAACGCTCACGCTATGAAGTTGAGTGAAAAATAAGATTTAATATTACACATAGCACAAGCTGAATTAAAACTTTCGTTATAAGGTACAATTTAATATAAAACGCAATATTATAAGGGCTCCTGGGCGGCTCTGTCGGTGAAGCGTCTACCTTGGGCTCAGTCCTGATCCCGAGGTCTTGCACCCCTTCCTCAGCGGGGAGTCTGCTTCTGCCCCTTCCTCTGCCCCCCGCGCGCCCCCCCCTGCATATGCTCTCATGGGAGCACGCGCTCACAAATAAATACATCAATACAATCTTTAAAAATGCAATATTATATAATGTGCTCTATGTGATATTCATACAAGATACATGATCACATTTTATATATATATGTAGAGAGAGAGTGAGAGGAGCAGGACAAAATGCTATGGAAATGTATGGAAGGGAGGTCAAGGAAAAGTTCACATTCTTTTTCTCTGAGTGGGTTTGATTCGCTATGCTTTCCTGTTTTCTAGGTATTCTATAGAGCAACACATTCACAGTAAACCTGGTCACAGTACCTTTACCGAGCTCTTGCGCGCTCCTGTCCTCCCAGGGTGGCTTGAGGCCAGCGCCTGTCTTGGTTTACCTCTCTGTGTTTTTTAGGTGCTACATTCCCCAACACGCGACCTGGTGAGCAGCCTCTCCCTCCCCACTCTGTGCTCCCCTGGGGTGACCCCATGCCCATCCCCGACCCCCGGGACTGTGAGCTGACCCCGGGTTCTGCACCCCAGCCAGGACTTTGCTCCCGGCTGAGTTTCTAGCTGATACAGAGCGCTCCTCTTTGGGTGTCCCAGGGAGGCTTCAGGTCATCGAGCCTGAGGCCACCCCGTCCACGCAGCGGTCACCCCCGAAGTCCTCGCCTCCAGAGCGGGACTCAGCTACGGAGTCTCCCAAGTTCCCCGGAGCCTGGGAGCGGCTCCCGCAGCCTCTCCCTCTGGCCCCGCACTGAGTCAGGTACCATATCCCCAGTCCCCTCCCCGCCAGGCTCCCGCTGTGGCAGCAGCTCTCCTGGCCTCCACCCAGGGCCCCATCCTGTCACAGTTGGTGGGCGTTCAGGAGGGAAAGACGAGGTGGCATCCGCGCCCATTTGGGGAGGATGTAGTGGAGGTGTGGGCGGGGCGCTGACGTCCCGGAGGCTCCACCTCCTTCCTGTTGGGCTGGGGCTGGGGGCGGGGGCAGGGGGAGCCTTATTTTAACTCTGCAGCCCTGGAAGGGACTATTTTCATCTGCCTCGGTTTTTTGGATTCTATTAGCTTTTACTTAGAAAAACAGAGTAAAATAACTTGGAATAAAAAGAAAAACCTTTTTACAGTCTGCAAAATCTTATTTCATTGATCTCTCCCTAACGCCGAACCCTATTTTTTCCTGAAAGGTAATAAACAATTCAGAACTCATTAGCATGCGCCAATAATTAATATGTTTTTTCCTGGTGCGAATCTCCTCTTGCCTCTTTGTCTCATCTGAGCTGCAAATTTCTGCTGGTTTTCCCCCGAATAACACCAACTTAAGGCTGTTTTTATTGGTTAGAACTTGACCCTAATTGTGTATAAAACCCTTTATAAAGAAAAAATTCAAGGCATTGTAATAAATGAATACATTGAAGCCCATGGCAGGAAATGGCCAAGGAGTTTGGGCTACTTTGAGGTTATTCAAGTGAACAGTTGTGATTTTCCAGCTCTCATTCAGAGCCGAGCAGTCGCCCAAGGCACTGTGCACTCAGGGAGTGCCCAGGGAGGGCATAAATATCACCGGTGAGAAATGCCCACTTTAGTAGAACCGCTCCAAGGACAGTGCTGTGAAACAGTGGGGTGAGATTCCTCCCCAAGTGCCTGCTGAAGTACCCCCAGAAGATGATGATGGCTAAACGTGCCCTCCCAGCAGCTGGGGTCCACGCATGTGGCCATCTGCATACCCCAAAAGCAGCACGCAAGCCATACACTGCCACCAACGGTCCCCAGTCTCCAGGCCCCAAGGGATGAAGAAGGGGCAAAAACTCCGATTCAAACAGGACCCTTTAAGAGGTCCACATTAGCCTGCCTGAAGATGCCTGGCCAGGAACCCTAGTCCAGCTGTGGCCACCAAGATCAAGACACCAGGAGCCCTGCAGAGAAAATATATGCACATGAATTAAGGGCTTAAGCTGAATAGTAACAGCCTCTAATCTGCAGAGCTTTCTGATTTTAGGTGAGAAAAAACAAAATCTTGCCAGTACTTCTGCATCAAAGAGAAAGCTAAACTTGCTAATTGAAAACTGGTTTGCACGGAGGAAAGTATGGGGATGCCAGCTATGTAAATTAGCATATGCCCGGATCTACAAGAAATCATGCCAGGCCAGGAGGAAATTAAGCAAATTAGGATGAGCACACAGGGCTAGAAGCAAATTGAAAGCACCCCGGTGCTGCAGCTGATCTGGGGGGGGGCAGGCCAGTTCAGAGGTGATGAGGTAAGGCGCTTCGGAAGTCCCAGCTGTGTCTGGGGTGTAAACTGTGGGGGTGCCTGCTGTGTCTCCAGGTCAGGGGGAGCCTCTCATACATGCTCTTCAGTGCATGCACCCTAAGTCAGCCCCTCCTTTCTGCTTTCGGGGGGCAAATGCGGCAAAGAAGCACCGGCTCCCCTAATTGCTGGTGGGCTTCTCCGGCTCAGCGACCTGAGCAATACACCGGCACACGGACCGCCCAGGGCTGGGCCAGGTCTCAGAGCCGCTGCCGCGGGGATCACATGGGGGAGAAGCAGACCGCGCTCCAAGGAACCGGGGGCTGTGGCAGGAGGGGGGCCCGCGCGGCTGGGACGCGCCGCCTGGCGGTGACTGCGTGTGACTGGCGCTGTACGTGCTCACTCTGCAGGCGTGGGCTGTGCTCTGGGCTGAGCGAGGGTCCTAGGAGGAGGAGTACGTCCTCAGTCCCGGGCAGCTCAGGGTGCACAGCAGAAGCCGCTTGCGGTGGGTAAAGGAGGACCACAGTCCTGTGCCTGCGAGAGTCTAAGACCAGCTCACAGTGCGATCTCGGGGCTATCGTGTGCAAAGGCCCAGAGGCGATCTGCCTGCTGCGTTGCAACGGAGCTAGTGGGGCGTAGGGTAGAGGCTGCCGGGGCAGAGGACCTGCTGGCGGCTCAGGGAAGTGTTGGGCAGATTTTCCCAAGAGAGAACTCTACTCGCGCCCAGCGGCGAGGGATGCCCGCCTGGCGTCGGGTCTGCAGCCAGCATCTCCTCGGGGCCCTTAGACCTTGGCCCTGCTTAAGCCAGGCAGAGGACGGCTGGCGCCGTTCCAGCCCGCGCCCCCAGCCCCGCCTGGCGGCAAGACGTGCCCGGCTCCTGCGCCGCCGCCTTGGCCTCGGCTCGCCGCCACGCTTGCATTCGGCTCCCGGGTCCGGCCGAGCTCGCGGCCCCTCCGTGCGCACCGTCCGCACAAGCCGGCGGCCTCCCGCGCCGCACCGAAGCCGGGGGCGCGATCCGCGGGATCCCGGCCCGCGCGTCGCCGCCCCCGGCCCGCCGGTCCGCGCCGCCGCGGGGGTCCGGGCGGGGGTGCGGCGGCTGGCGCTAGGCGGCCGCGGGGGGCGGTTTGGAGCGGACAGCCGCCGCGGGGAGTCGGGGGGCGCGCGGGCCCGGCGGGGCCGGAGAGGCGGCGGCGGCGCGGGCGGCCGCGCTCGGAGGGGCGGGCGGCGGGCGGGAGGAGGGGCTCCCCGCGCGGGGCAGGGGCGGAGCGAGCGGCCGCGCCGCGGAACCAAGTGAGTTGGCTCCGGAGCCCGCGCCGCCGCCAGCCCGCACCTCCGGCGCCCGCCGCCCCCGCCGCCCCCGCCGCCCCCGCCGCCGCCGCCCGCGCGGGGATGCAGGATGCTGGTGGGCGCCAGGCTCCAGCGGCGGCGGCGGCAGCTGCAGCAGCAGCCCCGGCGGCGGCAGCCTCTCCTCTGGCCGATGAATGCAGACCCGCCGCCGCCGCCGCCGCCGCCCTGGGTTTGGATGGTTCCCGGCTCCGCCGGGCTGCTCCGGCTGGGCGCCGGGGTCGCGCCCCCGCCTGTGCTGCTGGCCTCGGCGCAGCCCCCCGCCGGCCCGCTGCTCCCGGGGCTCCCCGGCTGGCAAGCCCCCGGCGAGCCCCTGCTGCCGCTGCTGCCGCTGCCCTCTGCGCCAGACCACGCCGCCGCCGCCGCCGCCGCCGTGCACCACTACCCCTTGCTCCACGGGCAGGTAACGTGTCCCCGGCCCCGGGATCCGGGGGTCGCCGGCTGCCCCCCTCCATCCTCTGGGCGCGGCCCTCGCCTGGCCCAGGGGCGGCCCTGGCCCTGCGGCTCGCGCCCTTCCCTCGCCGCGGTGGTGCTCGGCTCCCCGAGCCATCAGGGCGCAGCCTGGCAGCCATGCATCGGCAACAAAGTTCAGGCTTCGACGTCCCGTTCTGCCTCTCGGCAGTTTCCGCGGCACGTCCTCGCGGCCCCTCGGCCGGGCGCCGGGGAGCCCGCGCCCCCAGGCCAGAGTTGGGACGGCCCTGGCCACAACTTTGGTCCGGGCCGGGGTCGCTGTCCAGAACGCGGTGCTGAAGTAGCGGCCGCTGGAGCCCGGCGTTGCAGCCGCGCACTGTGGCTGACTTATCGCAGAGAAGTTAACACTTTTACAGTCTCTCCCAGACTTGAAAAGCAAGCTGGGAATCAATAGCTATTTCTGATTCTGATCTGGGCTTTTTTGTTTTTCCTTGAGAATAGACTCAGGACAATGCTTAAGAGAATTCAAACCAATGGAAGCCGGCAAGGAAATCCTGCCTTTCATGCTGAGCAATATTGCCGGTGGTTTTCCCTCCCACACTAGGTCAGCCTCCTGAGTCCACTAAATTAGCTAATGCCATACTGCACTCTAGAAGAGTTTGGGGGTTAAAACGTGGAATTAAAAAGAAAAAGCGACTGTACCTTTGATGAATGGTGCAAGAGAGCAGGGCAGGCTGGTTTTGGCAAGATCCATTGTTTGCTGTCTAACTATGCAGATGCATTTAAATCAGCGAATAACATGTATTTTATTCCAAAGATTGTCCTCATTAGCATATTCAAATGAGCGGTGTGTTAGAATACACCATTTAATTAATTTAATTCCAGTATTATCTTGTGAGCTATTCTAAAAAATGTTATGAAACTCCTCCTAAATTGGTCTTTGGACTTAATGATACATCACATATACGGTGCTGGATATCACATTTTGTGTGTGATGCAGTTCATACTGGGTTTTATTGAATAAATGGTAGCTTTTTCGGTGTTTTGAAAGGGTTGTTATATCAGAGTCCTACCACTAGAGGTATATAATGTCAAGGAAGTACAGTTTTTTCCGTAGGGAACACTGCATATGTGTGTGTGTGTGTGTGTGTGTGTGTGTGTGTGTGAATTTAAAAAGAAAAATCTAAAAAATTTTATCTCTTAAATATTTTTGTGCTACATATTTTTCTGTTCAATAACAATATTTAGAACCAGAAGAATATTTTCAAATTAACAGGAAGATCAAAGAAGCTTTTATTATTTTAAAGCAAATAGAGATCAAAGTGTTCCATACCATTAAACAATAATCTTATTAGTTCTCCACTGAAGAAGACTCAGTTATTTGAATTAGGGAGACTGTCTCCTAAAATGTCTGCCCCCTTTCAATGTTTGCTATTTTATTCTGTGCATTGGGATCTTCAGTTATCTGATAAGCTCACTTACATTTTCTTTGCCTTGGAATGTATTCGCATTTGGGAACCTTGGGAAACTTTGACTCCTAACCCCTGAGCTAATTTTATTTTGAAAATATTAGTTGTGTTGGTTTTTAAATGATAAGTGTAATGAATACAAGATGTTGTATTGAAAAGATCATCATAAAAAATAGCGTCTTGCTTGCTTGTGAAAAAAAATTCCAAAATTATAAAAGGAATACTCAGCATTTCATCTTTCCATTGTGGTTTTTCATTATCTCGGGGCAGAAACCCATTTCTTACCCTATTCTCATGGCTTGGTGCTTAGAAATTCTTTCTCAGTATCAAAGAATGCAATGCTGGTGATGGTTTGTGATGATTCAAATATGAAAGTTCTATACATTTTTAAACTTTGTGAATATTTATGGTTTTTCTTCACTGTCGGAAGGAGGAATTTCTCTCCTAATCGAATACATACACTTTTGAATTATTTTCTTAAAGCAGCTATCCCAGCATCTTGTGGTACAATGTAGTTGATATATTTAGGCTAATGAGCACTCCCTTATCTTTTCTTTGGGTTTCAGTGGCTATGCGGTGGCCATTCTCCATCCATGGGACTGTCTCCCTCTTCTGCTGTGGAGTTGGTGCCCATTTTCCCGCACGTCTGCCCATCTGCTCTTCCACCTCCTGTTGGGAAAAGTTGGATAGACAAAAGAATACCTAATTGTAAGGTAAAATGCAAGTAGTTTAATTAGATAAATGGACCTTTAATTATTAATTTGTTGGGTATTTCCATAACAGCAGAAAACAGTGTGTATTTTCTAATTGCAATATCTAGGTCTAGACATAAAACTTTTCGGAATAAGATCAGGCTGCTCAAAAACACCAGCAGAGGTGGGGGGTCATTTTGCTTTAACTGAAAAATTTGGATTCCATGGAACCATATAAAACTTCTACCTCTGAGTTAGAATCCACTTTAATTTTTTTTTTTCAGTTTTTAGATCTGTAAGCATTGATCAAAATCTAGTCTTCAACAATATATAATTTAAGTATAAATTTTATGGGCGGGTTCTTCTTGCTGTTATTGCTGTAAGTGTTCATCTTTCTGATGATTTATCTTAGCTTTTGGATTCAAATTTAAAGGCCACACTGTGTTTGGAAACTAAAAGCAGGTAACATGGTGACTTTCCTCCAACACACTATTTACCTCCCTGAGGTGATTCTTCGACCTGTAAATTGGCTGCTAGGCTGAATTAACCTCGTCAGTGCTTGAAGACCAGCCAGGAGACTTTATCTAGAAGGTGATTGGTGTTCACACCATGGATCTTTAGGTTTTGGAATGATGCCTTTACCGAGTCCCCAATATTTGATCAATGTCAGAAAGAGAACTATTTTATAGCAGTGTTTAGCTTTTATCACGTGTCTTAAGTGTGCTGCTTGCTTTATTTTTGGACAGATTTTCTTTAATAATTCCTTTGCACTGGACTCAACGTGGATCCATCCTGAGGAGTCGAGGTTGTTCCACACGCATGAAAAGCCTCATTTGTGGGCAAATCAAGCCGCCCTGTCTCTGTCCAGACCAGCTCCTGCCTCCAGGCCTCTTCCCGCGGTGCTGCTAGCACCTCACCCAATACCAGGTCGGTGCCCCAAACACACGTTCTTCTGTGTTTCTGCTTTAGTCGTGTTAGTTTTAGGCATGAAAACTATATTTGTCATTTTAGTGAAGTGATTGCTTCACGTTATAATTTTTTTTCGTGAGCATGATTCCTTTTTATAAAGAAATTGGGTGTTGAGTAGCTCATTCGTTGTGTTTTTAGACTGCGGAGTCTGTTTTTAAGGTGAGGGATGGCTGAGGGGATTTTGATAGAATCCTACTTTTCAGTGCTCGGTTTTTAGACGCGGGTCGAATCTTCTGCTGACAGCTCTTAGCAGGAGTACCAGTGGGTCGGCCAAGTCGTGGCCCACATGTTCCTCGTGGGGGGAGAGGCTCATGTCGCCAAGACCCCTGAGCTGCAGGACAGAGGCACTTGTAGGATGTCTATGAGTTTTGCCTGCATGCTGGGGGTGATATTGGGAAGGGCCTATAAAAATACACTGTTTGGGAGATGGATTTGGTTCTATCTTTGGAGCCTAGTGGCCTGAAAGAACATTTGTCCTGGAACAGACTCTCATGAAATAATCTCTGGATGAAAGATTGTATAATAAACCTATATAGCAACAGGAGAATAAAATCGTCTTATGAATTTTTAAATTGATTTTTAAAATCACCTTAACATAGATCATATTATAAAAGCAAGCATTGTCCATGCCAAGATGATCTTGCAACGCCTTCCACTATGGAATATTTTATGACTTCAGAATTACATTATCCTCCTGTAATTTCCTACCTACCAAGCTTTTCTCAATGTGCGTCTGTAAAATTTAGTAATAAGGACATGTTCCCGTGGATAATGCAGTGCTGGTTTAGGAGATATATTTATTTCCTTCTCGCTTTGCCTACCGTACGTATTCTAATTTGCTCGAGATCTCGTTTGGTAATAAATCAGGAAGAACAACTCAACTATTTGTGTTTGTCACAGGCTTTAATGATTTTTGACTGAAACTTGCCTTCTGTCCTTGTAATTGTGCATTACTGAGTTACTAAAATCTGATACATATCATACATACATTTATAAACATTTTACAGTAAGATGATCCTGTTTCCTATTTAATTCAAGGACCATAAGCGATGATCAGATTGCGCGTATTACATAAGCATTCCATGGCTTCAGCTGGCTTGCGTACCATCCTTGAGTATCATAGAGACATTTCTCAGTATACCTGCTCCTCTTCTTAGAAAACCCTTATTGTGGGGGCACCTGGGGGGCTCAGTTGTTAAGCGTCTGCCTTTGGCTCAGGTCGTGATCTCAGGGTCCTGGGATCGAGTCCCGCATCGGGCTCCCTGCTCAGCGGGGGGCCTGTTCTCCCTCTCCCACTCCCCCTGCTTATCTTCCCTCTCTCACTGTGTCTCTGTCAAATAAATAAATTAAAAATCTTAGAAAAAAAAAAAGAGAGAAAACCCTTACTGTGAACATGCTAAATACCTAGTCGAGGAAGCTCACGGCAACTTACAGTTTTTCTTTCATATGGATATTGTTTATTGTGTGGCCAACATCTCACACTTTATTCAAAGCATATTTAAGTTCATTTTGCCTTTGACTTTTGACTACTCTATTTTATAGAACAAAATAAAATAATATTTCTTACTAACATGGTCGATAATAGAATAATCATTCTCCCCTGCTCTACTATCTGTCAAAACTCTGCTTTTATTTTTCCCTGGTTTGGGTTTTTTTTTTCTTGACTTATAACTCATAAGAATATAACACTTACACTTTTACTCATCTTTTGGGGAGAAATGTGTCTGTACCCAGAGGTAATTTAGGAACAGTTAAATGCATGTGTTTGAGATGGGAGTTTCCAAACTTTGTGAAAATTTGGATTTTTTTATAAATTTCAGAACTTTTAGGAATTACTATTCTGGAAATATCTTGTGTATAAACAACATTTCTAGGGGGTTGCTTGTATGTTACTAACTGCTTAACGGAGGATCAGGGAGAGGCCCTAGTAACTGCAGGAGGGGAAGTCAGCTGTAGGTCGGCTAAAAAAGAAGATACATCACTGCAGTTTGACCAGCATTAACAAGAAAACAAAAATGCACTGAAACATTTTACATGCCAATTTTCAGAATACGGCTAAAGTAATTATTAAGGGGTGCTTGGGCGGCCCAGTTGCTTGAGCGTCAGGCTCTTGGTTTCAGCTCAGTTCATGATCTCGGGGTGGTAAGATCAAGGACCGTGTCAGGCTCCCCGCTGGGCATGCAAACTGCTTAGGCTTCTCCCTCTGCGTCTGCCTCTCTCCCGTCCCCACCACCTGCTCACCCACACACAATTTCTCTCTCTCTCAAAAATTGCCATTAAATTTTATATCCTTTTGTAAATCAATACTTTAGATATTATATTTATTTTTATTACATAGTTATACATTTAAAATATAAAACATATTGCATATCTTATATTCATATATCATGTATAAATATGTTCTATAGTTGATATTTTAAGTTGATCAACCTTGTTATAAATTGTCCTATTCATAAGTAAGCGGCCTCATATTGTAGATATGTTTTTTTGATCTGATTTCTATTAATCAAAGGAACACTATCAGAACTCCAGAAGAACCAGAAGAATGAGTCAAACCCCCTCATTTTAAATAGGTCTAGTGAGTGAAGCTCATTTTCCTTTCTTGGGTGGATAGTAATTTTGTGTAATAATCATTTCTGAAGTCATGTTTTGTATGCAGTGTTGTTTTGTGTGTGGTACAACGTCAATATACTCCATGAGCTCCAGAGATAAGACACTGGATAGCAGCTTTGTTTGAATAAGCCTGTTGTTTGTTGAACTGAATTAGAGGTTGAAACAGGGCAAGATGCCAGTGTGGGTGACCTCCGAGACTCATGTTAATGTCGCACAACCTGATATGTTGTTGGTTAACTGACTATCGGGTAAGTCATCTAAAGTCTAGTAAATATTATAAAGAACCTAACTTCATTTGGATCTATGTTAGATTCACCTATGTTGGAGGTACTAGAGAGGCTCTGCCATCATATGCAGATCTGAAAAAAGCTTTTCAGATTGGCTGCCTTTCATCATGGTAACTAATGGTGAATATCACACTCTTGCCCGCATTCCCTGGACCACGCCCCTGCCGGCCATGCAAGGCGCCGGGAAGGAGGTCAAGCTCCACCGGGAACAGACAAGTCAGAAGATGACATCACGCAGCTGGATCTTGTACGCTCTCTGCGGACCTTTGAGGAGAATCTTAGGAGGGGGATCATCAGGAAAGGGCCCACCCCCTGGGGGGGGTGACGCCACCTGAAACACATCTCCAAGACTCAGCAGAACTGTAATCGGGCAGGAAGAGGGGGATGGAATTCCAAGCGAAGGGAGTAGAATGTCCCAAGACACCAGCACAGGAGAAATGCTGTGTCTGGTCATCTCACGTGGTCGAGCGTGGCCACACCGCAGAGGAGGTGGGGAGGGGCAGCGATGGGGCAGCAAGTGTGAGCCCCATTATCTCGCCGGAACTGGGTGGCGTGGAAGCCCCCGGCTCTTTACAGAGCATTGTGGAATTTTCCCTCTTTCCTTGGCTCGGGACCCATGGTTCCTTCAGCAAAGTGAAGCAGAGCAGACACAGAGAAGATGGAGCGTTTTCTCACTGAAAAGTAAATCTAAGCATTTTAAAAATATGCAAAGTTACAGCTGTACTAGAAACTTAAGTCTCTAATGAATAATTTAGCGGCTTTTTAAGGAATTATCCCTAATTACAGTATGAATGGGTTGAATTGAGAAATAAGCCAGGACTCCCTCTTTCCCAGACCTCGGAAACTGATTCAAGGCAAGACTTCTGGCAGCGGGCCACAGGCACAGACGCGCTCTTCCCTCCAGGAGCTCCCTCACACTTAGGTGGGCCCCTTTGCTTCCTCTCTTCCACCGACGTCTCCTCTCTCCCATGCAGCAGGGGGAGCCCTTCTCCCCTGGGAGGGGAAGGGCTGCACCACATCTTAGGACGCGAGGATAATAGCAAGCGGAAGAGGAGGCAGGGCCACCGTGGAAATGATGCTTCCTTTGGAACCTCTGTACCACACTTGCAAACATGAGAACTTCCGGGTCCCTTAAGCTGCTCAGAAAGAAACTTACTTAGGATCAGAGTATCGAGCAATGGGAAGGGAAGATAATTAATCCGGCCTCTGTCCAGTATAGACGCATGGAGTAATAGTTGGGTGGAACCTGGAGATCTGTCTAAAAGCTGTTAGTACAACCCTGTCCTCCAGCTTCAGATCAAAGAGCCTGACTCCACCAACATCTGGGCGGGAAAAAACCAAACGCACCTCATTCAAAGATGACCAGTGAGAGAGAGAGAGAGCTGGTGGAAGATGAGGTGGGGAGCCTGGGCGTAGTCTGCTTCATAAAAGATTCATTTATTCAAAAGATGTGGAAGAGAAACAAACCTAGGAAGAGGGTCTTGCACAGGAACTGGTAAATATGTTGGATAAATCAACGTCTGGTTTACCTTAGGAGGAAAAAAAAAGAGTATTACAGAAAAGCAGCAAAAGATAAGATGGAAAGGGAGCAGCAAGGTGCAAAGTCACGTGGAAAGACAGACGTGAGCAAAGAATGCAGGGGAACTTTTGAACACTGGCAATTAAAATCATTAAAGAGAAGAGCTCATTCTGGATGTAATGATGGGACAGGAAAAGCGTCACGCAGGGGAATAATGAGAGGAGGTGATACGTTAGACAGAGAGCAGACAACGCGGGCATTTGTATCCAACCTCCGTGCGAGACCGTGAGCAGCGGGAGTGTGTAGTGTGGCCGCGCGTGTGTCTTGTTCACTCACCGTGTCCTGACAAACTATGAGAGGGCGGCACCGCCTGACACAGAAGTGACATAGCCTCACCTCATTTGTCGGCACCAGACACCGTCGGTCGGTGGGGAAGCTTCAGAGAATCGTGAAGACAAAAGTCTGTGATTGAAGAAATGTATTCCAACAGGGAAGTCAGACACAGGCATCAGCAAGGGAACGATGTTCCCAAATAAGCAACGGATCGGCTTTGTCACGCTAAGTTTTTGCCTCAAATTCTACTTTGTCTCCAGTGAGTGTTGCTTCTCTTCTACCTCTGCGGCTCCGCCCCCGCCCCCCCCCCACGTCCTCCCTGTCAGTTTCCCCTGCCTTTTCTTTTGTTTTAAGGTCAACTATTGAACGGCATGGTCTCTGCCTTTGCCTTTTAAAGATGTAGTTGAGCATATTTCTATCTGCTTTCCTATTTTTTATTTTTTCTGCTATATTATTATATCCTGTTTTTAATGGCATCTTGTAATTCCTTTCTTTTTATGGTTTTTTAAAGTTTTTAATTTTAGTTAGTGAACATACAGTATAATATCAGTTTCGGGTGTACAATATAGCAATTCAATGCTTCCGTACAGCATCTGGTACTCATAAGGTCAAGTGTGCCCCTTCATCCCCATCACCTGTTAACCCATCCCCCCACCTCCCTTTGGTGACTATCAGTGTGTTCTCTGTAAGTCCTTTGTTTTAATCTGTTTTTATTCTTTTGCTGTGCCATTTATGTTTTGACTTTGTTGACTTTTATATGGTTATGTGGAATACGCTGATCCTCTTTTCTCAAGCAGTCACCAGTTAGATTTAAAAAGCAGATACGATCTTACATTTCCTCTGATTTCCAAATCAGGACAGCATTAACACTTTAGAAAATCATGACACTTTAGAATCTTTTTATAGAATATGAGAAATTTGGGAAAAGTTTATATCATAAGAATGTATCGTCTCTTCAATTCCCTTCACCAACTGAGAAATTAACCTAAAGCAAAAACTAAGAATGGGATTAGCCAGGTTTCAAAATGTCTGTAATTATCAATAATCTGTCAGTCACATAGAATACTTGTGAATTTGGTTACAAAGTGAGTGAAAAATTCTAAGCAATATTCTTGATGGAGAAGGAATTACAATAATAATTATAATCTGAATAGATAACCTGAAAATGTACTGGTATAACTGGGGAGAAGAGAAATGAGAAACATGAGTACAAATTCTTTCAAAATCCCTCAACTTTGTTAAAAGAAGCAGAAACATTAGGAAACTCTCATACCTGATGCCCAGATAAGAAGGTTATCTGGGTCTGAGACTGGACCAGAGCTGCTGCCATTAAGCAGATGAGTGACAGCAATAGCCATTTGCCAATGCTGCAGGGCAAGACATGGAGAGTGGCCCTTTCCTGTGATGCAGGAATAGGAGGATAGCTGAAAATCGGGGAGGAGAGCACAAATATTAAGAAAGTCTGTCAGATGCCCCAGAACTTCCCCTAAGTAAAAGGCGTTGTTCAAGGGTTTTGGAGCCTATGGGGTGTTGAAGCCTACTGCAGCAACAAAATCCAAATCCAGGTCAACACTCAAATATACTGACATACCTCATTCACTAGCAGCTTCACAGAAGAAAAAGAGTGCCCATTTCTAAGAGCAAATCCTATTCACTGCACTCTCTCTTGTTCTACTCATGATGTGTGGCATTCAACTAAAAAGTTACAAGACATACAAACAAAGCAAGAGATAAGCCATTATCAAGAGATAAAACAAGCAACAGAACCAGATCCTCAGATGACACACATGTTGGAACTATCAGAGACTTTGAATTATTATGATTAATATCTTCATGAATTAATGGAAAAGGAGGGAAAACTACATGAATAGAAAATATAAGAAAGATTATGGAAAATATAAGAAAGAACCAATCTGAAATGTGAGGAAAAAAGCATGGTATGAGAAATGAAGAATTACTTTGATGGATTCATGAGTAGATGTGATACATCTAAGGAAGGAATGAGTGAACTTAAAGATAGGTCATTAGAAATTGCCGAAATTGTAACACTAAGAGAAAACAGGGGAAAAAAGTAGAGCAGACTTTCTCAGAGCTATGACATTATAGCTCTTAATGGTTTAATTTACATATAATTGAAGTATGAGGAGAAGGAGAGAAAACATGGCAGAAAAAATATTTGAAGAAATAATGACTAAAGGTGATCAAAAAAATCATGAAACTTATCAAAATATGGCTCCAAACTCAGCAAATTCCCAAGACTGAAAACTAGACCAATCATATTCAAATTTCAGATTCAAAGATTAAAACTAAATCTTGAAGATAACTAAAGAAAAAAAACCACATTACATAGAAACAAATCTTAAAATTGTAGGAGTTTTATTGTCAGAACCTACAGAAGCCGGAAGGCACAAAATGACATTCTTAAAAGACTGAAATAAAAATCTCTCAGTCATGACCTTTATACCAAACAAAAACGGCTCTCAGAAATAAGGTGAAATAAATATTTTTTCCAAACAAACTAAAGCTGAAAAGAATTCATTGTCAGTAAGCCTATAGTCCAAGAAATTATAAGAAAGCTTATCAAGCAGAAGTAATATCATAGCAGGGAGAAGCTAACCTATGCAAAAAGAAATACAGAGTTCTCGAGATAAAATACAGTAAGGTAAAAAATATTTTTCCTTTTTTTAAATTGCTCCAAAAGATAACTAACTGTATAAAGAATAAGCAGTAGTGAAATAATATATGCATATCACAAAGATAAAATTAAAATATATGTCAATAACCACAAAGGATGGAAGGAGGAACTGGAAGTATAGAATTATAAGGCTATTAAACCTTATAACGTTATTTTTTATATTGTAATATAATTATAATATTATAATGTTATTATACTGTTATTATGTTATTACAGTGTTACAGTATTATTTGGAAGCAAATTCTGATAAAGTAAGTACATATTATAAAGCACAGAGTGAACCCTCAAAATTATTTAAAAAGTTGTAACTAATAAAACAATAGTGGAGATAAAATTAGAATCATAACAAATAACACAGAAGCAGGCAGGAAAAGAAAGAAAAGGATCAAAGTACAAATGGAACAAATATTTTAAAAAATCACAACCACAAGATGGTAGATTTAAGTACAAAGGTATAAGCTCCCAAATTAAAGGCAGATGTTCATCCTCAAATATATGATGTCATCAAGAAACTCATTTAAAAAATACAGAAAGAGTAGATAAAAGTAAGAAAGAACATAGGAAATATACAGTGTGCAAATACAGATCAGAAGAAGTCTGGGGTGTTAGTATTAGGTAGATTGGAATTCAGAACATAAACTATTACCAGGGATGAAAAGGAACATTACATAACCATCAAAACATACTTAAAAACATACCAGGAGGGCATATCAATGCTAACTGTGTCTGCATCTAGTGAGAGGACTTCAATATGCATGAAACAAGGATGGGTTGAACTGAATAAAGAAACAGACACAAAAGCAGTTGGAGACGGTGGCATTCATCTCTCAGGATTTCACAGAGCAAGAAGGCAAAATATCAGTAAAGACTGAGAGAACTTACACAGTACTGTCCACCAACTTGATTAAATCACCATTTATAGAACACGCTCCCCCTTTCCCCCTTTCTCCCTTTCTTTCCCTCTCGAATGGTCAGTATGACTGACAAACCCGTGACTATAGAGAATAAGAGAAAAAGAGAGAGACGCCTGTGTGGCTCAGTCAGTTTAGTGTCTGACTCTTAATTTCTGCTCAGGTCTTGATCTCAGGGTTGTGAGTTCAAAGCCCACACTGGGTTCTACACTGGGTTCTACACTGGGCATGGAGCCTACCTAAAAAAAAAAAAAAGAAGAGGGACAACACCGATTATTAATATCAGGAATCAGATGAGGAATATCACTATGGATATTAATATAAAAATGAAACAGAAAAGTATTATAAACTACTTCATGACAATAAACTCAACAGCTTAGATGACAGAGACAAATTATTTGTGAGTCACAGCTACCTGTGCCCACTCAAGAAGTAGAAAACATAGTAGTACTATATATATTAGAAATACTGAATTCGTAATTTCAGTCTTTCCAAGAGAGAACACTCCAGACCCAGACAGCATCAGTGTTCTACCAAATATTTAAGGAAGAAATGATTCCAAATTTAATTAAACTTGTTTGAAAATAAAAACAGGAATAACATTGCCCAATATTTATTCATTCATTCATTCGTTCGTTCATTCAGCATTCCTCTGACTTGGAAACCAACTAGTGCAAAGAGAGACGATTATAGACCAATATACTTCATAAACAGAGATGCAAATGTCTTCAACATGATATTAACAACATATAAAACTGGTAATACATCATGACCAAGCAGGGATCTTTCTAGGAAATCAATGCTAGTTCCACATTAGCAAATCAATGTTATTTACTTTATCAACAGGATAAAGAAGAAAAGCAATATCATTTCAACAGATGCAGAAAATGCATTTGTCAAACTCAACATCTATTCAGATTAAGAAAATAAACGAAGCTGTAAGTCAACTAAGAATTATTTTTTTAAGATTCTTAATTTATTTGATAGCGAGAGAGAGCAGAAGTAGGGGGCAGCGGCGGAGGGAGAGGGAGAAGCAGGCTCCCACTGAGATGGGACCAGGACATGGGGCTTGATCTCAGGACCCTGGGATCATGACCTGAGCCAAAGGCAGACACTTAACCAACTGAGCCCCCCAGGCACCCCGAAGACAACCAGGAATTAAGGGGAATGTCCTCAAACTAAGAAAGGACATCTTGTAAAGAGTCACAGCTAATGTTGTATTTAGTAGTGAATGCCTGATGTTTTTTCTCTACAATGGAGAACAAGGCAAGGATTTGTGCTCTCCCCATTCCTGTGTGAAATTTTACTAGAAGTCCTAACTTCTGGTTAGAGGCAATGCAATAAGGCAATAAGGCAAAAGGAAAACACCAGAAAGCATACAAAGTGCTGACAATATACAGACAAAATGATTGTCGTAGGACTATCTCAAAGAGTCTACTAAAAGCTACTAGTTCTCATGAGGTTAGCAAGTTGCCAGACACAAGGTCAATGTGAAAATTCAACAGTATTCCTATATTACCAGTGATGAACAATTGGAAATTAAAATAAAATAAAAAAGCACTCAGACCATGAAAATATTTACAGGTTACCCTAATGAAACATATATCCTGAAAACTACAAAACATTGGTTGGAGAAATCAAGGACATTAATAAAGGGAGAGATAGTTGGTATTAATGGGTGGGGAGACTCCATAATGTTAAGATATCTGTTCTCTCCAAATCGATCTATAATCTATATCATCCTAAACAAAACCCAGTGTGTTGAAATTGACAAGTTGATTGACTCTATCTAGAAAGCTGAAGAAAGGAGAAGAGTCACAGTAGTTTTGAAAAAAAAAATGCAAAGGAATCCTACATAACTGATTTGAATGCTTATGATAAAGCTACAGGAGTGGAGGGTTATATAATTGGCAAACCCATAGGAACAAAGATCAATAGAACATAGTAATAGACCTTCCAGAAATAGACACACACATATATGGTTAATTTGTTTTTGACAAAGCTGCAAAGGCATTTAATAGAGAAAGCTTGCCTTTGCAATAAACGGTTTAGGAACAATTCATTTTTAAAATAAACAAAGAGACCCAAAGCGATACCTTGCATCATATACAAAAATTAACTGAAAATAGATTATAGACCTGATTACAAAACAAAAAACCCTAGAACTTCTGCAAGAAAACATAAAAGAAAAAGATTTTAACCTTGAATTAGGGAAAGACTTCTTAGGACACCAAAAGTCTGAACCATAAAAGAAAATGTATTGATACATTGTCCTTCATCAAAATTAAATGTTGTTCACTGAAAGAACTTTTAATAAAAAAAGAATGAAAAGAAAAGTCACAAGGTCGGGCAGCCTGGTCACAGCCCATAGATTCGCAAAACATATATCTGATAAAGAATTGACATCCAGAATATACAAAGAACACTTAGAAGTCAATAATACGAAGATGGGCCAAATACGTGAGCAGGCACATCACTAGCAAAGACATATGGATGGCGGCTGAGCACATGAAAACACGCTCGGTGTTCTCTACCATTAGGAAAATGCAGATTAAATCCATAATGAGACCTCCCCCCCTTCATATTAGGATAGCTGTAATTTCAGCCCTAAAGGCAGTGCCATATACCCAGGGACTTGTGGGGCAGCTTGCTGGTGGGAATGCAACATGATAGGATCACTTTGGAAATCAGTTTAGCAGTTTCTCGTAAACATACCCATGTCCTGTACCCTGTGATCTCACTGCTGGGTGTTTACCCAAGAAAAACAAAGAGGCATGTCCACACAAAAACATGTGCACAAGCGTTTATGTTGGCTTTCTTGATGAGCAAGAAACAATCCACATATCCATTAATCCTTGAATGGATCGACCAAGTTGGGCACGTCCAAACAACAGTCTAGGATTGGGATGGACCTCAGGTGCAATATGACGGAATCCCCAAGACATTATGCTAAGGGAGAGTGCAGAATCAAACATTTGTGTTCTATATGATTCCCTTTTCATGAGGTTCTAGGGTAAGTGAAACTGCGGGACCCAAAGCAGGTCAGTGGTTTCCAGGGATTGGGGGTGGGAGGGGGGTACTGACTAGAGAGGGCAGCGGGCACCTCGTGGGGCTGCGGTCAGTTGCCGGACCGTGGGTGTGGTTACAGGGGGGCAGTTGCGGAAGAGTGAATTGCACTGTACGTAAATTGTATCTGAATGCACCCAACTTTTTTTTTTTAAAGAAGACCTCCCCAGAGACCTCCCCAGTAACACATGCAAAGTTCATGTGATCTTGGTTTGAACGAACCAAACAAAAAACCTGTGAGATACCTGGACACTGACTAGGTATTTAATAATTATAAGGAGTTGGTGTTAGTTGGGTTCCGTTGTAGGTGTAACAAGAGTTCCATGCTTATTCTTTTAAAATGAACCCTCCGATCCGAGGAGCACCCGCTGTAGCAGGCGGCGGAGCTGGAGGGGGGTCCCGGGGGGGCACAGCGGAATCGGGGGTGGGCGTGTGAGCGCTGCGGGGTGCTGGGGAAGTGGGTGTCATCGCACTGTTCTCTATTGTACTACTGCCCAAAGTTTTCATAATGAAAATTGAAGAAAACAGAGTAAACAGTAACACCAGGAACACATTTCAGAAAGCCCGGTGACGGTATGCCCCCAGCAGCCTGCCCCCGTGCAGCGACTTCGACGAGTCAACGGGACTGTGAAGAAGTCAAAAGACTACGAAAAATAAATGAAGACAGACGAGACAGAAATCAATGCGACACAAATAAATAACCAAAAGTGATGTGCACGTATTCAAAGGGGTAGTTTGTGGCCAGTGGTACCTACGCACCCCAAGAAACCTACGCCCCAAAATGATGTTGGTGTTACCACCAGCACAGAGTAGACTTGCTTTCAAATCAGGGCATTAGGAAGTTAGAGAAAAATGAGGAAAACAATCAAAACAAAGACAGACTTCCATAGTTTTAGAAACAAATACATTGATTTAAAAAAAAAAAAAAACCACCCCACCCATGGTCAGAAAATAAACAAACATCAGGGGGAAACATTCCTGGTCAATATCAGTATTTATTATTTTTTTTTAATGACTAGATGAACTGTTTCCTGGGACGTAGTGAGCTATTCAGCTTGGATCAGGTGGGGCAGCCTGGTCACAGCCCCCAGTCTCTCGCCTCCTGTGACGACCGCGAGCTCACATACCTCACTGTCACGGTCCCTCCACCGGGCGCTCCACGCATGTCACCTGTCAGGTCTCTGAACTCCAATGAGAGTCTTCTGACACAGAGCTTCTTTCGAACGTAGAAAACAGTAATATGCTGATGTAGACTAGAAAGTCGGCTACCCATTTTACCAATGTTTCTCAGAAACAGGAAAAAAAGAGAAGCAAAGCAATTACTTGGACAAGCAAATACCTTACTATAAGATCTCAGTTGTAAAAGTGGCTATAAAGATTCTAAAAGTATTAATGAAAATGTAACAGTATGGTAACAATGGCATCTGCCAGGATCGAGTGGAATCCCGTTCATGGTGGCAGAAATCGTATAATAGGAAAGGGACTGGCAACAACGTCACATTGGTAGGTTTAATATGAAAGAATAGTCCTTAATTGGGTTTTAGGAAGATGTATTGTTTGATAAAATTCAACAGCCATTGAAAAAAATAAGAAAACAAAAAACTGAAGTGTAATCCCTCAACATGATACATATTTATCTAAGAGCTGCCACATCACACAGCAAACCTCACTGTCATTCCCATGAAAACCAATCGCTATGTATCTTTGACTTGGCTGTTTTCTGGAAATTGCAGCCACTGCAATAAGAAATGAAACACAAATATGAAATTCTGCTTGAGGTTTGTATACCTATACCTTTATATGTTGAAAACTCATGACATTCAGCTTAAAAATTCTCAGAATTAGGAAGGCAGTTTAGCAAAAAGGATTGATAAAATATAAACATACAAAAGACTATATGTTTCTTACGTGTTAATAGTTATTTGGAGATTGGACTATATGTTTCTTACGTGTTAATAGTTATTTGGAGATTGCAGCGGGGAGATGCTCTCTCTACGCACGGAAAATGCATCCAGTACCCGCACACAGCTGTCGACAGGCAAGTGCCTCAGAACCTTCGCTGTGTATGAATCTAAACAAAGGAAATGAAGAATTTGCCAAAAATGGTACTTTTCAACTGAAGAGACTCACTATAGGTTTGGATAAGACAATGGAACATTGTGAGGCTATCAATTCTCACGTTAGTTTATGGATATAATATAGTGCTTATTACTTTTTTGAAATGTGAGAAAATCATTTTAAAGTGTTGATCAGGGAATACACGCAGGAGATGGGCAAATATATACCTTAAAAAAATCTGTAAGACGGATTTAACTTCTTGTTCTAAAGTTGGATCTGTTTTTAAAAATGGGGTGCTGATATTCTAATCTACATATAGATTAACGAAATGAGTGTTAAGAGAATTGTTATATGGGATGATATTCTAATTCCACCATAAAAAACAGACAGACATAAAGAGGTGACTCACAGAATAATTATAAATGATCATTATGCAGTATGTGGTTTACTCATAAGTAATTCAAGGAATGCAAATTTAAACCACCAAATATAATATTCCTATTAAATTAGCACAGACTTCCAAGAACCTTGGCACTGCTCCGTGTTTGCAAAAATGCAGTAGGGTGTATGCTCATTCTTAACGCTATTAAATGTAGTGTGTAATGGGTCATATGGTGTGCCTTTCAGATCTTTTAAAAAAGTTAATATCATTTCACTCAGTGATTCCACTTCTTGGAGAAAGAACAAATATGTATGTACAGTGATTCAGCGCATCATTATTTAGAATACCGAAAAGAAAGAATAAAATCTCAAATATCCATGACTAGACAGCTGGTTAGGTGAGTTAGGACACATCAGTATTAAAAAATAAATAGTCTTCAGCCATTAATAAAATCATATTTGGAAGGTCATTTAGACAAAAGGCAATGCTCCGGTTTTGTTTCAGTAAGTTTGAAAAGCAGCGTGCAAAGTGTATGGACAGGGTGCTCCCAATTTTAAGAGCACTGTGCACACACACACACGCATGCACACACACACACACACACACACACACACACACTAGTAAAAGCCGAGGAGACGCACCAGAATGATTGTACCTATTTCCGGAGGCAGAAATGAGAAGGCCTTTAATGCCTAACTATAGAGTATCTTTTATTTTCCATTTTTAATGAGCAGGCATTACATCTATAATCAGAAAAAGGCCATAAAATGCATGAAAATGCTTCTTTCTCCTTCGTGCCATTGAAGAGGAGGACATTCCCTGCTGCTGGGGCCTGGTTTCAGCGGCATGCCCCTGGCAGGATGAGACAACGGAGCTGTGACCACCTGTGCCACAGAGACACGGCCGTGCTCAGGCCGCGCTGTGTCCCCCCAGCCCTCGTGCTGTCTGGGGAAGGAGCCGTGCCCCAGTTTGCGGCCCCAGCCTCACACAGGTGTCTCTTTCTCATCCTCCTTGGAAACATAACCCCGCGGGTCCTTGGGGGCTGGCACAGGGGGCGGCACCACCTTCCCGACAGGTGTCCCCCCGGAGCACCCCCTGAGCAGCCCGACCGGCCCCCTCCGGACTGGGCGTCCAGGGGCTGGGGCTGGGTGAGGCCGGGAGAGCAGGATGTGTGCAGAGCCCATCACTGCTCGCGGGACTCAGCCCGGCTTCCTAGGAAACAAGACCATGAGGTCCCAGCCGACCATCCCTTGGCCTCAGCTCTCCAGCGGGCCACCCAGGGCCCAGGGATTTCCGCAGTGAGAGCACAGGCAGAGATCTCTAGGACCCCCAACTTCACCGAGACGGTTGGGGGCAACACTGCTTGTACATGATGGGAAACCAGGTGATTCAGTGGAAGATATGTGTGTGTTTGACTCTTTGGAAAATGGGAAGCCCTCAAGGGACTTGCAGCTGGCAGTGACCAGGTGCACCCTGCCGGTGTGTTCACGCTTCCCTGGGGTCCCAGAGGAAACTGCTGGGGGGAAGGTTGTCCAGGAAGTGCTGTGAGTTGCGCCCTCTGCAGGAAGTCAGAAAAATGTTGGCATGGGAAGGACAGGCATCCAAGGTCATCTAGCGAGTGGCCTAAAAGTGTTTGGAGAAGCGGCATCACAGAGGGCAGGCCGCCTGAGTATCAGAATGACCCCGCAGCTTGCTCGCGGTGCAACCTTGGGGACAGTATTTCTCTGTGTAAAGTGCGGCTATTTCCAGAATTCAACACATTACTACGACAACGCCAGCAATCACTATAAATGCTCCCCCCACCCATATTTTAGAGGCTGGCACTGTCCCAGCTGCTTTTCTCCAGACACAGTGGCCGCAGTGCTTCCTCAGGGATCACCCAGCGGACCAGCTGTCCCTTGTGATGACTTTATATTTTCTGTGTCTAGACTGTACTTCAAGGCTCCATTTCTAGGAAAATTGGTTGTGCCCCCAGAACCATTGGTATATTATTCAGCTATCAACAACAGTCGACCGGTTGCCTAGATAATGAACAAACTAAGCAACAAAACTCCTGTCTTTTCACACAACTGGGGGTTTGCAGCCAGTGATCTTTTTGTCCTTGAGTATATGGGGACATGCCACAAAGTCATGAAACACTTTGTCGAAAGATGAGAGTTGGTTACAGATTTGATCCTGAATCACTGTATTAGTGCTGAGCCTATTCAGAAAATAACGAGGGGAATGTCAGAATTCCATGATAAGTGTGGACTTCAAAATCCAAATTAGACATGATCATTCCCTACTTTCTTCTCAGGAGAACTTTCCAGATGCTGGTACCTATTATAAAGCACTTTTCTCCTTTGGAAATGTACTGAGGGCCATTTAGAGAATTTTAAATGTTCTGGTACTCATATTTAACAAAATATAATGAAACAGGTGAGATTAATTTTACTTAATTTTATTTAGCCTAACCTATGCAGAACATTATCATTTCAACATGTAATTGGTATAAAATATTAATGGGGTATTTTTCTTCTTCTTCTTTTTTTTTTTTTTTTTTTTTGCATTGTCTTGGTATTTTTTGAATTGCATTTTATACACAGCACACAGTGCAGACTAGCCAGTGCTTGGTGGCCTTGTGTGGTTAATGTCCCCCGTGTGGGACAGGGCAACTCAGGAAGATAAGAACCAAGTGTATCGGGGGAGACCTTAAAGATCTCTTCATCAGGATATTTCATAGAAGGGCTAGTCAATAAGGCGTGAAGAAGCATTTCAAAGAAATTTACCCAATGCCCATTCCACAAACAACTTGAATTCAAATGTGACCTCTCTATGTTCATGATCTTGTAAAAATAGTTAAGGCACCAATTTTATCCTACATGTAGAATACTTAAAAGGTAATAAGCGTGTATAATTTATATGCACAAACGGTTTGCCTTTCATTTGAACACATTTCCCTTTTCCCAATGGAAGAATTATCCATATCTGTTAGGTATGCAGAATTTGGAAACTACCGAAATGTAGAAGGAAGGAAAAAAAGTCACTGGAGGCTCCAGGATGGGTTTCTGAGCAGCTACTATGTTGCTGCAATCTTGTAGCTACAGTTTTGCATTCTACTCTTGGTATTTTAATATGCATTTCTCCGTGATTGAATACATTAGTCAATATTATCTTTAATAATTTTTTCAAAATCCAGCTGACGAATCAGAATTTAGTTAACATGAATGCACCACAGGACACTATTTCCACATTTTCGCCGTGCGTACGTGTTTTTTAGGCAGTTAGCATCACTTTTTCGTAAGTCCCCAACCTCTCAAGCAAAGTTGTCACCATCTTTCACTTGCTTTAGAGGACACAAGACGGCCTTCGAGAACCAAACAAGTATTGACGATCAGGAAAAGGATCTGTTTCTTCCTTCCATTCTCTTGCTTTTAATTCTACTTTAAAAATTTTTATTTTGCCTTTGCTGTCTAGGACTCTAGTATAATAACTAATATTGTAATGATGGTAGGCACTCTGGGCCATCCACATTTTGAAGGGAGTCTTTTAATCCTTTCCATTAACACCGAAGTGTATTGCAGCTTTTATTAATTACCCGTTATGGAACTTAGGAAAGTTCCTGCTGTTCCTAGTTTGCTAGTGGTTATTGCTTGTTATCATAATTTAGAGGTAAATTTTTTCAATTTTTTTCTATTAAGATAATCACATTTTTCTCATTTTAATTTGTTATTGTAGTGTATGCTATTAACAAGATTAGTAATGTTAAATCACTTGCATTCCTGGATAAGCCTGAGTTCTTCATTGCGAATTGCCATTTTCTGTATAGAGTGCTGCATTATTGTTACTCTCTTGTTTGGGGTGGTTGATCTGAGCTCCCGATTTGCTCTTTCTTCCACTCTGCTCACCTGGTTTTAGTGTGGGAGTTATATTGGGTTCATAGCATAAATTGAGAAGAACACCCTCTTTTGTAATTCTTTGGAAGGATTTTACATTAGAATGGGATACTCCTTAAAAAAACAATTTTTAGGACTTGCTGTTAAATATAAGATCCTATCTTTTTGTTTGTGGAAAGGTTTTAAGCACTGATTCAATGTATTTATTTGCCATATGACTGTGCGTGCTTTCTGCTTCTCATTCCCATAAGGATCAATGTGTTATAGTTGTTTTTCCTAGAATTCATACTTGCATTTACATTTTCAAATTGTTTTGGGTATACAATAGTTTATGATACTTATTGTTTTAATATACTATACTGATAGTTTTGTCATTTTAAACATATAATATTGCTATTTACATCTCTAGTTACAAAACAGTCTCCTAATTCAATTTCACTAGAGATTTGTCCATTTTATTAGAACGTCAAAGAAACAACTTTTGCCCTTTAAAGAGACTTTCTATAGATATTTTCATCCTCATTTATTTCTGATTTTATCTCTAGTTTCTTCCATTTTCTTTGGATTCATCCAGATTTTTTTCTTAAATACTTAAGTTATATATTTTGCACATTAATTTTTTGTCTTCTTTTCTAATAAAAGATTTAAAGCGACATGTTTCTCTCTACATATCATTTTCACTGCTCTCCATAAATTTGTAAACACATTTTTGTCATTCAGTTCTATAGATTTTACATTTTTATCGTAATGCTATGTCTCATGGACTTTTAGGATATATCTGTTTAATTTTATCATTTATAAATTTTGTAATTTTCTTTGTTACTCATTTATAATTTAAATAACTTGTGGTTGGATATGTAGGACAATGGTCGGCTTATAGGACAATGATTCTTTTGAACCTTGCTGAGATTTGCTTTATGGCCCTGATACATTGGTCACAATCGATCAGAACGTGCTTCGGTTAATGATGGACGCCAGGTTCCACAGGTGTACATTTGAGGAGGCTTGATAATTACATTGTTTATATGATTTTCCTCTTGAAAATATTTGAGAGACATATGGTTAAATCTTGTACTGTGGTGGTGGATTTCCCCAATTCTACTCCTCCCATAAATTTTGACACTCTTTCATTAGGTTTATTCATATTCTGAGTTATTCTATTTTTATGGGGAATTTTACCTTTTTACTGATATGTGGTCACTTCCTCCACACTCAGCACTTTGTTCTTATAGCGCCTTTGCTCATTACCTATTTCATAGTAGCACAAAACACGTGCATCCTTCTTGCTTATGACTTTTTCCATAGCTTTGCTGTCAACTCTTCTGTGAGTCCTTTCAATTAAGTGGACCTTTTTTAAACATTAAGTAGGTGGACTCTTTTCCAATTAGCAACCCATTTTTAACTGCTCATTTGGTCACCTTTGTTAGAGTATTTGTCTCTCTGGAGTTTGCTCTCCCCTCGCAGATTTGCATTCCTATTTTCCTAATTCTTCTCTTCTCATAGCTTACCTTTGTTTACTATTAATTTAATTTTTTGTTTATTTAAAAATTCTATTTTCTGCTATTGTTTGGAATTTATACGCTCTAGTTCTATCATTTAAAAATACTCTTTTTTTAAAAAAATTATTTATTTATTAAGGGAGCGAGAAAGAGTGGGAGGAGTCAAGCAGACTCCCCACTGAGCACAGTGCCCAATACGGGCTCAATCTCATGACCCTGAGATCGCGACCTGAGCTGAAGTCAAGAGTTGTACACTCAACAACTGAGCCACCCAGATGCCCCTCTATTATTTAAACATTCTTTTAAATTTATGCCATAAATAGTTAAAAAGTCTAAAGTTGAATACTATCTTGCCACTACTGTCCTAAACAACACAAGGGCATTATCATAATTTAATACTGACCATCCTTTTCTACCTACTTTTCCAAGTTAGGTGCTTATTTGTTCATTACTCGTTTTTTTTTAAAAAACACATTTATCGTTATTATTGCTCTTTATACTCATTACCTATTTGACTTTCCTAAGACAATCCTTCCAGGATCATTTTTCTTTTCTGTTAAGTCCTAAGAATCTTATTTTTTTTTTAAGATTTTATTTATTTATTTGACAGAGAGAGAGATCACAAGCAGGCAGAGAGGCAGGCAGAGAGAGAGGGAGAAGCAGGCTCCCTGCTGAGCAGAGAGCCCCACGTGGGGCTCGATCCCAGGACCCTGGGATCATGAACTGAGCCGAAGGCAGAGGCTTTAACCCACTGAGCCATCCAGGCGTCCCCATAAGAATCTTTTTAAAGTGAAGGTCAGCAAGTAGTATAATCTCTGTTTTTGCTCATCTGAAAAAATTACTAATTTTCCTTCATTTTTGAAGGATGGGTTTTCTGGCTGATGGTAATTTTTTTTTTCAAATCTTTACAAATATTATTCCAAATATTATCCCATATTATTTATGGGATCTATTTATATCTGCCAAGTTTTCCATTGTTCTTGATGGCCTTCCTGTGTAGGGGATCTGTTTTTTGTCTCTGGAGGTTTTTAAGATTTCTGTCTGACTTTAGGATATACAATTTTGTCACAGTGTGTCTAGCTGTGGTTCTCTTAAAAATGTGTAACTCGTTGAATGTTATGTTCCGAGGCTTTGCGTCTTTCATCATTTCTGGGACAACCTTAAAATGCTGCCCTTCTGCTGCTGAAATGTCACTAAGAAATGTTTTCAGCTTTATTATTTTAAATTTTTTACATTTACTTTCATGCTATTTATCTCTTTGCTCTTTATGTCGTGCTCTAGGCAATTCCTTCAGGTGTATTTTCTGGTTGCTAAGTCTCTCTTCACCGGTCTCTAATATTCTGTTGCAGCTTTCCACGAAGTGTGTTATTTTATTGATTATAATTTTAATCCCTAGAAATCCCATCGGCTTCTTTTTTCAAATCTGCTTCACTGCAGACAGTGTCTTTATCCTTGCTCCCCTCGAGAACATGTCACATATAATTTCTTGGATTCTGTGTATGAAACTCCAGTATCGCTGCTCTTTGAGGATCCAGATTTGTTGCTTGTCATTTTTGATGGGCGTCACCCACGGAGGCTGGCTTCTCCTCTGACCTGGCGTAGTTTAGTGATGACATTATCACTTCATCGTAGGATGTGGAATGTCAGTGGTCCTGACTTGGTTGTGCTTTCCTCTAAAGAAGTGTTGTATTTACTTCTACAGAAATAAGGGGTGCCATTAACTCAGGATGAGACCAATCCCCCATGAATATACAACTCCTGCCCAGTTCTAAACTCCTAGTCTCCACCGTCCCATCTAACCGCAGGCCAGCCTCCAAGAGCGCCCCTGTGGCACCCTGAAGCCTACCCCTCCCGTCTGCCACTGTAGACCTGAGACCAAGTTCTTCCTGGTAAGTGAGCAGAGATGCCAACTTTGGAGACCACCTGTACTATTGGCAAGCTTAGGAAAGCATCCCAAAATGGAGTCTCTCTGGGGCTCTTCCTTCCAGCGACTAGGGAGTCCATTAGTTAGAATACTTAACTCATCACATTGTCGGAGACTTAAGTCAGCTCAACTGTTTTGACCGAGAAGACCAGGCAACTCAGTCCCCACATCCACTTCCTTCTATAATTGTGTAACAAGTGTTCCTCCAATAGACTATATATATATTTTCTCACATTAGGTTCCCTTGTGGTTGGATAGCCAGGCAGAATGTCATAGATTTCTCTCAAAGTATGAATATTGCCAGCACTGTTTTTCAATCAAAAGTTAGGTTCGAGACTTATAAGGAATGAACCTATGAGAAACAATTTTTGATAAAAGTTAAATATTCAGGTTGCCCAACCTTAATTTTCTTCCTTTAAACATTCAGTGCCAGGATCATGCAGGTGAGAAGTGAGTTCTTCGAGAGCAAAAACCCTGTTTTGTTTGCTGCTAGGTCTCTTGGGCCTGGCAACGTGTCTCGCTTCTAACAAGTGCTTGGAAATATTGGACAATGATTGATACCACGAGTATGAATCCCAGCACACACCATGCTCTGGAGGACAGATGGTAACCAAACAGACTAAAAAGTCGGCTTCTGTAGGTCTCACGTTCCAGCTGATTTTGTTAACATTTTAGTGTATCACTTTTTAATGAATAGATTAAAATGCCCTTGGTGGAAAGTCTTCAGATAGGGAGACCCAGTCTTTCTGGTACAACACCCAAGGATACTTTCACTGGTTTCTGTAATGAAGACTCAGGTCCTTCTGCTTACTGGGTAGGACCAACACTGCAAATTAAAGCCAACAACAGAAAAACTATGCTGGGAATTCTAAAAATGACGCTTGCTTCCAAAATTCCCTGCGATCACCGTTAAATCTGTTGAATTTGTGTGCATGTGATTCCAGTTAGAATTCTGAGAAACTCGCAGGCACTAAGATCTGAATATCTAGCTGTTCTGTGTCCTCCAGGACAGGGGGGTTGGGCCCATTCTTTCCAAGGGCTTTGCAGAAGCATGGGTTCTCATTTGTCTTGGATGATATTTACTTTTAGATGCTAAAGTTCGTAAGAAGGGGCAGACCAGGAGTTTTGGACCATGACATTAATGCAAACTTGGTTTTCTTTTCAAGGAGAAGCAGACCAAGTTACTGATAGGAATTAAGGATGGAGGCTTGAGAGAGTGTGTGTAAATGAGCTCCCTGGAGGTTAAGCCTCAAGAGCGTCAGGTCAGATTTGCCTTTGGAAAGAATAAATGTCTGAGTGTTCTCCAGTGACCAGTCCTTGTATTTCTTCTTGTGATAATGACGTGGCGGTCCTGAGTTTTACTTGTGACTTTCTGGTTCCTCCTTCCATCAATATAAATGCCTTTTACATAAACAATACATTATTCACTCATTTAAGGAAACTAAGTATTCATTTCAGGTAACATTATCTTCAATACAGTGGATTTTTTTTAATTGGAAATGAACCTTGAATCTCTTCTGATCTAATTAGCCTATTTGCATTCATTCTTCGTGATGGAGAGACAAGCCTGCATAGCAGATTTCCTTCTGCAGCGTGGGGAATGCAGGATACCCTTCAGATGCATTTTTGCAAGACCTTGCACATAAGGGACACCCAAAAAATGCCCGCTGATTCAGTAGAAGGAAGCTTGAATGCACTTTGGAATGCAGAGAATGGAGTTTTATGATTTGCAAGAGAAGGAAGAAGGTTAGTGATTGTTGGCTGCAGGTTTTTGCTTTTGAGATCATAAGAGGTGTAGAGACAGTGATGGAGTTTTATAAAAACTCCATAAAACTATAAAAACAAGTTTTATAGATGAACCGTTGTGATTGACTCTAAAGCTCAAGAAGCCAGTACGGAGACCGAAGATGAAGGGCAGGAGCCTGGGGTTGGCTTGGATTCCGGGGATGGCAAACTGCCTTCCTTTATGTTGGGGAAAGGCAAAGTTAAGGCTCAGGATAGCCTGATTGGCTGCCTCGGGTGGCCAGGCCCGCCACTGCCTGCCCTCAGCCTGTCACAGGTGCCTCTCCAAGGTCACCCAGGCAAAGGGGGGCTGACTCGCCACATTGTAACCTCAGAGAGGACAAGTGTGTGTTCTTGTGCAGACACAGACGCCGTGTGTGGCTCAACATCTAAGGAGCAGGCTGGCTCTTACGCGGAGAAACTCCACCAGGTGATTCCCGGTGGGAATTCCCAGTGGGAAGAGGACGCACCGCTTGAGGGTGTGGCTTAACCCGCGCTAGGAAAGGCGGCCGGAGTGGCCGGAAGTGGGTTTAGACACTTGGGCCATCTGAGACCCACCAAAGCTCTGAACTCATCCACTTTCCATTCCTTCAGATGATTTGGGGACTCCGTAAAGGGAGGTGGGCCTGTGGAAGGGTGGCTGTCCTCCTGGGGACACTGGCCTGTGTCCCTCCCGGGTCCATCTTGATTTTCCATCTCCTTCGCCGGGCGTCGTCATGGATGCCAGGCTGATGTGACCATGGTTTCTCCGCTTTGGGCACCATTAAATGTGTGACTCGCACCTGTCTCGCCAAATGTCACTTCCTCCAGGGCCTCTCCCTGCCTTTGATGCCGAGGGTACTGATTTCTTTGGCCCCCTCCTGGGAAAGCCTCCCGGGGGTTACCGCGGGAATGGCCCTTTCACCAAGCATCTTAGGCTCCTCCTTACCTGCCTGCTGCTGCCTCCCCCTCCCCGTCCCTTTGGGAAGTCCACACAGCTCACCCTCCCCGCAAGCTGCGAGGGTCGGTCGCGAGCGCTCACGAGCAGGCACGGCGTGCAGGGGCCTCACAGGGGCCTTCCCCGTGCAGGGGTCACTCACCGGCTCCTCGCACAGGCAGGGGGCAACAGTGTCCCCGTCCCAGGGGACCCTCGGTCCTGCGGTGAAGCCGGCGGGTTCCAGAGGGGGCTTGTTGCAGCCGCCGGGCCAGGGCTCCTGGCTGTCGTGGGGGCCCGGCTTTCCCGGGCAGGTGCCCCAGCAGGGCAGGCGGGGGGCGGGCATGAGGGGGGGACGGGAAGGCGTCGGGGGCACTGGGCCCCCAGTGCTTGTCCGCCGGCAGGACCCACGCAGCCCGAGCCTTCAGAGACCTGCCCTGGGGCCCGCGGCCCGGAGGCAGGAGGGCGGTGGGTCATGACGCTCACGGAACCGGTGGAGTCGGTGGTCTCGAGCGTTGAGAAGACCCCAGGGGCTCAGGTGTGAAGACCGGGAGGGTGGGGGCTGCCACGCCAGAGCTGCTCAGAAGCGCCTGCGGGAAGTACTGCCTGGAGGAGGTGGCCGGCCTCGCAGCCGGCCGACTGCGCAGGCGCGGGGAGTTGAGGCGCGTCCCCGGCCCCAGAGTGAGGAGGGGTCAGAGGCCCGGATGCAGGCGGCCCCGCGGCGCTGTGCACACCTGCTGCCCCTTCCTCCCGAGCAGCCTGGTGCTCTAGGCCCCTCCCCGGGAGCACCTGCGAAGCTTCGCGGCCTTTCCTTCGGGAGCCTGGGTGAGTGACCAAAGCCCCCGCAGCCCAGGGTGGCCCCCTGCCCCGGCACTGCCCCCACCTGGGGAGCCCCTGCCCCTCCGGCTCCAGAAATCCTCGGGGCTCACCCTCTGCTCCCCTAAGGTCTCTGCTGGGAGGTGCCCGCAGGGGTAAGCCTCCCCGCCCCCTCCTGCAAACGCACCCCTGCCTGCGTCCTTCGCTTAACCGCCTTGTCCACGTGGCCACGCATCCGTCCCTCTACCTGCGGGCAGCCGGCCCCCCACGCTAGGCTTGAGCCTCGCGAGGGCCCGGCTGTGGGCTGCGAGCGTGCCTGCGTGGGGAAGGTGCCGGGTAAGTGTGCACTGAGTGTGTGTGTGCGTGCGTGCCCTCGGCCGCGGCGCCACCGGCCTTGCAGGCGGGAGGCAGAGAGCTGCCTTCTTGCGTGGGGAGGCCCAGCCCCCACTCACGGCCGCCTAGCTGCCCCCACGTGTGGCGGGGGCTCCGGGGACAGACTCGCTTTGCCCCAGAGAGTCCTCAAGATTCAGGAGCGGGGCCTCAAAAATGGTCCCAAACCTCTTTTGTACCTTTCCTAATCTGTTAAGGGGCCCGCTGATTTTAAGTCCCTTTTGTCCTCGGGGATCAGTCGAGAGAATTCTCCCCTGTGAGCAGGGCCATCATTATCCTTGTTTGCCCCAATGCCTGCTTTCTGAACACGCAGACTCTGGCCTCACAGAGGGCACCGGTCCTCCCAGGACGGGCAAAGGCACCGTATTCTGCCATCACCCAAACGTGAATTTGGTAGAGCATCTTTGAGCAGCAGCTCCCTACGATGAGAATATTTTTTCTGAAAATTTCTGTCTTAAAATGTTTATTCTCAAGGATGTTGCATCTTCATTAGGGATAGGTATGGAACCCTGTTCCAGAGGCTGTTTTGGGGGGGCACCTGGGTTCCGAGGAAGAAGGTCCTCAGGCAGACCTGGTCACCAGGAGGTCATCTGTGAAAGCCCCACCACCATCCTGAACCTTCTTGGGAGGGAGCAGCCCCCCGAGCTTACTTGGGGAAGTTCAGGGGACAGAATGACTCCGGCAGGTGGTGAAGGGAAAGGCCTGTTTGGTGTCTCCATTATGAGGCATTCAATCATCTTAATTTCATAATGAAGATAGGCACAGCAAAGCAGGAAAATTCCTAAAAATCGTCAGCTGGTTGATGGCATCGCTGTCGAAATGTGTCTCCGAAGAGACAGGCGCGGGCTGAGAATAATTTCCTGTGCTTCGTTACTGCCAGGGGATGTTATGAGTCAGGTAAGAGGTGAGCGTAAATCACCTATGCACCAGGCATAATGAAGTGGTTTGAAAACAGCTGTGCGATGATAAACGGGCTGGTTTTGCTTTAGCACATTAAAGAACCCTCCCCACAACTTTTGTTGCCGAGCAAACAAGTGAGCTTCCGTCCTGCATCAAGGTCAGCAGAACCTCAGGCTTCCGGTCGGCAGGTGCAAACACACTTTTTTGAAGGCGAACAGTGAATCTTTCACTGGGGCCACTGCACTCCAGAGAGAAAGGCACTCCCTTTAGGGACAGCCACCCACACTCAGGGGAGGGGGAGCTGTGGGGCAGGCATCACAGACCCTCCGCAGCGAGCCCCACTCAGAAGTCCGTATGGACCCACGGAACTCGCTAAGCCAGTTACGGAGTGAGTCCTTCAGAAGGTGAATGTTGTCTAGGAGCCGCTCGATGGGCATGCATCTGTTAAGCACCGACTGCATACACGATATCTGGATGTGTCCTCCGGGTGCAGTCCTGCCCCTAAGGGGTTGGTAAGTGTGTGTGGGGGAGGCGGCCAGGTCTTGGATGTTCTGGTGGAAACTGAGTCTAGGGGAGGCAAGGGACAATGGCGAGCCAGCCCTTGGGCTCAGCTTGGCCAAGTGTCACCATCTGCTTCCAACCTCGGGGACCTCCTCCCCACCAGGCCTGATGGGCCGCAGGTGCCGCCCCTTCCGGTGGTGGCGCTGGGATTCCAGAGAGCACGCGGCTGCCATGGAAGGGGCCGCCCAGAGCGGAAGGCTCGGTGGAAGCTACTGTCAGTCGGTCCATTGTTCCTTATTGAGGAAAGTTGCTATCCTGCTCTCTCTTCCCCTTCCCTGCTTCAGTTTATTACGGCCATTGGGACATTTAGATTATCCCGTATTAGTGGCAATTTGTTCTTTGGGGTAGTATAATGAATTTCTAGTTTTAATAAAATGAATATTCAAATGATTGTGTACCAAGTTACATGAAATCATAAAAATAAAACACATTAGTATTTCTAAGCTCATGCAAAGAGGGAAGTGAATTCATCACCGTCGTAGCATTGAGTGACCCCTGTGTCCTCGTCCCGGACGGTCTCCAGTGCCGAGGCCGGGAGAGCCGCCCCAGCGCTCGGGTTCCGTGCCTGCTGCCCCCAGAAGGTGACTCCGTGATGACGGATTTGGGCTTCTGTCCCGTAGGGGGTGCGGCGCTCATTCATGTTGCCCTGGTGGGATCCAGTGACCATTCAGAGACCCTTAATCAGCTGTCTCTGCTAGAGAGACACACGTCAAAGCTATACATTTCACTCTTCAGCCCCCGGGGGAGCCCTAGAGGGTCCCCAGGGCTGTGAGGAGAAGGAGCTGAGTTAATCCCAGCTGGAGGCCCCATCAGGGCCAAGAGCCGGGAAGCGTGGACATCTTCCATCGATGGCCAGGGGTCAGTGGCCTGGAGGGGTCGTCAGTCATGGGGTGCAGGGCTGTGGGATCGTCACGGGCTGCGCCCACAATTGCAGGCTTGACCCCGAGACTGTGAGTCCGCCTGGCTTCACCCAAGGTAACAGTTCAGAAGGGGGGGTGTCTAGGGCCCTGGATGGACACTGGTCACTTGCACGGTCCCCACAGCTGCTAAGCGTCCACGCAGGGAGACAGAATACCCCGGCTCTGATGTCGCTCCTCAGGAAAAGCTCAGCACGTGAAGGCACAAAGCCTGTCACCGACTTGCTGGCAGGATGTCCTCGCTGCTGGGAGCAGAGTGTCTGGGCTCTCGGAGGCCAGGAAGGCAGCAGCGTCTGGACCCGGGACGCTGAGCCCCGCAGCCCTCCCGCCTGCCCGCCGCACATCCGACTCGCCCCCGAGCGCGTCGTCCTCACGCACCGCATGCCTCAAGTCACTGTTCTGATCAAACAGTCGTTTTGCAGAAATAATTACCAGTTGGTAGATATATTGCCTGAAGGATTTCCACCGGAGCTGAAATCATTTGCTAAATAGACATAATAAACTAATGATTGTTTATTTTTTTGAATATGTGCCTCAGCACAGAGAAGGGAACAGCTGGTGTTCTTCAGCTGAGGTTTCCTTCCCTGCAGCAGACCCGTCAGCGGTTCCGTGGCTCGCGCGTCCCCCTCTGCCGTCCTGGACACCTGCGGGTCTTCGCCCTCTCAGGGGGTGCGCTCCCAGACGGACAAGGCGAGCGCGACCTTCTTCCCGCTCTTCCGAGAAGATCCAGAGCAGCCCTGGGAGGCCGAGCATCCCTCCGCGGGGGCAGAGGCCTGGGCCCCGGCTGCGTCCCCTCTAGCACCGCCTGTCCCCCGCGGTGGCGGAGGGCCTCCCCCGGGCAGAGAGCAGGGCTGGAGCAGGGGGGCAGGAGACCCCGGGGGGAGCCAGGACAGCTGGTGCTGTCCGAACCTGGAGTCTGCGCCTCTGCTGGCGGTTCTAGAATCCCCCACTGTCCCACTGTCCCCGTTCCCATGTTCTTATGGCCACCGGCTTTCCTCTTGTTTCCTCGTCCTTCCAGCTGCTGGCTCCGGAAGGTCTGACAGCAGTGTGCCCGAAAGCACAGCCACCACCAGAGCCTGCCTGCCCTCCGGGGTCCCCGAGGCCAGCGGAGGTGAAACAGGCCAGTGTGGGGGCTGGAACCGCAGGCCCCTGCGGGCTCAGCGAGCAGAGGAGGAAGGCCTCCGGCCGTGGCCGTGCACCCGGGTGTCAGACGGGAGGCGGCACATGTCCGGCCAGTGGGGCGCCGGCGCCAGCCCTGCGGGGGGTTTGAGTCAGAGGCACCTGACTCTGGAGTTCGGTGATGCTCCAGGGCCTTTGGGAAGCCTCATTGAGCCCCACTCACTCTGGCCACAGAAGACAGTAGAAGTGCGTGCTCCTTCGCGGGGTTGCTAGAGGGATCTCTGAATAAAACATGCAAACCGAGCTCTTTTGCAAGGAGGTAGATGATGGGAGCTGTGATAAGGCGAGGCTCCCCCGGCTGCTGGCCCGCACTCTCTGCTCACCAAGTCTTCAAGGGAAGCTCACAGTTAATTACAGTTTTGCTTAAAACATTGATTTTTTATAAGGAATCCTTATGGGCTAGCATTTCTGGCTTATCGCTTAGCTGCCTTAGCAGTTTTTTTTTTTGGCTGGACCTCTTATCTCACTGTTTATTTACTCAACTAAGGGATTCTCTGCAGTCCTTGGGGGAAAGCAAGTTATGATAATTATTACCAGTCAACACGACTTATTGAGTGCCTGCTCATCTTCCAAGACTTGGCTCCAGAAGCACCCCTCTGGGGAGCAGACGGCGTCCCTGGGCCCTCACAGGCTCTGTGCACCCGCCGGCTGGGGTCCGCGGGCAGCGCTTGCCTATTGGCAGGGGTGTCTCCTTTCATGTCCTCTCCCAGTCCCAAGCTGGGCGCGGCCTGGCAGGTAGCTTGGGAAAAGCCTGGCCAAGGTATGCGGGGAAGGAGACGGGGAGGGACGCACGACGTGGCCAACAACTTCCTTCCCAAACTGGGCTCCCCGAATTCTATTGCCTTGTGCTCATCTGTGGCACCAGGCCTTGAAGGGCATTCCGGCCATTTGCACACTCGCACAGGTGCGTCTGGGCTCATGTGCGCTCTTGGCGCGCAGGGGGCCGGATGCGAGCTTCTGCGCCCACACCGGGCTCCAGGCTGGGATGTCGGCACAGTGCACCCCGCTGCAGCCTGGAGCCTGGCGGAAACCTTGCCGCAAGAAGACCAGGGCCCTTTCCGTCTCGTCCACCAATCAGGAGCTTCATTTTGTGGCTGTGATCAGGAGCGTCCCAACCTCACTAATGTTGTTCAGTCGATTTTGTGAACTACTGGAGAGGGTTGCCTTTGTAACCAAATGAATTCAAAACAGGTTAAAAACTATCTTTCCAGGCCTTTTTTTTTTTAAAGAGGTAGATGAGGTATACTTACCTATTTTCCTTTTCAGCTGACTCATTTTTTCCGGTTTTATGGAGCAGTCGCCGACGTTGGTTGCTGTGTAAGCGCCAGGCGGATGGCCCGGGGGCTGCATCCACGACCGTTCTGAACTGCTCTCCACGGTCAGTCGGGCTGACATCCATCTACTCGCATAGAGATGATAAAAAGAAAAGAAAGCAGGAAACAATGTTTTTCTCAGTGCAATGCGAAAGCTCAGGGTTTACCCTTTGAACGTTCCTCGGAATCCCTGGGCAGCGTCAGCCGCAGGTGTCCCGCTGGGGGTGGCGCCCTCAGCGCTGTCTTTATGCCTGGATGTGTCCCCCTGCCCTCCCCCCTCCTCACACCCTCTGCGTCTGGGAGCCACAGGGCTCTTCTGTTTCTAGGAGTTGGGGTTTTTGTTTTTATTGTATTTTTTTTCTTTCAAGATTCCACATATTGGCGAAATCATGTGGGGTTTGTCTTTCTCCGTCTGACATACCTCACTTCGAATAATGCCTTCGGGGTCCGTCCGCGTTGTCGGAGACGGGACGACTCCTGAGTCCTAGGACTGAATAGCCGTCTCTGTATTCACACACACGTTCTTCATCCGTTCGCCCATCGAGGGTCACGGTGGCTCCACACCTCGGCTGTTGTGTGACTCGGGCTGTGGGTCTGCAAGTGTAGACCCTCGAGGGGGTGGTTCCATTCCTGCGGGTGTGTTCCGAGTGTAGACCCTCGAGGCCGTGGTTCCATTCCTGCGGGTGTGTTCCGAGTGTAGACCCTCGAGGCGGTGGTTCCATTCCTGCGGGTGTGTTCCGAGTGTAGACCCTCGAGGCCGTGGTTCCATTCCTGCGGGTGTGTTCCGAGTGTAGACCCTCGAGGGGGTGGTTCCATTCCTGCGGGTGTGTTCCGAGTGTAGACCCTCGAGGGGGTGGTTCCATTCCTGCGGGTGTGTTCCGAGTGTAGACTCTCGAGGCCGTGGTTCCATTCCTGCGGGTGTGTTCCCAGGAGCAGAATTGCTGGATCCCTTGCTCGCCCTGTAGCTGATGTTTTGGTGGGTCTTCCGTGCTGCCCACCACGGCTGCACCCGTCTCAGCCGCACACGAGGGCTCCGTTTCTGCCACATCCTCGCCAGCGTCTGTCGTCTCCTCCCCGGGGGGACGGCCAGTCTCACAGGCGTGGGGCAAGCCCTCAGCTTGGTTTCGATTTGCATTTCCTTGATGAGGAGTGGAGAGGAGCACTGATTTACCTGCCTGTTGGCCTTTCCTACATCTTCTGGGGGAAACTTCTCTCAAGGTCCTTGGGCCTATTTTTAAATTGCATTATTTGTGTTTTTTTGCTATTGAGCTGTGGGGGTTCTTTATATATTTTGGATATGAACCCTTTATTGGATATATGGTATGCAAATATCTGTTTCTCCCAATCTGCGGGTTGCCTTTTCAGATTGTTGACGGCTTCCTTTGCTGTGCAGAAGCTCTTCGGTCAGATGTGGTCCCGCTGGTCGGTTTTGTTCTCGTTGCTTGTGCTGCAGGTGTAATTAAAAAAAAAAAAATCATCACCAAGACTCACATTAGGGAGCTTTGTTCCCGGGTTTTCTCCTGGCCTCATGGTTTCGGGTCTTAGGTTTCAGTCTTTAATGAGTTCATTTCTGTGAGTGACGTACGACAAGGGCCCGATTTTGTTCATTCAGTTATCCCAGCACCGCTCAAGACTGTCTTTTCTCCATGAGTGTTCTTAGCTCCCTTGTGAACTATTACTTGGCCATATATGCTTGTGTTTATTTCTGGGCTCTTGATTCTGTTCCGTGACCCGATTTGTCTGTTTTGATGAAGGTACCGCACTGTTTTGGTGATTATAGCTTCACAGTAGAGTTGAAATCAGGAAGTGACATATTATTTTTGACAACAAAATAGCATGATAATAAACGTGTCCCTCTATGTCCGTCCATCTACAAAACGCGCTTGCCTTGGCTTCTGCTGCTTTTAAAACACCGATAATGACTTTGTTATTTGTTGCTAAAAGGTCATCCTCATTTTGAAAAACAGGTTGGGGTTATTAGACAAATCCAACAGGCAGCACGGAACTTGGCGGTGTGTCTCCCCAGAGGGTCTGTCTCCAGACGGCGCAGACCGATGGCTGCACCCCAGTGCTCACGCCCTCGGTGAGATCGTATGAATGTGCGGATCCTGAGGGAGAGGAGCCGGGTTTAATAAGAAACATTTGTAGAGGGTTCTCAGGGTGTGTTGGCTTTCGCAGCCTTACCTCATTAAACTGACACAGGCACACCCAAAAATACCTACGCTGTTTGGACCCTCAATGTCTATCCCAGAGCCGCGAATGCAGAAGCGCCTGTTTTTGCAAACCGTTGTTTGTGTCGTGTTTGTTTATGACAGGAGGCAGCACCTGTTAAGATGGGGGATTGTAGGAGGGGGGCACCTTTGTGCGACGGCTGAATTGCCTGCAGTACTTGGCTCCGGTTAGTAGTCGGACCGGGTTAGCCATTTAATGATGAGGGAAGTGTTTTGTAACATCTCCACAAGGAGCTGTCCCTGCGGTGTGATGGGGGCCCCAGGGCAGCCAGGCTGCGCCCCCAGGGCCCGGAGTTTGCTGCACGAGATGAGCCGTGCTCGGCTGGGGGTCCACAGGGACATTTGTACACACTCATTTGCTCCATCCGGTGCGTTTTCCATAATGGGTTTTCATTATCAGGTAAGACAATATATTTAGAACAGCAGGGCTTTTTTTCTGACCACGGATGGGTGACAACCAGGGCGGGCTCCTGCACACCGGTCAGAAGGGCCCGACTCCGGAACGCTGACCCTAAATACTGGCGAGGTCGGGGGGCGGCAGGAGCGCTCGTTCCGGCTGCTGGGGATGCGGCGTGCGGCAGCCTCTGGGAGAAACAGTGCGCGCCTCCTTACAAAGCTCAGCGTTGTCTCAGCATACGATCCAGCAGGCACATTCCTCGGTATTTACCCAAACAGAGAATTCCCGTCCAAACAGAAACATGCACCACATGTTTTTGTATCCATGTTTTGTAAACAGGATAGCTGTTTTATTCATAATTGCAAAAACTTGGAAGCAACCAGGGCGTCCTTCAGGAGCTGAGTGGGTCGGTGAACTGTGGTCCCTCCAGGTGATGGAATCTTATTCAGCGATAGGAGGAAAGGACCTGTCTCGCCACGAAAAGCCAGAGACTCCAGTCACACGTTGCTAAGTGGAAGAAGCCTGTCTGGAAAGTCTACATAATGTCTGTTTCCAATGACATGACGTCCTGGAGAAGAGGAAACTGTAGAAACAGTAAAAGACTCAGGTGGGGTGTGGTTGGGGGGTGAACGGGCAGGACCCCGGGTTTTAGGACAGTGACGCTCTTCTGTAGACAGTCTGGCTTTGGCAGAGCTCAGAAATGAACAACACGATCGGCTTCGGTCGACAACAGTGTATCGGTTTCAGGTCATCGGTCCTGACGGGGGCGCCGCCTGACGCGGGACCGTAAGCGCGTTGGGGGAGGGGCTGGCGTGCGGCACATGTGCCAACGGTCTGTACTTTCTGCTCCACTTTTCTGTGCACTTGAAGCGACTCTATGAAAGTCAAGTTCCATTTTTAAAATTTGTGTATGCCCATCAAAGAGAATTTGAACACTGCGGAAAGACAAAGACAGACTGACAGGACATGGCCAAGTGGCTAGGACCCAGCTGGCGCCCTTCTTGTCTGTCGCCAGCAAAGCAGCCAGGGTGTTACTTGAGATGACTCGGAGCATCTGCACCCCCCTTCCTGGCAGCTGCATGGCTCCGTGTGCCTGCAAGGCACAGTCGCCCCCACCCCCCACCCACATTTCCTCGTGCCTGCCCCTCCCCCCACCCCCATTTCCTTGTCCCTGCCCCTCCCCCCCACCTCCCTGGTCTCCTTGCAGCTTCTGGAACACACTGGGTAGGCGCCTGCCTCAGGGCCTTTGCACTTCCCCACCTCTTCCTGGCCAGCTCTTCCCCTCTCTCCTCCTCAACTATGAATTCTCTTCCCAGGGCAGACCTGCCCGACAACCCAATTCCCAACCCTTTTTCTTCCCTGCTTTACTTTTCTGCATTGTGCCCATCAATCTGTAACACAAAGCAAATAAACAAGGGAAGTGTCTTCCCTCCCTGGGAGGCGTGGTCCCTGGAGGCAGGCCTTCTGTCTGCTCCTCGCTGCTCTGTCCTCAGCCAGGACACCGTGGGCATCTAGCCGACCAAATAAAGCGTTGTTGACTGAGTGACGATGGGTGTAGAAATAGAAATGATTTTGTAATTTGCTTTACTTTCTGCACATACTGTGAGCACTGGGTGTTGGCCCTTGTGTGATTCGACTGGCTGCCCAGCGTCTCGCTGCGAGGACGCACCGTCGTGAGTCCCAGCATCTGCCCTTGGCCGGTGTTTCTAGTCTCCTGCTATGAACCTTTATCTGAAGTGTTGGACATGCGGGCGAATTCTGGGAAGGGAAACGTTAGATCAAAAGTTGTAAACTATATTAACATTTTTAAAACATACTTCCAAATTGCTTTCCAGAATTTGCACCATCAGTATAAGCCGGTACCTACACAGTATTTCTTAGAAACCACGATTACTTTAGGGACTGAAAAGTCCTTTTAAAAAACAACTTTACAGAAAAGGCAGAGACAGAAGCAAGCTTCCAAGTGTTTCCAGTTCTGCCAGGAAAGACAAGCCAAACTGTGAGTTCGGAGCCCGGTTCCTCACGAGGGACAGCCCAGGCTGATGCGGGCGTCGAGTTTCTCCTCTGTGGGGACCGGGCAGGTGGCAGCCGCGTCCTCAGGGATCAGCTGAGCCTCCTGGGCTCCGGAGAGCCCTCTCCAGCCTGACCCAGGCCGCCTTCTCCCCCGAGCCCACCTCCTGCCCTTCTGTGCTCCTGTCTTGCCCTCACCCTCCCCGGCTCCGAGGAACGCTGCGCTTGTCCCCACCGTCCCTGGTTACCTAGGTACCGCGTGTGCACTGCGGCCAGGGAACCACTGTCTAAGGCCCACGCGTGTCCCCGCTGACTGAGCCCTGTGACTGCCCGAACAGCACACAGCGGCGGTGCGCGTGTGCTCGGTGCACCGTCAGCA
This sequence comes from Nasua narica, assembly GCA_028533885.1. Classification (NCBI taxonomy): domain Eukaryota; kingdom Metazoa; phylum Chordata; class Mammalia; order Carnivora; family Procyonidae; genus Nasua; species Nasua narica. Next base: position 72,489,783 of record CM052812.1, on the reverse strand, counting down.
CGTGGACAGGTTGGGAACTCATCCCGTTTATTTCCGGGATGTGGGCACGCGGCGTGGGGTTCCAGGAAACGGGCTGGTGCTGCCCTTGTTTGCTGGGTGAGGATGTGCCGCATCGTGGACTGGCGCCTCCCCCTGGGGGCCCAGGCGTCCCCGTGCTCACCTCCCTGTCCCTCTTCTGCAGGCGGTTGTCGCAGCAGCCCCAGCATCGCCATCACCGCCGCGGCCGCCATGGTGTCTGTGGAGCCCGAGGGACTTGGGGGCCCAGCGCCCCCCAGCGCGCAGCCCTGCCACTTCCTGACGTTGGCGCCCATCAAGATACCCCTGAGGGCCGCCCCCTTCTCCGGTAAGCACCCCGCTTGGTCTCTCAATGCCGGGAGCTGGTTCGGAGCTCACCGTGCGGGGAGCAAGGTGGGAACCAGCCTGCCTCTGGCTCTGGGGGCCCCTGGATTCGTGCGCCGAGGGGCAACCTGGCTGGGACGTGCTGTGGGGGTGGCCCGGGTTCTGCTCCTCTTCACGCTGCACAGACGGACCTCGGCTCCACTGAGGAAGGTCTGGCTAGGTCGACCCGGGTGTTTTCGGCCTTGAAGCCAAGTTTGAAGTTTCTGTTTGGAGAGGCGGGACTTCCCTTTGCTGCGTTTTTCGGGGGAGTAATGTAGTCCCTGAGTGTGGCCCCCCAGAGGCGGGGGGCTTCCCTGCGTGGGGCTCGGAAGGAAGTGAAGACAGCACGCTGGAAAAGAGCTGAGCATCTAAGTTAGTGAAACACAAAAAGTGCAGAGCTGGGACTCACGAAGTCACCCCCCCCGGGTGTGCTGGCGGGCTCGTTGTGAACTTGGGGCGGGGACCTCGGGAAGGCCCTGGCGCGTGGCCGACCGTGACGGGCATGGGTGGCCGCAGAGGTCCTCGGCCTCCTTAGTGCATGGGGGTGCGCCGCTTCTGGGAAGCCTGCGGGCGGACGTGGGGCTGGCAGACACTTTGGTGCCCGCGTGGCGCCTCAGCGCGTGTTTGGGGGCTCAGCAGAGAGAGGGGCGGCCCTCGGCCTTGCGCTGGTTGCAGCTGTGTTATCTGCGTGTGTGTTAGTGGTGACCACACGCCCTGCGTCCGAGCCTCCCGTGAACGCGAGCTTAGGTCCTTCCCTTCAGCGTAGCAAGAGCAGTACTGACCTCAGTCAGTCCCCAAGTCTTGAGAGCTCGAACGGCTACCTGAACGTGAGGTCTGCTTGTGGCGTCGTAAGACCTGGATGAAGGCTCCGGGGGTTCTGGTATTAATCAGGTACCAGAATTCTAACGTTTCCGTTCACGTCCTCAATCGCTAGTTTGCCGGTAACAGGAAACAATCACTAGACGGTGAGACACGTGCACTGACACATCCAAGTTCGTAGGGGAAAGAGGAATAACACGGTTTCATTCTTTTCCTCTTTTGGTTTGCTGGCATCGTCCCTGGAAAATCAGCTGTGGTCTGTGGCGTCATGCTTCTCTATTGGTTTGATAAATTAGTTGGTTAGTAGAACATTGTATTCTCAAGAACAAAATCTTACTTCTATTTCAGGCTGTTAGTGAACATGCATTTAGGGTGTGATGGGGGAAATAAAACACATAAATAATCTCTTGTGTGGAACATAATTTACAGCTGTGTCAAGATTTCAGTTAAAATCCATCAGTCCATTGGCATTTATTAAGGATGACTTACTGTTTTCTGAGAAAATTAATCTTAGAGGGAACCCAAACCCATGTACCCCAGGGGTGGTTTCACTTTCCATGCCTTGTATGATTTATAAGGTGACATAATAATTGGGTGTCTTTTGGTGTTTGCATTTTATAAGGTGCTATAATCAAATTTGCCGTAACGTGCGCTCCGTTTAGAGGACGAGTGGGTCCACGTGGCCCCTCTTGCAGGTAACCACCGAAATGTGCCGTCAGGAACAAGGAAGGGGCACTCCAGCTTCTAAAATGGCCCTATGGTGTTGATCCGAAAACCTGAAAACCGAGCACTGCAGCAGAGGGGCCGGGTGGAAATTGAAATGAAGGAGTGGGGGCTGGTCCAGATGCACAACCCCCGCCCGGGGGGGCCGCCTCCGTCCGAGCTCTGTGCCCACCCCCAGCCCCAGCGGCGGCTGGGGCCTGAGCCGGGGCGTCCTTGCTGAGCAGGTCCTTTGGGAGATGAGACCCCTGGCAGTCTGTCCCTGGCAGTGTCCCCTTGACGTCAGCAGAAGGCATCCGGGGGAGACTGGCCATGCCTGGGATGAGCCTTCTCCAGAGGCCTTGAGAACTTTCGGAGAGCCGTGGCTCGGAGGAGCCCGAGCCGACGTCTGTCCCTAAGGGCTCGGGGAACCACCGTTGGTGGCTCCGTAGAATGAGATTCCGTGAGGTCAGGGGTTGCGAGGACGATGAGCATTCTCGATGCTGGGGAATTCCTGCCACCCCGCGAAACAGGTGCCCGGAGGGGACGGGCTTGGGAGGAGGTCCGGGCGGGGCGGAGACAGAACCGGGTCCCTCGAAGCCGATCTCGCAGACCAAGAGAAACGCAGCTGTCTGCGAAGTGGGCTCCGGGTTGGGACTGATTTTACAAAAGTACGTGGATTTTAATTTATCTACAGGGGAGTCATCTTGTTTTTATTCAGAGAATGCCACCTCCGCCCGAGCTCTGTGCCCACCACATATCAGGGGAAGTTGCTGGACTCCTTTATACCCTCGGCTTGGTCCTGAGAGCCGGCCAGCCCTCGGGGCCTATGGGGAGCAGCTCTGTGCTTCTCACCCGCGGGCAGCCGGCTGGCGACGGCTGCAGGCGTATTTTGGGTTGTCCCAAGTCGGGGGTTCTACCGCGATCCGGGCAGAGGCAGGGGAGACGGCTACACACCCCACAGTGCCCGGGATGGCCCCATGATGAGGAATTATCTGGCCCAAGATGTTAGTAGGGTTCTGTTGAGAAACCCTGGTTTAGATTCTAGAACTCCCCTTAGCGAGGCGTGGAAACCTGTGCTGGTGTGTGAGCTCACCGGGGAGCGCGGGTGGCCCAGTAACAGAAGGACCCAGGAGGAGGCAGGCTTATCGCTGGAAAGAGGATCGGCTGGGAGAGTTACTCTTAACTATATGCCTTTGATGTGATGTAACGTTTCGAGTAAGACCCTGTATTTGAAGAGCCCCACGAGCTGGTCCATGCGTCGTGAGCCGGGGTCTTCCCTCCAGTGCGCTGCGGGCTCACGCGAGGCTGTCCCCGCTGCCCCCTTCCCTGGGGCCTCCGTCTGTCCACACGTCTGTCCCCTTCCCTGACCTGTGGCTCGTGGCGGGGGGCTGTGTCGGCCTGTCCTCGCCCACCCGGGCCGTGCCCCTCACGTCGGCTTCCTGCAGCGGTGCCCCCGAGTGACGGTGCGCACTCCACATGGCCGGTGCCGTCATTCATGTCCTCTCTGCCATGGGTCATCACAGTCCAGCTCCTGAGTCGGGGCCACGCAGACGGGAGGGAAGTCAGAGCGGGGCTGGGCCCGGAGGTGCCGTGTCCCCGGCCTGGGGCTGGCAGCGCCTGAGGGCCTGTGGCGGCGGCTGGAGGGTCGGCAGGGTGCGCGGCCTCCTCCCTCCCATCCTCCTGTCCGCGACCTTGCAGCTGGACGCTGCCACCCCTTCGAGTGTCGGAGCTCAGGTTAAAGAAGGAAGCCTTCAGGGAAGGACGGATCTTGAATCGTATTTATTTCCTAGTTTTTAAGGAGACGTGAGGTTTCGGGGGAGCCTGTGGCGCGCCGTGGAGGGCAGCTCTGTGGGCCCCCCGGGCTCACACTTGCCAGCCTGCGGCCGCCACTGTCCCCCACCCACCAGCGGTCACTGCACCGCAGGCCTCTGGCGCTGCCCCAAGGAGAGGGAATGAAGGAAGCAATTCTAATTTTTTTAAAAGATTTTATTTATTTATTTGACAGAGAGGAGGGAGATCACAAGTAGGCAGAGAGGCAGGCAGAGAGAGAGGGGGAAGCAGGCTCCCCGCTGAGCAGAGAGCCCGATGCGGGGCTCGATCCCAGGACCCTGAGATCATGACCTGAGCCGAAGGCAGAGGCTTGAACCCACTGAGCCACCCAGGCGCCCCGGATTCTTATTTTTTTCAAGACTGGTGGTAGTTCATTTTAAACCTTGGCCCCCATTTTGCAAGCATCCAAGTGAAAAAGGTAAAATATGAGTGATCGTTGTGGCCGCTCCTCGAGCAGCTGACGGTCGAACACAACTATTGAAAAGTACCATCTGCCTCGGAAGCCATTTACCACCTGTTCTTTTGCCTCCAGAGCTATTGAATGGTTTAAATTTCACATTTTGTCCTCTGCCACCACACAGCTGGGGAGTGACTCCTCCTGTTTCCATGGGGAGGTAGCGTCCAGGCCCCGTCGCAAGCCAGGGAAGCCCCCGCACCGGGGCCGCCACGCCGCCCTCGTTAGCGACACCCTCAGAGGCCAGCACGGGTTCGTCACAGTAACCCGGCCGCGGGGGAGGAAGGCTTTCCTCTTTTTATCCATGAATTATTGCCTCCTCCCCTGTAATCAAAACTGTCATCGGGCATAGTCACTCTTTAGAGATTTTCAGAGACAAAAATGCCCCTAACAGCGACATCGCTGATACCCCGAGAGCCTGCTTCCGTGAGGAAGGCGCAGGTGCCTCTGACCCAGGGGTGGGCGGCTCTTCCCAGAACAAGGATTGGATGTAAGCAAACCGAAGGGCTGTGCACACGGTGAACTCGTGGAAGGGGGTGAGCTGCAGGGAGTCAGGTTGGCCTCACTCCCCCGAGACGTGCGCAGGTTCCCCTAAACGGAGACCCCGAAGCAGAGATCCCGAGGGGCTGCCGGGCTCGGCTCGGCCCTGAGTCCTCCCTGAGAGCGAGTGCACCTGCTCTCGGGTGTGCCTCGAGGAAGGGCCCTCCCGGACTGTTATACATCCGTATCATGCGGCATGCATTCTTCTGTGATTGCCTTTTTTTTTGCTCAAAATGATGGTTTTGTTGTTTGTTTTTTTAAGCCATCCAACGGGTGCTGGGAGTTGTGTGCGATCACGTGCCCTTGGCAAAGCCTGTGTCCCTAGTGGGAATCCACACCAGCGTTCTGTGTTCTGCTGCCGGGGCGTCTGGGCTGTTCCTAAAATGCCAAGCATGGTGGTCCCCTCCTGCTGGTATTCCGGGGCGGGGGGCAGCGTGTGCACGGGCTCTGCAGTGTCCCCGACTGCCTCTCCCCAGCCTCCCAAACCTTCTGCTCGGGGGGAGCCCACCCAGCCCTGTCTCTGGGCCCGCGGCTCCCTTGAGCGCTATGTCGATGGATGCGGTTTCCCGCTGGGCACCGGCTCTTTCTGACGGACGTCTTCAGCTGCACTTTCCTTTAGAGGGAGGATTGATTCCCAGCCCGCAGTCCTGCTCATAAAGCGGCACACGAGAACGTGGTCCTCCTGCAGCCTGCTGGGCAAACCCCCTTCTTCCCGAGGACCTGCCCCCTGTCTGCCTGATGGGGGCCATCGTTGGCCCGTCAGCCGTCACCCTCCCAACGCCAACCCCCCAAAGTCCGCCTTCCCGTCCGGGCCAGCACCACAGGCAGACTCTGGCTGCTGCACGCTGTGTCTCTGCTCCCACCGTGCCCTTTCGTGTAAGCCGTTTTCCACACAGGACCCACAGGTCACTGCTGGGGCTGGTCTCTGGCGCGGAGAGCAAGCCCTAGACTTCTACCCAGAGTCCCTGGGACCCACGGTGTGGGCCCCAGCCTGGACTTCGGCTGCAGCTTGCCTCAGGGCCTTTGCACTGGCCACTGCCTGTGTCTTCAGCTCTTCTCCCCGGGCTGCACACATGGGTTATTCCTCTGTCATTCGGGCCTCGGCTCTGAGACCCGGGTCTCCCATTCTCCAGCGCCTCTGGGTAAACCCCGTCTCACCTGCTTATTTACTTGGGAGCATTGCTCGTTGTCCAGAATTCTCTTCACTGTCTGTTTCAGGCTTAGTGTGTCTCCACCCTCCCAATCCTGAACGTTAATTCCAGGCTGGCGGTGGCTTTCTGGTCTTCCTCGCCCCGAGTCTAGTTCTGAGGTGGTGCACAGAGAGGGCAGAGCTGTCTCCCGGCCCCTCCCTGCTGAGTGCGGCCCAGCCAGGGACAGCCGTGTGGCTCAGGAGAGGTGGCGGGCTGCTCTGAAGGGGTCCATCCCACACCCCACCGCACGCGGCCTAAACCACAGGCTCGTGGCACAGGAAGCCTTCCGCCCGCCCCGGACTTTCTCAGCAGAGTTCAGGACCCAAAAATGGCTCCTGACGTTGCTCATCAGCTGGGCCCTGACAGTGAGCGACTTCTCAGGAGTGGTCACGCCGACTGCTGCGTTCTTCCAAGACTGGAATTTCCCGGTACCCCAGATTTCCACCCTGAAAAGGCTTTGGGACCCCAGGTGCCCGGGCCCATTCCTTAAAGCTGGGAGCCAGGGTGGGAGGCTGGGGAGGTCCCCCTTACCTGCGTGCTGGGGCTGGGCTGGGCGGAGCCAGCTGGGACCCGGCCCCCTGGCCCAGAGCCCAGCGCGATTGCCTCGTGCACCCCCTGCCCTCCGCCTGCCCTCCCGCCAGCCAGTCACCTCAGGGACAGAGCCGTTGTGCTGGACTCAGTGATCAGGACTCGTCGACCACATCCAGCCCTGAGGACAGCATCCAGTAAGATGGAGGGACGACACTTTACTGCTTATGCCCCTCTTTGTAGGTCCTGTTTCTGACAGTATGGCCTGGGCCTCTTCTCTGATTCAGCCTTAATAACAGCTTTCCCAGCAGCCATATTTCTGGCACAATGTAGAAACTGAGGCATGCAGCGGACGGAGGTCCTCTGGGCACGCAGGCGGACCGCTGGGCGAAGTCCACCCTCACGTGGACCCAGGGACCGTCAGCTCACTGACGTTGTGGCACACCAGAGAATTCGGCCCGTCCTCAGCTCTCCGGGGCCGGGGTGGCCGGGGAGGGGTGCTCGCTAGCGTTGACCCTGAGGCGCCGCAGCGGGGAGGCCGTGGGGGCCGGGGCGGTCTGCACACGCCGCACAGTCCTCGGTCACCAGGAAAGTGTGCGCCGGGGAAGCCATTTAGCAGAGAAAGATGCGAGCTGTTGACGCACTCTGTCAGCAGCTGAAGTTTCATAAACGACAGCGACGAAGAGGATGTTCTCTCTCCCCCTCCCCCCCACGCGCGAGCGCAACTGCTCCTTTCCCTGCGACGTCAGCGGGATGCCTGGCGGCTCCCGCCCGGGGAGGAGAGGTCTGGCGCTGCCTCAGAGCCGGCCGCGAGCAAGCGCCCGCTCCCCGGAAGGGTTTAGGGACAGCTGTGCTCGGCCATCTCCCTGGGGTCACCGTCCTCAGGGCTCTGGCGCACTGGCCGTCTTTCCATGGGGAGGGACGGGCAGCATTCCTTGGGGCCAGCGTTTCCGTCTTCGGTGTTCCCGGTGGGCGTCATCGGTCGTAGAAACAGCTGAGACCTGACGGCAGTCTCACGCCGTGGGGCTCCCCTGCTGACCCTGTCGCAGAATGCCCCTGCCCTGCTGTCCCTGGTGCCGTTCTCAGTTGAGTCCAGAGCGAGGGACGTGCAGGTCGGCTTTGTTACCCAGAGAGGGAGTTGGTCAGGGGCCCTGTAGACCGTGGCCCACGAGCTTGGGACAGGATGCCGTGACTTTCCCTGAGGCCACGTGGGCCCACAGGGTGCTGGCGGGGCGGGGGCCCCCGTGTGACAGCATGACCTTGAGCTTAGCGCTCAGCCCATCAGCTCGTCTTGCTGGAGCCCGGCGAGGACAGAGTGGGAGTGGGAGGGCGAGGCCGCGCCCACAGCCTGGGCCCCGGGCCGTGGACTGTGGCTCGGCGGGGACACATTCTGCTGCGAGAGCCACTCGTGCTCCTGGGAGCTCAGCCCTCCTCTCGATCCTGGCCCTGTCCTTGCTCCGTGTTCCCGCAGGTGCGTGATGGTGCGGGGGTGGCGGCCACGTGGGGGCCCAGGCTCTCCCGGCACCGTGTCCCCGCGTGATGGGGCCCATCCCGGGATGGGCTGCAGGACCCCCTCATGAGAAAGGGGGACCTTCAGAAAGGAGCAGGCGCCTGACTTCTAACTGCTGTGCTTTCCCCCGTGTCCTCTTTCCGTGGCCTTTCTTTTCCCCTCTGTTCACACCCCAGCGCATTTCTGGAAGTCCAGTGGAGTGCTGACCTTGTCCGTGGCACCTGCTGTGACCCCTCTCAGCCGCCGGAACCTTCCCAGCCACCAGCCTCGTCCTGTGCTTGCCTAACACGCCCCTCACCAGTCGTGGCTTGTCGACAGTCTGTGCCTTATGTCCCCACGCTGCCCGTCCGCGGTGGGGGGACGGGGGCCCGCGGCGCTGCACCCGCTCAGCACGGCTCCTGGGCACACAGCCGCTGCTCCGAGGGTTTCCCAGGCCGGAGACCCCACCCTGGGCCACGCGCACCCGCACTGCCTCGCTCAGGGACCCACATGAGCTCGCGGCTCCTTCCCGGTCCCACGGGTGTCGTCGGAACGTGCCTCTGTGCTGTCCGCTGGATGGATGTTGGCGGTGCTCCCGTGCCGTCCAGCCTAACACGGAGCCGGGAGGGACGGGCCTTCCAGAAGCAGGGAAGCCGCCTGGATCCCGTGTGCTAATGTGGGCTGGGGAGGCTCCCGGGTGGCCGAGCACAAGGTGGAAACGCCCTCGTCCTCCAAGGGGTGGAAGGGGGACGGCACGTGCGGAGCTGGGGGAGCCGAGCCTCAGAGCCAGGGAGGCCGCCTGTGGGAGGCACAGAGGAGCCTGGTGCTTCTGACGGGGGAACCGCTCCTCATCTTGTGGGGGGGCTGACCCCACGGTCAGACCCCCACCCGGCCCGAGAAAGCCTTCTGCCCTCTTCTCTGGTCAGGGCAGCTGTCCGCGCCGGCGAGACACGCACGAGGTCTCTCCCTGGAGTGCGCGCTGGGCGGCCCCACGGAACCCTTGGGCAGCGGGGGCTCCTGCTGGCCCAGCCCCCTGACCTTGGTGCTGGATCGAGGACTCCCTGGCCCATGCTCAAAAGCACCTCCCACGCACAACTTCCAGAAGTTTTCTTCTCAGCTCTTGAGCGAGGCGGATGTGCGCAGTTTTTCTTGAGTTATTCACAAGATGTAAAGTGAACCATTAGCCGCTTGGACATTCATCCGCCAAGTCCTGGGTCAGCATCACCACCTTCCGGAGCATCTTCATCCCCCCCGAATCCCTGACCCTGTCGACCAGCCGCTTCCTCTCACTGCCGCTCCCCGGCCGGTCCCGGGCCGCGTCTGAGCGGCTGCCCTTACGGGTCGCCTGTCCCGCGGGTCACGGACAGCGGGGGTCGTGTGTGATGGCTCGTCCTGGCCTCAGGGGGTCTGTCCCTCGTCATTCTGGAACAGTCTCCATCGGGAGTGGTTTGTTTCCTGGAGGACCGCCAGAACCCTCCCATGAGTCTGGTCGGCTCTGTGTTTTTTCTTTGTTGGAAGAGTTTTAAGAAATAACTTAATATTTTTTCTACCTACATGACTATATAAGTTTTCTTTATTTTCCTGAGTCAGTTTGGGTCAATTTTTCCCTCCCTGGCATTTGTCCTTTGCTTCTGAACTTTCAGGTTCACGAGGTGAAGGTATTCCTAGGTTTCTCATGACTCTGAGTTTCTGCCGTGCCCTCAGAGCCGCATTCTAGAAGAAGGGTTTTGCGGTAGAACGACGGAAACGCCGTCTGTGTGCCCCGGCCAGCCTGCCCTGTGCAGTCAGGGCCCGGAGACGCACACTGTCCCTGCCGAGCCCACGAAGACATGCGTGTCAGCCCTCCCCCTGCAGCCCGTCCTCCCCTTTGCCTCTGCGCAGCTCCGGCTCTGACCCAGCTCCCAGATCCCACGGGACCAGAACCGCTCTGGGCACACCCAGCATCGTCTGTCCCCTCACACCGGGGCCGAGTCCTGGCGGGTGACGGTGGCCTCCAGTTTAGGCGTTGGTGAACTGAAGGCATCTCTTTTGGCTGCTGTTTTCCTCTTCATTATATCCTTCCTAGATTTCCCCAGTTATTAAAGTGATTAGTGCTCACTTGGAACACTTAAAAAATGAGGAGTGTGGTAAAAGAGAAAATTAAAGCTGCCCATAACCCTTTGGTTTCTGCAAAGCATCGAGACATCTCTTGTCGACAGAAGCGGTGGTGAGCCCGTAGGCTTAGCTCGTGAGCAGAGCTGCACCCTGTGTCCAGGCCCCCGCCCCGTTCGCCTCCACTTCACCGTCGTGCACGGCGCAGCTGCTGGAGGAAACCCGGGCAGATGGCCAGGGCTGGTGGTTCTCAGTGGACAGTCTCTCGGGGGTCCGTCGGGGGCCGGGTGGGCTCTGCTGGCTTGCTGTTGGGTGTGCAGGCAGGATGTGCCCAGTGTGTCCTCTGTCGGCTCGGCGGGGCCCCCACGCCAGTCCACTCACCCTGGCGGTTAGGCACGTCCTAAACCGTGCTGCTTCGATCCCGCCTGGCAGCTGTGCCGGCCCAGGTGCGGGGCTTGGGTGCAGTGTTCGTGCCGGCCGTCGGGCAGGTGCGTGCTGCTTTCTGCGAGGGCCGCTCTCCCCCCGGGGTGAATGCCAGCGTCTGAATCACTCCCGGAGCAGTGGCAGAGGACTGTCCCTGTCCCCAGGTTCTCCTGTGCTGGCGGATAGCTCGTGTGTTCCTGGACCGGTTTGGAAGGGCCAGAGGACACGGCTCGCGGGGTCTCCCTGAAGCCTCCCCCAGCGTGAGTGAGCACACTCAGGTCCTGCCCGGCCGCGTGATGCCGTGCCCGCATCGACGCATTCTAGAAGTGATGGCCTGCGGGCGAGCAGGAGTCAGTGCGCTGAGGTTTCCACCGGGGACGTACGTGGCTTGGTCATTGGCACACGTGGAAGGAACACTTACAGAAAGAGGATCGCTGGCGTAAAAGCGGGAGGTGATGCTGTGGACTGAGGGACGGGCGGAAGGGGGTCCTGGTCACTGAGGATGTGCGCTCCTTGCATCTGGAGGCTTCGTGAAGAAGCTTGTGCTCGGGCAGCGAGGAACTTAGCCCACAAACCATCTAGTCCTTATCGATTAGGGAATGTAGCCATCGTTTTCTAATTGCTGGAATTAGCAAGTTTGGTAAAGATTCGTTTGGACTGGTAAAAACATACACACGAGAGAAAGACACCGATGACAAGTAAGCAGAGCTTCGGAGTAGACGTCTCCCAGGAGGACATGCGGGTGGCCGAGACGCACATGAAAAGATGCCCAATACCGTGAAGCCATCAGCCGCCGTGAAATGCACTTTGCACCCACGGGGTGGCGAGAATGGAAGGGGTGGGCGGTGAGCAGTGCCGGCGGGGGTGTGAAGAGACCAGACCGCCTTACGGGCTGGCGAGTGCAGAAGGGGGGACGACGGCCTGGTGGCGCCTCGGGTGTTCAAACAGACTGCAGGCTCCCTTTCTAGAATATTCTCGAGACAGGAAGACCTCTGTCCACATGGAAGCGTGTACGCGAGGTTTCGTAGCAGCGTCGCTGACAACGGTCGGAGGGGGGCCCCACCCGGGTGTCCAGGAAGTGCCGACACCTGCCGCACCTGCCCCACCACGGAGGGACCTTGGACGCGTGATGCTCCGTGAGCCGCGCCTGTCTCGGAACCACAGGGCGGACCTTTTGTTCCTACGAATCGTCCGGAACAAGCCGATCCGCCGAGACGGAGGGCAGAGCCTCAGAGGCTGCGCAGGGTGGAGGGCGGCGGA